>CM059441.1:46126231-47326231 GCA_030390025.1 Squalus acanthias | reverse complement strand
ATGGCAAAGACAACCGACCCCTGGTCCGCCAGGCAGCAGCGCCAGCTCGCGGCAGTGTCCGAGTTCACCACGGACATCCAACACATCTCCTGCCGAGACAATGTGGAAACCGACTGCCTCTCCCGCCCCGCCATCCACCTGGCAGTCGACTACGCTCACCTCGCAGCAGACCAGATCACCGACCCTGATCTGCTCTCCGCACCTACCAACCGACCAGGGCTACGCCTGGCCGACGTCGCCTGTGGCCCGACCGCAGTCACGGTCAAGTGCGACATATCCCTATGTCAACCTCGGCCCGTCGTCCCAGCGTTCTGGCGCCGCCGGGTATTCGACATTCTCCACAACCTCTCCCACTCCGGCGCCTGCGCATCCATCAAATTGGTAGCCAACCGCTTTGTCTGGCGTGGCCTTCGCAAGGATGTGCGTACTTGGGCCAACTCCTGCCTATCCTGCCAACGGGCCAAGGTACAGCAACACACGAAAGCACCCCTCGAGGAGTTTACCGTCCCCTCGCGGAGATTCGACCACATCCACGTGGACATCGTCGGGCCCCTGCCGCCGTCGCAAGGCCACACGCACTTGCTGACGGTCGTTGACCGCACCACGCGCTGGCCCGAGGCAATTCCACTGACCTCTACCACCACCGCCGACATCGCCAGAGCCTTCGTCAGCACCTGCGTCGCATGGTTCGGCGGCCCCTCCGACATGACGTCGGACAGAGGTCCGCAATTTACCTCTGAACTCTGGACCGCCGTCGCACGCAATCTCGGGGTGACCATTCACCGCACCACAGCGTACCACCCCCAAGCCAACGGACTGTGTGAGCGGTTCCACAGATCCTTGAAGGCATCTCTTCAAGCCAGTCTCCAGGACTCCCGTGGGTCCTCCTCGGCCTAAAGAAGACCTCCACGCATCGGTAGCAGAGCTCGTGTACGGTCAGCCGCTGCGCGTACCCGGCTAGTTCCTGCCCACCGCCACGACACCCTGGTCAGCCGACCAGCAACGCCACGACTTCGCCTCACCGGCGCTGCAGTTCGCCCCGGTGCCCATTGCCCGACACTGCGAATCCACCTCACACGTCCCACTAAGCCTGCACCAGGCACGGTTTGTTTTCGTCCGGCACAACGCCCACCGCGGACCCCTTCAACCCCCGTACGACGGGCCCTACAAGGTGCTACAGGCTGGGGACAAATTTTTCACCCTGCAAGTGGGCGACAGGACCGAAAAAGTGTCGGTTGACCGACTCAAGCCAGCACACTCGGAGCCTGGTGAGCAGGTCCCTGTAGCTCTTCCACCGCCACGCGGCCGACCTACCCTCAAGCCAGTTCACCCGGCTGCTCCACGCCCGGCCGTTCCACGTCCACCGGCGTCCTACAAGAGCCGCTCCGGCCGGCCCATCAGACCGCCGCACCGTCTCGTCCACACCTCCTAAGCGGATTCTGGGGGGAGCTGTGTGGCGGATCGCCACCTAAACGGGCGCAATCCACTTTTCCGTCCGTGGACAATAAATCGGGCACCTTGCCTTTAAGGCGCATGCTGCTTTTAAGGCATGAAAAAAGGAGTGGGCGACGACCTCAGTGTGAACTTAAAAAGAGCGGGCGTCGCCCTCAACCAGCAGTAAGGTTTTGCAGAGAGAAGTTGTAGCAGCCATTTTGCCAAGGAGTATGTAATTAAAAGCCATGTGCTCCACATATTGACTCGGCCTCAATTCTTGCTTCGCGGCAGCCACAACAATAGGTTGTAAATAGTTGAGGCCCCAGCACTGATCCCTGCGGCACCCCACTAGTTACAGTTTGCCAACCTGAAAATTACCCATTTATCCCGACTCTTTTATGTGGCTCCTCATTGAATGCCTTCTAGAAATCCAAATACACGACATCTGCTGGTTCCCCTTTATCCACCCTGCTCGTTACATCCTCAAAGAACTCCAGCAAATTTGTCAAACATGATTTCCCTTTCATAAAACCATTTATGACTCTGCTTGACTTTATTATGATTTTCTAAATGTCCTGCTACCACTTCCTTAATGATGGACTCCAGCATTTTCCTAATGACAGATGTTAGGCTAACTGGTCGATAGTTGCCTGCTTTGTGTCTCACTCCTTTCTTAAATTTGCGGTTTTCCAGTCCGCTGGGACCTCTCCAGAATCCAGGGAATTTTGGTAGATTACAACCAATGCATCCACTATCTCTGCAGCCACCTCTTTTAAGACTCTAGGATGCAGGCCATCGGGTCCAGGAGACTTGTCCACCTTTAATCCCATTAGTTTGCCTAGTACTTTCTCTCTAGTGATAGTGATTGTTTTAAGTTCCGCCCACCCCCCCAACCCCAGTAGCCCCTTGATTATCCATTATTGGGATGCATTTAGTGTCTTCTACCGTGAAGACCGATACAAAATATTTGTTCAAAGTCTTTGCCATTTCCCTGTTTCCCATTATTACTTCCCCAGACTCATTCTCTAGGGGACCAACGTTTACTTTAGCTACTCTCTTCCTTTTTATATACCTGTAGAAGCTCTTACTGTCTGTTTTTATATTTCTTGCTAGCTTACTCTCATAAGCTATCTTCTCTCTCCTTATCATTTTTTTAGTCGTCCTTTGCTGGTTTTTCAAAATTTCCCAATCCTCTGGCCTTTCACTATTCTTCACAACATTGTATGCTTTTGTTTTCAATTTGATACCATCCTTTACTTCCTTAGTTAGCCACTGATGGTTCATCCTTCTCTTAGAGTCTTTCTTTCTCACTGGAATATATCTTTGCTGAGAGTTATGAAATATCTCCTTAAATGTTTGCCACTGCTTTTCTACAGTCTTACCCTGTAATATATTTTCCCAGTCCACTCGGTCCCTTCATCTAAGTCGTTAATATAGATTGTAAATAACTGCTCCTTGCAGCACCCCACTAGTTACTAGATAGATAAGGGGGAACCAGTGGATGTGGTGTATTCGGATTTTCAGAAGGCATTCGATAAGGTGCCATGCGAGAGGTTATTAAACAAAATTAGGGCTCATGGGAGTGGGGGTAATATACTAGCATGGATTGAGGATTGGTTAATGGACAGAAAACAGAGAGTAGGAATAAACGGGTCATTTTCGGGTTGGCAGGCTGTAACTAGTGTGGTACCGCAAGGATCAGTGCTTGGGCCTCAGCTATTCACAATCTACATCAATGATTTGGATGAGGGGACCAAATGTAATATATCCAAGTTTGCTGATGATACAAAGCTGGCTGGGAATGTAAGTTTTGAAGAGGATGCAAGGAGGCTTCAAAGTGATATAGACAGGCTAAGTGAGTGGGCAAGAACATGGCAAATGGAATATAATGTGGAGAAATGTGAAGTTATCCACTTTGGTAGGAAAAATAGAAAAGCAGAGTATTTTTTTTAAAACAGTGAGAGATTGGGAAATGTTGGTGTTCAGAGGGACCTGGGTGTCCTAGTACACGAATCACTGAAAGTTAACATGCAGGTACAGCAAGCAATTAGGAAAGCAAATGGTATGTAGGCCTCTATTACAAGAGGATTTGAGTATAAGAGTAAAGACATCTTACTGCAATTATATACGGCCCTGGTGAGACCACACTTGGAGTATTGTGTACAGTTTTGATCTCCTTACCTAAGGAAGGATATACTTGCCATAGAGGGAGTGCAACGAAGTTTCACCAGACTGGCTCCTGGGATGGGGGGATTGTCCTATGAGGAGAGGTTGAGTAGACTAGGCCTATATTCTCTAGAGTTTAGAAGAATGAGGGGTGATCTCATTGAAACATACAAAATTCTTACAGGGCTTGACAGGGTAGATGCAGGGAGGATGTTTCCCCTGGCTGGGGAGTCTAGAACCAGGGGTCACAGTCTCAGAATAAGGGGTCGGCCATTTAGGACTGAGATGAGGAGAAATTTCTTCACTCAGAGGGTGGTGAATCTTTTGAATTCTCTACCCCAGATGGCTGTGGAGGCTCAGTCATTGAGCATATTCAAGACAGAGATCGATAGATTTTTGAATATTAAGGGAATCGAGGGATATGGAGATAGTACAGGAAAGTGGAGATGAGGTAAAAGATCAGCCATGATTTTATTGAATGGCGGAGCAGGCTCGAAGGGCCAAATGGCCTACTCCTGCTCCTATTTCTTATGTTCTTAGTTAGATCCTGCCAACCGGAAAATGACCTGTTTATCCCTACTCTCTGTTAACCAATCCTCTATCCATGCTAATATATTACCCCCAAACTCATGAGTCCTTATCTTGCATAGCAACCTTTTATGTGGCACCTTATCGAATGCCTTTTTGAAATCCAAATATACTACATCCACTGGTACCCCTTTATCTACCCTGCTCGTTACATCCTCAAAAAACTCTAATATATTTGTTAAACATGATTTCCCTTTCAAAGGCTTGTGGGAACATATCTGCTGCGAACCTCAATATCTCCTCCTTGAATGCCTCCCACTGCTCTGACACTGATTTACCTTCAAGTACCTGTTTCCAGTGCACTTTTGCTAAATCACATCTCAGCTTAGTAAAATTGGCCTTTCCCCAATTGAGAACTTTTACTCCTGTATCTTTGTCCTTTTCCATAACTACGTTAAATCTAACTGAGTTATGATCACTACCACCAAAATGCTCTCCCACTGATACCCCTTTCACCTGCCCAGCTTCATTCCCTAAAACTAAGTCCAGAACCGCACCCCCCCCCCCTCTTGTTGGGATTGCTATGTACTGGCTAAAAACGTTCTCCTAAATGCATTTTAAGAATTCTGCGCCTATACCTTTTACACTGATTCTATCCCAGTTAATATTAGGGTAGTTGAGATCCCCTATTATTACTGCCGTATTGTTTTTGCACTTCTCAGAAATTTGCCTACGTATTTGCTCTTCTATCTCCCTCTGATTGTTTGGGGATCTATAGTACACTCCCAGCAGTGTGATTGGCCTTTTTTGTTCTTCAGTTCAACCCATATGGTCTCATTTGATAATCCTTCTAACATATCATCCCTCCTCAGCTGTAATTGTTTATTTAAGCAATATTGCAACCCCTCCCCCTTTTTTTATCCCCTCTCTCTATCTCGTCTGAAAACTCTGCAACCAGGAATGTTGAGCTGCCATTCCTGCCCTTCTTTCAGTCATATTTCAGCAGGTCAGGCAGCATCTGTGGAGAGAGAAACAGAAATAACGTTTCAGGTCGATGGCCTTTTGCTTTTGTAGCACCTGACCAATTGATACTTCCCTGCAACAGTCAGTGTTTCACTGATGGGGGATGATTCCTAAAAAGAACACAGTGAAGGTATGGCTATCCTGTCAATACTATTCCCCTTCCCTCCTCCTACCCCAAGTCCTGCCCCAGGGAATCTGCATCAACCAGTACTGATGGCTCTATACTGAAGTCACAGCCTGTAGCCTGTGAGCAGTTCTGGAGTACTGAAGTTCATGAAGTGGTTGTCCAGGGAGGGTACCGCTCAGTACCAAAAACACCCGTGGGGTATCCAATAGTACATATTCCAAGATATCAGCCAGTATTGAGCTGATCTGATGCAAAACATCAGTGATTGAAGACACAGTTTGGGGTTCTGTACCTGATGTTGTTTACATCAACCAGTGTCCTCAGACAGGGTGCGGTAGCAGATGGGTGTACTCCTTGGGTGGCTCTCATATTTCTTTTTATTCTTTCATGATTATCTCCATGCACTGCAGCCAGACCTGCCTGCTGTCATCCATGGCTCTGTGGGTAACACTCTCATCTCTGAGTCAGAAGTTGTGGGTTCACGTCCAACTCCTGAGATTTGAGCACCTAATCTAGGCTGACACTTCAGTGCAGTACTGAGGGAGTGCTGCATTTTTGGATGTGCTGTCTTTCAGGTGAGACGTTAAACCAAAGACTTGACTGCCCTCTCAGGTGGACATAAAAGACCCTATAGCACTATTTCGTACAAGAGCAGCGGAGTTATCCTCGGTGTCCTGGTCAATATTTATCCCTTAACCAACACTAAAAACAGATTATCTGGTCATTATCATGTTGCTGTTTATGAGACCTTGCTATGCGCAAATTGGCTGCTGTGTTACCTACATTACAACAGTAACTACACTTCAAAAGTACTTCATTGGCTGTAAAGCGCTTGGGACATGCTGAGGTCGTGAAATGCACTATATCTTTCCTGGTGCACAATCCAAACACCAACCTATTTTTACACTTTAAATCATGATATGAAGAGACCCATTTTTGGGCACCTGTCATTTGCCACCAGCAATTGTAAGTACCCTAAGTGAAGAAGAGCTTTCTGTTATGATACCTTCCTGTTCTCAGGACATCCCAGGACACTTCACAACCAATTAATTACTTTTGAAGGGTAGCCACTGTTGTTACGCAGGCAAACGGAGAAGCCAATTTGCACATAACAATGTCTTATAAATGGCAAATGAACAGATAATCTGTTTTTTGATTGAGAAATAAATGTTGACCAGGACATTTCAGTTGATTTGCGCCTGGGCGCGGCGCCGCTAACGCCTCCCGCGAGATTCAGCGGGAGGTTAGCGGCGGCGCTAACCGGTAGCGCTGCGCGGTGCCACTGGCGATGACATCATCGGCGTGCACAGCGCCCCGGCTGTAATATTGGGTGGCGCCCCCCAACTTACCGCCGGACGCTATGTCCGCCGGGGTCAGGGGGGCCTACCTGCGGCCAGGGTGGCGCTAGTTAAAGGGGAGGTGGCGGGCGACCAATTTTGTTGCTCGCCGCCTTCCAGCACCTGCCCCGTTGCTGTCCCCAGCCCCCGTGAAGCCCCCCCCACGGGGTGCTGGCTGCTCTCCGTGAGCCCGGCACTCCTCTTGAGTGCCGGGCTCGTTTGCCGGCACTCCCGATCCCTGGTGGCCCAGCTGAGCTCTGGGACGTGCTGCGCCAGGCCCCTCCCCTTTAATAAGGGGAGGAAGGCCTGCAGGACAGCGGCGCGACGTGCTGCAGCAACGTAGTGCCGCAATATTGGCTCGCAGCGCTCCAAGAGGGACGTGGGGCGCTTCCAGTAGCGCCCCTCCTCCCTCTCGGGGCGCTACCTGGGAAAATCGGCCACCGGGGCGCTAACTTTTTCGGGGCGCTACCCCTAGCAGTATTCTGCTGCTCTTTAAATAATGCCAAGGGATCTTTTATATTCCTTCAGCCTCTAGGACTGAAAACAGTTTTTAAGTATTTGTCAACCTTTTTAAAGGTTGTATGGGAAGAAGGAAGAATTTTTTGGCAAAATGTAAGGTAAAGGTAAATAGTGTTGAAATGTTGAGGCTAGAAATGGAGTCTATGGGCAATTGGCATAACAGTGCGGTTCCTGATCTGCGAGTCAAAAGGTTGTGGGTTCAAGCCCCATTCCAGAGACTTGAGCACACAATCTAGGCTGACACTTCTGTACAGCACTGAGGGAGTGCTGCATTGTCAGAGATGCCGTCTTTCGGATAAGACATTAAACTGAGGCCCCATCTGCCCTCTGAGGTGGATGTAAGAAGAGCAGGGGAGTTCTCCCAGTGACCTGGCCAACGTTTATCCCTCAACCAACACCTAAAACTGATGATCTGGTCATTTATTTCATTTCTGTTTGTGGGAGCTTGCTGTGCGCAAATGGCCTGCTGCGTTTCCTACATTACAACAATGACTATACTTCAGATGTACTTCACTGGCTGTAAAGCAGTTTGGGATATCCTGAGTTCACGAAAGGCACGATATAAATGCAAGTCTTTCTTTACTTTTCTTTCATGTTTGATGGCTGGAAAAGTTAACGTGCTGGTGCATGAGGTGGGTGAGAGGAGTTTCACTGATTGGAGCTCCAGGAAGAAATGGCAGTGGCCAGACTTAACGTTGTTTAAAGTATCTGTATTACCTAGAAACAGGTGCCCAAAAAGACAGCATACTTTAAGAGACCTAGCAACGTAAGACTGACCATGTACAGGGTAGATGATGCGTGCCTATCAACCTGCTTCATGTTTACTGCTTACTCATGCCAAACCTTCATACAACTTTACTGCTCTTTTATTGCATTCCCATAATTCAACAGGCACACAGTCAAGATGCAACATAGAATAAAGCCTTGACTCATTCACATCTTCTAAGAGTTTCAGATTGGACACATGGCAGCAATCAGTGATCCCCTGCACTTTTGTAAATGTATCAATGGGGCAACATTGGGCTAAAGTATTATATGGGAAAGGTGATAAAACTGCTGGCCATGTTGACCAATGCACCAATCAATTTGTGATGTATGAATGGGCAGCATAGTGCATGATATTGTAGAACTAGCCAAGAATAAGCTATAGCCATTATAAATGAAGGTAATGATGATCTTGCTAACCATATATAGTGCTATCCCCATGTTGCAAGTTTGCATGCACTTGCCTTTGCAGCTGGTAACAAAGCTCTATCCTGCTGACCTGGAGCAAGCTGAGGCAGTGTCCTACATAATTGGTAGGTAGGTGTGTCAAGACCTACAGAATGGTCTAGGTCTACTGATCTCACTGGCATTCCATCTTTTATCTTGTACTATCTCTACCCTGAAACTGAAGTGCTTTAAAGACAAAGGCCGGAATTTTAACAGGAAAGAGTGAGTGGGTTTGGGAGCGGGTGGGTGGTTAAATGCACTAAATGCCGAGGTTCAGCATCTGTGTCCAGCTGATCAGAGGTTGGAGTGTCCTGTGCCCTCCGACGAGGACTCTCCACTGCTGTCCCTGTCTGTACCATTTGCTCTTGCTCACATGTGATGTGAGATACCAGGTGACAACACTACTATCTGACTTAATGGTCCCACCGACGTGTGTGTATCTGCACTGGTGCTTGGTGTGCATGCGTTCTGTGACGGTGCACCCTCAGAGTTAGCGATCTGCTCTGAGGAGTCTTCTTCCTCCTCTGGCTCCACTGGCTGTTGGACACTTGATGGGCCTGTGGGAGAGTAAAGACATGAATTAGAACTGTCATGGTAAGTGAACATTATGCACATGATCATATTTCATGGCTGCTGACATCAAGTCAACATGAGTGACTGTTGTATGCCATGTGGCTGTGTGATATTTAATTCTTTCACCAGGTAGCTGGGAGTTCCCCGTCTCTCCATCTCCCATTGTCTTCAATGCTAATACTCCAGTTAGCTCCAGTGACTCCTCTGCAGCAGTCAGCGTGGCAATGACTGGAGGGCCACCACTGGTTCTCTGCTTCTCCCTGGTGCTTTGTGCTCTCTCCTCCTGTCAGGAGGGAAACAAGAGACCTTTGAGTGAGAGTCATGGAATGAGTGGAATGGATGGATGGGCAACATTTGTCACGGGTGACTATGAGGGAGAGGCATTACATTGCATTCAGATAAGGGTGAGTGTCAGTGGTGGATGGTCAGATGGGATGTGAGGAAATGCATAGAGGGGGATGGGCGCACCTGCAAGGTATGTTGGTGTGAGGAGTGAGGTGCAGGAATAGGCTTGGGAAGGCAGATGAGGGGTTTGGGGTGGCATGCACATCAGGATGTAGTTGAATGTGGCATTGTACTCACCTTTCCTAACCTCATGAGGCCATTAAACTATTCCTGCATTGAATCTAGGACCATGCCACCACACTTCTGCTGCTCACCTCCACCGCAATCACCAGCCATGCCTTCTTGGTCTCTGAGGATGGTTTGTTCCTCCCTTCAGCAGGGAGAACACCTCCCTGTGGGCCCTAACTCCTTGCAGCAGGAAGTCCAGGGAGGTATCACTGAAGCAAGAGAAGCTTTTGTATGTTTGGAATGCATTTTTTTGTCTCCCAGCAAGGTTTCTTCCAGCAAGGTCTCTCCCAGCAAGGTCTCGGCAACCTCCACAAACCTTCAACTGTCATCTTTGCAGTGTTCCTTTAAACAATTGAGCTGAATTGGATCCATGCGTGATGTCATCACGCCCACTCGCGTTAATTGGTTGGGAAACCTGAAGTCATATGCAAATGCAGTGGCTTCATTAAAAAGCTACTGCCGAATGCGCTGCTGAAACTTTCGGGGTTCCCCACGCGACCCAGGGCTCCCCCGCTGCCAGCACGCGGCAGGTAAAAATTCCAGCCAAACTTATTTTAAGGAGTGAGCAAAAATGACTGCTAATTTTTTCAACAAAAAAAAATATTTTCATAAAGATGTCGTAAAAATATATATCACCAAGAACATGAAAGGCAGCAATCAATGTTTCAGGACTTTGGTCCTTTCTCAAGACAAGGAGATATTAACAGATGAGCAGCATTTAAGGAACACATCAAGGGAAAGGGGGAATGTTTCTTTTCCACTTCCCCCTTTCCCTTGTTGTGTTCCATTTAAATGCTTCTGATCTTTATTATCTTCTAGTCTTAAGGAAGAGCCAAAGGCCTGAAACGTTGACTGCTTTGTTTGTCCACAGATCCTGCTTGACCTGCTGAGTACTTTCAGATTTTTCTGTTTTTATTTTCATATTTCCAGCATTTTGTTTTTTGTTCTTACTAACTTAAAGACCCTGTATGTACCACAAAAGAAACATTCTAAAGGCTAGTTAAGAGCTCCGGCACCAATCGAGCTTCCCTCGCATCTATTCAAAATGGATGCACAAAGGAAAAAAGCAAACTTGGCAAAAATACCAGGAAATTGTAAGTGGCTTTCATTTAAATATTTTTACATTCAATCTGGTGCCTTAATGATGCTTTTGCATGAAATGGGCACTAGCACTTCAGCTCACTACTAAAAGAAGAGTGGGGAATTGTAGTCCTGCAAAAATTGGTACAGGGCCTCCACTCCCAATTCCTCATTCCATCTGTGTCAGTTGTCCATTTTCTTTCCCATGCACAGGACTGGGGAATCAGCTCTGTTGTTTCTCTCATGAACAATCTAACTATGGCTAGATGTGGGACTCTATTTTACAGGAAGTTCTCACTTAACAATCAAAGCGGTTAGGAGATCAGCTTGAGAGAATCTTGATGGCTGGTTTCATATTCCTCAGTGGTGGCCACCAGTATGTTCCTACCAGATTCCTGGCCATCTTGAAGGAATGCCTAGTAACCAGGACATGGCAGGTGTCTACCTCTCAGCTAATGCTACACCTGCCCAACTGCTATTAAGCAATCAGACAGTGTGAGGTCTGAAGTGTTCGCTGGGTCATCTCATGACTCAGGACAAGAAATTAATTGACCACACGAATCCCATGATGCCCTTAATGAGGAGTAATAGGCTACCATAATACTTTCTTCTTCTGCTGAGGAAGCACTTAGAAGGAGCAGTGAATTAGTAAACAGAAGGTTCACATCATACATTATTACCAAGAGGAGGGCATCAGAAAAATAGTAATAACGCATATCATAGAACCACAAAAGTTTACTAGCAGAGAATGAGGTCATTCGGCCCATAATATCTGAGCCAGGTCTTTGCTAAAACTAATCCCACTGCCCTGCTTTCTTTCCATAGCTTTGTTATCTTATTCATATTCAAATAATATTCCAATTTTCCTTCATAATATAGTCAAGCAGAGGGAAATCATGCTTGACAAATTTGCTAGAGTTCTTTGAGGATGTAACGAGCAGGGTGGATAAAGGGGAACCAGCAGATGTCGTGTATTTTGATTTCCAGAAGGCATTCAATAAGGTGCCACATAAAAGGTTACTGCACAAGATAAGAGTTCACGGGGTTGGGGCTAATATATTAGCATGGATGGAGGATTGGCTAACTAACAGAAAACAGAGAGTCGGGATAAATGGGTCATTTTCAGGTTGGCAAACTGTAACTAGTGGGGTGCCGCAGGGATCAGTGCTGGGGCCTCAACTATTTACAATCTATATTAATGACTTGGATGAAGGGACCGAGTGTAATGTAGCCAAATTTGCTGATGATACAAAGATAGGTGGGAAAGCAAATTGTGTGGAGGATGCAAAGAATCTCCGAAGGGATATAGATAGGCTAAGTGAGTAGGCAAAAATCTGGCAGATGGAGTATAATGTGGGAAAATGCGAGGTTATCCACTTTGGTAGGAAAAATAAAAAAGCAAATTATTATTTAAATGGGGAGAGATTACAAAATGCTGAGGTACAGAGGGATCTGGGGGTCCTTGTACATGAATCACAAAAAGTTAGCATGCAGGTACAGCAAGTAATTAGGAAGGCAAATTGAATGTTGGCCTTTATTGCAAAGGGAATGGAGTATAAAAGTAGGGAAGTCCTGTTACAACTGTACAGGGCGTTGGTGAGACCACACCTGGAGTACTGCGTACAGTTTTGGTCTCCTTACTTAAGGAAGGATATACTTGCATTGGAGGCAGTTCAGAGAAGGTTCACAAGGTTGATTCCGGAGATGAAGGGGTTGTCTTATGAAGAAAAGTTGAGCAGGTTGGGCCTATACTCATTGGAGTTTAGAAGAATGAGAGGGGATCTTATTGAAACATATAAGATTCTGAAGGGGCTTGACAGGGTAGATGCAGAGAGGATATTTCCCCTCGTGGACAAATCTAGAACTAGGGGGCATAATTTCAGAATAAGGGGGCACCCATTTAAAACGGAAATGAGGAGGAATTTCTTCTCTCAGAGGGTCGTGAATCTTTGGAATTCTCTTCCCCAGAGAGCTGTGGAGGCTGGGTCATTTAATATATTTAATGTGGAAATAGACAGATTTTTGAATGGTAAGGGAGTGAAGGGTTATGGGGAGTGGGCAGGGAAGTGGAGTTGAGGCCAAGATCAGATCAGATATTTCCAGTTCTGACGAAAGGTCTTCGACCTGAAACGTTAACTCTGTTTCTCTCTCCACGGATGCTGCCTCGCCTGCTGAGTTTTTCCAGCGTTTTCTGTTGTTATTTCGGATTTCCAGCATCTGCAGTATTTTGCTATCATATTAGTGTTTGGTCCACTGCCACCTCTCTTCTAGGAATGCCTACCTTGAAGAAGTTCTGCTCTTCTCTTCGACAGGACCTCCGTTTGTCTCTTCAACCTTGTTCTTAATGTCTCTTAATCTCTCCTTTTGTTCTTTCATCCCCTCCCCCTTTTCCCAGCTTTATCCTTGCCTTAAATCCATTTCATTTCCTGCCATTTCCAGTTCTGACGAAAGGTCTTCGACCTGAAACGTTAACTCTGCTTCTCTTTCCACGGATGCTGCCTCGCCTGCTGAGTTTTTCCAGCGTTTTCTGTTGTTATATCAGATCAGCCATGATCTTATTGAATGGCGGAGCAGGCTCGAGGGGCCAAATGACCTACTCCTGCTCCTACCTCTTATGTTCTTATGTAAACGGCTGTACTGTAAAGGTAGTTTTGTGAAATTGACCAAACATAAGAAACTGACCAAACTTCATATCCTAGCATAACATGAGGAACCAATGAGACTTTTAAAAGTAATTTGTAATACACGCTCTGGATTAAACAGCATAAGAACCACAGACACAACTTTTTTTTACTTCATGAATATGCTAACCAAGGAAGTGGCTGGAACAATCAAACCACACAATGACATGTGTTTGTGTAAATTCAACTGACTATCCTGTCCAGCAAAACTCCTTGGTCCAGCTGTTAACCAGACTTACAATTGGTTCCACCGAGTCTGGAACATCTTTTGGAAATGTTAATGCCAGGATTGTCGTTGGATTGAAACCCATTCACTAACCTTTCAAACTGATAAGCAAGGAAGTGTCTAATCAAGACATTTCTTTGTGTGATAATGGTTGAACATCAAACAGAATGAAGACATTTCTTTTTGTATTGTATGGTTTGAAATCGAACAGAATGGCAGAAAAACAAGAGTAAGATGGTACAATGAAAAGGGAAGGGTTTGCGTCAATCTATTGTCACGGGTTTTGATCAAAAGGGTGTGTTTAGAAAGGGAACAGGGCAACTTGCAAGGAAAACTGTGGACGGTTTGATCACCCGTACAGATGGAAACAGACTCCTCCACTTGATTGCCAGGGTGAATGGTGTTTGAAATTAAATAGTTAAAGGGAACGGTGTATGTTAGTATTGTTTGGAGTTATAAGGGAATAGTGCATTGACGTTTGTATGTTATTTGTAGTACAATAAATAGTTAAAAGCATACTGAGTTGTACTGAGTTTGTGAGCCTTGACCATTTTACTCCACCCGGAAGGGGTTCAAGTCGGATTCTGGAATTATAAGACAGGAGGTACGGGTTCACCTACCTACAACAGTAACTGATGTACTAAGGATAATGCAGAAACAGATATCAAAAAAGTGCAAAAAGATTGCTACACATGCAGTAATAAACAGTCCAACACACCTGTAAAGAAGTAAACTCCCTCTTAAAATGTATATGTGAATTGTATACTTAAAGGTGCAATGGGTTCATAAGATATATATATATATATATATATATGAATGTATAATAGCTTCATAAAAAAGCAACTAAATTTTTTTTTAAATAAACTCCCAGAGACCAGAGCACCAAGCTGCAGTAGTGTCTGTTTTAAATGGGCAAGCAGCACTAAAGGACTGACCTGGTGTAAACAATTGGTGACTTTAGTGCGGGAACATTTTTTACAGGATTGTATGAAATTATGAGGTATAAAGAGAAAATGACATGTTCTTTGCAAGGCCTCTAAAAAGCTGAATAATTTTGCACCATTGAACTCATGCCATACAATTTTGATACTCAGGTCTGCTTCCCTGATTCAATGAGGTACCCTTCCAGAATGCATGGGTGCACTTAGATTGCTTCATCGCTGAATCAATCCTTATGTCTAATACTCTAGAAACTGAAAAATATTCTATGGCTATGTACATTTCCTTAATTCTATTTTTACAAAAAAATATGAAAAAACTGTCCCCATTTTGAAAAACACTTCTTGTACTTAAAGAGTTAACACTATATTGTCTAGCATCTCTATTATATATATTCTGCAAAGTTTTATACCTCCTGATTCAATTCTTCAGTAGACTTGTTCTTATTTTCTAGTTGCTTTTTCAAAGAGTTCAGCTAGAATTACAAGAGTCATCAATTAAACTGTTACACATGGAACAACTGAAAATTAGGACAGTAGCAAATTTATTTTTGGACTAATTAAAACTTTAGACATACCTTACTCTGAGAAATACGCTGGAGAAGCAAAATAAGGGCCAGAGAATATTTGCTTGCCTACCTTTGGTATGTTCATATATTAATTGATCTTCGATGGCCTCGAATATGGTCTCTCCTTTACCTGTCTCTGCTGTCTCTCACTCTCTCTGTCGCTTCTCCTCAGGTTTTGTCTTTTTCACTTTCTTCTGTTTTTCTCCTCTTAACTCTTACCTGTCCCCTTCTGATTCTCTCTGTTTTTTTCTTCTTTTCATCCTTCCTTTCAGATGGGAGGTGATAGGTGTTATGGCTCATTTATACTGGAAGCTGCCTATTTAAATTTGTCACACTGTAGTGGAGCTGTTGTATCGCCACCACTGGTGGAGGTTGTAATTACAATGTGGCAAGTTTACATGGGCAGTTTCCATTACAAATGTGGACATAGGAATTTATGATTGAAACATAAAAATAAGGACAGAATGTGTGCCTTTAAAGTGCATCCCCTGGTACAAGTATCCCCTGCCTTCTATTTCTGCTTCACCTTAAGACTACATTTGGTCTTGATTCCCTGGGGGTGAAATTGGTCTTGACCTCAATCGAAAAGATAATCGAGCGGGGTGTAAAATGGGCAACTGATTCTCTATTGTCCATTTTGCGCTATCGCCCAAGAGCAGTTTCACACAACCCCTTGTGTAATGCTTCAAAAGATCGATAATATATATAAAATATTGGCAACATCCTAAAAATGTGAAATTATCTAGGATGCTGTCCTTGTAAGAAACATCTACCTTACATGGTTAGATGGCCTTTCCTACTCTGATGTACTTTATATGGACTTTAGCAAGACTTTTGATAAGGTTCCACATGGTAGACTGGTCACGAAGTTAAAAGCCCATGGGATCCAGGGCAAAGTGTCAAGTTGGATTCAAAACTGGCTCGGAGACAGGAAGCAGGGGGTAATGGTTGATGGGTGTTTTTGTGACTGGAAGGCTGTTTCCAGTGGGGTTCCGCAGGGCTCAGTACTAGGTCCCTTGCTTTTTGTGGTATATATCAATGATCTAGACTTGAATATAGGGGGTATGATTAAGATGTTTGCAGATGATACTAAAATCGGCTGTGCGGTTGATACTGAAGAAGGAAGCTGTAGACTGCAGGAAGGTATCAATAAATTGGTCAGGTGGGCAGAACAGTGGCAAATGGAATTCAATCCAGAGAAGTGTGAGGTAATGCATTTGGGGAGGGCTAACAAGGAAAGGGAATACACATTGGGGTAAAAATTCACTTGGTTGCGCCTCCCGTTAGCGCCTTAAGAGGGCGCTAATGGGGCGTTAAGCCGCTAACGCCCGGGCGCAGCGCTGTTTGCGCCGCTCGAGAACTTAACTTGAGATTGTGCGGCGGCGCTAAAACTTACCGCTGCGACCACCTGCGCGCGCAGATTGTGACGTCATTCCATGGTGCAACGCCCTTGGGGCGCCCCGGAGCGGAAATTGAGTGGCGCCCCCTGCCTTACCGCCTGGCGCTTCCAACGACCGGAAGACTGGAACGTTATCAATCGGTGTGGGGCTGGGGGGGGCGCTATTTAAAGGGGGCCTCTTCCTGTCTTTTTCTGTGGTCGACATTTATGCACCACTCGTTCTGAGAGAGAGAGAGAGATTCGGAGAGAGAGAGAGAGAGACTTCTACATTGACTCAACGCTTTGTGAGGTAGTTTTGCCTATTCATCCTAACTTTGTTGCTACTTTAGTTGCTGTACCTCATTACTTTTCTGGCAAAGAGAATATGGGGGCTGCAATGATTGGGGGCGTCGTCCTGCTCCAGCTGAATCGGAGGATAGTGAGACGCAGACAGAGAGTGGCAATGATGGCCAGACGGAGGAGGGCCATCAGGCGCATGTACAGGAGAGCTTACCCTCCCAGGGTATATCGTGAACAGCTCTCCTACATCCATATGTCCGAGGAGCTGTGTTTGCGAAGGCTGCGATTCAGCAAGGAGGTGGTCACTGAGCTCTGCCACCTGCTGCAGCCAGATCTGCAGCCTCAGCTGAGGTCCAGGACGTCTCTGTCGGTGGCAGTGAAGGTCACAGTGGCTTTGAACTTCTACGCCACTGGCTCATTCCAAGCTGCTGTTGGGGACCTCGCCAATATCTCCCAGTTTGCGATGCATCGCTGCATCCGGCAGGTCACCAATGCCCTCTTCAGAAGGAGACGAGACTTCATCTCTTTCCCTTTGACCCCAGACAAGCAGCGTGACCGTGCTCTGGGCTTTGCGAGGGTAGCGGGCTTCCCCGTGGTGCAGGGCGCCATTGACTGCACGCATGTGGCTTTGCGTGCTCCGCGAGAGAATGCAGAGGAATTCAGGAACAGAAAGGGGTTCCATTCCTTGAATGTGCAGTTGGTCTGTGACCACAGACAGGTGATACTCGCTGTCAATGCCCACTATCCGGGCAGCTGCCACGATGCTTTCATCCTGCGCCAGACTACTGTGGCAGAAGTTTTCGAGGCACCGCATCAGCCCGTTGGTTGGCTTCTGGGGGACAAGGGGTACGCATTGAGCACCTGGCTGATGACACCGCTCCGTACGCCAAACACCCCTGCTGAGCTGCGGTACAATGAAAGCCATCAAGCAACCAGGAACATTATTGAGCGCACAATCGGCGTGCTGAAACAACGGTTCCGCTGTCTGGACCATTCCGGAGGAGCCCTGCAGTACTCGCCTGAGCAAGTTTCGAACTTCGTAGTCGTGTGCTGCATGTTGCACAACATGGCAATCCTCAGGACCCAGCCAATGCCACCAGGCCTTGTAGCACCACCAGAGGAGGAGGAGGAAGAGGAGGAAGAGGACGAGGACGATGATCATCAGCAGCACCAAGGCAGGAGGGCGGCCCACAATGGTCAAACTGCAAGGGCCGTCCGTCAACGACTAATAGCAAGCCGCTTCTAGGGCCCCTGCCATTGCTACAAACACTAATCAACCCAGCACGCAACCCCTAAGCCGGCCAAGGCACCAATAATTCCAACCACCAGCCATGTATATTTTGAATACAGAAACTTATTTATTTTACAAACTCTGTGTGTGTCAATTCCTCATGACAAACTCATAGAAATAAACACAAAAAAACAGTCAATAACATAACTGGTTCTCACAACCTGGAGATAATGTCCAAAACACTAAACAAAAGTTGGACCATGAACCTCGGCCTTTAATAAAAAAATGACCAGCATTTTGGCACACCTCCTACTTTTTGCCCTTCGAGGGTGATCTCCTTCCCTTGCGCACTTCCCCCCTTCTAACCCTACTGCTCCTCCGTAATGGGACCTCAGTGGCTGCAGCAAGGCTGGTGGAAGGCTGCTGCTCGTCAGACCCTGACACTGCAGATGCCCCTGAAGGACGGCCTCGACCACTTCTGGGCCTGGAGGGCCCGGCTGCAGACTGCACCAACTCTGCATGGGCGGCAGCAGTCTGTCCTACAGGCGGTGGCAAGTGCAGTGGAGAAGTGACAGTGTTGGCAGCAGGAATGCTGTCATCGTGAGAGAGGACAGCAACTCCCTGCTCGCCCGACACACTGGCACTCCCACGGGGCAGCACTTCAGCATCCGGAGCAATTTGCCGGAGAACAGATTGCTGGCCTGCTGCGGCGCGGTGACAGCCCCGGGGACATGTGCACGAACCATCGAGGATGGCAGCAGTCAGTGCTCGCGTGGCCTCAATCTGAGTCTGCATGAGAGCAGTCTGAGATGGGTTCCTGGCAGCCAGTGACTGAATTGCAGCACTAAGCTTTAGTGTGGCATCCGCCTGTGCTACAGCGAAGTGCTCCACACTCCTTGCCAGTGATTCAATGCATTCGGGCACCCTTCCCACTGCACCCATGAGCTCAGTGTGCATGCCCACCGCCTGGGTGTTCATTTCTGCAATCAGCCGCTCCTCCTCTGCGTCCATTGCAGTAGGAGTGTCTGGCATACTCTCCCTCTGGAGAGAAGGCCCCCGTTCTTCCCTACCCCCCCCCATGGCATTGCTGCAGCCCGCTGGGTCCTGGAGCTTCACCATCATCAGCCCCTTCCCCCCTGCTCCCCTCCGGGGAAGGCGTGTTCCCAGTGTGGGCATGGGCTTCCTCGGGAGAGGGTGGCACTGATGCTCCGGCTTCCTCTTCCTCCTCAGCTGCAGCATCACTCCCAGTGGCAGCTTCAGGGCCCGTCTCCTCAGCTGGTGAATCACCATCTGAAAGCAGGGAGGTACAAGAGTGGCTTTAGCGTGAGGACAGGGTGGCAGTAAGGGAGGAATAAGTGCAGCGAGTTAGCAAGTTGGATTGAAAGTGTCAAAGGCTGGTATTGTGAGGGACAAGTGGAAGGACAGAGGACAAAAAGGTGATGACCTTACCATTGCTGTCCACAATGGGGTCGGCGTCTCCAGTGGCGACGGGACCGATCACCCGGCTTGCCACAATCCTGTGGTCGCGCTCCTCCAGATCGCTGAGGGGTTGCAGCTGAAGCCGCCCTCCACCCGTCCGTTGCTGCTGTCTCCGATTATGAGCCAGCTTAGCCTGCAAGAAAAAGGACAGCATCTGAGTAAATATACAGCCATGGTCTTGCCTGATGTGCCTCCCATAGGTGAATAGCCCTTACAATATACAGCCATGGTCTTGCCTGATGTGCCTCCCATAGGTGAATAGCCCTTACTGTATGCAGCCATGGTCGTGCCTGATGTGCCTCCCATAGGTGAATAGCCCTTACTGTATGCAAAGTGTGGAATGTGTGTGTGTGTTTGATGAAAGGGCCATAGGTGTTGGATGAGTGTTGTGCATTGGGGTTTTAAGACCCTCTGGCCATAGAGTGAGGTTGAGATGGAGGGATGGAGAGGTATTGAGAAAAAGCCACTCACCCTGACGACCCGAGTGAGGTCGTTGAACTTTTTGCGGCATTGAACATGGGTCCTGGGCACCATGCTCCTGGAGGAGACGCTCTGAGCCACCTCCCTCCACACTCTTCTGAACTCGCGTGGCAAAGGCCTCCTGCCACTCTCCGGGAACAGCATGCATCGTCTGCGCTCCACTGCGTCAACCAGAGCATCCAAGGCCCGCTCGGTGAAGCGATGAGCGCGTTCTCTCACCCTCTCCATGCTTGGCAGCAAAATGGATTACAGGTCTCTCCAGGCTGAGATTCAAGGCTGCAATGAGCAGGGTGTGGCTGGGGAGCAAGTGGCCCCCCCCACTTTAAGAAGTGTCCGGCGCCATTGTGTCTGTGTTCCCTCGCTAACTGGCAGCAGCTGCGCTGCGCTCGTGCGCTGAGTTAGCGCCTCACTCCTTGGCCTTTGCGCCTTAAGAGAGGTCTGCAGCGCCTACTTTAGCGCTCCACTCACCTCCCGGGGCGGTAAAAGTGAAGTTTCCCGTCAGTGCCGATAATTAGCGCCAGGCGCTAATATTTGCGTCCGGACGATATTTGCGCCCCAAATGGGGCGCGACCTAATTTCTACCCCATTAAATGGTAGGACACTGAGTAGTGTAGAGAAACAAAGGGACCTTGGAGTGCATGTCCACAGATCCTTGAAGGTAGCAGGCCAGGTAGATAAGGTGGTTAAGAAGGCATACGGAATGCTTGCCTTTATTAGCTGTGGCACAGAATACAAGAGCAGGGGGGTTATGCTTCAACTGTATAAAACACTAGTTAGGCTTCAGCTAGAGTACTGCGTGCATTTTTGGTCACCACATTACAGGAAAGATGTGATTGCACTAGAGAGGGTACAGAGGAGATTTACAAGGATGTTGCCGGGAGTAGAGAATCTTAGCTATGAGGAAAAACTGGATAGGCTGGGTCTGTTTTCCGTGGAACAGAGGAGGCTGAGGGGAGACCTTATTGAGGTGTATAAAATTATGAGAGGCATAGATAAAGTGGATAGAAAGGACCTATTTCCCTTAGCAGAGGGGTCAAAAACCAGGGGGCACAGATTTAAAGTAATTGGTGGAAGGTTTAGAGGGGATTTGAGGGGAAATTTCTTCACCCAGAGGATTGTGGGGGTCAGGAACTCACTGCCTGAAAGGGTGGTAGAGGCAGGAACCCTAACCATATTTAAAAAGTACTTGGATGTGCACTTGGGATGCTCTAACCTGCAGGGCTACGGACCAAGAGCTGGGAAGTGGGATTAGGCTGGATAGCTCTTTGTTGGCCGGCACGGACACGATGGGCCAAAATTGTCTCCTTCCGTGCTATAACTTTCCATGATTCTATCATAGAAATGACAGCACAGAAGGTCATTCAATCCATCATGCTTGTGGTGGTGCTCACTCCTTAACCAGAGCTGATAAAATTGATTTTCTAATACAGGATCAGTTTACAGAAATGGATGCAAAGCTCACTCACAGTGAAGTGTGCTGTTTGCACATAGATTTCTGTGTTCAGCTCAAAATTATAATTATGCCTAGCTCCTGGTGCAAATTTAGATGTGTACAGGAAGCTCAGGAAGGGTGGTGAAAGAAAAAAATTGCATGAAAGAGAAGGTGAATTTAAAGGGATGTAGAGAATTAAAAGGAAGTGTTGGAATAAGAGGACAAAAATCTTAGCAGCTTAAGGAAAGGCTAAAAAGGCTTTTCAACCCATTGAAACTTTTGCCACATATGAAGGGAGAGAGTGACAGAATAAATTTTAAGGAAACACTATGTGCAGGCACAAGTCCCACAGTAAATGACACAGCAGCCTAGCACCTGTTTGATTGCTGCTGAAGTAGAGCTGGAGCTGCATGAGATGGTTGCAAAAACAGTGGCTCTGTTTGCCATGGCATGACACAATCCCCATAGGGCAACTTTGCAGCATGCCTGGAAGGAGATAGATGTAGGTTTGAGGCCTCAGCTGAACAGTACTGTCACTAGCTATTACAGCACCATATTGTATGTGACCAGTACGTGACCTGGCAGCAGCTAGTACAGTTCTACATCTGGCTCTTTGTTGGTCCAGACCATGAAGACAGCTCCCCATGTTCTTTGCCAGCTAAGTGAATGCAAGTATAGTTCGGGCATCTTGGCGAATATGCCCAATTAGGCTATGTTGATCACCCTAGAAGCTTTCTTTCATGCACTACTACATAAAGCATGTCATACTGTAAATGAGCTTTAGACATCATATTTGTGACAGCCACCACCACCCCCCCAAAAATGCAGCCAGAATCAGCTCAATTCCAGAAGCAAGTTGCCATGAGAGAATGGCCACCTCAGTCCGATGTGCCTTTTGTACCAGAGGAGCAGCTCTTGTGATACTGGTATACCTTGTCACTTACATTGACATAATTTTCTTCCTTGAAGAGCTCAGGTGAATTTTGAAGGACAAATGCATCATGGCAACTTCCAAAAAAATCTTGCATTGACATGGAGGATTCTTCGCATGTTGTCACATACAATCTGGACACTGAACGAGTGGTAGCCCTTTCTGTTCAATAAATTGAGGAGGTTGACCATGGGAGCTCACAAAGCAACATGGGTGCCATCTATTTCACCCTGCCAGTAACCCTATGAAATGTAGCTCTATTTCACTGCTGCCTTGTGCTGATTGCAAACTGGCTAATTCCCCAGCTCTATGGAAAAGTGTGCTAGTCAGCTGATGAATATGTGCATCCTGGGTGATACTGCACAGAACCCCATGACTGCTTGAAAGGACCGGGTGCCATAAAAGTTGGGTATGGTTGTAACCTTCATAGAAACAGATAGAGATGTACAGGCAGAAGACAACGATTGTTACGTAGTGACTGGTATTGCTTCCTTGTTAACTCACACGCTTCTAACATAATGCTCCTCACTAAGCACTTAATAGGACTTGTGTTGCCTGGATATTTTTTAGGGTTCAGGTTAATATCTTGAAGGGTGCATCCTCCTCAAATGCTGCTTCATCCTCCTTTCCTCCATCCTTACCTGCTCCTCCTTCTCGTCCATTATTAGGACAAACAAAGGTATGTCCATTGGGAATTTGGTGTTTGCTCCTCAGAAATTCTTATGTTGTGGTAGGGCAAAATATCTGGGTGTGGTGGGAATCCCATAGGTAGTCAGAAGCAAGTTCAACACTGTCCAGGCTCAAGGCAAAAAGGAAGTTGAAAAAAAACCTCATTCCCAGCTCCTGTAATCAGTAGTCAAACTTTCAGCAGGCTTCAGACACAAAAATTCCTAAAATGACAGTATCAGCTAATATTACAGTCTCCGGGGGAAAAATTCGGTATCGCCCATTTTGGGGTGCTAATATCGGCCGGGCGCAAAGTTTAGTGCCCGGCGTTAATTATCGCTTCTGACTGCAAAATTCGCCTCTATTGCCCCTGGAGGTGATTTGAGCGCTAAATCAGGCGCTACACACCTCTCTTAAGGCGCAAACGTCAGGGAGCGAGGCGCTACCTCAGAACGCTACCGAAGCTCAGGCGATGCCAATTACCAATGAAGCCAGACAGACTGGCGCCGTCCAGTTCTTAAAGGGGAGGGGCCATCTTGCTGGCCAGCCACTCCCTGCTCATTGCAGCCTTGAATCTCAACCTGGAGAGACCTCAAAACCAATTATGTTGGAAGCACTAATGGATAGGCCCAGGGAAAGAGCTCAGTGCTTAGGAACCTCAAAAGTGGTGCTGAGGGTCAAAACTCCTTAGGACAGCGTTAAAACCAAAAATTTTGCCGACAAGAAAAGGCAGTAAGCGCCCATCTTTAAATAGTGTTCCCCCAGCCCCTTCCCAACTTGAAAACGTTCCCCTTTACCTGTTGTTCCTAGCGGCAGGCGCTAAGGCAGGGGGCGCAACTCAATATCCGGTCTGGGGCGCTACCAGGGTTTTGCACGCTTGACTGATGTCACGATCTGCGGGTGCAGGAGATCGTGGCGGTAGTGTTTAGCGCCGCCGCAAAATGACTGGTCAATTTCGCGAGCGGCGCAAAAATCGCTAATGGGAGGCGCTAACCAACCGAATTTTTCCCCCAATATATTGGGCCGAAAAACTAGTGGA
This sequence comes from Squalus acanthias, assembly GCA_030390025.1. Lineage (NCBI taxonomy): Eukaryota > Metazoa > Chordata > Chondrichthyes > Squaliformes > Squalidae > Squalus > Squalus acanthias. Next base: position 47,302,309 of record CM059441.1, on the reverse strand, counting down.
ACTGGCTTCCACCCCAACTTTCAAGCCATAGAAAACATTTGCCCTGATTTTAGGCCTCAGAAATGCCGAAACAGCTTTGGAATTTCATAGCCATGGTCATTTCTGGGCTGGTTATTTTCTTTGGGGGGAATTTTTTCCCCCAAAAACGAGTGGCATTGAGTCGGGTGGCATGTAAAAAATCTGAAACCCACCCACTTCGCGTTTTAACGGAAGCAGGACAGGGGCGGGCAACCCACCCACTTGCAGGAGGCGGGTTAGTCATTTAAATATTATAATGAGGCTGCGTGCCTCAGAATTAACCACCATTTAAAATTTAACCCTGGCCAGCCGGGTTTCCCAAGGCTCACATTCGGACAAACCCCCGACCCTTCCGATCTTCCCCCCACGACCTTCCCCCCGACTCTTCCGATCTCCCCCATGAGGCCTCTGATCTCATCAATCATCGACCCATCCGATCTCCCCCTGACCCTTCCAATCTCCCCCCTGACTCTTCTGATCTCCCCCACAAAGCCTCCAATCACCTCCACCACTGACCCTTCCGATCTCCCCCACCCCCTACTGAGGCCTCCGATCCCTTCCACCCTCCTCTCTGCTCCCTGGCTGCGGCCTGTTGCCAAAGGCCTACCCGCCCGACAGTCAGCCAGCCTCTCAATCTGGTTGCGGCCAGGAAATGGAGACAAAAAATATTAAATTTGGCAGGACCTGAGGGAAACCAGTTCTTCCGGGTTTCCCAACCTCAAAACAACAACTCCCGCCTCTGAGCTAATATACAATCCTATGTCTCTAATTGCTCTTAAAAACTGTTCATTGTTTTAGTTTGTTATAATTATGTTTGAAAATATATTTAACTGTTTGATGGTTGGTCCTTGTTTATGAAGTATGTAATATTTACAAGGTCTTTTCTGCTTTTACCTTATTCTCCATTGTCTTCAGTAATTTTTCCTTCTTCTTAACTTCATTTTGTAAATTTTTGGACTGAAAGAAAATTTACAATATTTTGATACCTGGGACTATCCTTTTTCTCAAATTCAAGTTTTTCTCACTTCACAAAATTGTCATAATTTTTTTCAACAGTATAACAGTAGATAAGTCACCATCTTCATCTCTTTTTAACAAAACCACTGTAAGCCTTGCTGTTACAAATACAAAGCATAAACACACACAATATGGCTTCTGTGGTTAATTTTACATGCAATAGAATTTGCTTTTACCAACTACAGTTTGAAGTGAGCATTCACTTATGATGATCAAATCTTCCTTGCCAAACTTGTGCTCCAATTCTTTGTAGTTCTGCACTCTAATTAGTAGAATTTGATTGTATCCATCAGTTTAGTAATACTTACTCCTTTCATACCTTAAATAATTTAACAGTTTAATAACAACTAATTCAGTGTGGCTCAGGTAAAAATAGGGGAGGTAAGCACTAATTCTCAGTAGCCCTCACCTCTGTTGGACAGGTGGGCTCTGTACAAACTTAAAAGTTGCCAACTTTCATGAGATCAGCATTGTGGGGACTGTCAACAGGATCAATGGAAGTGAGTGCATACAGCCTTTACTGCTCATTTCTATACCTTTGGAAAACATGGGGGCGATTTTCCCACTGGAGGCGGATGGAAGCGGGTTTCGGTTTGGGTGTGTTTGAAACCCGCCTCCACTGATAGTTTTCAAAAAATTGCGATTTTCCCCTGATTGGCCACTTGATTTCAGAGGTGTGGGTTGCCCTTGGTCAATTAGTGTTTTGGGACGAAACTCGCCTCTGCTGATATCACTTTTCCAGCCTGATTTTAGGACTGCTTGCTGCCTTGGATCATTCCACTGGATTTCTGCTGATGCTGCACCACCTGCAACATGTTCTGAGAAACCACTATGTCCAATTCCAAGGCAAGGGCCTCCCCGAGGTTCTCGGATGAGGCGCTGCAAATGTTGGTTGAGGGGGTGACAGCTAGCAGGGAGGTGCTCTTCTACTCATCTGGGAGGAAGAGGCCTCCCAAAGAAACCAAGGCTGTGTGGGTCCAGCTGGCAAGGGATATAACCTCCAGATCTGTGTGCAGATTGGGTGAATGGTTATGTGTATTGATGAAATGCCATCCCTGTTGGAAAGCATTAAAATAATTTGATGCCAAAATGTTGGCGTTATGGCATCTGTTCTTTTGCCTTAGGCAGCTCCACATTGCGGGCTCCGCCACACTTGCGTTGTCAGGTTGGTGGCCTGAGTGAAAGGAGGCCAGAGAGTCATGTCCATTGTCAATGATGTCTTAGGATGGAACCAAGGACATGTGCCAACTTGGGCAACCTAGGCAACTCTGGCCATGATAAGTTCATCCCTTGCATCCCGGGCAGCCATGTGCTCGCGTGCTGCCGCTGCTGCTGGTCGATACACCGACACTCTGACCTCCTCCTGCTCACCCTCCTCTTCCTGATCCTCCTCCTCCTCCTCAGCCTCCTCCTCCTCATCCTCATCTGAGGAGGGCTGGAACTGAGTCACTTGCTCATCAGGAAGCTGCAAGCAACGACGCTGTGCGATGTTGTGCAGTGCACAGCAGACAACAACCATTCCAGAGACCCTGTATGGTGTATACTGCAGGGCTCCACCTGATCGGTCAAGGCAGCGGAAGCGCATCTTTAACAACCCAATGGTTTGCTCGATGATGGACCTGGTCGAAGTGTGGCTGGCGTTGTACCGCTCTTCAGCCTCGTTAGCTGGCCTCCTGATCGGCATCATTAGCCACTTCTTCAGGGGGTAGCCTTTGTCACCAAGGAGCCATCCGTTAAGTTGGTTTGGCGGATTGAAAAGCGGAGGAACACTAGAGTGCCGCAGGATGAAAGAGTCATGGCAACTACCACAGAACTTGGCGCAAACATGCAAGAACTCCTTCTTGTGGTTACACACCAGCTGTACGTTGAGGGAGTGGAAGCCCTTTCAGTTGTCAAAGATAGCTGGGTTGTGATGGGGTGCCCTAAGGGCCACATGTGTGCAGTCTATGACGCCCTGCACCATTGGCATGCTTGCCATATTTGCAAAGCCAACCGAACGGGCGGTTATACTTGCTTGATCCCTTGAGAACTGGATGTAATTGTAGGCCTTAGCAAAAAGGGCATTGGTAACCTGCGTGATGCAACTGTGGGCGGCTGACTGGGAGATGCCGCTGATGTCTGCTGGTGATCCCTGGAAGGAGCCTGAGGCAAAGAAGTTGAGTGCAGTGGTGACTTTGACAGCCACTGGTAAGGGGTGTCCACCCGTTCCTCTGGGCACTAGATCTTGCTGCAGCAGTCCGCAGATCTCTCGGACAACCTCTCGCAAAAGTCTCAGCCTCCTTTGGCACTGCTGCTCACTCATGTTGAGGTAGCTCATCCTTTGTCTGTAAACCCTCTGTCGGGGGTATCTCCTGCGGCGAGGTGCCTCGATGCGCTGGCGCCTTCTGCCCTGTGCAGCATCAGGTGGCTGAGCAGGAGGTTGGGGCTCCTGCTGCTGAGCTGCCTGAGCAGGAGGTTGGGGCTCCTGCTGCTGTTGCTCCTGCGCTGCCTGGTTCTGCTGCTGCCGTGAATGCTCCTCATCCTCATCTGAGGTCCATGGAGAAAGCAAACGAATGGTTCCCATGCTGCTTGCAGATGCCTCTGTTGGGGAAGTGCTCATTGCAAGCGGGGAGAGGGTCTTCCAAGGAGGTCCCACAGTTGATAGATTCAAGCTGCAGCACCTCCGACTTCGGAAGGCCTTCTAAAAGTGCTCAAAGACCTTTTAAAGCAAAGCCCTGGCACCTGCAAGTAATCCTTGATGAAATAAACGATGTATTGTTGGACCTGCAGCTGTGAGGAGACCACCCACGAGTCAACCCGCCAGGTTTAGCTGGCGTGGTTTAGGAGGGTCGTGAAACACGCCGAAATGCTTGAAAAATCACGAGGGCCTCTCAAAATAGGCTTAGAGAGGCCCTTAATGAGCATTTAATGATGTTAACTAGCGCTATGGCCAGCTGGAGGCGGGACCGTTTCCTGACTTCCAAAACCGGCACCGGCAAAATCCCACAGAGGCGGGTTGGAGGCGGGTTCCGAACCCGCCCTCATTGTTTCTGATTTTCCCGCCTTTCCCGTCTCCAAACCCACCTCCTCCGACGTCAGAAAATCGCCCCCATAATCTTCCACATACTTTACAAGTTTGTTGAGAGTAAAATCAGAGACAGTGGCCTTCTGGCTAAGTGTTTGTTTTGCTCATGCTTCTGTGTAATGCCATGAGATGTTTTTCTATATTAAAGGAAGTATATAAATGCAATTATTTTAATATCAGTGACATCACTATAGGAACACAGGAACAGGAGTAGGCCATTTAAATGGCCCCTTGAACCTGTTTCGCCATTCAACGAGATCATGGCTGATCTGTGACCTAACTCCATATACCCGCCTTTGCCCCATATCCTTAATAACTTCGGTTAACAGAAATCTAGCAATCTCAGATTTAAAATTAACAATTGGCCCAGCATCAACTGCCGTTTGCGGAAGGGAATTCCAAACTTCTACCACCCTTTGAGTGTAGAATTGTTTCCTAACTTCACTCCTGAAAGGCCTGACTCTAATTTTCAGGCTATGTCCCCTAGACCTAACAAGCGGAAATAGTCTCTCTCTATCTTCCCTATCAGTTCCCCTAATATCTTGAAAACTTTGATCAAATCACCTCTTAATCTTCTAAATTCCAGGGAATACAACCCTAGTTTGTGTAATCTCTCCTCATAGTTTAACCCTTGGAGTTCAGGCATCATTCTAGTAAATCTACGCTGCACTCCTCCAAGGCCAATATATCCTTCCTGAGGTGTGATGCCCAGAACTGAACACAGTACTCCAGGTGTGGGCTAACCAGGGCTTTGTACAGCTGTAGCATAACTTCTAACGTCTTGTATTCTAGTCCTCTAGATATAAAGGCCAGCATTACATTTGCCTTTTTGATTATTTTTTGTACCTGTTCTTGACATTTTAATGATCGATGTACATAGACCCCTAAAGTCTCCCTTCGCGCCCTTAAGTCCAAAGGACGCAGACATGATATGGCAGACAATTGGTTTAGCCATTCACCGCCAGATCTGGCTGGACTACATAAAGCATTATCGGATCCTGCTCTCATCTGCCAAAATTGCTCACTATGCCAGGATCATTCTGTAATGCAAAGATAACCCCCGGCTTCTATTCTCTACTGCTAACCGTCTTTTTAAACCCCTCTTCCCTGTCTCCTCCACCCTGACCTCCAACAACAAGTGTGAGGAGCTCATGGATTTCATTGTCTCTAAGATTGAGACCATCCGATCAGCTGCCTCTGCCACTCCCCTTCCTGCCTCTAGCCCACTTCCTCTAAGGATCCCCCTGCCCTAACCCTGAACTCGCATCTTTCTCCAGTTTCTCTACGATCTCCCCACATGATCTCCATAAGATCCACTTCCTGCTCCCTCAACCCTATTCCCACTAAACTGCTGACCACCCAACTTTCTGGCTGCTATGTTAGCTGACATTGTTAATGGTTCTCTCTCCTCAGGTACTGTCCCCCTCTCCTTCAAATCTGCCATCATCACCCCTCTCCTCAAAAAAACAACCCTCGACCGTTCCATCCTTGCAAACTACCGCCCCATCTCCTTTCCTCTTCAAAGTCCTTGAATGTGTTGTTGCCTCTAAATGCGTGCCCATCTTTTCCGCAACTCCATGTTTGAATCACTCCAATCAGGTTTTCACCCCTGCCACTGTACTGAAATGGCTCTCATCAAATTCACAAATGATATGCTGTGTGATCGTGACAAAGGTAAACTATCCCTCCTCGTCCTTCTTGACCTGCAGCCTTTGACACGGTTGACCACTCCATCCTCCAATGCCTCTCCACCGCGTCCAGCTGGGTGGGACTGCACTTGCCTGGTTCCATTCTTATCTATCTAATCGTAGCCAGAGAATCACCTTCAATGTCTTCTCTTCCCGCTCCTGCATTATTACCTCTGATGTCCCCCAAGGAGCTATCCTTGGCCCCCTCCTATTTCTCATCTAGATGCTGCCCCTCGGCGACATCATCCGAAAACACAGCGTCAGTTTCCACATGTATGCTGATGACACCTAGCTCTACCTCACCACCACGTCTCTCGACCCCTCCACGGTCTGACATCTAGTACTGGATGAGCAGAAATTTTGTCCAATTAAATATTGGGAAGACCAAAGCCATTGTCTTCGGTCCCCCTCACAAACTCCGTTCCCTAGACACCGTCTCCATCCCTCTCCCTAGCATCTGTCAGAAGCTGAACCAAACTGTTCACAACCTAGGTGTCATACTTGACCCTGAAATGAGCTTCTGACCACTATCAGCGCCATAACTAAGACCGCCTATTTCCACCTCCGTAACATCTTCGTCCCCGCCCCTGCCTCCGCTCATCTGCTGCTGAAACCCTCAACCATGCCTTTGTTACCTCTAGACTTGACTATTCCAATGCACTCCTGGCTGGCCTCCCACGTTCTACCCTACATAAACTTGAGGTCATCCAAAACTCAGCTGCCCATGTCCTAAATCGCACCAAGTCCCGTTCACCCATCACCCCTATGCTCACTGACCTACATTGGCTCCCAGCTAAGCAACGCCTCGATTTTAAAATTCTCATGCTTGTTTTCAAATCCCTCCATGGCCTCGCCCCTCCCTCTCTTTGTAATCTCTTCCAGTCCCACAACACCTGCCCGCTGCCGCCCCCCCCCCCCACCCCGCCCCGAGATATCTGTGCTCCTCTAATTCTGCCCTCTTGAGAATCCCTGATTTTAATCACTCCACCATTGGTGGCCGTGCCTTCAGCTGCCTAGGCCCTAAGCTTTTGAATTCCCTCCCGAAACGTCCCCGCCTCTCTACCTCTCTTTCCTCCCTTAAGACGCTCCTTTGACCAAGCTTTTGGTCATCTGCCCTAATTTCTAATTGTGTGGGCCGGTGTCAAATTTTTTGTTTTATAATACCCCCGTGAAGTGCCTTGGGACATTTTACTACGTTAAAGGTGCTGTATAAATACAAGTTGTTGTTGTCTCTTTGGACGTCCACTGCTTCTAGCTTTTCACCATTTAGAAAGTACTCTGATCTATCCATTTTAGGTCCAAAGTGGATGACCTCACACTTGCCTATACTGAAATCCATTTGACACAGTTTGGCCCGTTCACTTAATCTATTAATATCTCTGTAATTTTATGCTTCCATTTACACTGCTTACAATGCCACATATCTTTGTGTCATCGGCAAATTTGGATATGTGGCTCTCTATCCCATCATCTAAGTCATTAATAAATACTGTGAATAGTTCAGGCCCCAACACAGATCCCTGTAGGACGTTACTAGTCACATCCTGCCAATTAGAGTACCTGCCCATTATCCCTACTCTTTGTCCCCTGCTGCTCAGCCGATTTCTTAACCAGGTCAATAATTTGCCTCAATTCCATGAGCTTCAACTTTAGCTAACAGTCTCTTATTAGGGACTTTATCGAATGCCTTCTGGAAGTATAGATAACATCCATAGACATTCCCCTGTCAACAACTTTAGTCATCTCTTCAAAAAACTGAATCGAACTAAATGTGCTGCTTGGGTATGGTGGAGTTGTGCAGGGGTGTCATCAGCCAGATCTGCAGGGAGTATCCCTTGTTCCCCAGCAGCCATCCTGTTACATTTCTCATAGGGTCGAATAGTGGAGGGATGGTATAGTGTTTCAGTATAAAAGCATTGCGGCAGCTCCCTAGGTACCTTGCACAGACCTACAAAATGTTGTTCCTGTTATCGGCCACTAGCTGGACATTGATAGAGCACTATCCTTTTCTCCTGATGAATATTGCTGGTGGCTCGTATTGCGGTGCCCTGATGACAGTGCATTTACAGTCAAACACGCTCTGCACACGAGGGAAGCCAGCCACTGCTGCAAAGCCAAGAGCTCTGTCTTGTTGACTGCTGAAGTAATTGAAGAAGCTGATGTACTGCTCTCCCTGGCAAAGAGGATATCAGTCATTGTTCCTCAGATAGGTTCAAGAAGGTTACTCTTGGCCTGTAGGCAGTGTGTGCTGGGTATGGCCACCTACATTCAGCCCCCCTCACTTGCTGATTCTGAGGTTCAACTGATGGTGGTGGTGGATGCTGGGGGTGCTACTGGTGCTCCTCCTCCAAGTCTTGATCCATCAAAAACAAAAAAGCAAGTCCCCAGAGTGATTTTAACTTCGTCCACCCTGCTCCCATGAGGTAGGCCAGGTTAAAATCGGCCTTCAAACGTCAGGTCAAAGTGGAGTACCTTGGCACTCCACTAAACTTCCTTGGATACTCGTGAATCCCAATGTGAATGTCCTTGGCATCTATGGTTATCAGCATTTCCAGTTGCAGTACCGGTGTTTATGCTCCACCCACCTTCCACCCCTCTTCATTTAACCCATATCAGCATAACCTTCTATTCCTTTCTCCTTCATGTGTTCATCTGGATTCCCTTTAAATGCATCTGAGTTATTTGCCTCAATTGCTCCTGATGGTAGCAAGTTCCACATTCTAACCAATCTCTGGGAGCACTGAAAATCCATTTAGAAAGTGCATGTTTACAATTTTACTCCATATAGTGCACAGAAGAAATAATCCCTCTACATGTACAGTCTAGGATGAAGACTTGCACATAACAGACTTTAACGTCAGTGGTGGGGAAGCTTTTAGAGACAATAATCTGGGAGAACATTAACAGCCACTTGGACAAGCATGGCCTAATAAAAGAGAGCCAGTACGGTTTGTTAAGAGTAAATCGTGTTTGACTAATTTGATTGAGTTTTTTGATGAGGTAACAGAGATGGTGGATGAGGACAGTGCAGCTGATGTTGGGTATATGGACTTTCAAAAGGCATTTGATAGTACCACATATTAGGCTTGTTAGCAAAATTGAAGCCCATGGGATAAAAGGGACAGTAGCAGTATGGATACTAAATTGGCTAAGGGATAGAAAACAGAGTTGTGATGAATGGCTGTTTTCTGGACTGGAGGGAGGTATATAGTGGCGTTCCCCAAGGTTCAGGACTAGGACACTGCTGTTTTTGATATACATTAATGACTTCAACTTGGTGGTACAGGGCAAAATTTTGAAATTTGCAGATGACACGAAACTTAGAAGTGTAGTAAACAGTGAGGAAGATAGTAATAGGTTTCAAGACATTGATAGGCTGGTGGAATGGGTAGACACATGGCAGATAAAATTCAATGCAGGGAAGTGTGAGGTAATACAATTTTTTAGGAAGAATGAGGAGAGACCATACACACTAAATTATACAATTTAAAAAGGGGTGCAAGAACAGAGAGACCTGGGGGTGCTTGTGTGTAAATCTTTGAAGGTGGCAGGACAGGTTAACAAAGGAATTAATAAGGCATATGGGATCCTGGGCTTTATAAATAGAAGCATAGAGTACAAAAGCCAGGAAGTTATGCTAAACCTATATAAAACACTACTGCTGCCCCAGCTGGAGTATTGTGTCCAATTCTGGGCACCACACTTTAGGAAGGACGTGAAGACTTTGAAGAGGGTACAGAAGAGATTTACTAGAATGGATCCAGGGATGAGGGTTTACAGTTACGTGGATAGACTAGAGAAGCTGTGGTTCTTCTCTTTGGAGCAGAGAAGGCTGAAGAGATTTGATAGAGATATTTGAAATCGTTAAGGGTTTAGATAGAGTAAATAAAAAGAAACTGTTTCCAGTGGCTGAAGGGTCAGTAACGAGAGGGTACACATTTAAAGTGATTGGCAAAAGAACCAGAGGCGACATGAGGAAAAACTTTTTTACTCAAAGAGTGGTTAGGATTTGGAATGCACTGTCTGATAGGGTGGCAGATACAGATTCATAGAAACATAGAAGATAGGAGCAGGAGTAGGCCATTCGGCCCCTCGAGCCTGCTCCGCCATTCGATGAGATCATGGCTGATCATCTAAACTCAGTACCCTGTACCTGCCTTCTCCCCATATCCCTTGATACCTTTAGCTTTAAGAAATATATCTAACTCATCCTTGAATATATTTAATGACTTCGCCTCAACTACCTTCTGTGGTAGAGAATTCCACAGGTTCACCACTCTCTGGGTGAAGAAATTCGTCCTCATTTCTGTCCTAAATGGTTTACCCGTTATCCGTAGATTATGACCCCTGGTTCTGGACTCTCCGACCATCGGGAACATTCTTCCTGCATCTAGTTTGTCCAGACCTGTCAGAATTTTATATGTTTCGATGAGATCCCCTCTCATTCTTCTATACTCCAGTGAGTATAAGCCCAATCGACCCAATCTTTCCTCATATGTCATTCCTGCCATCCCAGGTATCAGCCTTGTGAATCTTCGCTGAACTCCTTCCATGGCAAGAACATCCTTCCTCAGATAAGGCGACCAAAACTGCACACAGTACTCAAGGTGTGGTCTCACCAAGGCCCTGTACAACTGCAGCAGGACATCCCTGTTCCTATACTCAAACCCTTTCGCTATGAAGGCCAACATACCATTTGCCTTCTTCACCGCCTGCTGCACCTGCATGCTTACTTTCAGCGACTGGTGCACAAGGACACCCAGGTCTCGTTGCACTTCCCCTTCTCCCAATCTATTGCCATTCAGATAATAGTCTGCCTTTCTGTTTTTGTCACCAAAGTGGATAACCTCGCACTTATCCACGTTATATTGCATCTGCCACGCTTCTGCCCACTCACCCAACCTGTCCAGATCATCCTGGAGATTCTCGCTATTCTCCTCGCTGCACACACTCCCACCCAGCTTTGTGTCATCTGCAAACTTGGAGATATTACATTTAATTCCCTTATCTAGATCATTAATGTATATTGTGAATAGCTGGGGTCCAAGGACCGATCCCTGCGGTACCCCACTAGTCACTGCTTGCCACTCGGAAAAAGACCCATTAATTCCTACTCTCTGCTTTCTGTCCGCCAACCAGTTCTCTATCCAAGTCAATACCTTGCCCCCAATCCCATGTGCCTTAACTTTACCCGCTAATCTCTTATGCGGGACCTTATCGAAAGCCTTTTGAAAGTCCAAATACACCACATCTACTGGTTCTCCCTTATCTATTTTCCCAGCTACATCCTCAAAAAATTCCAGTAGATTAGTCAAGCACGATTTACCTTTTGTAAATCCATGTTGACTTTGTCTGATCCTGTCACTGTTTTTCAAATGCTCAGCTATTACATCCTTTATAATGGACTCTAGCATTTTCCCCACTACCGATGTCAGGCTTACCGGTCTGTAATTCCCCGTTTTCTCTCTACCACCCTTTTTGAATAGTGGGGTAACATTAGCTACCCTCCAATCCATGGGTACAGTTCCAGATTCCATCGAATGTTGGAAGATGATCAGCAATGCATCTACTATTTCTAGGGCCACTTCCTTAAGTACCCTAGGATGTAGATTATCAGGCCCTGGGGATTTATCGGCCTTCAATACCGTCAATTTCCCTGCAAATACTGATTTCTTTCAGTTCCTCCCTTTCATCAGACCGTATGTTCTCCAACATCTCTGGGAGGTTATTTGTGTCCTCCTTTGTGAAGACAGAACCAAAATATGCATTTAATTGGGCTGCCATTTCTTTGTTCCCCATTATAACTTCCCCCGCTTCTGACTGCAAGGGACCTACACTTGATTTCACTAATCTTTTTCTCTTCACATATCTATAAAAGCTCTTACAGTCAGTTTTTATGTTCCCAGCAAGCTTACTTTCATATTCTATTTTCCCCTTCTTAATTAATCCCTTTGTCCTCCTTTGTTGGATCCTAAACTGCTCCCAATCCTCGGGGCTACCGCTTTTTCTGGCCAATTTATATGCCCTCTCCTTGGATCTTATGCTATCCCTAATTTCCCTTGTTAGCCACGGTTGAGTCACCCTTTCTGTTTTATTCTTATGCCACACTGGGATGTACAAATTCTGTAGTTCATCCATGCAGTCTTTGAATGTTTGCCATTGCCTATCCACCGTCAACCCCTTGAGTGATTCAATAGTAGCCTTCAAAAGGAAATTGGATAAATACTTGAAGGAGAAAAAATTGCAGAGATATGGGGAAAGAGCGGGGAGTGGGACTAACTGGATTGCTCTTCAAAAGAGCTGGTGCAGACTCGATGGGCCAAATGGCCTCCTTCTATGATTCTATTATTGAAGGAAAATGGCAGCTTCAGGGTGCAAATCGCTTAAAGGGACAAAACCTAAGATGATTTTTCCTGACAATTTTTTTAGCTCCCCTCCTGTACTAACTCCAAGCTGGACTACAGTTCCATTGATACTAGTCACCCTCTTGACCTCACCCAAATGCCCATGTGTGAACCTTGATAATAAATGTTGAAAGGCAGCAATAGCTAAAACCGGGTAATGTGGAAAAGATAAATAAAAACTTACACTTTCTTCTTTTTCTCCAAGTTTGCTATCAGTTACTTGATCTTGTTGTTTTAATGTTTTCTCTAGAGCCTTAAGTTCTTCTCTAAATATAAAAACCACAAACAGTCACAAATGTAAATTTGCTGGTTCAGAATCTGGTGCACGAAAAATCAGACCCACCTGCCTCATTGGATGCTTAGGTACCCGTTTTGCGCCTGAAAAACAGGCGCAGCACCATCAAATTTCTAGACCATTGTTCCTTGAATTTATTTGTAAAAATAAAATATAAACCATTTGGGAACTTAGCAGTATTAAATGACTGGCAATTTTTTAAAGCATTAAACCATTAATTATTCCAATAGGATCTTACTTTTGTTGATTATTTTGTTCTTTAAGTACTTCTATCTCTTTCTTTGCTGATTCTTCTTTGTGTTCAACAGTCTAATGCAGAAAAGACAAAATGGTATAGAACATGTGCAACATACAAAATATGATAACAACTTTCAGTAACGAAGCACATAATACATAATATAAAAAATATGCATTTATATAAAATATAACCCAAGGCGTTTCACAAGTGGAAAAAAGGTATAGAGAGCAGATGAAGGAAACAGGAGCTGGGCAGGGACAACGTAACAAGGCATCAGGGAGGCCCACAAGTGGATGAAGTCAGAGGAAGTGATGGGGAAAGTGAACCGGAGCCTGTGTAAGGTTGCCAAAATTTGCAGATCCCCAAAACCTAAGGAAAAAGGACTTTGGAACTACCTCAGAGTGATAAAAATGCATTTGGGCCTAACCTAAGGAATTTAAGACCAAAAACCAAGTTTTGGCATTTTAAAACTATGTCTGGGCCTGTAAAGGGACAAGGAGGTGGGATCGACCTCTGTAAAAAGCAGTTTTGGTTATTGCAGTTAATTGCACTGTCTGGGGAACCGGGATGACCCCACTCAAGCCCCAGCAGACATTAACATTTGAACAATCAACCCTGGGAGAAGACAGTCCCACCCAAAATGACAGGCCCCATCAAACCGATCACAGGGCCCATCAAAAACATGCATAATAAAACCCACTCAGGACCATTCTATAGAAAAGACTGAGTCCAGCCTAGAAACCCAAAACATGAAACCAATCACCAGTGATCAGCCAAGGAGATCAACAGGATGCAAACCATCCCAAAGGCCATCTGACACTTACAGAGCAGTTACTGGTAACAGGCCCACCAAAACCAGACAATGAACTGAGTAGATTTGGCGGGTAGATAAGGCCATGTTCAATGGGTGAGATTGAAGGCCTGTTAAAAAACCAGTTAACGCGCTAATAAGTCGTTACCGATTTACGAGCCCGCCAAAAACCAGACAATGAACTGAGTAGATTTGGCGGGTAGATAAGGCCACTTCAATGGGTGAGATTGAAGGCCTGTTAAAAAACCAGTTAACGCACTAGTAAGTCATTACCGATTTACGAGCCCACCAAAAACCAGACAATGAACTGAGTAGATTTGGTGGGTAGATAAGGCCATGTTCAATGGGTGAGATTGAAGGCCTGTTAAAAAACCAGTTAACGTGCTAGTAAGTCATTACCGATTTACGAGCCCACCAAAAACCAGACAATGAACTGAGTAGATTTGGCGGGTAGATAAGGCCACTTCAATTTAGTATAATTGAAGGCCCGTTAAGCAGTTCAAAGTCAGTTGCAACCGGTGATCATCAGGAGAAGAAGAAACCAGGAAGAAGGCAAACCGAGCTGGAAGCGAGTCGGCATCGCTCACCACTCAGACACACCTGAGTCCAGCCCGTGAAGATACCACCTCGACGGACCTCCAACAACGGTCCCAACACAGTCACCCAGAGCAACAAGCAGCAAGAAGACATCGACGGCTCCACAAGGTCGACCGACACACTAGGCAAGGCCTAAAGCCATCGCGGAAACCAAAGGCCTCACGAAACCAACAACCGCACATTACCCCCAACTGACGGGTAATAGCAGGCCACTGCAACCAACAAAGACCACTCAAGGAAAGAAAACCCGAAGAACCGCAAAGTTTCCACACTACAAACTACTCCTGACTTACCCCTGGGTAAGATTTCTACCAAAAGACTCTAAACCCTACTCCCAACCAAAGGAAATTGGGTATGCACCTGATAGATCCAAAACGCACCCTAACGCATTAGTGGACTCGCGAAGACTGACCAGAGATGCAGGTGAAGTCCTCTACTGCGTACGGGGTACGGCAGACACTAACCGCCATAAACAGCGAACCCCAAAACCGCAATTTAGCCCAACTGTCAAAGGATTGGTGAGCATTATCCCTGGTCCTTCAAAACCTAACTTAGCTAGTAAAGTGGGGTTGGGAGGGGTGAAGTATTGTTCTACTGTCATTTCCCTCGCTTGTACCGAAGTGTTCCCCACCTTTAGAGTGTTAAGAGTGTTGTCATTTGTGTTTTACCTTTTGAATAAAGATTGAAGTTCTTTTCATCAAACTCAGTTGTCTGCTGCACCTTTTGTATCACAACCCCCAAATAAGTCCAAGGTCTAGAACCAAGGGAGTGGGAGCGATTCGAACCGCTCAGAAGTCAGAGGTAAAGCTGACACAAACCACCACCCCCTATACCTGAGGCCCGCCGAAAGTGAAGCCAGAGCGGAACAGTGATGACAGGACGAGGCCTCATGTGATGTACATGAGTAGCATAAGAAGCGGAGATGGGGACTGTGAGACATACTTGAGAGTTATATATTGGACATCTTGGGGAGTTAAGGGTTAATAGTTGAACTTCTTTGTATCGTGCAGCAACAGAATTTCCAAAATAAACAGGACGGCTTTGATGTGTCATGAGAAGAAAGCATAAATTGTCTTCTACGTAAAGTGCTTGTGCAAGGAAATGCATGACAGTAATGACATTAGCCATGGGTAATTAAAGTATTACTTTGGTGGCTAGGGTAATAAACATAGGTAGAGGGATCTATTAACTATAGTATAGAAAGCCTGTACTTCAAAGAGGTTAAGGAACAGTTAGGTCAGGAAGTCTTGTTTGAGTGAAGTTGCTTTGAAGCAAACAACTACAACTGTTTACATGAATTGACTGTCTTCAAAGGATTCAGGAATAGATAGGTCATGAGGTCTTATCTGTGGCATGTAACTTTGATTTAGGCAAAATATGATGTATAAAGGAGCAAGGTTTTTGACAGTTTTTCAGAGGGTTCAAAAGATAGAACTTGAAGCCAAAAGCCACCCTCTGATCCGAGTTAAGCTGATCTCTCATCCTAGGTGTCAATAAACTCTATTCCGTATACTACACTTTCAAGTGTCTTGTGCTTACTCGAAGCATGTCGTTGCGAACCATAGAAGGAAGGAGGCTGACTGCTAACAAGGAGGGGGACAGCTGAAGGGGGAAAGCTATCGAATCGGTCCAATTTTTAAGAAAGCAGGGCCTAGAAATTAGATATGGCGCGAAAACGGGCAGTGTCATGGCCCAGTTCCATTTAGCTGCCCCGGGTCAAAGTGGTCTAGGTAGCAACACAAAATTCATGCTCAGTGCTCATTTACATGATTATAGTGCAGACCTCAGTGCTAAAACCGCTGCTAATTGGCTTACCGCTCAACAGGTGGGCCAATATCGGGTGCAGTCTAATTCCAAGTCATGTTTGGCCTAGGCTTTCTCCACTACTTAAAGGGGAAGTTCTTTGATGTGACAGCACCTCATTGTCATTCTATTTGGAGCGCCACTTGGAAGCAGAACTGACTAGGAAGAGATGGCTTAGTGGCAGCAGAGGGAGAGAGCAACATGGTTCTCAGATGTGGCTCTGGAGGCATTGGTGGTGGCCGTGAAGAGGAGGCAGGCTGTTCTCTTCCCGCAAGCCAATAGGAAGCCATCGGCCCATACGTGTAGAAGGCTGTGGCAGGAGATATCTGCTTACGTGACAGGCAACAGCGTGGTCCCCAGGTCCTCGATCCAATGCCACAAGACGTTTAATGACCTCACACGGCAGGTTAAGGTGAGTGAAGGCTTCAGCAAATGCCATATCCCGCCATCTGCACTGCAAGCCTCACACACTGCTCAATGCACCATACCCCCATCACTCACCTACCAACGATCTGTGCGTATCACCACTCAGACCTCACAATCATAGCTTCACTTCACTCTCACAACCTTACCACTGCTGCAACACTCACACCCACATCTCACATCTTGCACACACTGACAGCTATTCAGCTATGGCAGGCACATCACCCAAATAAAGTGCACCACACTCACTCACACACTTCCCTTTCTCTTGCAGGCTAAGGTCGTGCACAATCGCCGGGAGCAGCGGCAGACAGGAGGGGGGGCAAGCCGCGATACAGGCCTTGAGCCAACTGGAGGAGAGACTGCTCGACATCATTGGAGGGGAAGTTACTGAGGCCATGGCAACAGGCGAAGTTGAAGTCCTTGAGGACAACAACGGTATGCCCATTCCTAATCCTTCTTCTCACATCCCACTTCCCCCTCATCCCACAATTTCTTCTCACTTACAAGCTGCTGATGCTGTATGCATGCATATCTTGCTCTCCCCATCCCGCCCCTTCACCATAACCTGACACTTGTGCTTTTCAGCTTTCAAATAACCAAGAACAAGCAGCCACAGAGCCTGTCCTCGAGGCAATGCACGAGAGTGAGGGGAGAGAAGAAGACACAACATCACTGCATCTGATACTCGCAGGCACCAGGTCAGAAACTGGCACTATGCGTAATGTAGAGGGTAGTGTAGACATGGGATCTGCACAGGGTGAGGCACCAGGCACGAGTGGGCTGCAGCAAGGCTAGGGGGAAAGGGTAGCTTGGGGGCCAGCTCCCCGGAGGGAGAGTTCTGCTGCACACGACTCATATGAGGACCTCGATGGGGCAGCCTTCAGAAGAAGGGTGATGGGCATGCTAGGTGTAATGGCAAGACTGCCAGAGAGCCTCTTGGCAATGTCAAGGAGAATGGAGGAGTCAACCTCCAACATTAGCTGGGGCTTAGCACAGAACTTGGAGCCCATGATTTTCAGGCTGGAAATGATGGAAAACTCCCGGAGAGACCGTGTCGACCCAGACATGATGCTGCGTGTGATGGTTCATGTAGCAGCTGCCATGCAGCACAGGCGGAAGCGACCCAATGTCTGAGTGCTAGAGCGAAAGCACAGATCGCTGTCCTGAAGTCTCAGCTTGCTGCCACGCAAGATCAGACTGCTCTCATGCAGTCTCAGCTTGCTGCCACCCAAGCTCAGACTGCTGCCATCGTGGCTGGGTTTAGCAGTGTCGAACGGGGCTTGCAGGGTGTCGCAGCAGGCCAGCAATCTGCTCTCCAACAGATTGCTAGAAATGCTGAGGCGCCGCCCTGGGGGAGTGGCAGTGGGTCTGTGGAGCAGGAACCTGCTGTCCTCTCTCAGGATTATAGCATTCCGGTTCCCACCACTGCCATTCCGCCATTTCCCTTGCTGCTGCATGTCAGCCAGCCCAGACTGCTGCCGCCCTTGCCGAGGTGGTGCAGTCTACAGCCGGGCCTCTGGGTCCAGAGCTGCTCGAGGTCGTCTTGCAAGGCCATCTGAAGTCTCCCCTATGGAAACTCAGCAGCCTTCCACCAGCCATGCTGCAGGCACTGGGGGAGCACTTCACAGGAGCACTAGAACAGGAAAGAGCACCTGGACAACAGGCACTAAGGGGTTGCACAAGGGTGATTAGTTGATACAGTATTTGTGAATTGATTATTGATAAATGTATTAATTTTATTTTGAATCTTTGTTTTGTGGTGGCTCTCATTTCAGCTTTGTGCCCAGGAAGACACTGTGATATTCCATGACGGATATATGAGTGCTGGGCAGGAGTGGTGGGGTTGCAGAGGGGAGTCATCAGCCAGGTGCAGGTGCAGAGCAGATAGCCCTGGTCTCCGAGCAACCACCCTCGGGTTTAACGTGGTGGCTGGAATATTGCTGGCACACTGGACTGATGCAGGATGAAGGCATCCTGACTGCTGTCAGAATAGCGGGCATTGACCATCAGGATGCGCTGGGCATGGTCGCACTGCACATTAAGTGGTTATGGAAGATCTCAGGATTGTTATGCGGCGCCCGCAAAGCCACGTGAATGCAATCAATGGCGCCCTGCACCATGCGGAAGCCTGCTATCCTGGCAAATCCACATGCACGATCCTCCTGCTTCTCTCTACTCAGAGAGAAGAAAACGTAGTCCCTTCTCCTATTGTAGATAGCCTCAGTGACCTCCCGGATGCAGCGCTAGATGGCGAACTGGGAAATGTTAGCTATGTCTCCTGCTGCAGACAGGAAGGATCTGCTGACGAAGAAATTGAGGGCCACGGTGACCTTGAGGGCTGTGGTCGCTCTGCTCTGAGGCTGTAGGTCTGGTTGCAGGAGGTAGCAAAGTTCTGTGACCAACTCCTTGCTGAAGCGGAGCCTCCTAATATACCGTTCGTCATTTAAATGGATATAAGAGAAGTA
Source organism: Squalus acanthias (assembly GCA_030390025.1). Taxonomy (NCBI): domain Eukaryota; kingdom Metazoa; phylum Chordata; class Chondrichthyes; order Squaliformes; family Squalidae; genus Squalus; species Squalus acanthias. The sequence goes on along the minus strand of CM059441.1, from coordinate 47,283,483 downwards.
CTCTCTGAAGACCCTAGCTGGGTAAGGCCCCCTGTTGAGCCCCTCTGGCCCTTGTCCCTCTGTGTGCATCGTGTTCTCTTCCTCGCTGCCTCCGCTCCCTCTCCTGAAGATACTCGAGCGTGGAAGGGACTGCCAGTAGAGCCCCCATGACTGTGAGCAAGTGTTGTCAGCAGAAGCCTTTAAATAAGAATGAAGGTGTTCTCCACTTGCCTCAACACTCCCTGTCACCATAGGACCTTGAAAGAAGTTTATAAAGCTGCTAGAGTTGCAGAAAGTTCCACAGAGCCAGTCAAACTGAAGAAACATGTCAGCTGCAAGTTGTTGCTGATGATCCCTTTAAATAACGCTGCTAGAGCCTCCTTCCTGCTTGTCAACGCTTGCTCAGCTGGTCGCAATTAAGACAGGCCGGTAAGTAGAGCAGCACATTCCAAATTGGCAGATCGGACGCCAAGTGAACGTTGCACACTCACTGCAAAATCTCTTTAATGATAGTGAGCGCACACATTGGCAGTGCTGCCGCCCAGCCGAAAATGGCAGCCGCCGCGGGACCTGTCAGCAGTGGGCGGAAGTGCGATGGCCGCCATTGTTTTTCTTGAATCAGGCCTTAACGGCCGGCACAAAACCACGAATTTCTAGGCTCAGGTTTTTCTAGGAGTGGGACATGCTGGTGGGGGCGAGGCAACAAGGGTAGCCTGAAGTAGGCAAAAAAAGGAAGTCATGGAGAGAGAGGCGGTTGGGATGGCCTGATTCCTGATAAAAGTGAAGGAATTATAAAATATTAACTTAATAACTATTAACTTAGTAGTTAAAAATGTAAGAGTTTAAGAATATATATATTTTTAAACTTAAATGAACTTTAAAAAAGGAGCATGGGATGCCAGGAAGGAGGGCATAAAGAAATGGAATCTGTAGATAACAAAGAATGGTTATGGGTTTCAGTGGTGGGAAGGGGTTAAGGTATACAACCTAACTCCTTATTTTTGAGCCTTTCCTTGTTGGCCCAATGCTGGTTAACACTGTCAATCTCTCCATGCCTTCTGACATTGTCCCCTAACCCTTTCAAATCTGCTGCCATTAGCCCATTTCTTAAAAACTCATCCTTGACCACACTATTTTTTTCTAACGACCAATCTAACAGGAGATATTTTACATTTTTGTAGATACCCAATGGTGAATTTGTTTTGGAAAGTTTAACTTTACAAACAGCTATTTATCTGTATCACATTATTGAAAGTCTTGTTTAGGACTGAATTCCAAGTATGACAACAATAATCTGCAATTATATAGTGCTATTCCTGTGCAGGACAACATGAGTGCTTTACAATAATGAGGAATGGGATACAGTGAACACCCCTGAGCATGGGGAAAGAGGGTAATGGAGGATAGGCTGATGAACCGAAGGCATGATTAAAAAGGAAGGTTTTGAGGAAGTTTTCACAATCAGGGAAGAAGGTGGTAAGTGAAGAAAACTGGGGAGACAATTCTAGAGGGCAGGAACTAATGGCTGAATAAGTTGCTGCCAATAGTGGAGCAGAGGTCGTCAGGAGCGAAGAGAAGAACGGTGTTAACAACAAATTGTACATATAGACCCCGATATTTATTCGGAGACACGTGGGAAGGGGGTCCCATATCGCATGGTAAACCCAGAAGAAAGTTCAGCGCATGTCAGTGCCTTTATAACGCAGCCAGCTGATTATCATTTTACTTCCGGGTTTCCAATCCAATGCGCAGCAGTGGGCGTGATGAGGACCCGCATGACGCAATCGCAACTCCAGTATTTAAAGGGCCAATCCGAAGATGGAATTTGGAGCAGAAGAGGAAATTTCTGAATGGATTCCAGACAGGCAAAGGCTGCGTCGACTTCAATGACGCCTTGAAGTGCTGCTTTGGTCTGTGAGGAGCCACAGAGAGATACTTTTCCCCAGTAATGGGAAGAAAAAACCTGCTGCTGACACCAGGATGGCGTGGCTGGAGGTGGTCGAGGAGATCGGCAGCAGGTGCATAGTGCCATGCTCATGGATTCAGTGCAGGAAGCGTTTTAATGACCTAATCAGGTCAGGGAAGATGAGTACAGTTACACATTCACCTACATCTTGCTGTTTGCATCACCCGACCCCCTCACTTTGCCTTCTCAAGTCTACTCCATCACATCACTCCTCACACCTACTTACCTTGCACGTTCACCCATCCTTCTCTTTTTGTGCGCATCCTCACATCCCATCTATCCATCCAACACTCCCACTCACCTGCATCATTATGCAATTTCATGCCTCTCCCTGAGTCACCCTCACCAAATACACTGCATCCATTGGGTGAACAGATGACATTACACTCACTCATAGGTCTGTTCTTTCCCTCATTGCAGAAGGAGAGCACAGAACAATAGGGAGAGGGAGAGAACTGGAGGTGGTCCTCCACAGATTTCGTAGCTAACAACTGCAGAGGAGGAGGCGTCCCTAGCTGTGGGATATGGGGAAACGAGGACCTCCCAGCTACCCGGTGACACAATTAAATATCAGCAATCCACATGTCATACGGCACTCAATCATGTTGACTTGATTTCAACAGCGAGTGAAATTTGATCATCTTTATAGTGATAACTTGCAACATTCTTACCTTGCCAGTACTAATTCATATCTTTTGTCTCCAGCAGGGCCATCACACGTGCAGCAGAGGTCGGTAGAGGTCGTGGAAAACGATTCGTCAGAGGAGCTAAATTCCTCTGAGGGTGAACCATCACAGGACTCATGTATACCAGCTCAGATGCTTGCACTTCAGTGGGACCAGTTAGTCAGATAGTTGGGTTTTCACCTGGTGACTCACACTTCACAAGTGAGAAACAGCAGGTGGTGGTGGCAGGTGGAGAGTCCAGGTCGGAGGGCACAGCGATGAAAAGGAGAGCAGCAGAGAATGTACGATGCTCTGACAGGCCTTCCAAGTACACTGACCAATGAGCTTGGGCACAGAGCTTGCAGACAGAGCTGGTTGAATTGCAATCGGAGTGGACTGCAAACAGAGTGGAAGCTGAGAATTTGGTGATAGTAGGAATTAAGTGGAGAGGAGGAAGGCGGTTTCTCACACCCAACTCAAAAGGAATGGAGCCGCAGAAGCCAAGGATTCTAAGTCGGGTGACTGTCTGTGTGGAGTTTGCACATTCTCCCCGTGTCTGCGTGGGTTTCCTCCGGGTGCTCCGGTTTCCTCCCACAGTCCAAAAATGTGTGGGTTAGGTTGATTTGGCTATGATAAATTGACCCTTAGTGTTAGGGGGGATTAAATATGTGGGGTTATGGGGATAGGATGGGATATGTTAGGGGGAATTAAATACGTGGGGTTACGGGGGTAGGGTGGGATATGTGTACTGTGGGGATTAAAGCAGGGACAGGGTACTGGATTTGGATGATCAGCCATGATCGTATTGAATGGCGGAGCAGGCTCGACGGGCCGAATGGCCTACTCCTGCTCCTAGATTCTATGTTTCTATGTTAAGTATCTAGATATCCAATGTAGCAGGTTGTTTATGTTTAGTATCTCAATGGTTCCTGTTAAGCTTGAGTAAATAATTTAGTCTTCGGTTAGTTTACTTTGAGGAGCGAATAGAAAAATAGCAGTGTTTAGACCTAGTTAACAGCAATTATATAAATCATCACCTTGTATTGAAGGAGTTTAAGTTTCTAATTAGAATGCTGCGACCCATAATCTGTAATTCCTGCACCAGGTGGGAATTTTAGGATTGTTCATGTGTCCCGGAGGCTCATGTTTGCAGGAAGTGTCTCCCGCTACTCGAACTCACGCTGAGCGTTTCTGAGCTTGAGGGTCAGCTGGATTCACTGCAGGGCATATGGGTGGCTTAATATTTCCTGGATTGCAGGTTCCAGGAGGTGATCACCCCACAGCCAGAAAGAGTTCAGAATAGCAAGTGAGTGGCCACCCGGAAGGGTAGGAAGAGGGAGGCCGTGCAGGAATCCTTCGGGAGTGTGGCACTCTCAAACCGATATTCAGTATTGAATACCAGTGAGGGTGACGACACCTCGAAGGAGTACAGTCCCAAGCCTGGCACCGTGAGGCAAAGGACTGCACAGGATGGCACAACAAAGTGTAGGAATGCAGTAGTAATTGGGGATTCGATATTCAGGGGGACAGACAGGCAGTTCTACTACCGTCGATGTGAGACCCATATGATATGCTGCCTCACTGGTGCCAGGGTAAGGGACATCATGGAGAGGGTGCTGAACATTCTGCGGGGAGAAGGGGAAGAGCCAGAAGTCATGGTCCATGTTGGAGCCAACAACATTGGGAGGAAGAGGGTTGAGGTCCTGCAGTCAGAGTTTAAGGAGCTGGGGGGGGAAGTTAAAAAGCAGGACCTCAAAGATAGTAATCTCTGGATTACACCCAGTGCCACATGCTAGTGAGAGTAGAAATAGGAGGATATGGCAGGTCAATGCGTGGTTAAAGAAATGGTGCAGAAGGGAGGGTTTCAGATTCCTGGGACATTGGAGCCAGTTCTGTGGCAAGAGGGACCTGTTCAAGATGGACAGTTGCACCTGAACAGAGCTGGGACCAATATACTTGCAGGCAGATTAACTAGTGCTGTGGGGGAGGGTTAAAACTAATTTGGCAAGGGGTTGGGCACCAAGATGTACTATTAAAAAGTAGAAACAAGGTACACAGAGGAATGGCAGAGACAGTTAGAGTTAGAAGTAATACAGAATTAGGTGGGATCAGAGAAAATACAAAGATGTCTAAGTTAAGTTTGGAGTGCATGTGTGTAAATACAAGTGGTAGATATAGATTCAATAGTAGCCTTCAAAAGGGTACTGGATAAACAGTTGAAGGAGCAAAAATTGCAGGGATATGGGGAAAGAGCGGGAGAGTGGGACTAACTGGATTGCTCTTTGAAACAGTGGTGCAGACTCGATGGGCCGAATGGCCTCCTTCTGTGCTGTACTATTCTATGATTCTATGACCATGATTATAGAGAGAATGGAGGAGTCCACCTCGAGCATGAGTGCATTGCAGTCGAAGGGCATTGCGATGATGTGTTCTTCCATGGATAGAGTGGCCAGATGCATGAAACATCAAACGCTCCAATCAAATGAGGCCATGCATGCCTTGACCACAGCCATGCAGACTCTGGATGACATGTCTGCCACCTTAAATAAGATGACAGATATCTTAATCTTGGCCTTACAACGTCGCACTGATCTGCACCAATGTATTCTCCAGCTCAGTGGTAGCAGTGAAATGCAGCTGGGCCATGAAAAGGATGATGGCAAAAGGGGACGTGGAAGTGGGGACTCCACTCAAAGTGCTTCGACCTCATCCGTTGCCCACAACCCCCCCACCCCCAAGTCAGTACCCGACATGCTATCTCGTCTCCCAATGGCCGAGTCTGCCCCTGTACAGGTGCAGGTGGAGCAGTCTTTGGTGGGGCCCTCACCGGCTCCAAAACCCAGAGGTCATCAGCCAAGATCTGAGGAAGCTGCCTCTACCTCTGTTCAAGCCACAGGGGTTGCACCACTTAGGAGCAAAAGGAAAAGAAAGAGGAAAGCTTTGTTCAGTGCCATTCACAACTCCTCAGATAATGAAGCAGTCCATGCCCGCATGTAACAAGACCTGGACGACGTTCAGGCTTGGGCTGATAAGTGGTAGGTAACATTCGCGCCACAGAAGTGCCAGGCATTGACTATTTCCAAAAGCGAGAGTTTAACCACCGCCCTTTGACATTCAACGGCATTACCATTGCCAAATCCCCCACCATTAACATCCTGGGGGTCACCATTGACCAGAAACTTAACTGGACCAGCCAAATAAATAATGTGAAAACAGGAGCAGGTCAGAGGCTAGGTATTCTGCGGTGAGTGTCTCACCTCTTGACTCCCCAAAGCCTTTCCACCATCTACAAGGCACAAGTAAGGAGTGTGATGGAATACTCTCCACTTGCCTGGATGAGTGCAGCTCCAACATTCAAGAAGCTCGACACCATCCAGAACAAAGCAGCCCACTTGATTGGCACCCCATCCACAACCTTAAACATTCACTCCCTCCACCACCGGCGTACCGTGGCTGCAGTGTGTACCATCTACAAGATGCACTGCAGCAACTCGCCAAGGCTTCTTCGGCAGCACCTCCCAAACCCGCGACCTCTTCCACCTAGAAGGACAAGGGCAACAGGCGCATGGAACACCACCACCTCCAAGTTCCCCTCCAAGTCACACACCATCCTGACTTAGAAGTATATCGCCGATCCTTCATCGTCGCTGGGTCAAAATCCTGGAACTCCCTACCTAACAGCACTGTGGGAGTACCTTCACCACACGGACTGCAGCAGTTCAAGAAGGCGGCTCACCACCACCTTCTCAAGGGCAATTAGGGATGGGCAATAAATGCTGGACTTGCCAGCGATGCCCAAATCCCATAAACGAATTTTAAAAAATTGTATAAGGGTACGCACGTGGGTGTATGAGAAACTGTTATGTTGTTAAGTTTCTGTTGTTTAGTTAAAGCACATACATTTTATTCATTTGCACAACTTGTCTATTCTTGGTTGCTGGGTGGCAAGTCGCATTTTAAGTTGTTTGATGATGAATGGGAAGACATGAATTGATGGGGCCCAATGGGGGATGTGCAAGGGGTGGCTGGTTGTTTGCAAGACTATTCTGTGTCAGTGGCATTGCGGTGGTGGAGGGGGGAAAGAGTGGCCGTTGCATGTGCTTCTGACATCAGTCCACTGGTGCGACCGAAGTGAACCTTGCATTAATAAGGGCATCCATGGCATCCCGAGCAGCAATATGAGCAGCTGGTGCTGCATTGCCCTCATTACTTTCCTCCACCTCCTCCTCCTCGGAATCATCCGAAGAGGTTCGGAGCTCTGCTCCTGCAGATCCAAACCTAGCTGCTGCGTAATGTTGCACAGAGAGCAGCACACCAAGACCATTCTGGACACCCTGGCTGGTGTGTACTGAAGTGCACCTCCAGATCTGTTTAGGTACATAAAGTGAATCTTCAGCATGCCGATGGCTTGTTCGATCACACATCTAGTGGTCATATGGCAATCATTGTAGTGCTGTTGGGCTTCATTTGTCGGGTTTCTGACGGGTGTCATCAGCTAAGTTTGAAGTGAGTATCTCTTGTCTCCTAGCAGCCACCCAGTAAGTCTGCTTCCAGGTCCGAAGACGTCAGTGAGCTTGGACTGCCGCAGGACAAAAGCATCATGGCAGCTCCCCAAGAATTAGGCACACACCTTCAGAAATATCTTTTTGCGGTTTCACACCAGCTGCGCATTAATGGAGTGGAAGCCCTTGCGGTTGACGAAACTCCTGATTGATCTGGGGGTGCCTGGATTGCCACGTGTGTGCAGTCAATGACGCCCTGCAAATGTGGGAAGCCAACCAAATACGCAAACCCAAGCACCTGCTCATTCTGACTGGCATCACACAGACGAAGTTGGCATAATTGCCAGCCCTGGCAAACAAGCCATCAGTTACCTGTCTTATGTATTTGTGGGCTGCTGACTGGGAGATCCTGGATATTTCTCCAGCAGAGCCCTGGAAGGATACGGAGGCTAAAAGGTTGAGGGCGGTGGTGACTTTGACAGCCACTGATAACGTGAGGCCACCAGATCCAGCAGGCAGCTGGTCTTCTTCTAGGAGGCTGCAGATGCCTGCCGCCACCTGACCCGACAACCTAAGCCTCTTGAAACACTGCTGTTCGGACATGTCAAGAAAACTCAACCTCTGTCAGTACACCCTGTGTCGTGCCTCCTGCAAGCTGCATCCCTCTGCTCCTCCCCTCTCTGCTGCTCCACCCTCTGCTGCTGTCCAGCTACAGGTCTCTCAAGAATAGGCTGCTGCTCTTACTGGTCATATTGGTCCATGTCCGAGGTCCAATCCAAGGTAACCAAAGAGCCACCCATCCTGATGTGATTCAGAAAACCTCCAAAGTGTAGAAAGTAACCTCTCAGCAAATATACTGTGAACAAACCCTTTTCCACTAGCAGGTAAGAATTGTGTGTATTGAATATTTATTGCAGTATTTCCATGAGTTTTAATCAGCCCCCTCAATTACTGTGTGTTCTGGCCTTGCTTTCACTGGCGAGTTTCAGAAAGCCCAGGAAACCCGTAGGTGCACCGTTAAATTTAAAAGGCAGTTGAAATATCTCTCCATTTGAGCGATTAGCATATGTAAATAGGCAACCCGCCACTCTCGAGGGGGCTATGCACAAGCAGCCTAACATGCTCCAGTTAAACATGGAAGTCAGCGAGTTGAACCCAGCTTCCTGACGCGCTGATATTTTTGCCAGTTTTTATCCCTCACCCACACCCAAACCCACGTGCTCCTCCAGGTTAAAATTCCCCCCATAGTGTATCTTTAAGTAGTAAAATGTCCCAAGGTGTTTCACAGACAAGAAACAGATGTTGAGCGGTAATGCAACAGTTCAGAGAGATGACTGAAAGTATGATCAAAGAGATAGGGTTTGGGAAATTTTTAAATGAAGGGAGAGAAGTAGTAAGATGAAGGGATTTTGGGATGGAGCTCCAGAGAGTAAGAGAGACAGCTGAAGGTTTTGTCACCAATGGTGCAGTGAAGGGAGGGGGTGGCACTGAAATCCAGGGTTGAAGGACCAAAGTGTACAGGTTGGAACGTAGGGATGCAGAAGGTTGTAGAGGTAAGCTGAGACAAGACCTTGGAATGAGTTGCAAATGTGGTTGAGTATTGTGAATTCAATGCATTGGAGTATAGGGAACCAATGTCTGTTGGTGAGGACAGGATGATGGGCAATGACGATTTAGTGTAGATCAGGATATGGATGGTGGAGTTTTGGACAATTTGAAGTTTAGAAGGCTGGCAGTGAGGAATGCTGGAGGAGTGAAATTTGAAGGTAAATTGGAATAAAGATTTCAGCAGAGGATGGAGAGAGAGAAGGGTAATGTTGCAGAGATGGAACTAAGCAGACTTTGTGATAGATAGAAGCTTACCTCTGGTCAAACAGGATGCTGATGTCGAACATAATCTGGATCAGCTTGAGTAAGCTGCAAGCAAGGGAATAGAACAGAGGAGACGTTAAGGAGGATGGGGTTGGTCTGTTGTGATCACAATCACAAAGGATGTTATTGGTGACTTGGACCAGGGTGATCTCAGTGCTATGGGCAGGGATTCAAAGAGGAAATTATGGGAAAGGTAAGCATGAAGCTGCGTGGTGATGTTGTATTAAGTGGCCTGAGGGGCAAAAAGGAGATTAGATATGGGATCGGAGCTAGGGCGGACATAAGGATCAAGTTTGGGCTTTCTAAAGAATGAGCTGATGATGCCAGTTTTGAAGGGACAGGGAACGTGCCTGCAAAGAGAGCCTTTAATGATAATAGCGAGCATTTAGTTAAGGAAGAATAGTTGTGTGATGAATATTTGGGTTAGGTAGAGATTTAAGGAGCCAGTGGCGGCTCGCATAAAGAAAATGAGCCTGGTGAGGTTGCTTCACAGTGATAGGGGTTTGGGGCTGGGGTAAGGGAATGAATATTGGGCCAGTCAGGATTGGGGAAGAGGAGGAATTTGAAGCAGCTGAGCCTTGGAGACAAAAGTCCCTAAGTTTCTTACACTTGATGTTGGAGGGAGTTGTGAGGGGGGAGGGGGAGTGGTTAGTAGAAGTTGTTAATCATTGAGAAGAGAAGTCTGAGATTGTATTTAATGGCCAGGATGTAGCTGGAGTAATAGTAAATTTTTTCTACAGAGAGGGAGAGGTGGTATTGTATGAGGTAGTCTAGCCAGGTCTGGCAGTAGATAACCAGACCAGTCAAGGGCCAGGTGCACTCATAACTGTAGCCCTCATGCTTTACGATGCTGAGGGTGACAACTAGATTGGGAGACTTGGTGGAGACAAAGGTGTCAATGGCAGGCTTGAGCATTTGCCAAGGGTCTGGTGTTGAGGTGGATGGAGGGGTAAATAAGACATAGTTGGGAATTAGAGAGTGTACTGGTGAGGGAGATAGAGGTTGAGGGTGGTAATGTTGGAGGAAGGCAGTTGAGGGAGATGAAAACGTGATTAGAGACATCCATGTCAATGATCAAAACCTTGAAGGTGTCGAGGCCTCATGCGATAGCAAGTTTGAGAGAATGAGTATGGATGGGGGAGTAGATTTGCAAGTTGAGGTTATATAAGGGCATGAGGCACTGAAGTTGGAGAAGAAGGGGCAGAAGGAACTTAGATGAAATTTAAAATGTAAACTACATAGAGAAAATTAACTGGATTAGCATCCATGTAATTACATTATTTTTGTAATCTAGCATTACTTCAGTACCCTTTTTTTTAACAAATTATATGCAAAATTTTGCACGGCATGCTTCTGCACTATGAGCATTGAAAATCCAATTTTTCAAGGATTGCAAAATTGGGGTAAACTGTACGGATCAAAAACTTCAGTTATAACCCTGTCAATATATCCGTGAAATGTGGATAAATTGGCTAAGCCTCAAAAGCGAGCTTGGGGATTGCAGTACGTGATTAATCTGCTTTGCAGGCAGCACTTTAAATTGGTGCTGCCTACTGTTTTAAATGATTTGTGCATGCAGCCAGCGCTATCCACGCTGTTCATTGGCTGCACACATCAGCAGGCGGCCCTATATCGCAAGTGGCTAGCGCTACTTAAAGGAAGCTTGAATCTCTTAAAGGGGAGGTGCATTGTGGCTACAAGAAGTGGTGGGAGTTTTTTGAAAAGTGAATCTGGGCTGTGATATTTTAAGAAATGGATGAACATGCGAGAAAGTGAGCACCAATACACTGGAGGTCTTGGTGCAAGACGTGGAAAGGAGAGCAGGAGGCCCTACAGACATTAGCTCAGGAGGCAGTGGGAAGAAGTAACAGCAGAGGTCAATGCCAGGAGTGTTGCTCCAAGAACGTGGATGCAGTGCACGAAGAAGTTTAATGATCTAACACGAGTTGTGAAGGTAAGTGAGTTCATCTTCAAATGGCATATCCTACCAACTGCACCACTAGACTCATCCACTGCTCAATTCACTACACCCCCATCACCCACCTACCAACAATCTCTATCAATCAGTACTCAACCCTTCAATTCATGTTTTACCTCACCCTCATACATTTAGCACTGTTGCAAGCCTCGAACCCACAACTCACAGCTTGCAACAACTATTCAACCATGACAGCCACATCCAATGCTGTCCTTGCCCTGTTTTGAGGCTGCAGTTGTGGCTGCAGCAGTTGGCAGATTTCAGTCACGATCTCTTTTGTGAAGTGAAGACGTCTCATGCATTGGTCCTCAGTAAAGTTGAGGTAAGAGAATTTCTCCCTAGAGACCCTCAGTGGATATGGCCGCCTGCTCAGAACCTTTCTCCTCCTCCCTCTTATAGCAGCTTGTAATGTTCTGCATGACCTCTCTTCATTCTCCCAATCATTCTCAATTCCCAGAGGAAGGCCTACCAGGCCACCCATGTCTGGAAGCACAAGCTTTTAAATGAACAGAAAAGTACTTCAGCACCAGCCAGACCACTTGATGTAGATTATTCCACCTTTAGCAAAGTACAGGAAAGCTCCAAAAACACGTACAATTGCACCAGCAACCAGAAGAAATAATCCATCAACTAACCTGTAAGTACTACATGATTCATTTAAATAGCACTGGTGGGGGTCCTTTATTCCGTTTAATGTCGTGTTCAACTGTGCGAGGTTAAGAGAGAGCATTGGCTGGAGTGTGGAGTTCAAAAATGGCAGCCCTGATGTCAAATCAGCATTGCACACTGATTGACGTGTCATAATCTACGTGCTTTACATGCTGTCGGCAGTCGTTAAGTGCGCACACGCAAACCCCTTTGCCAAGATGGCGTCCTGCCTCCTTCCCGTCGGAAGTGTGCACGTTAATCTCGGACCCCATTTTCGAGCTTTAGGTTGCCATGTAGCGCCTAAAAAATGGGCGTTACAGAGCTCAATTTAACCCCCTTTATATACACTGTACTTTTTATACAATTTAGGGTTTAAATTCTAATGTTTTGTTCACTTTAATAGGGAACTATAACAAAGTGCAACTTAATGATGCACCCTTATTGTAAATCAATGATTATAAAAACTTTTTATTGGTTTCAACAGAAGTTTCATTATAGTCAAAGCTTGCACCCTCATGAGAACTATAGGGGGAAAAATTCGGTATCTTAGCACCTCCTGTTAGCGCCAGCAGATGGCGCTAACAGGGAGCTAGAGCATTATCGCCGGGGCGAGGCGAATCCGGCGCCACACGCCAAATCCCGACCCTCCCCGTAGCACCGCCGCGAAAAGTTATCGCCGGGAGCCTCAACGCCAGGTGGATCATGTCATCAGTGAATGTGCAACGCTCACGGACCGCCCGCTCTGCGAAATCGACCTTAGCGCCTGGAGGAAACAGCGAAAGGGAGAGCTAGCGTGAAGCACCAGGAAGCCGGCTCCATGGACATTATTTAAAGGGATCATCAGTAATGAGTCGCAGCTGTAGGTTAGTAGAGTTTCAGTGCTTTCTTGTCAGTTTCACACAGTGCAACAGTCTCAGTGCAACAGTCTCATTCTATGATTTCAAGGTTATTTAGTATCAGGAGTGTTGTGGCAACTAAAAAGTAGCTACATTTATACATAAAAAAAAATCAAACTGCTACACTTGGTTACATTAATGGGGTTTTACTGACAGTCGACCTCGCCCTCCAGGATCTACGGTGGAGGGAGCAGAGGCAGCGAGAAAGATTGGAACATGTGGCCAGAAGGAGGAGGAGGGCCATCAGGGCTCTCAACAGGAGGCCTTACCCTCCGAGGGTATTCCGAGAGCACTTCTCCTATCTACAATTAAGCGAGGAGCAGTGTATTAGAAGGCTCTGCTTCACCAAGGAGGTGGTCACAGAACTCTGCCACCTCCTGCAACCAGACCTCCAGCCTCAGATCAGGGTGACCACAGCTCTCTCAGTGGCAGTCAAGGTCACCCTTGGCCTCAATTTCTTCGGCAGCAGATCCTTCCAGTCTGCAACACGAGACATAGCTAACATCTCGTAGTTCGCCATCCATCGCTGCATCCGGGAGGTCACAGAGGCTCTCTACAGTAGGAGAAGGAACTACATTTCCTTCCCCATCACCAGAGAGAAGCAGCACGAGCGTGCATGTGGCTTTGCCAGGATAGCGGCATTCCCCATGGTGTAGGGCGCCATTGACTGCACCCACGTGGCTTTGCGGGCAGCGCATAACAATCCTGAGAACTTCCATAACCGCAAAGGCTACTACTCACTTAATGTGCAGTTGGTGTGCAACCACAGACAGCTAATCCTCAATGTCAATGCTCGCTATCCTGGCAGCAGGTACGACACCTTCATCCTGCACCAGAGTGGTGTGACAGCACTCTTCCAGCCACCACGTCAAGCTCGCGGCTGGCTGGTCAGAGACAAGGGCTATCCGCTCTCCACCTGGTTCAGGATTCCCCTCCGCAACCCCAACGCTCCTGCCCAGCAGTCATATAATGAGAGCCATGCTGCCACCAGGAACATCATCAAGCAGGCCATCGGCCTTGAGCGCTTGGGAGGAACCCTTCAGTACTCGGCTGAGTGGGTGTCCCATTTCGTGGTGGTCTGCTGCATGCTCCACAACTTGGCCATCATGAGGGCCCAGCCCTTGCCACCAGGGATTGCGGGACCACCTCAGGAGGAGGAAGAGGGAAAGGAGGAGGAGGAGGAGGATGAGGAGGAGGACCAGGAGCGAGGGAGGAGGCAGCCACTCAATATGCCTTCCGGAAGGGCGGTCCGTGATCGCCTCATCAGACTGCAGTTCCAATGAATTAAACCCCAGAACCCCGTTGCTCACCACATCCCCATCATTCCATCCCTGTCGCAGGCAATATCACAGCGCAAAGCTGAAATGAGAGACACCATAAAAGAATCCAAACTGAATTAATAAATTTATCAATAATCAGTGAACACATATTTACAACAAAAATATTAGCTATTCACCCTTGTGCATTCCCTTAGTGCCCCATGTTACTGTGCCTTTGCCTAGTCTAGTGCTCCTACGAAGCGTTGGCCTAGTGGCTGCAGCAGGGCTGGTGGAAGGCTACTGAGTGTCCGTGCGGGAAACTTCAGATGGCCTTGCAGGACGCCCTCGACCAGTTCTGGGCCTGGAAAGCCCAGCTGTAGACTGCACCACCTCAGCATGGGCGGCAGCAGTCTGGGCTGGCTGGATGGCAGGCAGCAACAAGGGTATTGGCGGAGTGGGCAATGGGAGCAGGAATGCTGTCATGCTGACAGGACAGCAGGTTCCTGCTCCACTGACCCACTGCCACTACCCGGGGCAGCACCTCAGCATCCCTAGCAATCTGTTGGAGCACAAATTGCTGGCCTGCTGAGACACCATGAAAGCCCCGGTCGACGGTGGTAGACCTAGCCACGATGGCAGCAGTCAGAGCTTGCGTGGCATCAAGCTGAGACTGCATGAGAGCAGTCTGAGATTGGATGCCATCAAGCACAGACTGCATTACAACACTAAGACATTGCGTCACTTCCACCTGTGCTGCAATGGAAGCTGCCAGATCGGTCATCACACGCGGCATCAGGTCTGGGTTGCCACGATCTCTCTGGGAGTCTACTATCTTTTGCAGACTGGAAATAATGGGCTCCATGGTGTGTGTAGAGTCTTGTGCAATGTTGGAGGTGGGCTCCTCCATGCTCCTTATCATTGCTGAGAGGCTCTCGGGCACCCATCACCCTTCTTCTAAACACCTCCCCATCAAGGTCCTCATCCGAGTCCTGTGCAGCAGAACCCGCGCGCGAACTCGCCCTCCGGGGAGCTGGCCCCCAAGCTACCCTTTCGCCCTGGCCTTGCTGCAGCCCACTCGTCCCTGGTGCCTCACGCTGTGCAGATCTCGCTATTATACTAGACTCTAAAGATCGCGTGGTGCCAGTGTCTGAGCTGGTGCCTGCCAGTGGGATATGCAGTGACACGGTATGTTCTTCCTCCTCCTCTTCTCCCGCCTCGCTCTCTACGGTGCCCTCAGGGACAGGCTGCTCAGGTGCTTGCTCATTATCTGAAAGCATAAAGGCACAAGAGCTGGGTTAAGGTGAGGGGAGGGGGATAGGATTGGGAGAAATGCATGCATACAGCATGATTAGCTGGAAAGTGCGAAACGCTTGTGGGGTGAGGGGGAAGTGGGATGCGAGAAGAGTAGGGATGAACATACCATTGTTGCCCCCAAGGGGGTCAACGTCGCCGGTGGCCACGGCGCCCACCACTTGGTGCCCAATAATCTGCAGCACTCTATTCTCCAGCTCAGACAGTTGTTGGGTATCGGCTTGTACCCTGCCTGTGCGCTCTTGCTCCCTTCTGTTGTGAGCCATCTTGGCCTGCAAGAGAAAGGAAAGTGTGTGAGGGAGTGTGGAGCAATGTGTTTGGGTGATGTGCCTGCCATAGTTGAATAGCTGTGATTGTGTGCAAGGGGTGAGATGTGGGTGTGAGTGTTGGTAGGTAGAGATTGTTGGTGGGTGTAGTGCTTTGGGCAGTGTGTGAAGACTGTGGTTCAGATGGTGGTATGTAGCATTTGTAGAAGCATTCACTCACCCTGACCACCTGAGTGAGGTCGTTAAATTTTTTCCTGCACTGTATGTGGATCCTGGGGACCAGAGTGCTGCCCGAGACATGCTGTGCTACCTCCCTCCACATGGTGGGGAAGACTTGCGGTGAGGGCCTCTTGCCACTTGCCGGGTAGAGCACCACCCTCCGTCTCTCCACAGCGAACACCGATGCCTCCAATGCTTGATCACAGAATCTGCGGGCTCTCTACCTGGGGCGTGGATCTGCCATGAGTACAGCTGCTTCAGTCCTCCGGCTCTTTCTCCTTGACATGCTGCTGCTTGCTGAGGCAGCTGCACAGCCACCAATGCTGAGAATGATATTCTGCAGGATCACTGAACCTCCCCTTTAAGAACTGGAAAAAGCCTGTGGCAATCATGACTTGCGATTAGACTGCACCTGATATTGGTCCACCCTTTGAGTGGAACGCCAATGACCTTGGGCTTCAAGACTTGAATTAGGACTCCAATCATTTCTTTGAGCAGTGAGCACGAATTTTGCATGCAGTCTAAAGCATTAGTGCCTGGCGCTAATTCTCCAACTTTTCTAATTATACCGCCCATTCCTGAGTTATAATGAAATTCTAGCCCATTATACTCTATACTCATCCCTCAAGTTTGAAAAAATAAGGTATGAGTGCTTAAAAAAAATTACATGCTAATAGCAGGAGCTCATTATATAACATTGATTTTATGATGCCACAAAAAGCTTGCAGCTGCTATAAATTACTTGCCTAATTATGTTACCTACTTCAAGTTTCTTTTGGAGGTCTTTAAGTTCTGCATTTCCGTTACTTAGGTCTTGTGAAAGAGTTGCTTTCTCTAATAACAGGATATTGTAATCTGAACAGAGTTTTTCATGCTTTTCTCTGTGAGAAAGAAACACAGATGTTAAAACAGCTTTCTATAGCTTCATTTATTAATTAATAATAGAACTAGTTGTTATTAATCAGAGAACAGTTTTCACTTGATTGTGATCAGCTATA
This sequence comes from Squalus acanthias, assembly GCA_030390025.1. NCBI lineage: Eukaryota > Metazoa > Chordata > Chondrichthyes > Squaliformes > Squalidae > Squalus > Squalus acanthias. The sequence continues at coordinate 47,266,924 of CM059441.1, read as the reverse complement.
CAGTGTAACACTAATTTAGTCATAGAAATAGTGGCTATCCTTTAAAACTGATTTAATTCAAAGCATAGAAATGTACAGGTAAAAAATGAGCAAACAGAAGCATTATCCTGACATCAAGAAATTAGCCAGATGCAGAGATATGCATCTGCTGCTAGGACACCAGCAGCTACCATGCACCATAAGGTTAGTAAAGGCAGTGACAGTAATGGTCAACTGCAGCCACAAGCCTGTCTTCACCTCCTTCTATGCATTCTGAAATGCTAATTTGGTGGCATGGAGTGGTAAACAGGGTCAAAGATTGGTGTGGGAGAAATGGGTTTCGATTCCTGGGGCACTGGCACCAGTACTGGGATAATAGGGAGCTGTTCCATCAGGACGGGCTTCATTTGAACCAGGCTGGGACCAGTGTCCTGGCGAATCGAATAACTAGGGCTGTAGATAGGGCTTTAAACTAAATAGTGGGGGGGAGGGATACACTGAGCGGAAAGTTTAAAAGTCAAAGAAAAATGAGAAGGCAAAAGTGCAGGGTAGCGATAGAGGTAATGATAACCAGAGTGTGACAGGAAGGGACAGAGCGTATACACATAAGAGTGCATCAGAAAGAGGGGTCAGAGTAGGGAAAAATGGTAAAAAGGTAACATTAAAAGCTCTATATCTGAACGCACGCAGCATTTGTAACAAGATAGATGAGTTGACAGCACAAATAGAAATAAATGGGTATGATCTGATAGCCATTACAGAGACGTGGTTGCAAGGTGACCAAGGCTGGGAACTGAACATTCAGGGGTATTTGCCATTTCATAAGGATAGGCAGAATCAATATGAAGATTAAAATCTCCCAGGATTATCGTCGTACCTTTCTTACAAGCCTCTATTATTTCTTGATTTATCCCCTGTCCTACAGTGTGGCTACTGTTTGGGGGCCTGCAGACCACTCCCACCAGTGACTTCTTACCTTTATTATTTCTTATCTCTACCCAAACTGATTCTGCGGGGGTGATTTTGTCAATGGAGAGCTTTTGGAGGCGGGACTCCCACTTGTCGGGTTTCAGTCCTGCCTCCATCAACTTCTGGCCAACCCACGCTATTTTCCCTTGATTGACCTTAGCAGGCCAATTAAAGAAAGCTGGTTACAGAGAACTTTTTGAAGCTGTCAAACACTGACATTCTCTGTAGTTTGATGAGTTCTTGAATACAAGAACTCATCAAACCTCTTTCTTTTGCAGAAATTAGATGGTTGTCGCATTGGAGACTCTCCACATACCCAACTCTTGAAGCCTGCAGGAAGAAACAAAGGTAAGTACACGTTTTCTAACACTTTGCACTTACCTCAGATACTCACCTCTCCACACTTGCACCCATCACTCACCTCCACAGCACAATTTTGGACTCCTCCGACCCCTGCAGACCCACTACTCGCCTCGGTGACCCTGGCGGGGCTCGGAGCCTTCGGGAAGCCCACACTTCTGTGGGCAAAAAGGGGATAATCCTATTTTCTGCCTGTTAACTACCTGTTAACAGGCAGTTAAGTGGCTATAATTCCTTCCCGCCTCCAAGGAGACGGGACCCGGTGCGGGACAAAGCAAATTGGCAAAGGTAGACTTGAGGAAGAGTTCTTAGAGTGTATACGGGATGGTTTCTTGGAACATTATGTTGTGGAACCAACCAGGGAGAAGACTATTTTAGATCTGGTAATGTGTAATGAGGCTGGATTAATTAATGATCTCGAAGTGAAGGATCCTCTTGGGAAGAGTGATCATAGCATGGTAGAATTTCAAATTCAGTTTGAGGGTGAGAAAGCTAGGTCTCAAACTAGTGTCCTGAACTTAAACAAAGGTAATTACAAAGGTATGAAGGCAGACTTGGTTAAAGTGGACTGGGAAAATATATTACAGGGTAAGACTGTAGAAAAGCAGTGGCAAACATTTAAGGAGATATTTCATAACTCTCAGCAAAGATATATTCCAGTGAGAAAGAAAGACTAAGAGAAGGATGAACCATCTGTGGCTAACCAAGGAAGTAAAGGATGGTATCAAATTGAAAACAAAAGCATACAATGTTGCAAAGAATAGTGAAAGGCCAGAGGATTGGGAAATTTTTAAAAACCAGCAAAGGACGACTAAAAAAATGATAAAGAGAGAGAAGATAGCTTATGAGAGTAAGCTAGCAAGAAATATAAAAACAGACAGTAAGAGCTTCTACAAGTATATAGAAAGGACGAGAGTAGCTAAAGTAAACGTTGGTCCCCTAGAGGATGAGTCTGGGGAATTAATAATGGGAAACAGGGAAATGGCGGAGACTTTGAACAAATATTTTGTATCGGTCTTCACAGTAGAAGACACTAAAAGCATCCCAATAATGGATAATCAAGGGGCTATTGGGGTGGGGGGGAGGGGAACTTAAAACAATCATTATCACTAGAGAGAAAGTACTAGGCAAACTAATGAGACTAAAGGTGGACAAGTCCCCTGGACCCGATGGCCTGCATCCTAGAGTCTTAAAAGAGGTGGCTGCAGAGATAGTGGATGCATTGGTTGTAATCTACCAATATTCCCTGGATTCTGGAGAGGTCCCAGCGGACTGGAAAACCACAAATGTAACGCCCTATTTAAGAAAGGAGGGAGACTGAAAGCAGGCAACTATCGACCAGTTAGCCTAACATCAGTCACTGAGAAAATGCTAGAGTCCATCATTAAGGAAGTGGTAGCAGGACATTTAGAAAATCATAATATAGTCGAGCAGAGTCAGCATGGTTTTATGAAAGGGAAATCATGTTTGACAAATTTGCTGCAGTTCTTTGAGGATGTAACGAGCAGGGTTGATAAAGGGGAACCAGTAGATGTCGTGTATTTGGATTTCCAGAAGACATTTGATAAGGAGCCACATAAAAAGTTACTACACAAGATAAGAGCTCACAGGGTTGGGGGTAATATATTAGCATGGATAGAGGATTGGCTAACTGACAGAAAACAGAGAGTCGGGATAAATGGGTAATTTTTAGGTTGGCAAACTGTAACTAGTGGGGTGCCGCAGGGATCAGTGCTGGGGCCTCAACTATTTACAATCTATATTAATGACTTGGATGAAGGGACTGAGTGTAATGTAGCCAAATTTGCTGATGATACAAAGATAGGTGGGAAACCAAATTGTGTGGAGGACGCAAAGAATCTCCAAAGGGATATAGATAGGCTAAGTGAGTAGGCAAAAATCTGGCAGATGGAGTTTAATGTGGGAAAATGCGAGGTTATCCACCTTGGTAGGAAAAATAAAAAAGCAAATTATTATTTAAATGGAGAGAGATTACAAAATGCTGAGGTACCGAGGGATCTGGGGGTCCTTGTACATGAATCACAAAAAGTTAGCATGCAGGTACAGCAAGTAATTAGGAAGGCAAATGGAATGTTGGCCTTTATTGCAAAGGGAATGGAGTATAAAAGCAGGGAAGTCCTGTTACAACTGTACAGGGCGTTGGTGAGACCACACCTGGAGTACTGCGTACAGTTTTGGTCTCCTTATTTAAGGAAGGATATACTTGCATTGGAGGCAGTTCAGAGAAGGTTCACAAGGTTGATTCCGGAGATGAAGGGGTTGTCTTATGAAGAAAGGTTGAGCAGGTTGGGCCTATACTCATTGGAGTTTAGAAGAATGAGAGGGGATCTTATTGAAACATATAAGATTCTGAAGGGGCTTGACAGGGTAGATGCAGTGAGGATGTTTCCCCTCGTGGGGGAATCTAGAACTAGGGGGCATAATTTCAGAATAAGGGGGCACCCTTTTAAATGGGAAATGAGGAGGAATTTCTTCTCTCAGAGGGTCATGAATCTTTGGAATTCTCTTCCCCAGAGAGCTGTGGAGGCTGGGTCATTGAATATATTTAAGGTGGAGATAGGCAGATTTTTGAAAGGTAAGGGAGTCAAGGGTTATGGGGAGCGGACAGGGAAGTGGAGTTGAGGCCAAGATCAGATCAGCCATGATCTTATTGAATGGCGGAGCAGGCTTGAGGGGCCAAATGACCTACTCCTGCTCCTACGTCTTATGTCTTATGTTTCTTATGTCAACCTCCTTGCTAACCTTAAAAGGCTCTAAAGAAATAAATTACCAGGGATAGATGGGTCTGGATTTTCCAGGGTCAGGTCATTGTCATAAAAATCAGCAGTCTCCTGCTGTAGCACTGTCAGTGAATAGGAATGAGTTGTGGTGGGGCGCAGGGATGCTGGAAATATGAAACCTACTACTGAATTTTAAGGCCTGTAGCAACTTAAAAAGGAAGTAGCAGTACAATTACAGTATTGGAAGAATCTGAGAAGTCATGGCAACCAGAAGACCAGTAGGGAATAGAGCTGATAATTTCAGTGAAGCAAAGATGGATACATTGCTGGTAGCCATGAGGACAAGATTGTTTAGCACACAGTGAAAGAGACCATCTTCAGCCACTGTGAGGACAAATCGAGGGAGGTGGCTGAAGCTGATAGTGCCAACTCCAAAACCGTAAGATCAGCAACATAATGCAGGGAACAAAAATAATGATTTGACCAGAATGGGCAAGATGTGTGCTTTACTCACCCCAGTAAAGGTGACACTTAACATCCCAGCTGGATAATGCATGATCATAGGCATGCCACATGCATCCCACTTACACACTGCATCTGCCAACCCTCAGTCACAGTTATAAGCTTTAGTGTGTGCATGCAGTCACGAGATGCCATTCCCAATACTCTAATGAGCTGAGTGAGTCTGTTATGTCACATACCACATTCCCCTCCAAGTCAGAGACCATCCTGACATATATTAATAGTCCTTCATTGTTGTAGGGTCAATATCCTGGAATTCCATCCCTAATACTATTGTGGGTGCACCATTGTCGCAAAGAGTGCACCAGTTACATAGAAAGAGAGTAGGCCATTCAGCCCCTCGAGCCTGTTCCGCCATTCAATTAGATCATGGTTGATCTGTATCTTAACTCTATCTATGCACCTTGGTTCCATAACATTTAATATACTTGCCTAACAAAAATCTATCAATCTGTTTTGTATTCCCCCAGATAAAGGCCAACATTCCATTTGCCTTTTTAATTATTTTTTGTACCTGAAGGGCCATCACAACATTCTCAGGGTAACTAGAGATGGGTAACAAAGCTGCCTTGCCAGTGTCACTCCCATCCTGAAAACTGCGTAGGGAGTCCCCACCCCTTCTGACATGACTAGCCTTGTATGGGACGAGTAGACTCCGCCAATTGCAAGCCCAAGTGAAAGTTCCCAGCTAAGGTCACGAATGTTGTTTGCAGGTCCTGGTCTTTTTCTGAGCTGTTCCTTTGAGCAGTGGGAATCCAGCAGAATGGTTGCAAAATTTGTCCCCAAGTATTTGTTGACCCATCTGTTGGCTGCAAAGCTATCTTTTGGTATGTTGCGGAGGAGAGGACGACAGTGCTATCAACTCTTTTTCACCTTTCAGTCAGTGGTTGCATTAATGCAAGTTATTCAGTGTTGCCAAATCATTCAACTTTTCCAAAATACTACTGCCCCAAACTATCCTACTCCTGCACTCACCAATCTTCTTGTCTGGTTTGATGACTATAAGAAATGCAAAATAGATTGGGAGTTGGATGTTGTGTTTAATCATGCTTCTGCCTGACTCCAAAGTTGTTTAATCAATGGCCCAAATTTGCGGTCGGAGGCTTCCCGCAGGCGGATGCCTCCGACCTGTAAAAAATCTACGAATTTACCTGGTGATCCAGGACGTACAGAGATTCGCGCTCCTGGGCCTTTCCGTATAACCACGGGTAGAGGCCAACGTATCTTAGGGGTGCAGGTGGCTCGCAAGCGCCCCGGGATCACGTGGGCCAGCCCAACCAATAAAAGAAGGGAATCCCCATTCATAGTTATGGGAGTTCCGTACAAACGGAACTCCCATAAGTATGAATAGGAATAATTTAAAAAATACAAGAACACATGAAATACATTTATTTTTAAATTACATATTTTAAATTAATTAAAATGGCATTTAATTAAATATTTTAAACAAAAATAAAAATTTTTGAAAAAAAATTTATGGGGGAAAAATTGGGTTGCTTTGCGCCTCCTGTTAGTGCCCCAAAGGGGCGCTAACGGGGGGCACAACGCAACTAGCGCCCGGGCACGGTGCCGCTAACGCCTCCCGTGAAATTCAGCAGGAGGTTAGCGGCGGCAGTGGCCGGTAGCGCCCCACGGTGCTGCGCCTGCGGCGATGACATCATCGCCGTGCGCAGCGCCCCACTCGCAAACTTCGCTCGCACCCCCTGACCTACCACTGGACACTATGTCCAACAGGGTGAGGGTGTCATATTTGCAGCCGCAGTGGCGCAAATTAAACGGCAGGTGCCAGGCAGCCATTTTTTTTTGGGCTGCCTGCCAGCACCTGCCCTTCGCCTCCTCCTGCGGGGTGCCGGCCGCGATCGGTCAGCCCAGCACTCCTCTTGAGTGCCGGGCTCTTTTGCTGGCACCCCGCTGCATGGTGGTCAAGCAGGACTGCGCTAGGCCCCTCCCCTTTAATCAGGGGAGGGAGGCCTGCAATACCACGGCGCTACGTGCCAACGCGTGTGGCGCTGTTGCACGTAGTGTCGCGATATTGAATGGTAACGCCCCAAGAGGGAGGGGGAGCACTTCCAGTTGCGCGCCCGCCTCCTGCTTGGGGCGCTACCATTCAATTTCCGGTGCGGGGCGCTAACATTTTCAGGGAGCTAAAAGTAGTATGCTGGTAAAAGCAGGCCGAAGAATTTCACGGGCATTCAGCGGGCGGAAGTTGGGCAAATAGCGCAACTCTTCGCCCGCGGAGGCCCTTTTCCCAGGGATGCGGATCATCTGTCAAGAGAATTCTTGACAGATCGCAAGTTCCGGGTTTTCGTGCATGTGCTTCGCATGCCTAAACCCAGAACTTGCGCGGCCCCTTCGGGCGCGTACACACCTCGCACACCCCCATGGGGGTCGCAAATTACGGCCCAATATGCAGGCCACTCAGGGTTGTGGCACATGGATCTAACACACTACTCCAAAAGCAGGGACACAACTCTGAACTATTTGACAAAATTTAAGAAAGGGCGGCATATCCCTTTTTTGTGGAGGGGAATTGTAACTTTAATTTTTATGAAGAAGGGAAGAAATAAAATTAAGAACTAGAGGCTCATGGCACTTATAAATGTAGATTATAAAATGTTGGCCAAAGCTTTGTTTTCTTGAATACAAACTGTGATTGAACAGATCATTGACACAGGGCAGATGTATGGAGTATTCAGTTGGTAAATGGGAGAAAATTTGACTCTATTGAGAAATTCTTTAACACTGCTAATGGAAGGGGAACTTTTCTTTGTATGATTAACTTAGACAAATAAAAGGCACCAACAGAATAAGGAATAAATGCTCAAGGTTTTAAAGAATCCAGGGCAGACTTTCCTGTTATTGCATTTAGCTTAAAGGATCATCTGAGTGCTGCGCAAAGAGGAAAATTTCCAATTATAAATGGAGCCCATCCAATTTCGCATCCATGAATTTAAATGGATGGAAAATTGGGCCGGCTGTTACCGAGTGTGATCCCCTCTGTCTGATTTTATTCTATGTGCTGCACTCAGGCAATCCTTTGTAGAAAGTACAATGACAGGAAAATCTAGCCCATCAAATTTTGGAAATAGGTTGATATCATAAAGGTAAATGTTGTACACAGATTTATTAACTAGGGTGATTGTTAGTAGACATTTTCCCAAATAGTTCTCAGTTAAATTAGGGGTCTGTCTCCGTTATCTACATTATGGGCTGAAATGACTCCCTTGCTCCTCCTCCCTCCTCCTTGTTCCTCTCTCTTCCCCTCTTCTTCCCTCCTCCAATTATCCCCTCTAAAGCCACAACCTAAAAACTGTACTTAGTACTGACTCCCCGTGTGCAATGCCACATGAGATCAAAAAGTATATAATATTTTTTTAGCTATTTGCTTGCAACCTTTTACACAACTTTTCATTTTTGACAATAAATATAAGCAAAATCGATCGGTAATTCTCAAAACGTTTTACACGTGTTCCAGTCGACCAAAAATGTCACAGCCTCTCAAACTAAGGACACTGATGTTGTTATGTCTGAAAAAAGTTCTCTTTCACTCTCTCCATTAGATTCTACTTCACTATCTCTCTTCTACCTTCTCTTCGGTTTCTCTGTCTCCTCTCTCCCCTCTCTTTCTATTCTCCTTTCATCCTCCCCATTTATGTTTCACAATCTTGCTCTCCTTTTTCTGAACCACTGTCTCCTTTCCTGCTTCATAATCTTTCTAGCTCTCTCTCTCTCCTCCCTTGAGGTTCTCCTTCTCCTGTCGCAGGCTCACTTACACTCCCTCCTTTTCAGATTCTCTTCCCTTCCAGTTCTCTATACTTATCTGGTTCACACTCCTATTCTGATTTTCTCTCTTACCCCCTTTTCTTTAATGTCTCTCTCTTTTTCAGGTTCACATTCTCTCCTTTTCCGGTTCAATTTTGCTTTCCTTTTTCAGATTTCCTTTCTCCTTTTCAGATTTAACTACCTCCTTTTCAGGTTCTCTCTTTTGGGTTCTTCCCCCCCCCCCCCCCCCCCGCCCCCCTCCACCACCTTTTTTGTGGTTCACTCTCTTATCTGATTTATTTCTCTGCACCATCCTTTTCAGGTTTTCTCTCTCTTTTTGGTTCACACTCTTTTTCTGATCCAAAAACCCCTTCATTTCCTCTCTTTGTCACCCTTTTATTGTTCCCACTCTTCCTCTCTATTACCCTTTTTTTAGCAGGCGTGTGCAGTTTGCACCATCTCCCCCGGGAAGTGTTCAGATTTCTCGGCCCATAACTCTAATTAACATCACTTTTCACCTATACTAATTAGCAGTATTTACCTTTCTTCTTCAAGGCCAGTCTTCAAGCTGTTTATTTTTTCGAAACAATCCCTCTCTTTTGCAAGTGCATTAATTATCTGTCCTTGCATCTCAGAAAGTATGCTCTGATGAGAAAAGATATGAAGAACACCAACAAAACTTAATTATAAACTTTGGTAAGGATGATGGAATTATTCAACCATTACGGTTCAAATAACAATTACTCCAGAGTTCAGACCGAGTAGTACTTTGAGAAGATCGGGCCTTCAGTTCTGCATTTAGGACTAACCTATTCTATTACACATTTATCCTGATAAGTCTAAAAATATTTACTGAAAGCATGAGGGAAAGAAAAAATAAACAAATAAAGAAATGGACCAGCCATGGTGTGAGAGTTAGAAGAAGTGACCTAGGGGGAAAAATTCAGTTTGTTGCACCTCCCGTTAGTGCCTTAAGAGGGCGCTAATGGGGCGCGGCGATGTTTGAAAATAACTGGACATTTTGCGGCGGCGCTAAACACTACCGCCACGATCTCCTGCGCCGGCAGATCGTGACGTCAGTTGAGTGCGCAACGCCCCGGAGCGGATATTGAGTGGTGCCCCCTGCCTTACCGCCTGCCGCTAGCAACGACAGGTTGAGGGGAGCGTTTTGCAGTCAGGAAGGGACTGGGGGAGCGCTATTTAAAGGCGACCGCTTCCTGCCTTTTTTTGTTGGTGACATTTTTGAACCACGCATTCTGAGAGAGAGAGAGACTTCTGGAGAGATTCAACGCTGTGTGAAGGAGTTTTGGGTACTGAGCAACACTTTGCAGGTTCATTTTAATTTGCCCTTCCTTGTATCGATTTAGAAGAGACTGTGGGGGTTGCACTCTGAGCTCTTTCCCTGGTCCTCTCCATTGTTCTTTCCAGCAGATTTGATGTACAGGTCTCTCCAGGCCGAGATTCAAGGCTGCAATGAGCAGGATGTGGATGGAAAGCAAGATCAACCCACCCCTTTAAGAACTGGCTGGCGCCATTGTGTCTGTGTTCCATTGCTGACTGACATCACATGAGCTTCACCAGTGCTCTGAGTTAGCGCCTCGCTCCTTGTCCTTTGCGCCTTAAGACAGATGTGTCGCGCCTGATTTAGCGCTCCAATCACCTCCAGGGGCGATAAAAGTCAAGTTTGCAGTCGGAGGCGATAATTAGCGCCAGGCGCTAATCTTTGTGCCCGGCCGATAATTGCGCCCCAAACGGGGCGATACTGAATTTTTCCCCCCTAATATTTGGTTAAAAAGATGGTTTTTGAGAAGGTTTTTAAAGGTGAAGAGAGAAGTAGCAAGGGGGAGGGATTCAAGGAGGGAATTCCTGAGAGTAGGGCCGAGGCACTGATGTCTGCCACGAGTGTTTGGATGAGAGGAAAGGGGGGAGGGGGTTGCACAAAGGGCCAGAGACAGGGGACCAAAGGGTGCAAGTGGGGATGTATAAATGGAGGAAGCTGCAGAGGTAGAATAGTGTGAGGCCATCAGGGAATTTAAGAAGAGAAAAAGGATTTTTAATTCAGTGTGTTGGGGGAGCAAGGAGCCAAGGACAAGAGTGATGAGTAAGCAGGAATTAATGTAGGATTGGATATGGCCTGTTGGGTTTCAAACAAGTTAAAAGTTTATTGAGAATGGGAGATGGGAAGGGGGCAAGAAGGATATTGAAGAAATTGAGTCACGAGGGGACAAACGTGTGGATAAGGGTTTCAGCACCAGTGGGAGTGAAATAAGGCTAAAGGCAAATTATGTTACGGAGGTGCAAGTATGTGCACTTGGTGATGGATAAAATGTGGAGTTTAACAATCAGCTGTGGGTTGAACAGGTTTTTATGTACTGGTTCAGCTTGAGCAGGTGGCTGGGAAGTGGAATTTATAGCGGGGAAACAAAGATGATAGCCTCAGTCTTCCTGTCGTTCAGTTTGGAGAAAATTTTGACTCATCCATGACTTGATGTCAGACAGTCTAATATCACAGAGGTGGCAATAGAGTGAACTGGTGGTGGGTTGTGCTGGGTATCATCAGCATACAATCCAAAAGCAACACAGTTTTCAAAATGAACAATTTCTCTGGTCAAATAATCACTAACCCACCCCAGCTGTCTGGTAATAGTGCAAGACCAAACCTCTAGCCAATTAACTCCTCTTTGTTTAGTAACAAGAGTTTCCTAAAATGCAAATCCAATAGAAAACAGCAGTCTTAAATTTCTGATGTCTTATACTCCTTTATAACATTCCTCCAATGGAGCTATGACATTGATTTTCTGCCCATTGACTGTGAGTTAGTGAAAATTTCCTATGTTGCGACTGGCTTTTCCTCAAAGGCAAAGGTGGGTTTACTGATGAAAGTGCATCAGGACTGCACATCTGCCTGCTCAACCCTGTCACGTTTTCCTGGGTAAGCTTAATTGTAATATTGTGGGCATTATTTGTACTCTCTATTGGGAATTCGTCTTTGAAGAGGAAAGAAATCCGGTACTGCTGCAGCATTTAAGTGGCTGCAGCAGTGTTAAAGGGCAGATCAGTCATTAACTGGGTGCTAGAAATGATTGGAATGGAATGATACTTGGACCCCCTGATATCACAAGAAACCATTTATCACAATAACATGAAATGTTTGAGATTGTACTTAACGACCTGACCTCTGTATACTAAGTAACACGCAAATCACCATTGTTAAGACTAGTTCCAGGCTGATGGCTTATTGTTTAGAAAAAATGTTGAAACTAGCACTACAGAAATATTGGGCTCGATTTTACTAATGGAGGCGGGTTGAGGGCGGGACCGCTGCTTGGTGGCTTCCCGACCCGCTCCCGGCTGCCACCTCCCATCAGTTACTATTTTGGCTTGATTGGCCTCGTTACGGCCGACGTGCGGGTCCCTCCAGGCAATTGCTTGGAGGCTGTCAGTTTCTCGCATCTGATGACGTGTTGTTTGAATGAAAATTAAAAGGGGCTATGTTCCCTTTGGAAAAAATGTCAATGGGATGGATTGGTGCTGTATTATATAGAAAGGGGAGTTGACAGCGTCTGTTCTGAACAAAATTTAATGAATGAAATTGCTGGTCATATTATTCCAGAAAAATATTTATGATTTTTTTTATATATCAATTTATTATCTGACTATGAAACGATTGGTTCCAATCATTGGCTTAGTAATATTAATGCTTTTTCTTTTAAAGGTGCTGGCTGCTGCAGGAACGGCACTATTCCCATTTCCCTTGATTCCCTGAATATTCAAAAATCTATCGATCTCTGTCTTGAATATACTCAATGACTGAGCCTCCACAAACCTCTGGGGTAGAGAATTCCAAAGATTCACCACCCTCTGAGTGAAGAAACTTCTCCTCATCTCAGTCCTAAATGGCTGACCCCTTATTCTGAGACTGTGACCCCTGGTTCTAGACTCCCCAGCCAGGGGAAACATCCTCCCTGCATCTACCCTGTCAAGCCCTGTAAAAAATTTGTATGTTTCAATGAGATCACCTCTCATTCTTCTCAACTCTAGAGAATATAGGCCTAGTCTACTCAATCTGTCCTCATAGGACAATCCCCGCATCACAAGAAACAGTCTGGTGAACCTTCGTTGCACTCCCTCTATGGCAAGTATATCCTTCCTTAGGTAAGGAGACCGAAACTGTACGCAATACTTTGGGTGTGGTCTCACCAGGGCCCAATATAATTGTAGTAAGTCTTTACTCTTATACTCAAATCCTCTTGTAATAAAGGCCAACATACCATTTGCTTTCCTAATTGCTTGCTGTACCTGAATGTTAATTTTCAGTGATTCATGTACAAGGACACCCAGGTCCCTCTGAACACCAATAGTTCCCAATCTCTCACCATTTAAAAAGTACTCTGCTTTTCTATTTTTCCTACCAAAGTGGATTAATTCACATTTCTCCACATTATATTCCATTTTCCCACTCACTTAGCCTGTCTATATCCCCTTGAAGCCTCTTTGCATCCTCCTCACAACTTACATTCCCACCTAGCTTTGTATCATCAGCAAACTTGGATATATTACATTTGGTCCCCTCATCCAAATCATTGATCGAGATTGTGAATAGCTGAGGCCCAAGCACTGATCCTTACGGTATCCCATGAGTTACAGCCTGTCAACGCAAAAATGACGTGTTTATTCCTACTCTCTGTTTTCTGTCCATTAGCCAATCCTCAATCCATATTACCCCCAATCCCATGAGCCCTAATGTTGTTTAATAACCTCTTGTGTGGCACCTTATTGAATGCCTTCTGAAAATCCAAATGCATCACATCCACTGATGCCCCCCTTATCTATTCTGCGAGTTACATCCTCAAAAAACTCTAACAGATTTGTCAAACACGATTTCCCTTTCATAAATCCGTGTTGACTCTGTCCAATCCTAATATTATTTTCTAAGTGCCCTGTTACCACGTCCTTAATAATAGATTCTATCATTTTCCCTACTACTGATGTCAGGCTAAGTGGTCTGTAGTTCCCTGTTTTCTCTCTCCCTCCTTTCTTAAATAGTAGGCTTACATTTGCTACCTTCCAATACGCGGGAACCGTTCTCGAATCTATGCAATTTTGGAAAATGACAACCAACATTATAAGCCTCTTCCTTTGATCTAATACTATCTTTAACTTCTCTTGTTAGTCATGGTTGGACCACTTTTCCTGTGGGTGTTTTGTGCCTTAAAGGAATGTATATTTGTTGTAAATTATGTACTAATTCTTTAAATGCTAGCCCTTGCTTGTCTACCGTCATACATTTTAATGTAGTTGCCCAATCTACCTCAGCCAACTCGCCCCTCATACCCACGTGGTTTGCTTTGTTTAGATTGAAGACCCTAGTTTCGGATTTAACTAAATCACTTTCAAACTCTATAAAATTCTATCTTATTATGGTCACTCTTCCCTAAAGGCCCCTTTACTACAAGGTTATTAATTAACCCTTTCTCATTACACAATACTAGATTTAAAATAGCCTGTTCCCTAGCTGGTTCCTCAACATACTGATCTAGAAAACTATCTTGCATACATTCCATGAATTCGTCCTCCACACTATTACTACAAATTTGGTTTGCTCAGTCTATATAGAAACATAGAAACTAGGAGCAGGAGTAGGCCATTCGGCCCTGTCGAGCCTGCTCCACCATTCAATACGATCATGGCTGATCATCCAAATCCAGTACCCTGTCCCTGCTTTCTCACACAGAATCCCCATCGAGCCTACACCGACACATATCCCATCCTATCCCCGTAACCCCACATATTTAATCCCCCCCTAACACGAAGGGTCAATTTATCATAGCCAAATCAACCTAACCCGCACATTTTAGGACTGTGGGAGGAAACCGGAGCACCCGGAGGAAACCCACGCAGACACGGGGAGAATGTGCAAACTATATGTAGATTAAAGTCCCCCATGATCACTGTATTACCCTTGTTACATGCGCCTCTAATTTCCTGATTTATACTCTGCCCTACATTACAACTACTGTTTGGGGGCCTATAAACAACTCCCACCAATGTTTTCTGCCCCTTGCTGTTTCTTAGCTCCACTCAAACTGATTCTACTTGATTTTCTGAGATAAGATTCTTTCTCTCTACTGTCTTTATCCCATCCTTTATTATCAGGGCTACCCCGCCTCCTTTTCCATTTTGCCTATCTCTTCTAAAAGTTAAGTATCCTGGAATATTTAATTCCCAACGTTGGCCATTTTGCAACGTCTCCAATATGGCTATTAGATCAAACCTGTTAATTTCTATCTGCACTATTAATTCATCTATTTTGTTGCGAATGCTTCGCGCATTCAGATATAGTGCCTTTAGCATTGACTTATTTCTATTTTTCTCTGATGTCACCATAGTCACTGATGTCTTATTACCTTTGTTACTCTCTCTGTCCCTTCCTGACCCACTCTGCTTATTTTTACCCAAAACTCTATTCTGCTCTAGAGCCTTGACATTTCTCTCACTGCTTTTAAATTTACTCTATCCTGAATCCTCCCAACCCCCCTTCATTAGTTTAAAGCCCTGTCTACTGCCCTAGTTATTTGGTTCACCAGGACACTGGTCCCAGCCCAGATTAAGTGGAGCACATCCCAACAGAACAGCTCCCTCTTTCCCTAGTACTGGTGCCAGTGCCCCATGAACTGAAACCCCTTCCTTCCACACCACTCTTTGAGCCACGCATTTAAACCTCTAATCTGTTTGTCCCTATGCCAGCTTGCGCGTGGCTCAGGTAACAATCCAGAGATTATTACCTTTGAAGTTCTGCTTTTTAATTTGGATCCTAGCTCCTCAAACTCCCTCAGCAGAACCTCATTCCTAGTTCTACCTATGTCGTTGGTTCCTAAGTAGACCACGACAACTGGATCCTCCCCCTCCCACTCCAAGTTCTTCTCCAGCCGTAAGGAGATATCTTTAACCCTGGCACCGGACAGGCAACACAACCTTCGGAACTCTCGGTTGCGGCTGCAGAGGACAGTATCTATCCCCCTGACTATACTGTTCCCTACCACAACTACATTGCCTTTCACTCCCCCCACTTGAATGGCCTCCTGCACCATGGTGCCATGGTCAGCTTGCTCATCCATCCTGCAGACTTTTCCCTCAACATGGTTGTCCGGGATCACAATGCTCTCCACAAACTCCCATATGCTGCAGTTGTGGCACACCACCTGCACTGCCATCCCTATATGACCTTGTTTTATTTAATTAAATTGTAATTAGGTAACTTAGTTTACAGTGTAGTTTACAGTGTTTACAGTGTAGTTTCTTGACTACTTACTTGATCTAGATTAAGTTAAGGATACTGAAATTAAATATCTACCTGCAACACAAAGTACTACAAGTTGTGTAGGCAAAAAGCAGCAACTCCTTCCCCCTCTTCTCTGAATTACCACTCTTTCCAAATTCCAAAATAAAACACTTCTTCTGTATAGCCCCTGGACCAAGACCTCCAGTGCTGCATCTGAGAAGCGAGGTGCCCTTTCTCTTCCCTGTTGCAACATTGCTGCAGCTACAGTGACAATGAGGTGCTTCTGCAACAAAGCACCTCCCCTTTAAGAAGTGCAGAGAGCCTAGGCAAAATTTTATTGGACAGCAGACTGCACCCGATATTGGTCCCCCTGTTAAGCACTGAGCCAACCAGCAGCGCGTTTAGCGCTGAGCTCAGCGCTCCAATCATTATGATGAGCAGGCAGCATGAATTTTGCCTGCACCACTTTCAACGGGCATGGGAAGATCACGCATTGCGATTCCCGTGCCCATTTTTAGGCCTTATCCAATTTCATCCCCATTGTATGCAGCTAATCAGGGGGATGGGAAAAAGGGCTGTAGTCCAGGAGCCAGTGGTGAGTGTAGGGAGGTACTGAGGAGGGTATCAAGGTCGCAGGAATGTACCGGCAGACAGGAAGATGGCTTGAAGTGTGTCTACTTCAATGCAAGGAGCATCCGGAATAAGGTAGGAGAACTTGGAGCGTGGATTGGTACTTGGGACTACGATGTGGTGGCCATTACGGAGACATGGTTAGAACAGGGACAGGGAATGGTTGTTGGAAGTTCCGGGGTATAGATGTTTCAGTAAGAGTAGGGAAGGTGGTAAAAAAGGTGGAGGAGTAGCATTGTTAATCAAGGATAGTTTAACAGCGGCAGAAAGGCAGTTCGAGGGGGATCTGCCGTCTGAGGTAATATGGGCTGAAGTTAGAAATAGGAAAGGAGCGGTCACGTTGTTAGGAGTTTTCTACAGGCCCCCAAATAGTAATAGAGATGTGGAGGAAGAAATTGCAAAGCAGATTATGAATATGTGTGGAGGTCACAGAGTAGTTGTCATGGGTGACTTCAACTTTCCAAATATTGATTGGAACCTTTATATATCAAACAGTTCGGATGGGATAGTTTTTGCACAGTGTGTGCAGGAGGGTTTCCTGACACAATATGTGGATAGGCCGACAAGAGGTGGGGCCACATTGGATTTGGTACTGGGTAATGAACCGGGCCAAGTGTTTGATTTGTATGTGGGAGAGCACTTTGGAGATAGTGACCACAATTCGGTGACTTTCACTATTGCAATGGAGAGGGATAGGGCCATACGGCAGGGCAGGGTTTATAATTGGGGGAGGGGTAATTATGATGCGATTGGGCAAGAATTAGGGAGCATAAGATGGGAACAGAAACTATCAGGGAAAGGCACAAACGAAAAGTGGAGCTTTTTCATGGAGCAATTACTGCGTGTCCTTGATAGGTATGTCCCTGTCAGGCAGGGAGGAAATGGCCGAGTGAGAGAACCATGGTTCACAAAAGAGGTTGAATGTCTAGTCAAGAGGAAAAAGGAAGCGTATGTAAGGATGAGAAAACAAGGTTCAGTTGGTTCGATTGAGGGGTACAAGGTAGCAAGGAAAGAGCTAAAAAAAGAGCTTAGGAGAGCTAGGAGGGGGCATGAGAAGTCCTTGGCGGGTCGGATCAAGAAAAACCCCAAGGCTTTTTACTCTTATGTGAGAAATAAAAGAATGACCAGGGTGAGGGTAGGGCCGGTCAAGGACAGTAGTGGGAACTTGTGCATGGAGTCAGAAGAGATAGGAGAGGTGATGAATTAATACTTTTCGTCAGTGTTCACTGAGGAGAGGGGCCATGTTCTTGAGGATGAGAGTGTGATAAAGGTGGATAGGCTGGAGGAGGTAGATGTTCTGAGGGAAGATGTTTTAGCAATTTTGAAGAACCTGAGGGTCGATAAGTCCCCTGGGCCAGATGGGATATATCCTAGGATTCTTTGGGAGGCAAGGGAGGAGATTGCAGAGCCTTTGGCTTTGATCTTTGGGTCCTCACTGTCCACGGGGATGGTGCCAGAGGACTGGAGAGTGGCGAATGTTGTTCCTCTCTTCAAGAAAGGAAATAGGAATGACCCTGGTAATTATAGGCCGGTTAGTCTTACTTCGGTGGTTGGTAAGATAATGGAAAAGGTCCTGAGGGATAGGATTTATGACCATTTGGAAAGAGGCAACTTAATCAGGGATAGTCAACACGGATTCGTGAAGGGTAAGACTTGCCTAACAAATTTGATTGAATTCTTTGAGGAGGTAACTAAGTGTGTAGATGAAGGTAGAGCAGTTGATGTCGTATACATGGATTTTAGTAAGGCGTTTGATAAGGTTCCCCATGGTCGGCTCATGAAGAAAGTAAGGAGTTGTGGGATAGAGGGAAATTTGGCCGATTGGATAGGTAACTGGCTATCTCATAGAAGGCAGAGGGTGGTGGTGGATGGAAAATTTTCGGACTGGAGACCAGTTGCCAGCGGTGTGCCACAGGGGTCGGTGCTGGGTCCTCTGCTGTTTGTGATTTTTATCAATGACTTGGAGGAAGGGACTGAAGGGTGGATCAGTAAATTTGCTGATGACACCAAGGGGTAAAAATTCACTTGGTTGCGCCTCCCGTTAGCGCCTTACGAGGGCGCTAATGGGGCGCAAAGCCGCTAACGCCCGTGCGCAGCGATGTTTGCGCCGCTCGAGAACTTAACTTGAGATTGTGCGGCGGCGTTAAAACTTACCGCTGCGACCACCTGCGCGCGCAGATTGTGACGTCATTCCATGGTGCAACGCCCTTGTGGCGCCCCGGAGCGGAAATTGAGTGGCGCCCCCTGCCTTACCGCCTGGCGCATCCAACGACCAGAAGACTGGAACGCTATCAATCGCTGTGGGGCTGGGGGGGGCGCTATTTAAAGGGGGCCTCTTCCTGTCTTTTATTGTTGGTGGCATTTTTGAACTACGCATTCTGAGAGAGAGAGGGAGAGACTTCTGGAGAGATTCAACGTTGTGGGAAGGAGTTTTGGGTACTGAGCAGCACTTTGCAGGTTCATTTTGATTTGCCATTCCTTGTATCGATTTAGCAGAGACTGTGGGAGCTGCACTCTGAGCTCTTTGCCTGTTACTCTCCATTGTTCTTTCCAGCACATTTGATGTGCAAGTCTCTCCAGGCCGAGATTCAAGGCTGCAATGAACAGGATGTGGATGGAAAGCAAGATTAACCATCCCCTTTAAGAACTGGCCCATGCCATTGTGTGTGTGTTTCATTGCTGACTGACATTACATGAGCTTCGCCAGCGCTCTGAGTTAGCGCCTCACTGCTCGGCCTTTGCGCCTTAAGACAGGTGTGCAGCGCCTGCTTTAGCGCTCCACTCACCTCCCGGGGCGGTAAAAGTGAAGTTTCCTGTCAGTGCCGATAATTAGCGCCAGGCGCTAATATTTGCGTCCAGACGATATTTGCGCCCCAAATGGGGCGCGACCTAATTTCTACCCCCAAGATTGGTGGAGTAGTGGATGAGGTGGAGGGCTGTTGTAGGCTGCAAAGAGACATTGATAGGATGTAGAGCTGGGCCGAAAAATGGCAGATGGAATTTAACCCTGATAAGTGCGAGGTGATTCATTTTGGTAGGGCAAATTTGAATAAGGATTACAGGGTCAACGGCAGGGTTCTGAGGAACGTGGAGGAACAGAGGGATCTGGGGGTTCATATCCACAGATCTCTGAAGGTTGCCACTCAAGTGGATAGAGCAGTAAAGAAGGCCTATGGTGTGTTGGCGTTTATTAACAGGGGGTTTGAGTTTAAGAACCGTGAGGTTATGCTGCAACTGTACAGGACCTTGGTGAGACCACATTTGGAATATTGTGTGCAGTTCTGGTCACCTCACTATAGGAAGGACGTGGAAGCATTGGAAAGAGTGCAGAGGAGATTTACCAGGATGCTGCCTGGTTTGGGGGGGAGGTCTTATGAGGAAAGATTGAGGGAGTTAGGGCTTTTCTCTTTAGAGCGGAGGAGGATGAGACGCGACTTAATAGAGGTTTATAAGATGATGAGGGGGATAGATAGAGTGGATGTTCAGAGACTATTTCCTCGGGTAGAGGCAGCTGTTACAAGAGGGCATAACTATAAGGTGCATGGGGGGAGATATAGAAGGGATGTCCGAGGTAGATTCTTTACTCAGAGAGTGGTTGGGGTGTGGAATGGACTGGCTGCTGTGATAGTGGAGTCGGACACTTTAGGAACTTTCAAGCGGTTATTGGATAAGCACATGGAGCACACCAGAGTGATAGGGAGTGGGATAGCTTGATCTTGGTTTCGGACAATGCTCGGCACAACATCGAGGGCCGAAGGGCCTGTACTGTGCTGTACTGTTCTATGTTTCTAATGTTAAACTTAAGAGGCAGGAAATTTTGCAAAGTCTCCAGATGGGGCAGAAGTGCAGCAGGCAGAACTTGCACCTATTTTTGTTGCCTTGCCATGACCCTGTCTGAAATTGCAGGTTTTGGGTCATTAGAATAATCGAGGCTGATGACTTGCACCTGCAGAGGAAGTTTTAACCAGGCATGCTGAAGGTAAGTGATACCTCTGGGATTGATTACCTCTGCAAATGTTCATCTTAGGAACATAGGAACAATAATATGCCATTCAGCCCCTCGAGCATATTCTGCGATTCAGTTAGATCATGGGTAATCGGCACATCAACTCCATATACTCACTGTTGATCCATATCTCTTGATACCCTAACCTAACAAAAATCTCAGTCATTAAAATTTCAATTGACCCAGCATCCACAGTCTTTTTGGGGGAGAAATCCAGATTTCCACTACCCTTCGTGTGAAAAAGTGCTTCCTGATTTCACTCCTGAATGGCCTAGCTCTAATTTTGTTCTTGACTCCCCCACCAGAGGAAATAGCTTCTCTGTATCTACCCTATTGAATCCATTTATCATTTTAAAGCCCTCAACTTTCTAAACTCAAGAGAATACAAGCCAAGATTATGCAACCTGTCACTCATAAATTAAACCTTTAAGCCCTTGTATCATTCTGGTGAATCCACACTGTATTCAGCTTCCAAACCAGTCCACAATGGAACCCATGCCTGCTCTCAGCAAACGTGGGATCTGTTGGACAGAAGAGGGACAGAACAGGTGAAATTTGCACAAGAACCCCTTCAGCAATTCCAACAAAATGCTATTGAAATGTAAGCAGGTGAGCAGAAGATGCTTTCACCCTCCATAGGTCAAAATATACAGGACAAGTTAGATGAGCCAGCGGATCTGGGACCCACCCTAAATTTAACCCCCTCTGCCACAATTCCGCCTGAATTCTGCCCCGGCCCTCCCAGACAATTTCTGACCGTAGTATTTCTGATGGACTTCTCTGATTTCAGATTGGAAGTACAGATCCTTCACATTAGCTGCAGCTAACCAGTCTTCTGCTTGCGCCCCCACCTTCATGACTGCCAGGAGGGTTACCACTTTGTAATTTTTCCTTCACAATGAACATGTTGAGAGCCCTAGAGTTCAGGATAGGTTGAAATTCTCTTACATTTCTGCTAAAAGCATAATAATATACTCTTCAAGTTTTGTTGACTAAACAGTGAGTTATTAAAGAAAATACAGAAAACTTTATCTTGGCAAATCACCAGATCTTGGCAAATCTATGCTTAGTGTTATTACTCAGGTAAAGAAAAAAAAGTTTTCAGTCAATGGCCTGGAAATTGCGGTCGGAGGCTTGCTGTGGGCGAACGCCTCCAAACCATGAGAAAACTCCACACTTAGCTGATGGCTCCGGAGCTTCAAACTCTTTCATTCCTGGGCCTGCAGGCTTACGCCTGCGTAAAGGCCCATGCATCCCAGGGGCGTATGCGATTTGCAAGCATCCCTGGGATCACATGGACCAGGCCAATGAATGACAAAGAGGGATTCCTATTATGCTTATGGGGATAACATTTACGTACGGAATCCCCATAAGCATAATAGGAATCACCTAAAAAATACAATTTCACAACACTGAATTAAAAATAAATATGTTCAAAATTAATTAAAATACCATTTAATTAAACATTTAAAATAAAAAATTTATTTTTTGAAAAATAAATTTAAACATTTTTAAATGGGACAAAAATATCCTAAACTAATTTTAAATGTAAGTGAATGTTTAAATCATTTAAATAAATTTATTTTAACATTTATTTTAACCCTTACACTGGCAAAAGGCCTTACGCCTACTTTTACCAGACATAAGGGTTTAGTGGGTATTCGCTGGGCAGTAATAGCCCAACTCTGCGCCAGTGAATGTCAATTTCCAGCGGATGCGTACGATCTATCAAGCAGAAACTTGACAGATCGCAAGTTCTAGGTTTTCGCGCATGCGCATCGCATGCGGAAACCCGGAACTTGTGGGGCACTTACGATGGCGCACGCTATGCCGTCATAGGCTCCGTAAAATCCGGGCCATTGTTTTTTCCACTTGGCATTTCATAATTACTTGTTTATGCATACCTCATTGCTTTGAGCTGCTTCCTTTAGGTTTGCATTTTCTTTTATTAATTCAACTTCAACTTTCTGAAATTCTTCTATTTTGTGTATCAATATCTCCACTTTATCCTGTAGGAACAATACAAAGTGTTCTTAAAATGTGTTCTAAAAGAAAAAGAATCCATCAAGGCAACAACCTGCTGGAATTTTTGCACCTATCCTGCTGAAAGTTTGGGGCACCTAATACTTTAATATGAATGTCTGCAAATTTGATTGAGTTCCAAAACAAGAGTTTGAATTGATTCTGGTTGCAGTGGCTCATTCATGAATTGCTTTGCTGTTCTGGTAGTCTCATCGTCAACCGCACAATTATGCTTCAACATTGTTACTAAACAGGCTGTTTTGTTGTGGGAACAATGGTTGTTTAGATGGTCAAAGCTTTGGGCCAATAGATATCTGCCATAGTGTTATGTCCTTGAATTAAATAACAAATTAAAATGTTTGCTCACACATTTCACACCAGTGCATATTCCTCCTCTGTTACCACAACATGACGCTAAATAGCCATGGTATTTAGCTATTCCACATTGATCTTGAGGTGCTGCCCCTCCAGGGATGACCCATGCAGAACCCAGAAAGAATCTGTAAATAATTACTTACTTGCTGACAAGCCCCTATGCCCAGCAAAGCAATGACGGTTGTTCCTTCTCAATTTGTGGAAGTGATGAGCCATTCAGACTTCTAAAGAATGGGCATAGTACATAATCTGAAGCCAGAGAAACCAACTTGTGTGGATATATTCTCTTCTGTTCACTAACATTAGCAAAGAAAGAAAATACACTCCATGATGTAAGGAGTGACCCACTGGCCAGTACATTAATAATTTTCGTCCACAAGCAAAGTAGTTGGGATTACATTTAATGCCTTTTAGATAACCAACCATCACATAAACCTCTGTTAAAAGACCATAGATAGCCTAAACCTCCATATACATTGGGTTGAATTTTTACCTTGCAGTTGGGATGGGTGCAGGGGTGCTGTGGATCCCGTCGTGAACCCGGAAGTGGTAGAGGCGCGTTTTGCAGTGGCTTTTTAATGAAGCCACTGCAATTGAATCAGACTTCTGGGTTTCCAGACCAATTAACAGGAGTGGGTCCGATGAGGTCATGGATGACTTGACTTCAGCTGAGATATTTAAAGGAGCAATGGACAGATGTCACTTGAAGGCTGGTGGAGGTGGAAGCCTGATTGTTACAGAGGAGATTTGCTGCCGGTAGAACACTTTAATAATAGTACAGCCTGACTAATGCAGAGTCAAAGGCAGAAAGCAGCCCCCAGGTTCAAAGATGCCTCCTTGGAGGTATTACTCCAAGGAGTGAGGGTCCGCAGGGACATCCTGTACCCTGCGGATGGGAGGAAGAGGCCAGTGGCAATGACCAAGACTGCATGGCTGGAGATAGCAGAGGAAGTGAGCAGCAGGAGTGTTGTGTCAAGGACATGGATCCAGTGCAGGAAGCGTTTTAACGACCTCATGAGATCAGGGAAGGTGAGTACAATGCCACATTGCCCTACATCCTGATATGCGTGTCACCTCAACCCCCTCACTCTGCCTTCCCAATCCAACTCCTGCACATCACTCCTCACACCAACCTACCTTGCAGGTGGACCAATCCCTCACTGTCTATGCACTTACTCACATCCCCATCTGACCATCCACCACTGACACTCACCCTCATCCTAATGCAATGTCACGCCTCTCCCTCATGGTCACTCTCAACAGATGTTGCCCATCCATCCCTTACACTCATTCCATCACTCTCACTCAAAGGTCCCTTGTTTCCCTCCTTGCAGGAGAAGAGAGCGCAGAACACCCGGGAGAGGCAGAAAACCGGTAGTGGCCCACCAGTAACCACGCCACTCACTTCAGCAAAGGTGGTGGCCCTGGAACTCAGCCGCATTGCGGAGCTGCTGGCAGTGGGAGATGGAGAGAGGGGGACCTCCCAGTGACCTGGTGACAGAATTAAATATCATACAGCCACATGGCATACAACAATCACTCATGGTGACTTGATGACAGCAGCCAGTGAAATATGATCATGTAACTTAAGTGGTAACTTAAAACATTCTTATCATAGCAGTTCTAATTCATGTCTTTACTCTCCCACATTCCCATGAAGTGTCAACCCCACTGTCCAGCCAGAGGAGGAAGACGACGCCTCAGAGGAGGCCGCGGTCTCTGAGGGTGCTCCGTCACACGACCCATGCACACCCAGCACTAGCGCAGATACGTACACGTCGGTGGGTGCAGTAAGGGAAAGGGTAGTGTTGTCACCTGGTGTCTCACAGATGACGTGCAAAAGTAGATGATGGAGACGGACAGCAATGGACAGTCCTCATCGGAGGGTGTAGGATGCTCCAAACAATGCTCAGCTGGACGCAGACGCTGAACCTCGGGGGCCATCGACAAAGAGGATGATTCCTGAGGAGCAACAAAAAATGTGGGAGGCTCTGGCAGCTTTTCCAGCCGCAATGTGCTCGATTGTAGGGAGAATGGAGGAGTTCATCTCCAACATGAGCAGCACGATGTCGCAGGCCATGGGTATGATGTGTTCGTCCATGGAAAGGGTGGCCACCTGCATGGAGCATCAAATGCGCCAGTCGTACGAGAGCATGCTTGCTGTGAAAAACACCTTACAGACTCTGATTGCAGCCATATCTAGGATGGAGAGAAACCAACAGGTAACCCTTAATCGCCCCATTGATGTGCAGCAAAGTGCTCTCCAGCTCCTTGCTAGCAGGGAAGTGCGGGTGGCCCATGAGAGGGATGATGGTGAGAGGGGGACATAGAAGTGGGGGCTCTGCTCAAAGCGCTCCCACTTCATTCCCGTTGACCCCCTCAGTCAGAGCCCCACATGCTGCCTCATATCCCGATGGCTGAGTCTGCCCCTGAACAGCTGCAGGAGGAGCAATCTTTGGCGGGGCCCTCACAGGCTCCAAAACCCAGAGGATGTCTGCCAAAAGTGTCTCAGCAATCAGAACAGGGAAGCGAGCAGCCTGCTTCTACCTCTGCTGAAGCCACAGGGGTTGCACGTCGTACGAACTGTAGAAAGAGAAAGAAGACACAATTGTAGATGCACAAGGGTATTCACATGGGTGTGTTATGAAATGTTAGATGGTTAAGTTTCTGTTGAAGTTATGAGTCACAACTGTCCCGTCTTGTCCATTTTTGCCTGCTGCCTGGCAAGTGGCCTTGTCAGTTGGAGTGAATGATAAGACATTACTTAACTGCGTGCAATGGGTGTGTGTGTGACAGGAATGGTTTGATCATTCTGGGACTGCTTTGTGGTGGTGGTGGTGGGGGGAAGTTGGTTCAGCATTTGGGTGCCATATGAGTGCACTGGTGCAACTTAACTAAATCATGCCATTATGAGGCCATCCTGGGCCGCAATATGCACCACTGCTGGTACCATGACCATTTCAGGTTTCTCCTCCTCCTCGTGTCCCTCCTACTCCTCCTCCTCATTCTCCTCCTCCTCCTCTGAAAAGACTCTGTGCTCTGCGCCTTGATCCTCCTGAAGCTCCAATTCTCGCTGCTGCGCTATGTTGTGCAGAGCACAGCATACGACGATCATTCTGGAGACCCTGGCGGTGCGCATTGAAGGGCTCCTCCAGATTAATCCAGGCATCTGAAGCGCATCTTCAGCATCCCAATTGCTTGCTCTATTACACAGCTCATCATCATCTGGCTTTGATTGTAGCACTCTATGGCCTCATTGCTTGGCCTCCTCAAGGGTGTCATCACCCACGTCTTCAGTGGATACCCCTGGGGGACAAAATTGGGTCGCGGCCCCTGTGGGGCGCTAACTTCGCCGGGGCGCTACTTTTAGCATCCCAAAAAAGTTAGTGCCCCCTTGCCCAAAAATCACTGGTAGCACCCCAAGAGGGAGGCAGGGCACTACTGGAAGCGCCCCGCCACCCTCTTGGGGAGCTGCAAGTGAATATCGCGGCGCTACGTGCCGCAGCACCACGCGAGCCGGCAAGTTGCGCGCGGTACTGCAGGCCTTCCTCCCCTTATTAAAGGGGAGGGGCCTAGCGCAGCGCAACCCGGCACCCAGCTGGGCCACCAGGGATCGGAGTGCCGGCAAAAGAGCCCGGCACCCGTGGGGGGGCTTCACAGGAGGCCAGGGACAGCAACGGGGGCAGGTGCTGGCAGGCGGCCAGCAACAAAAATGGCCGCCCAGCACCTCCCCTTTAATTTGCGCCGCCCCAGCCGCACGTACACCCCCCTGACCATGTCGGACATAGCCTCCGGCGGTAAGTCAGGGGGGCGCTGCCGAAGATCGCGGCCGGGGTGCGCACGGGGCGCTGCACATGGCGCTGCACATGGCGATGATGTCATCGGCGGAGGCACAGCGCCGCGGGGTGCTAATGGTTACCACCGCCGCTAACCGCCCGCTGAATTTTGTGGGAGGCGTTAGCGGCAGCACGCCCAGGCGCTAGTTGCTTTGCGCCCCATTATCGCCCTCTTAATCAACCAAATTTTTCCCCTCTGGTCTCCAAGCAGCCAGCTGGTAAGTCTGGTCGAAGGTGCGAACAGCTGAGGGAGGCTGGACTGGCACAGGATGAATGAATCATCCTGGGAATCTGGAACACACATGCATGATGATCTTTTTGTGGTTGCAGTCGAGTTGCACATTGATGGAGTGGAAGCGCTTATGGTTCACAAACATTCCTGGGCGATCTGGGGGTGCCTTGATGGGCACATTTGTGCAGTCAATAATGCCCTGCACCTGTGGGAAGCCAGCCAGAGCCACAAAGCTGAGTGCCCATTCAGTCTGACCGGCTTCATCAGTGGCAAAGTGTACATAAGTGCCTGACTTGTCAAACATGACATCAGTCACCTGGGTGATGCATTTGAGTACAGCCGACTGTGAGATCCTGCAAATGTCTCCTGCAGAACCCTAGAAGGAGCCTGAGGCAAAGAAGTTGAGGGTGGTGGTGACTTTGACAGCCACAGGTAACGCATGTCCACCAGGTCCACTTGGCAGCAGGTCTTATTCCAGCAGGCTACAAATGTCTGCCACGACCTAATGCGATAGCCTGAGCCTCCTGAGGCACTGGTGTTCAGTCATGTCCCAGGAAGCTGATTCTCTGCTTATATTCCCGGTGATGGGGATATCGCCTCCTGCGAGGTACACCCCTGTGCTCATCCTCTGTAGAGCGGCAAGTCGGTAAGGAGAAGGCTGCTGCTGCTGTTGCTGGTGTTGTTGCTGGGGTTTATCTTAGTCCGAATCTGAGGTCCAAGGTGAAACAGCATAAGCGACACCTATGCTGATAGATGCCAGGTAAAGTGGAGATCATGTAGTGAGAGTGACTTCCAATATAGTGAGAGTAACTTCCGAAGTTGTAGAAATCACATGCAAACTCCTGAAAGCAAACTCTCAGCACAAATGGTGTCAGCAAGAGCCTTTCACTTAGGCAAAGAAGCAGGTGTGAGGTATGAGTATTTATGTGGTTTTTTTGAACTGTCAATTGTTCAACTCCCACAATGGCCATTCTACTCTCGCCTTGCTTTCATTGGCGAGGTTCAGCAAGCCCGTGAATCCCGTGCACAGTCAGTAAAAGCTGCAACATCAGGTTAAAAAGGCTGTTAATAGCCTCTTACCAAGCTCTCAACTACTTTAATTAGCTCACCCGCCTCTCCGACGCGTTGACTAATGCGCCCGAGTTAAAGGCAGAAGCCGGTAGGTTGAAGCCGGCTTCCCAATGCGCTGTCAATTTCAGCGATTTTAACTGCCCACCCGCTCGCAAACCCGCACACTCTGCAAAGTAAAAATTCAGCCCATTACGTCTCCAATAGACTGACATATGATATGGTTAGGCTATAGCCCAGTTTCATGTTCCCGTACTTCCAGCAGGGTGGCAGAGCTTGTAAGGAATACATGGTGGAAAATCATGGGAACACAGCTGACAATTATCCATAGTTTAATATTAACACACTGAAAATCATAGACTGCATACCTGTGATTTCCCACCATGCACTCATTGGAAACACCACTTCCCACTGAAGGTATGGAATCATCCCTTTATGTCCTCTCCAATGGGAAAGAACCCTATTTGTCCTGTGCTGATGTGCCTGCACCTACATCTTATCCTGCTCCTCTTCTGAGAGGAGAATATCTGCCATAATTAGCACAATTCCCAAAGTTCTGCATTAAAGACTGCTACTTAACTTAAAGCAATGAGGACTTAAGGTAAAGCCTGGAAATGAATAAGAAATTGGTTGGGGGGCAGGACTTCCATCCACCTCTCCATATTAGCCTGAACCCCAACCCATATTCCTGGGTCGGAGTTCATGACATATGCAAAGCAGACACCAGGTGGGCTTTCTGCCGACAAGAGAGAGCCCACTAATACAAAGGTGGAGAATCCCAGTGGTGACACCGCTGTGGCACCAGAAGAGTGGGTGAGGGACCTTAAAGGGTCAGAAGTACCCCAAAGATCAGAAAGAAAGTTTCCACTGAAAGCCTCAGCCAAGACTGAGTGATCCAAACACCCACTCCAATATATCCTTCCTGAGGTGCGGTGAGTTCCTAAGAGTTCATGGCAGTGGAAACCCTTACTTCTACTGATAGAGTAGTTCTTCTGCTTGACTATGGCTGCAGGTCATTCTGGACTAGACAGCATAACTCAGTGACTGCCTCCTTACTCAAATTCTGAACTTCAAACACTGCACCTCAGTTAGTTCCAGATAGCTCTACCTGATGTAGAAGCACGTTGCTATAGAATAGTTGGTTGGAACAGTGCTGAGCCTCCTTTTTCTTCAACGCTCTTTCGCTGGCAGTCTCCTGGATCTTCTCCTCCACAATGGATGCTACACGCATTTCCTGGTGTTACATTCATTTCTTGCTGCTAGCAAGTTTGCATTGTGCAAGAAAAAAATGGCAGCATATGGCTTCACTTGTACAACTTGAGCTGTTAACAAACCAATACTAGATCTGACTCAAAGTAAATAACTAACTTTTCAAATTTATTCTTGTCCGAGGAACGTTACATTTAATTCTCTCCACCTGACTTCCATAGCAATTATCAAGCAATTAACAAGCCCTTAACAATAATTTTCTTTGCTTTTGTTAATTTCCTTTCAACACTTCGAGAAGAAGATACAAAATATCATATGGAGAGTAAATTTACAATAATGATCCTTACCAGTCTGCTCAATTCCCCAATTCCATTGCACTTTAATCTATGAACAAAAATATAGGCCTAGAAATTCGGTTGCGTAGTGCCCATTGTTTGGGCGCTACGGGTGCAGAATTGGGACCAAAATGGCGTTTGAGCAGCCCGCGCATTCTACTGGTGCGGACCGTGCTGGATGCCATCTTGGTGAGGGCGATAGGGCAGTCGTTAGGAGCGTGCACTAGAAGTATGGTAAGTAGGTAGATCATGACATCAATCAGCATGCAGTGCTGATTTGACGCCAGCGCTGCCATTTTCGTTATCATCGCTGGAGCTATCGCCCTCTCTTAACCTCGCACAGCTGAACATGCATTCAGCAGCAGGAAGGACCCCCCCCACCAGCGCTATTTAAAGAGATAATCACTAACTTTCAGGTAACTTGCTTTTTGATTTCTCCTGGCTCTGTGTAAGATTGTGGAACTGTTTGGAGCTTTCTAGAGTTATTTAAAGTTGGTAGGTGACAGAGAGTGGTGCTTCAAGTGGAGAAGGCCTTGCTTCTGAGTTCAAGGGTTCTGGTCAGACCACTTAGTCCCAGTCATGGGTGCTCCAGTTGTCATTCCCCTTGGCCTGCAACATGACATAAATGGAGCAGAGGCAGAGAACAAGCTGTTCGCAGAGGGAGGAGGAGGAGGGGGAGAAAGGCGCTCAGCATGAGGTCTTACCCTCCCAAGGTCTTCCGAGAGCAATTTTCTTACCTCAACCTGAGCCAGGAGCAGTGTCTGAGGCATCTACGCTTACGAAGGAGGTGCTCACAGAACTCTGCCACCTCTTGCAACCAGACGTGCAACCTCACTCCAGGGCGAAGACGGCGCTGCCAGTGGCCGTGAAGGTGACCATGGCCCTGAATTACTTCACATCGAGATCCTTCCAGGCTGGGGCAGGCGACATCTGTAACATCTCACAGTTCCCCGTCGACTGCTGCATAAGAGAGGTGACAGACGCTCTTTATGCCAGGACAGGGGACTTCATTGTCTTCTCTCTGACCAGATTCATCGATTGCACGCATGTGGCTTTGTGGGTACCGTATATAAATATTATAATGTACCGCAACCGCAAAGGTTACCACTCGCTGAATGTGCAGTTGGTGTGCGACCATGCTCAACACATCATGATGGTGAATGCCCAGTATCCTGGCAGCAGTCATGATGCTTTTATTCTGCGCCAGTCCGCTGTTCCCTCAGTCTTTGAGCCACCAAGACAAACCAAAAGGTGGTTACTGGACGACGGGCTATCCCTTGACCACCTGGCTCATGACACCGCTCCACAACCCAACCACACGTGGCCAACATGTGTACAACGAGAGCCATGCTGCCAAATGAAACATCATAGAGCAGACCATTGGGGTGCTCGAGCAACAGTTCCACTGCCTGGACTGCTCTAGAGGAGCCCTACAGTACTCACCGGAGAGTGTGTCCCGATTCGTCGTGGTCTGCTGTATCCTCCACAACCTGGCCATCATGAGAGCACAGCCCTTGCCACCAGGGATACAGCCACAAGCACAGGAGCAGGAGGAGAAGGAGGAAGAGGAGGAGGAGGCAGAAGAGGAGGTGTTAGAAGAGGAGGAGGAAGCAGAATGAAGGAGGCAACCCAGACAGCCTCTTTCTGGTTGGGATATCTGGGAGCAAATCATCCGCGTGCGGTACGAGCGAACGCAACCCCAATCAACATTAGTCCCACACCTTAACTTCTCTGTTACTGACCATGATAGCATCCACTTGGCCAGAATGCGGAAATAAACGCCACCACAAAGCAGATATTCCAATCAAACTTTATCCATCAATCCATCCAATATTACATCAAAAAAATTAACTAATCACCCTTGTGCATTCCCTGTCTTGCATATGCCTTTGCCTATCCTAGTGCTCCTACACAGTACTACCCCAGTGGCTGCAGCTTGGCTGGTGACTTTCAGTGGGGGAGACTGCAGATGGCCTTGCAGGGTGACCTCAAGGAGCTCTGTGTCTAGTAGGCCCGCCTTCGGACTGCACCACCTCGGCATGGGCGGCAGCAGTCTGGGCTGGCTGGCTGACAGGCAACAGCAAGGGCACTGGCGGAGTGGCAGTGGTGGGAGGACGAATGTTGTCATCCTGGACAGAGTGGACAACAGGATTGTCCTCCACGGATCCAGTGCCACTCCCCCGGGGCAGCGCCTCAGCAATCCCAGTAATTTGCTGGAGTAGAGACTGTTGGACTGCTGTGACACCTTGCAAGTCCCTTTCAACACTGGTAGATCCACCAATAATGGCAGCAGTCTGTGCTTGCATGATTTCAGTCTGAGCTTCCATTGCCGCGCTCAGACGTTGGATGCCTTCTGCTTGTACTGCAATGGAAGCTCAGACTTCGGCCATCAGACGCGGCATAATGGTTAGGTCCACAAGTGCGTTAATGGATCTGCCCATCCCTTCCACGCTGGAAAGGATGGGCTCCAAACTCTGGCCAAAGCCCTGTGAAAGGCTGGAGCTAGACTCCTCCATACTCCTTGACATTGCATTCAGGCTTTCTGACAGGCCTGCCAATGCACCAAGCATTTCATTGTGCATACCCATCAGTGTTCGCCTGTAGGCTGCCACATCGAGGTCTTCGTCTGAGTCCTGTGTAGCAGAACTCGTATACGACCTCGCCCCCCAGGGAGCTGGCACCTGCGCTACCCTTTCCCCCTGCCCTGGCTGCAGCCCACTCGTGCCCGGTGTCTCACCATGTGCAGATCCCGCGTCTAACCTATCCTCTAAAGTATGCAGAGTGCCAGTATCTGAGCTGGTTGTGGTGAGGAGAGGCAGGGAAAGCAAGAGGTACATGCTTACACCATGTGCCGATTGTAAATCAGAAGAGATTGTGGGATGAGGGGCAAGTGGGATGTGAGAATGAGGATAACGTATGAGGATACCGGCATCTTGTATTCATTCAGCCCCGCCGCTGGCCACCAGTGCAGCCATGTCCCTGTCAAGAATGGCCAGCACTGTCGCCTCCAAAGAGGCAAGGTGATGCAGGTGAGCCTGTCCCTGCCGGTTATGATGCGGAGATGCCGGTGTTGGACTGGGGTGAACAAAATTGAGAGGTCGCACAACACCAGGTTATAGTCCAACAGTTTTATTTGAAATCACAAGCTTTCGGAGCTATCGATTGCTCCTTCCTCAGGTGAAGTAAATTAGATACAGAATCGCCAAAGCATATATAGATAGAGAACAAAGCATGTGTACCTTACAATTGCAGACCACTAAATTAAATCATCCTGACTATCTGCCGAGGTGTGATAAAGTTAATCAAGTCAGCCAGGAAGGTACCACATCAAAGACATAGCAAGATACAACTGAGACAATGAGGTGTAGTCGCAGGGGTTCTGCCGGTTATGCAGCACCTTTTCCTGCAAGATAAAATAAAGGGTGTCAGTGAGTGTGGTGTAATGAGTTTGGGTGAAGTGCCTGTCATGGTTGAATAGCTGACAGTGTGTTCAAGCTGTGAGATGTGGGTGTGAGGCTTGCAGCAGTGGTGCAGGTAAAGCTATGAATGTGAGGTGATTGGTAGAGGTTGTTGGTAGGTGATTGGGGGTGTAGTGCATTGAGCAGTGTGTGAGGCTAGTGCAATATGGCATTTGAAGATGAATGCACTGACCTTGGCCACTCGGGTAAGGTCATTAAATTTCTTCCTGCACTGAGACCAGGTCCTCGTGGCTATACTGCTGTAATTGACCACATTGGCTATCTGCTGCCACTGCAGTCTTGTCTGTTACCTGGAGGGCCTCCTGGCCCTCTGTGGAAAGAGGACCTCTCTCCTGGAGTTGGCCTCCTGTACCAAGGCCTCCAGTGCTGTATCTGAGAACTTGGAGCCCTTTCAATAGCCTGTTGAGCCATTACTTAGTCTCCTTGTTTCTAACACTTGCGTCCAATAGCAGTTCCAGCACCTGTTGCAGGCAGAAAGCACCTTCCCTTTAAGAGGTGCAGACTGCCTTTACGTAGTCAGGCTAGCTATAATTGGAGCTAGCCTCGCATGAATTTGAGCCCCAAGCTGAGCGTTCAGCCACTCAGCAGCGCGTTCAGCATTCGGCTGAACGCTACAATCATGTAAAGTAGCAGGCAGCACAAATTTTGTGTGCTGCCTGCAGTCCTCCAAACGGGCGTGGGTTACTATCGCATCGCAATGCCCGCACCCGTTTTCGGTGGATACCGAATTTCTAGGCCATAATATTTGATATTTTGCTACCTCAAATTATTGGGACACAAAGATATAGAAATAGAAAACTAACTTGTAAGTCACTTCGTATTTTCTTTGCTGATTCTAATTCTCCAAAATATTTCTCTCTCTCTAATTTTTCACTCGTCAGTTCTTCTTCTAATTTATCTTGAGTCTTTGTTTTGTTTTTCTAAAAGAAATCAAATTAAAAAGAGATATACATGTGACTTGGAAATCAAAGAATTGCAATTGCAAAATTGATAGCTTTACTCCGAATATGTATACAAATATAAGAATGATATTGTGAAGTTATTTTAAAGATTACCAAAGCTTCTGTTAGCTGGTTAAGCTTCAATTCGTTTTCAATTTTAAGTTGTTCCAATTCCCCTGCAAAAAATCAATAGTTTTTATTATGTGATTTAAATAAACACTACTGGCGTCTCGAAAAAATTAGCGCTCCCGTGGCCGAAATTCACCGGTAGCGCCCCAAGAGGGAGGCGGGGCGCTACTGGAAGTGCCCCGCCTCCCTCTTGGGGCGCTGCAAGTGAATATCGCGGCGCTACATACCGCGGTACTGCAGGCTTTCCTCCCCTTATTAAAGGGGAAGGGCCTAGCGCAGCGCGACCCGGGGCCCAGTAGGGCCACCAGGGATCGGAGTGCCGGCAAAAGAGCCCAGCACTCAAGAGGAGTGCCAAGCTCACGGAGCGCAGTCGGCACCCCATAGGGGGGCTGCAGAGGAGGCCGGGGACAGCAGAGGGGGCAGGTGCTGGCAGGCAGCCAGCAACAAAAATGGCCGCCCGGCACTTCTCTTTTAATTTGCGCTGCCCTGACCACAGGTAGGCTCCCCCTGACCCCGTCGGACATAGCATCCAGCAGTAAGTCAGGGGGTGCTACCGAAGATCGCGGCCGGGGCGCGAGCGGGGAGCTGCGCACGGCGATGACATCATCGCCGGCGGCGCAGCGCCACAGGGCGCTAATGGTTACCGCTGCCGCTAACCTCCCGCAGAATTTTGCGGCCGGCGTTGGTGGCGCCGTGCCTAGGCGCTAGTTGCTTTGCGCCCCCCGTTAGCGCCCTCTTAGGGCGCTAATGGGAGGCGCAAAGCAATCGAATTTTTAGGCCATAGAGTCATAACGGCACAGAAGGAGGGATTTCGGCCCATCAAGTCCGTGCCGGCTCTCTGTACAGCAATCCAGTCAGTCCCATTCCCCCGCTCTATCCCCGTAACCCTGCAAGTTTATTTCCCTCAAGTGCCTATCCAGTCTCTCCTTGAAAACATTGAGTGTCTCCGCTTCCACCACTTCCGTCGGCAGTGAGTTCCAGGTCCTCACCACTCACTGAGTAAAAAAGTTTTCCTCACATCCCCCCTCTATCTCTTGCCCAAAAACTTAAATCTGTGTCCCCTAGTCCTTGTATCATCAACTAGTGGGAACAGCCTTTCCCTGTCTAGCCTATCCAAACCCGTCATAATCTTGTACACCTCTATCAAATCACCCCTCACCTCCTTTGCTCTAATGAAAACAAATCCAGCTTCGCCAACCTGTCCTTGTAGCTAAGATACCCCATCCCCGGAACCATTCTGGTAAATCTCCTCTGCACCCTCTCAAGGGCCTTCACATCCTTCCGAAAGTGTGGCGACCAGAACTGGACGCAATACTCCAGTTGTGGCCTTAGCAGCGCTTTATAAAGGTTTAGCATAACTTCTCTACTTTTGTACTCAATACCTCTATTTATGAAGCCCAAGATCCCATATGCTTTGCCAACTACTCTCTCAATATGTCCTGCCACCTTCAGGGACCTATGCACATTAACTCCCAGGTCCCTCTGTCCCTGCACACTCTTTAAAACTGTGCCATTAAGTGCATCCACTATCTCTGCAGCCACCTCTTTTAGAACCCTAAGATGTAAGCCATCAGAGCCAGAGGATTTGTTGGCTTTTAGTCCTATTAGTTTCTCAAGTACTTTTTCTCTACTGTTATTAATTAATTTAAGTTCCTCACTCTTATTAGTCCCTTGGTTCCCCACTATTTTTGGTATGCTTTTGTGTCTTCTACTGTGAAGACAGATACAAAATATTTGTTTAAAGTCTCTGCCATTTTCTTATTCCCCATTATAATTTCATCTATCTCAGTCTCTAAGGGACCAACACTTACTTTTGTTACTCTCTTCCTTTTTACATACTTGTAGAAGCTCTTACAATCTGTTTTTAAATTTCTTGCTAGTTTAAGGAACACAAGAACAGGAACAGGAGTAGGCCATTCAGCCCATGGAGACTGTTCATCCATTCAATCAGATCATGGCTGATCTGTAGCTCAGCTCCATTTATCCATCTTTGATCCATATCTCTTGATACACTTACCTAACAAAAATCTATCAATCTCAGTTTTTTGGGGAATACGGTTCCAGATTTCCACTACCCTGTTTGTGAAAAAGTGCTTCCTGAATTCACTCCTAAATGGCCTGGCTCTAATTTTATTATTGTGCACCTTTGTTCTGGATTCCCCCAGCAGAGAAAATATTATTTCTGTATCTACCCTATTGAATCCCTTTATAATTTTAAACACCTGAATTAGATCACCCCTGCACCTTCTAACTTCAAGGGATTACAAGCCAAGTTTACACGACCTGTCCTCATGATGTAACCCTTTAAGCCCTGGTATCATTCTGTTGAATCTGTGCAGTAACCTCTCTAAGGCCAATATATTCTTCCTGAGGCACGGTGCCCAAAACTAAACACTGTACTCCAGATGGGGTCTGATCAGGTCTCTGTACACCTGAAGCAGAACTTCCTTCCTTTTGTATTCCAGCCCCCTTGAGATAAAGGTGAACATTCTTTTTGATTACTTTTTGTACCTGCACTAGCTTTTAGTGATCTGTGTACCTGGACACCCAAATCTCTTTGCTGCTCCACAGTTCCTAGTCTCTCGCCATTAAAAAAATATTTTAATTGTCTTTCTTGGATCCAAAATGGATGATCTCACACTTCTCCAGATTGAACTCCATCTGTCACAGTTTTGCCCATTTACTTACTCTGTCTATGTTCTTTTGTAACTTCCTTCTCCCATCTACACAATTTACTCTGCATCCTAACTTAATGCCATCTGCAATCTTGGATATACAACTCTCTATACCCTCTTCCAAGTCATTGATATATATGGTGAAAAGCTGAGGCCTCAGTACAGATACCTGGGGAACACCACTTGTCACATCCCACCAATCAGAGTACATTCCCTTTATCCATACTCTCTGTCTCATACCTCCTAACCAATTACTAGCCCACGTCAAAAGGTCACCTTCAATTCGGTGCGCTTTTACTTTTGCTAATAATCTCTTGTGCAAAATCTTATCAAATGTTTTCTGGATGCCCACAGGTACAACATCCAC
Source organism: Squalus acanthias (assembly GCA_030390025.1). Lineage (NCBI taxonomy): Eukaryota > Metazoa > Chordata > Chondrichthyes > Squaliformes > Squalidae > Squalus > Squalus acanthias. The sequence goes on along the minus strand of CM059441.1, from coordinate 47,230,005 downwards.
AGAGATTCCCTTATCCACCATGTTAGTGACCTCCTCAACCAGATTAGTCAGACATGACCTACCCTTCACAAATCCATGCTGACTCTGTTTGATCAGGTCATACTTGTCAAAGTGCTGATGATGGATTGCACTAACTTCCCCACAATTGCCATCAGGAGAGCTCAATTATCATTTTTTAAAAATATAACAGATAGCATGAATATCTTAATTTACAACAGTTAGTGTTCTGAAGGAATTCCAATTACTACAATCTATCATTGTCAGTGTTCTTGTTTTGCACATGATTAATATTTATATTAGGGTCAATTCAGCAGTTGGGCCAAAAAATAGCATGTGTTCTTGGCGTTTCTGCACTGTTTGAGCGAAAGGCTGCCCTGCGGGATTCTACAGGATCATTTGATTAATTTAAATATACTCCCTGCATGTTTTTCCTGTATGAAGAGCGTTGTTGCACCTGGAGGTGAGGAGTGTGGAATTAGGAGTGAAATAGCTCTTAAAGAGTGGTTGCACTCTTAAAGGGAGGTAGCAGTTTTTGTTAGAGCCTGAGGCGTTTATGGACATGTGGCTTGCAACAGGTCCCAGAGCTTCCCCCTACAGTAAAGAGAGTCTGGACGAATTATTGGAGGAACTGGTCCTTAAGAAAGTGTCAATTTTTGGGCAGGAAAAAATCCTCCAAATAGAGCCAGTGTACAGCAAAAATGATAGGAAGTGGAAAAATACTGTCTCCTCAGTGCATTGTTTATGGTAGCAAATGAGAAAAGATTCTTCAGACTGAGAAAAAGTGCCAACTTAGGGAAGACTAATGTTTGCCCACTAAAAGCAAGGGGATGGCTGTACTATGCATGCACTAAGCATTTAACCCACAGTATGCTGTCACATCTGCAATGCAGGCTGCAAACTACTGGCCTCACATCTCACTTTTTCAACCTCCTACATATTTGAATATGCACTTCCAACTTGGTTGCTGTCTAAAGGATAGGTTTCCTTTCAATCACACAGCACTGCAATATTTTCTCATCAACTCATAATATAGAATGAAGAACTACTTGCATGTTCTCTGCTCATCCTTTCATACCAGGAGCAAAGAACAGCTCATTGAGGTGCCTCTCCTGTAACCTCCTAATATTAAAAGGTTCATTTCCTCTCTTTTCAAAAGAGAATATTGCATTTTATCATCAGCAGTGAACCCACCTTGGTAGATGAACCAAGCTGTGACGTCTCACCAACTATGAGGACAAGGCTCTCCAAATAATTGGCATGGAGGTCATTGAGGGAGTGGATGAGAGAGAGAGCTTTATGGCTTTGCACCAGCCCAATAAGGTAAGGGTTCGGTTCAAATCCTTTTCTTTCTAGCACAACACTCAATTTGTGACTAACAAACATCCACATCTTCCAAAGAACCAGTGACCTTGCTACTGTGTGCACAGCCATTTTCTGCATACCCTATGCTAACCCATATTCCCTTTCTCTTTCTGTGAGGGGTTTACCAAGATGAGGACGTTGGAACCAAAGAGGAACAGAAAACACCCTCATCACATCAACATCCATTGGGCAGCCCAGCTCCCACAAGCACCCGTCTAGATACAACCACTTTGATAGGGATGCTCAGGATGGTCCACAGGATGAAGCACTGACTGCCAGAGAGGACCAAGCAGAGGAGGGTACAGATGGGCCGCAACAGGAAGAAGCAAGGTTTAGGGTCAGCTGGGCATCTGCTGCAGGAATAATTGATTTGTACATTACAGGGACTGCAGACCAAGCTGCATTCATTAATCAGCAGAAGCTCTTTGTGCAGTCCTTTGAGAATCTTCAGAGCTCCTTGCATGGAATTTCACAGTGCATACAGCAGCGTTGCTGTAACGTCTACGTCGGCATGCTGAACCTACAGAGCACCATGTAGCAATTGGCAACTCCAGAGCATCTGTGGGATAAGCCCCCCAGGACTGAGTGCCCATGGTGCAATCAATGAAGGCCTACACTCTTGGGAACTCATCAGAAGTGCTAGTTGTCTCTCAAGTTAAAAGGAGCAGGAAAGCAGCCTCCGGGAACCTGCCAAGTGGACCTGGTGGGCACGCTTTGCCAGTGGCTGTCAAAGTCACCATTGCCCTCAATTTCTTCGCCTCTGGCTCCTTCCAGGGATCTACAGGAGATATCTGCAGAATCTCGCAATCTGCTGCCCACAAATGCATCACTCAGGTGACCAATGCCATGTTTGCCAGGGCCGACAATTGTGCGCACTTTGCAACCAATGAGGCCAGTCAGAATGAGCGGGCGCTTGGCTTTGCAGCTCTGGCTGGCTTCTCACAGGTCCAGGGAGTCATCGATTGCACACATGTGGCAATCAAGGCACCCCCAGATCACCCTGGGGTCTTCATCAGCCGCAAGGGCTTCCACTCCATCAATGTTCACCTTGTATGCAACCACAAAAGGATCATCATGCAGGTGTGTGCAAGATTCTCAGGCAGTGCTATGATGCTTTCATCCTGCACCAGTCCACCCTCCCCGAGCTCTTCGGATCTCGAAGCAGAGTTAACGGCTGGCTCCTTGGAGACAAGGGCTACCCCCTGAAGACGTGGCTGATGACACCCATTAGAAGCCCAAACAATGAGGCCCAGGAGAGATACAAGCCACATGACCATGAGAACTGTCATCAAGCAAGCAATTAGAATGCTGAAGATGCACTTTAGGTGCCTGGACAGATAGGTATAGGTGCACCTGCAAGGTAAGTACGTATGAGGAGTGATGTGCTGGAGTCGTCTTGGGAAGAGAATTTCCCTCCAGGCCCTTACAGAATGCAGCATCAGCTCTAGGGAGACATCATTTAAGTGAGGTATAGCCTTGCCACGTTGGGACTCCATTAATTCAGTTGCTTCCTCTGTTTCCCCACCTGAAAAATCCTTCAACTTTCATCTTCGCAGGGTCCCTTCAAATAGTTCAGCTGAAGTAGACCCATGCATGTTGTTATCACTAATTGTTCGGAAAACCCGGAAGTCAGATGCAAATGCAGTGGCTGGGTTAAAAAGCTACTGACAGACGCGCTGCAGCTACTTCCGGGTTTCCCGCACGCTACCGGACACTCACTCCGCCCCCGCTCCCAGCGCGTCGGCAGGTAAATATTCCGGCCAAACTGTCAGTAAACAGAGCAGAATATATGTTGACTGCAAAGCCAGGTGGTTACTGTAATAACTGTAATGCATATGGGAAGCAATCCTCCTGTGTATTCAGATAATACTAGCATCCTGAGATGTAAAAGATGTTTTTACCCCACCCAAATAAACATTCCAAAACACATTTTAAATTACCTAGTGCTGTAGTCTTTTTTTCCAACTCCAAAGAAGAAACCTGCAAAGTTTCTTGAAACTGCTTGGATCTGTTAAAAAATAATACTGAGTTTACAGCATATTCTGAAGATTTATTTTAAAGATGACAAATTTATAAGCTTGTGCATGACATCGCTCTTTAGATATTCCACAGAGACAATATTAAACAAAGCATCAATCATATCTAAATAATCACGTTTAGTTGATCAGACTTAATACACTTAGTAAAGTTAGGATGGTTTGCCAAAGTCCATCTAAATAGTTAGCCAAATACATTTGTTGCAGATTTTGCACCTTAGGAATATAATTATTGAAAAAATATGAAGCAATTTTTGTAGCATATTTATTTGTTACCTTTGTTGTTCTGTTCTGAACGATTCTTCCAAATGTTCAACTGTATTTCTAAGCTCAGCAATTGTTGATGTATTGTTAGATGTAACCTTATTAAATTCTTCAACTTTGGTTTCTTTTTCTCTAGTAACCTGAATGATAATCTTCATTGCATTTTCTAACTCTTCTTCAAGAGACTTTTGAGAAATCTAATCACAGCAAACAGAATAAGCGTGTCAAATTAGTAATACCATTTTCACTATAAAATTGCCATTTAATCAACATAATTCAGCAAACAATAGAATCTCATAATTAAAACAAAACAGCATAGGTTCTTTTGCAATTCATTGTCACGGAAACCACTTTCTGCCACTAGTTGGTGTAAGTGAGTCTTTGCCACTAACTGCTAACCCTTGTACATCTCTCCTTTTTCCAGGTCCATCACAAGACCTGAGCCGAAACAGCTGAAGCAGAGGAAGAACAGCACAGTCGTCTGGAAGATGCACCATCAATCGTTCTTGCCCTTCCAAGCACCAGCTCAGAAGTTGGCACCTATGTACATTAGGGAATCAGAGGGAGATTCACCGAGCATAAGTGAGCACATGCAAAAGCAGGGGAAAAGAACAGCCCAGGATCCAGCTCTCTTGAGGATGAGTTCGCATCCTAGCATTCTGTCAAGGAGCAGGAGTAGGCCATTCGGCCCTTCGAGCCTTCTCCGCCATTCAATATGATCATGGCTGATCCTCTATCTCAATACTGTACCATATTCCCGCTCTCTCCCCATGAAGATGAAGACTTCCATGACCAAGCCTATAAAAGAAGAGATAGTTTTGCACCATCAACTGATCAATGCATTGGACTGCCTGCCAGGGAGCGTGCAGACAATGTTGAACAGTGTGGAGGAGTCCACCTCCAATATGTGTGGGATCCTCATGCATGGTATCGAATCACTGCAGTCAACCATAGAGCATGTGGTCATCTCTATGAATATTGCACTGGGGCCCCTCAGTTACGGACCCTGTGGTGTCAGATCTAACAGCTTCAATAGAAACTCAGACTGCTGCCATCCAGGCTCTGGGTTCCACCATCTCTTCCAACTTGCTAAGCTTGAAAGAAAGCATTGATAGGGACTCCCTGGATTCCGCTAAGGTCCCGGCAGACTGGAAAACTGCTAATGTAACACCCTTATTTAAAAAGGGCAGTAGACAGAAGGCTGGTAACTATAGACCGGTTAGCCTAACATCTGTGGTAGGTAAAATTTTGGAGTCCATTATTAAGGATACAGTAACAGGACATTTGGATAATCATAATTTAATAGGACAAAGTCAGCATGGTTTTACGAAGGGGAAGTCATGTTTGACAAATTTGCTGGAGTTCTTTGAGGAAGTAACATATAGAGTGGATAAAGGGGAACCAGTGGACGTAGTGTATTTAGACTTCCAAAAGGCATTTGACAAGGTGCCACACAAAAGATTATTGCTTAAGGTAAAAAATCACGGGATTGGGGGTAATATTCTGGCATGGATAGAGGATTGGCTATCTAACAGAAAGCAAAGAGTTGGGATAAATGGTTCATTCTCAGACTGGCAATCAGTAACTAGTGGTGTTCCACAGGGGTCAGTGCTGGGTCCCCAACTCTTCACAATCTATATTAACGATTTGGAGGAAGGGACCAAGTGTAACATATCAAAATTTGCAGATGATACAAAGATGGGAGGGAAAGTAGTGAATGAGGAGGACATAAAAAACCTGCAAGGGGACATAGACAGGCTAAGTAAGTGGGCAGAGATTTGGCAGATGGAATACAACACTGGAAAGTGTGAGGTGATGCACTTTGGCAGGAAAAATCCTAGAGCAATTTATTATCTTAATGGCAAGAAACTGGAGAGTACTGAAGTGCAAAGGGATCTGGGGGTCCTGGTGCACGAAACTCAAAAGGTTAGTATGCAGGTGCAGCAAGTGATTAAGAAGGCAAATGGAATGTTGGCTTTCATTGCTAGGGGGATAGAATATAAAAATAGGGAGGTATTGCTTCAGTTGTACAAGGTATTGGTGAGACCGCACCTAGAATACTGCATACAGTTTTGGTGTCCTTACTTAAGGAAAGACATCCTTGCTCTCGAGGCAGTGCAAAAAAGGTTCACTCGGTTAATCCCGGGGATGAGGGGGTGGTCATATGAGGAGAGGTTGGGTAGATTGGGACTCTACTCATTGGAGTTCAGAAGAATGAGAGGCGATCTTATTGAAACATATAAGATTGTGAAGGGGTTGGATCGGGTGGATGCGGGGAGGATGTTCCCGATGACGGGTGAGACGAGAACTAGGGGACATAGTCTTAGAATAAGGGGCTGCTCTTTCAAAACTGAGATGAGGAGGAACTACTTCACTCAGAGGGTGGTAGGTCCATGGAATATGCTGCCACAAAAAGCTGTAGAAGCTACAACATTAATTAAATTTAAAACAGAAATAGACAGTTTCCTAGAAGTAAAGGGCATTAAGGGTTACGGGGAGCGGGCAGGAATTTGGACATGAGTCTAGGTTCGGATCGGTCATGGCCCTGTGGGTAGTGGAGCGGGCCCAGGGACTGTGTAGCCTGATTCTGCTCCTATTTCGTGTGTGCAATTCTGTTAGATGCAGGAGATGGTTCTGTGATAGATAGTAGATTGGCGGTTAGGATCAGATCAGCCATGATCTTATTGAATGGCGGAGCAGGCTCGAGGGGCCGATTGGCCTACTCCTGCTCCTATTTCTTATGTTCTTATGTTCTTATGTTCCAAACCACATCATTTCTACACTGTATTCTTGGGTAGAGCAATGGGAATGCTGAGACGCAATGCTTGGGTAGAGCAGTGGGAATGCGAGTGGCAGTAGCACCATGATGCCTATCTCAGGATGACCGCATGCCTGCTCCCCCACCACCCCCTCAACCAGTGCTGGTGCTGGTGCCAGAAAGCCAGCTGGGCCAGGCTGCCCCAAGAGTAGCTGAGATGCTGCAGTCTGTAGCTGAGTCCTCTTAGGTCTGAGCTCTTGTCACCCACAACAGCCATCTCGGTGCCCTCAACAGATGCACAGCAGTTGCCTATTTTCCATGTTGTAGCCACTGGAGTAGTACCTTGTAGGTAGAAGGGCACCGAAGACAGGTACCAGAGTGACCTTTAGTTTTTGTATCTGTTTGCTGGCAATTTAAAAATACAATTTTTGACAGAATCTTTTTGTGCAGTTTCTTTGGATTACTTTTTGTTGACCATGTCCTGCGATGTGATAGAAATACCCATGCTGGTATTTGCATTGAGGGCATTCATCTGGAGGTGAGGGGAAGGACTGGGTCTGCTGATAGGATGGAGTGTTGGTGAGGTGGAGGGGGGTGGTGATGATTCATCAAAAGCATTCCTTAAAGATCTGCTGGGATCCAGGTGTGGCAGGATTGGTGGCCCTTGCTTCTTCTTGGCATCCTCGTAATCCAGCTGTTCATCTTGCTCCTGCACCTGCACATCTTCCTCCACACGTGGCAAAGCCATGGAACATGACAAATCTGGAGACTCTCTTGGGGCTATACTGAAAGACACCACTAACTGAACTTCTGGGAAGAATTTTAACCCCAAAAGACGGGTGGGTTGGGGTCAGGTGGGAGGTTAAAGAATTATAAAACTGAATCCCGACCCCAACCCACCCACTTCCGGTTTTAACAGAGGTGGGACGGGGACGGGCAGCTAACCCGCTCCCAGGAGACGGGTCACCTATTTAACTATTATAATGAGGCTGGCTGAAATGGTGATCCACCATTGCAAATTTAGCTCTGGCTGGTCAAGTTTCCTGGGCCTTGGGCAACCCGGCAGCTAAAGGGAGGAGAGGACTGCTGGATCCAGGAGGTTAGTGCCTTTTCACTTACCTGCTGGATCCAGCGTCACGGCCTCAACCCACCCGCCGCGATCGGATACCCCCTGACCCTTCCATTCTCCCCCAGACCTCCCCCGCCAAGGCCTCCCACCTCCCACCTCCGGCTCCCGATTGCCTTCCTGGCCTCCGCCCTAGATGCTCCTTCGGCCCCCAACCACATACACCCACGCCCGATCCTCCTCCAGCCCCATTCACCTCCTCCCCCGATCCCTCCCTCCCTCCTCTCTGCAACCAAGTGGCACAGGCCTAACCGCCTGACAGCCAGCCAGCCTCTCCATCTGGCAGGCTGTGGGTAGGAAACAGAGCTTTGAAATGTTAATCAGGCCCTGCCATTAAATTTGGCTGGGCCTGTGGGAAACCATTCTCCCGGTTTCTTGACCGCTTTGTAGCCCCTCCGCTCCTGACCCACCTCCAGATTAATATTCTGGCCTCTTTTTCATGATGATTTGCTCATTCAGGGCTTTGATTATATCACTCCTCTATCTGTGTGTGGATTCCTGAGAGGTGTCATAAGGTACATGTTTAGGGGATACCCCTTGTCCCCAAGGAGCCAGCCTGTCACTCAATGGTCTAGGTGAAAGCGAGCAGGGATTGACAACTGGGACAGAATGCAGGCATCATTACAACTGCCTGAATACCATGCACAAACCTGCATGTCATTGCACACCAGCTGCGGAGAGGCGGGAGAGAGGAGCTCGGAGAGGGGAGAGGGGAGCTTGGAGAGGGGAGCTCGCAATGGTGGGGGGGAGAGAGGAGCTCGGAGGCGGCGGAGAGAGAAGAGGGGAGAGTGGAGCTCGGAGAGAGGAGAGTGGAGCCCAGAAGAGGGGAGAGGAGCTTGGAGAGGGGAGAGAGGTGCTCGGAGATGGCAGTGAGGAGCTCGCACGGTGAGGGGAGAGAGGAACTTGCAGTGGGGAGGGAGAGAGAAGCTCGGACAGGGGAGAGAGGTGCTCTCGGGGGCAGGGGGAGAGAGGAGCTCGGAGAGGGGAGAGAGGAGCTCGCAGTGGGAGGGGAGAGAAGAGCTCGCAGAGGGCAGAGAGGAGCTCAGATAGGGGAGAGAGGAGCTTGCAGCGAGGGAGTGGAGAGAGTAGCTTGGAGAGCGGAGAGGGGAGAGAGGAGCTTGCAGAGGGGAGAGAGGAGCTTGCAGAGGGGAGAGAGGAGCTCAGAGAGGGGAGCGCGGAGAGGGCCAGCTCAGAAAGGGGATAGAAGAGCTCGCAGTGTGGGGAGAGAGGAGCTCGGAGAGGGGTGAGAGCAGAGAGGAGCTCATAGGGCAGGGGCACAGTGGAGCTGGGAGAGGGGAGAGAGGAGCTGGGAGAGAGGAGCTGGCAATGGTGGGGGGGAGAGAGGAGCTCGGAGAGGGGAGAGAAGAGCTCGGAGGCGGCAGAGAGAGGAGCTCGGTAGGGGTGAGAGGAGCTCGGAGAGGGGAGAGTAGAGCTCGGAGTGGGGAGAGTGGAGCCTGGAGAGGGGGGAGAGGAGCTTGGAGAGGGGAGAGAGGAGCTTGGAGTGGGGAGGGAGAGAGCAGCTCGGAAAGGAGAGATAGGAGCTCGCGGACGGTGTGGAGGAGAGGTGCTCAGAGAGGAGAGAGAGGAGCAGGGAGGGGAGAAGGTCAGGAACTTGGGGGAGAAGGTCAGGAGCTCGTGGGGGGATAAGGTCAGGTACTCGGCGGTAAGGTCAGGATCTCGGGGCGGGGGTAGTTAGAGCACACAGAGAGCAGTGGGGATGAGGGAAGAATGTGATCCAGGTCTAAAGGTGGGGGTGGGATGAGAGCAAAAGGGTGATCCAGATGGGAAGACGGATCACGTTCTCCCCCCTCTGTTAGATGTGGATCACGTTCTTCCATCCGGATGAATTAGTGAATCCCTTCTCACACACGGAGCAGGTGAATGGCCTCTTCCAAATGTGAACTCGCTTGTCTGTCAGAAGATTGGATAAACACACGGACTCCACACACACACACACCCCACACACACGCACCCCAGACACACGCATCCCTCACACACGATCCCTTCATTCAGAATTAAATAATTTTTATCACTTCCAGAAGGGAAAAAAAACATAAAACTCCAAAGAATTAACTAACCCACTAATTAGAGTAGAACGTCTTTTATTTTACCAGACAAGGACCACTATAATTACAATTGCAGAATACTATTTAGAGAGGATCTTCACAAAGCTAACTATACTTCCACATTCTGTAGTCTGGCAAGACTGGATCAAATTACACATTGCAGTGTTGTCTACAGCAGGCAGGATCAAATTAAACATTCCAGACAAACTGTTAGGTCTTCTTGGAGGACAAGACATACCCATCAGAAATCTGGTGTTGCAAATAGACGCTGCCATCTCCATTTTAGACACAATTTAGGGCATTTATCCTACTAATCTTGAAGACACGCTTCACGCAATTCATGGGGCACTATTCCTAAAATATCAAGACGCCGGAACCACTGGAGTCTGGCCCAGCTGGCTTTCTGGCACCAGCACCAGCACTGGTTGAAGGGATGGCGGAGCAGCGGGCAAGCTGTCATCCTGAGAGAGGTACCATGGTGCCACTGCCACTCAGATGGGGCTGCGGCTCAGCATTCCCACTGCCCTACTCGAGAATACAGTGTAGATGTGATGTGGTTTGGAAGACCCTAGATGCTGAAATGAACAGGAAGGGCTTCCACTCGCTGAACCTTGATAATTAGGTAAGCTTTTGGTAAGATGCCCAGGATAACAAACATAACAAGCTTTGTGTTAACTATTTTTAGCTACTGTAATTATCCTTTGCCGCCATAGGAACTCTCTCCCTTCTTTGATAAGCAGTTAGAGCATCACAACATTAGACCTTGTTTTAGGTTTATTGTTCAGCAAATTTATTTATCAGAAAATGAACAAGAACTAACAGTATAGCTCTGCCAAAAGAAAGCAAAAAAAAGTTGCATTCTAAAGGCTAAACTTTATCTTCTGTAAATAATCTATATATATGCACAAGCGAGGATAATCAACCCTATTATGTAAATTGCTGATAACTTGAATTCAGACTACTTGAATTCTGACTTCATTGGAAAATCATATGTAATGCATACACCCAAACTTCTGTTAAGTTCTCCAACCAAGTCAGTTCCAACCAAGTCAGTTCAAAATAGAGACACCCAGCAGGATTCTAACCCTTCCAATTAAAATACCAATGTTGTCCACATATCTCCACTGTACCACAACTTCCTCTTTAATGACGAGCTACAGCCCTTTAAAAGGTGCCACTTTGCTAATTTTCAGCTCCCCAGCCAAGTGTGCTACAAAGCAAGCTTCCCATGTGCCCATAGCGTATTCAAATTTAGGGGAAGGGACTCCTGTTGGAAAACTCAGCAGGGACAGTTGTCCACCAACTAGTGAGCATTATCTCGTACCTCTTACCTATCCATTCCTTTCCTTTCTCTGCACCTATCCATGATCGCCTATGAAGCTCCACTGTGAACTTCCCACCATTTCTCTTTTCCACTCTCACTTCTGCAGAGACCAGAACAACCCGCAAGCAACTCCTTCTCTGACGTGCACCTGTATCTTTCTGTCCTCAATGTCCCCACAGAGTGCACCATTGCATATTGCAGAGTCCAGGCACGCATACTCACCATTACTATCCCTTCAACTTGTTTTGTAAGTCAAAACTGTAAACAACAGATGGCAGAAGTCTGCTACAGAACAGGCATAACGACAATCATGGATCGGACCATGTATAAGAAGTGTGCCCTACAGATCTAGGGCTAGGATTTTGAGAAGACAGGAGATGGTGAAGCAGGAGGCATAGTTTCAGCTTGGGGTTTGTATTACATTGCTCCTCCTATCACACTCCATCCAACATATTGTTACATGCACTGACACCCAAGCTTCCATACATCAGTCCTACCCATGCCAACTGCTTGGCAAAGTCCATAAGTAGCCCTGAAGACATTCCCCTAACACGTCCCTCTTTCTGTTCTTTTAGTTATGTCACCAGGCGCTGCATCAGGACTCTCCTGAGAACACTCCATCTGCACCTCACCTAGCACTTCGTCACTACGCCTTACTCAGGCAAGCACCAGGAAAGATCCATCCATCCCATGGGACTGAGTGATGCACAGAGCACAGGTGACCATTAACTAGAGAAGATGGTATCAAAGGAGCACATGTCCAGAGGATCAAGAAGCCTCCCTTCCCATCTATAGATCCAGATCTCCAGGGGCCAGTTTTTAAAAGAAGAATGTTTTCAGAGCATGAGTGACTTGCACTTTTTTGGGGTTCTGCCTGGGAGCTTCCAAAAGATGGCAGAAAGTATGGAGCCATATGTGTGCTTTGGAACAAGTGGCAGCTCCAGGGACCTCCGCAGTGCAGCCGTTTAGAGTACATGCTCTTATTACAGCTGCCATACAGGTCTTGAGCAGCAATTGCACCTACACATTGGCTAGGGTAGCTGATGAGTTGGGCTAAGTGAGGCAAGAGATGTGTAGTGGCATCCCCAGTGTCACTGCTGTAATGGGATCTATTGACCCAGTGGCACACCAGGTACACCGACATGGAGGCTGGGAGCAGGGACAGGCAATAAGTCAGGTTGCTGTCTCTTCAAATGGCAACATATTCACACCAAGCTGAAACACTAAATCAATGATTTCACAGGAGCCTGAAAACAGGGTACCGTAGCCTATTGGTTATGGTACTGCACTAGCAATCTCACTAGGGTTGTGAGATCAAATCCCACCACGGCAAATTGTGAAACTGGATTAAATAAAATCTGGTAATTTATCATTAAAATAACCATGAAAATTGAGTGATTGCCATTAAAATCTACTAGTTCAATGATATCCTTCAGGCAAAGGAGACTATCACCCCAGCTGATCTAACCTACATGTGACTCCAGTGCCACACTGTGATTGACTCTTATTACTCTAAGAGCAATTAGTGATGGTCAATAAATACTGCCTTGCCAGTGTCACCCAGCCTCAAGCAGGAGCATCTGGGGTTCATACTGATCCATGAAAGAAAGACTTGCATTTATATAGCATCTTTCATGAACCACCGGACGTCCCAAAGCATGTTACAGCCAATGAAGTAATTTTGAAGTATGGTCACTGCTGTAATGTAGGAAACGCAGCAGCCAATTTGCTTCCACAAACAGCAATGTGATAATGACCAGATAATCTGTTTTTGTTATGTTGATTGAGGGATAAATATTGGCCAGGACATCGGGGATAATTCCCCTGCTCCTCTTCGAAATAGTGCCATGGGATCTTTTATGTCCACCTGAGAGAGCAGACAGGGCCTCGGTTTAACATCTCATCCAAAAGACAGCACCTCCAACAGGGCAGCACTGGAGTGTCAGCTTAGATTTTTGTGCTCAAGTCTCTAGAGGGGGGCTTGAATCCACAACCTTCCGACTCAGAGGTGAGAGTGCTACCAACTGAGCCACTGTCTAACATACTTCTTTCAAGCAGAAGCATCTGGGGCTCATACTGATCCATGTTCAGAGCCACCTCAATCTTAGAAGCCTTTCACTGACATTCAACTGACAGCCACTTCCTCAGCCACTCAACAAATGTTTTTAAGCAAAGTTTGTACTTTGGTAATAACAAATCATACCTCTCTTTTCTTCAGTAAGTCCTCTGTCTTCTCTAGTTCTGTAGTCAAATTTTGTTCTTTGGCATGTGACTCTTTAAGATTTTCATTGAGATGCCCTTTTAATAATTAATAAATTGAATAGTAGTGAAAACTATGACAACATAAAATGTCAGTTCATAACTTTGAGTTTTTCCGTAATGAAAGTACTGAATATTTCTTGAATCCTTTTATATTGTCGATTCCAAAACTTTAGTTGAAATCACCATTATTCTTATAGTTCTTGTTAATCAACAATGAGTAGAAAATCTTTGCAGATAAAATAAATAAAATTGGTATTATACAACTAAATGTACTTTGTAATATCTTTGACTCCTTTGAATTTCTGTCAGTCAAGCCATGCAGCATTAATGTAAAGTAATAATATGCTCAGTATTGGTTTTCTCTACGAGGGTGACTGATTCAAATTCAGTATTCAAGAAAAATCTATTTTGTTTTAAGAAAAGAAAAGCTTTTATTTAAATTGTAAGCAGATCTGTTGTAGTGTAACTCACAAGTAAGCTGGCCATGGTTGCAATGTTTAAGTGCTGACCTGGTCTATCCCTTTAAGATTACACACAGCTCAACTACTTTTGAATCTTGTAACTGTACTACAGTGAGTCGACACTTTGAAGACAGCAGGAGAGAAAATTGGGGGAAAATTAGACAGTGCAGAATACTTAAATGAGTTTGCAAACTGTTTCTGTTTTGCTGGTAATAAGTGTCAATCCTAATGTTAGCATTTGCTCTTCTTCCTCCATGAAGACAGTGACTCACTGTTTGACCCCAGTAGCTCCTTTCCTCCTATTCTTTGCCCCTTCTTCATTTGAATGACAATCATGACCGCGCGAATAACAAAAATAGGACAAAAGAAATCAAATCTGAAACGGAACCAACATACGCGCGCGTGGAGAGGAGAGGACGAAGAGCTTGAGCTGGGAGATCTGCACTCAGCGACCGCCGTCTCTGTCCCTTCTCAGCGAGTGGTGGCCTAGGCTCAGTGGTAGCTGCCGCCATCCTCGCACAGGTGTTCGGGAGGAGGGAAACAGAGGTCCGAGTTGGGGACGGAGCCGCAGTTAGCTCAGCTCGGTCCCACTTTTACGCAACGGTGTATTTTTCTTGTTTACTTTCTTTTAATCTGATTTTTTTTATACCTGGAACCCTTGGCAGACCCCTTGAAATCTTCTCACGGACCCCCAGTTGAGCACCCCTGCACTAAAGTGTTAAATAAAAAATCTGAGTTAAGTGTTGTTCAGGATCAGCTCTTTTTCTCTTTCTTAGATGACTGTAGTTTATGCCAGTGTTTATGGTCCCCAGCTTAGCATCTAGTGGTGCATCACGTGAAATGGTGCTTTCTAGGTAGGTGAACTTATCCACTGCAGACAGCCTGTGCACTTCAATGGTAATATTGGGTGGCACATAATGTTTTCCAGGGACAGGTTGGTATATAGTTTCAGATTGATAGTGAGGACAAACTTCTTACAAACATCCAAGAAATGATCTAAGATAACCTGGAGGTCCTCTTCAGTATTGGTTAAGACATAAATGTTGGGTAGAACACTGGTAGAGCTCCCTGCTTTTCTTTAAAAAGTGCCATGGAATCTTTTACACCACCTGAACAGGCAGATGCACCTCAGTTTAACATCTCATCTGAAAGATGGCATGTCTGACAGTACAGCACTAGAGTGTTAGACTAAATTATATGCTTCAGTCCTGGAGTGAGACAGGAACTCGCAACCTTCAACCTCAGAAGTGAGAATTCTGCTACCAAGCGAAGCTGGTATCCTAACATATTAAAGTACTTAAAAAGAATTTAACACTCCTTGAAATTCTAAAATGTGAAAAAACAATGAAACAAAAAAAGATACAAAATGCAAAAACAAAAGAATAAACTAATGTACCAAATAAAATACAATCCCCCCAAAAAGTCAAAATTGTAAGGAGATCAATGTCAAGCTAAAACCAACACGACACACCTTTAAGAAATTAACTAATAAAGGCCAGGAAGTGACTTCTCCAACATGTACATTTCTTAAGCAATCCCCAGGAAATCATAGCAATATTTTAAATATTTTTGAACTACAGGTAGCTTGTATCATGATATTGCCTCCTACGAGGTGGATCAAGTTGCCCACAACTACTGTACATAGCAACCAGATCAAAGTAGTAACACTTAGTTAAGATTATATTATTTTTCTGCTATATTGATATATATTACAACTTGCCAAAAGTTAAATTTTGAAAATTGCATTACTAGACTGGATTCTGCAAATTTGCAAAATTCAAATTATTTCTCCTCCTTACTCCTATAGCTTGCCATTACATAAGCAGAATACATACTAAATACATAAATTAAATTTACATTGATCGAAAGAGATAAAATCACTTACTGGTTGCTTCCTCTATCTGATCACATCTGATTTTGGACTCTTGTAGATGAATCCATGCTTCGTGAAGCTCACTGTCTTTTTGTTTATATTGCTGTTGCAACTGTTGTACCTTGAAATAGACAGTTTTAAAAAAATAATTAATGGGCCTTTCAATTTAAGAGAAAAGATAAAGGTGCACTAATGCCATTTTCACATTTATTTGAATAAACATATCTCATATCATACATTCTATATTGAGACATAATTTAAGTATTGTTGCTGTGAGGTTCTACCAGCAGGAAAACTTGAAATTTAAGGGCTGAAATTTCGCTTTTTGTGCATTGGCAGTGCAAGTACATTTGCCATAGTGCATTTTTTATTTCTGATCCTAAGGAGACCTTTCAGGTTTTCCAAGGTTCCCTTATTTGCATCACATTCTGAGAATACAGAAGCTGGGCTGGGGTGGGACTTCTGGGCAGCAGCACAAATATGCAGCTGCAGCTCCATTAAAACTGCATCTGCACTTCCGGTTGGCTAAAGATTGTCCAGTTGCTCTGTCCAGTATAGTTCTGAGATGAGACAGAAGTCTGCAAATTTCCAGAGCGGGGGAAGGAAATACACTTTTCAACGAGAGCGCTGGAGATCATGCTGAGGGAGGTGCTGGCAAGGCCACATGCCATTTTTGGTCCCCAGCAAGCTGCAGTCAGGGCTGCTTGAGAAGTGACTGAGCAGGTAAATTGGGTTTCTTCTATAAAGAGATCATCCTACCAGATGAGGAAGAAATTCAACACCTTGAAGTTTACCGAAGTAAGTGGCAGCTGAACTTATCTCTTAACAAGGTTCTGCAGTGGTATGTCATGTACATACACTCAGCTCAACGAGCTGCATACTCACATGAGATGCTTCCTCATCTTTACATACCCATTTATTCTCGTTAGCACTAGCACAAGGCATGCCATCCTTACCTGGTCTGGCCTATTTGTGACTCCAGACCCACAGCAATGTGGTTGACTCTTAACTGCCATCTGAAATGGCCTAGCAAGCCACTCAAGCCAAACCACCAAGTTATAACAAACCGCTACGAAAAACAATAATAAGAATAAGACCAGACGGACCAGCCGGCATCGACCTCGGCACCAGCTACGGACACGACAACGGCACACCCAGCCCAGTCAACCTTGCAAAGTCCTCCTCACGAACATCTGGGGACTTGTGCCAAAATTGGGAGAGCTGTCCCACAGACTAGTCAAGCAACAGCCTGATATATTCATACTCACAGAATCATACCTCTCAGGCAATGTCCCAGACCCCTCCATCACCATCCCTGGCTATGTCCTGTCCCACTGGCAGGATAGACCCACCAGAGGTGGCGGCACAGTAGTATACAGTCAGGAGGGAGTGGCCCTGGGAGTCCTCAACATTGACACCATGAAGTCTCATGGCTTCAGGTCAAGCATGGGCAAGGAAACCTCCTGCTGATTACCACCTACCGCCCTCCTCAGCTGATGAATCAGTACTCCTCCATGTTGAACACCACTTGGAAGAAGCACTGAGAGTAGCAAGGGCACAGAATGTACTCTGGGTGGGGGACTTCAATGTTCATCACCAAGAGTGGCTCAGTAGCACCACTATTGACCGAGCTGGCTGAGTCCTAAAGGACATAGCTGCCACACTGGGCTGTGGCAGGTGGTGAAAGAACCAACCCGAGGGAAAAACCTACTTGACCTCGTCCTCACCAATCTACCTGTCGCAGATGCATCTGTCCATGACAGCATTGGTAGCAGTGACCACCGCACAGTCATTGTGGAGACGAAGTCCCGTCATTACACTGAGGACACCCTCCATCGTGTTGTGTGGCACTACCACCGTGCTAAATGGGATAGATTCAGAACAGATCTAGCAGCTCAAAACTGGGCATCCATGAGGCGCTGTGGGCCATCAGCAGCAGCAGAATTGTATTCCACTACAATCTGTAACCTCATGGTCCGGCATATCCCTCACTCTACCACTACCATCAAGCCAGGGGACCAACCCTGGTTCAATAAGGAGTGCTGAAGAGCATGCCAGGAGCAGCACCAGGCATACCTAAAAATGAGGTGCCAACCTGGGGAAGCTGCAACGTAGGACTACATGCATGCTAAACAGCAGAAGCAGCATGCTATAGACAGAGCTAAGTGATCCTACAATCAACAGATCAGATCAAAGCTCTGCAGTCCTGCCACATCCAGTCATGAATAGTGGTGGACCATTAAACAACTAACGGGAGGAGGAGGCTCCATGAATATCTCCATCCTCAATGATGGCAGAGCACAGCACCTGAGTGCAAAAACAAGGCTAAATCGTTTGCAACCATCTTCAGCCAGAAGTGCCAAGTGGATGATCCATCTTGGCCTCCTCCTGACGTCCCCACCATCACAGAATCCAGTCTTCAGCCAATTTGATTCACTCCACATGATATCAAGAAACGACAGCGCGCACTGGATACAGCAAAGGCTATGGGCCTCGACAACATCCCGGCTGTCGTGCTGAAGACTTGTGCTCCAGAACTAGCCATGCCTCTAGCCAAGCTGTTCCAGTACAGCTACAACACTGGCATCTATCCAACAATGTGGAAAACTGCCCAGTTATGTCCTGTCCACAAAAAGCAGGACAAATCCAATCCGTTCAATTACCACCTCAATAGTCTACACTCAATCATCAGCAAAGTGATGGAAGGTGTCGTCGACAGTGCTATCAAGCGGCACTTACTCACCAATAACCTGCTCACCGATGCTCAGTTTGGGTTCTGCCAGGACCACTTGGCTCCAGACCTCATTACAGCCTTGGTACGAACATGGACAAAAGAGCTGAATTCCAGAGGTGAGGTGAGAGTGACTGCCCTTGACATCAAGGCAACATTTGACCAAGTGTGGCACCAAGGAACCCCAGTAAAACTGAAGTCAATGGGATCCAGGGGGAAAACTCTCCACTGGCTGGAGTCATACCTAACAGAAAGGAAGATGGTTGTGGTTGTTGGAGGTCAATCATCACAGCCCCAGAACATCGCTGCAGGAAGTTCCTCAGGGCAGTGTCCTATTCCCAACCATCTTCAGCTGCTTCATCAATAACCTTCCCTCCAACATAAGGTCAGATTTAGGGATGTTCGCTGATGACTGCACAGTGTTGAGTGCCATTCACAACTCCTCAGATAATGAAGCAGTCCATGCCCGCATTCAAGATTGGGCTGATCAGTGGCAAGCAATAATTGCGCCATACAAGTGCCAGGCAATGACGATCTCCAATAAGCGATAGTTTAACCACCATCCCTTGACATTCAACGGCATTACCATCGCTAAATCGCCCACCATCAACATCCTGTGGGTCACCATTGACCAGAAACCTAACTGGACCAGCCACATAAATACTGTGGCAAAAAGAGCAGGAGAGAGGCTGGGTATTCTGCGGCGAGCGTCTCACCTCCTGACTCCCTAAAGCCTTTCCACCATCTACAAGGCACAAAGCAGGAGTGTGATGGAATACTCTCCACTTGCCTGGATGAGTGCAGCTCCAACAACACTCAAGAAGCTCGACACCAACCAGGAAAAAGCAGCCCGATGATTGGCACCCTATCTACCAACTTAAACATTCACTCCCTCCACCACCGGCACACCGTGGCTGAAGTGTGTACCATCTACAAGATGCACTGCAGTAACTCGCCAAGGCTTCTTTGGCAGCACCGCCCAAACCCGCGACCTCTACCACCTAGAAGGACAAGGGCAGCAGGCGCATGGGAACACCATCACCTGCAAGTTCCCCTCCAAGTTACACACCATCCTGACTTGGAAGTATATCGCCGTTCCTTCATCATCACTGGGTCAAAATCCTTGAACTCCCTCCATAACAGCACTGTGGGAGTACCTTCACCACACGGACTGCAGCAGTTTAAGAATATGGCTCACAACCACCTTCTCAAGGGAAATTAGCGATGGGCAATAAATGCTGGACTTGCCAGCGACGTCCACATCCCATGAACGAATAAATAAAAATACATTACACACCTTTTGTCTTCCATGCAAAGCTCACTGATGGAGGGAGCACCATGACACATTCCTCCAATACCTATTTGCATATCCTTGCACTGATGTTTTGGGATGCACAGTAGTCAATTGCATGGCTGTGCCACAAAACAGTCAACATTTATGATTGCAGGCAAAGAAAGTCCACAATAGCAGGGAGAGGCTGAAAACTGGAGTGGCTCTCCAGATCTCAAGCCTTTGACATACCTCAAAGAAGAGACCCTGGACTGCCACTCCATGGTCCCCATCGGAGAAGGCATGCAAGTGGTCAACCTGAGCCTTCAAGTTAGTTCCCATTCTTCCACTTTTCTCTTCCCTCAAAGAACTAGTCCTTCAGTCACGCATTCTGTCAACACACAATTTACCTGCCACTATGACATCTTATTGTTGTTTACGGAAATGTGCTTCAAAAAGTACCTTGCAGATTCCAATATATGCTTTTTTCATGTTTCTGTAGCGACAACTGATAAGCAAAGCTCACAGGGCTCGAAAGAGATGGGCCATTCACTGCACACCATAGAACCATACATAGAAACATAGAAGATAGGAGCAGGAGCAGGCCATTCAGCCCCTCGAGCCTGCTCCGCCATTCAATGAGATCATGGCTGATCATCCAAATTCAGTACCCTGTCCCTGCGTTCTCCCCATATCCCTTGATCCCTTTAGCTTTAAGAAATATATCTAACTCCTTCTTGAATATATTTAATGAATTGGCCTCTACTGCCTTCTGTGGTAGAGAATTCCACAGGTTCACCACTCTCTGGGTGAAGAAATTCCTCCTCATCTCAGTCCTAAATGGCTTACCCCTTATCCTTAGACTGTGACCCCTGGTTCTGGACTCCCCGGCCATCGGGAACATCCTTCCTGCATCTAGTCTGTCTAGTCCTGTTAGAATGTTATAAGTTTCAATGCGATCCCCTCTCATTCTTCCAAACTCCAGCGAGTATAAGCCCAATCGACCCAATCTCTCCTCATACGTCATTCCTGCCATCCCAGGTATCAGTCTGGTGAATCTTCGCTGCACTCCCTCCATGGCAAGAACATCCTTCCTCAGATAAGGCGACCAAAACTGCACACAATACTCAAGATGTGGTCTCACCAAGGCCCTGTACAACTGCAGCAAGACATCCTTGTTCCTGTATTCGAACCCTTTCGCTACAAAGGCCAACATACCATTTGCCTTCTTAACCGCCTGCTGCACCTGCATGCTTACCTTCAACGACTGGTGCACAAGGACACCCAGGTCTCGTTGCACTTCCCCTTCTCCCAATCTATTGCCATTCAGATAATAATCTGCCTTCCTGTTTTTGACACCAAAGTGGATAACTTCGCATTTATCCACATTATATTGCATCTGCCATGCTTCTGCCCAATCACCCAACCTGTCCAAATCATACTGGAGTTTCTCGGCATCCTCCTCACGGCACACACTCCCACCCAGCTTTGTGTCATCTGCAAACTTAGAGATATTACATCTAGTTCCCTTGTCTAGATCATTAATATATATTGTGAATAGCTGGGGTCCAAGGACCGATCCCTGCGGTACCCCACTAGTCACTGCCTGCCACTCGGAAAAAGACCCATTTATTCCAACTCTTTGCTTTCTGTCTGCCAACCAGTTCTCTATCCAAGACAGTACCTTACCCCCAATCCCATGTGCTTTAACTTTGTACGCTAATCTCTTATGCAGGACCTTAGCGAAAGCCTTCTGAAAGTCCAAATACACCACATCCACTGGTTCTCCCTTATCTATTCTACCAGTTACATCCTCAAAAAATTCCAGTAGATTAGTCAGGCATGATTTCCCTTTTGTAAATCCATGTTGACTTTGTCCGATCCTGTCACTGTTTTCCAAGTGCTCTGCTATTACATCTTTTATAATGGACTCTAGCATTTTGCCCACTACCGATGTCAGGCTTACTGGTCTGTAATTCCCCGTTTTCTCTCTACCACCTTTTTTGAATAGTGGGGTAACATTAGCTACCCTCCAATCCATGGGAACTGTTCCAGAGTCTATCGAATTTTGGAAGATGACCAGCAATGCATCTACTATTTCTAGGGCCACTTCCTTATGTACCCTAGGATGTAGATTATCAGGCCCTGGGGATTTATCGGCCTTCAATCCCGTCAATTTCCCTAACACTATTTCCCTACAAATACTGATTTCTTTCAGTTCCTCCCTCTCATTAGACCCTATGTTCCCCGACATCTCTGGGAGGTTATTTATGTCCTCCTTTGTGAAGACAGAACCAAAGTATGTATTTAATTGGACTGCCATTTCTTTGTTCCCCATTATAAATTCCCCTGCTTCTGACTGCAAGGGACCTACGGTTGACTTCACCAATCTTTTTCTCTTCACATATCTATAGAAGCTTTTACAGTCAGTTTTTATGTTACCTGCAAGCTTACTCTCATACTCTATTTCCCCCCCCCCCCTTAATTAATCCCTTTGTCCTTCTTTGCTGAATCCTATACTGCTCCCAAACCTCAGGTTTTCTGCTTTTTCTGGCCAATTTATATGTCCTCTCCTTGGATCTTATGCTATCCCTAATTTCCTTTGTTAGCCACGGTTGAGTCACCTTTTTTGTTTTATTTTTATGCCAAACTGGGATGAACAAATTCTGTAGTTCATTCATGCGATCTTTGAATGTTTGCCATTGCCTATCCACCGTCAACCCTTTGAGTGACATTCCCCAATCAATCCTACCCAACTCGCGCCTCATACCATCGTAGTTTCCTTTATTTAAATTCAGGACCCTAGTCTCTGAGTCAACTACTTCACTCTCCATCTTAATGAAGAATTCTATCATATTATGATACCACATCACTCACTTTAACTGTAGCAAGCATCAACCCAGCAAAACCAATCGGGGAAGATGTAGAGTTTGAGCTCGAGCAGGAAGCATCAGGTGAAATGTGCAACACAAGTGAGGAGGAACAATGGCAGGAAGCAGCAGATAAGCAGGAAGAAGCCAGTGGGCCAGCACCAGGCTGTCATCAGTTGCTGAGATTTTTAATTTTTGCCATCCAAGACCTACCTGTAAAAGAAGGTTGCTTTCTGAGCACCATCAATTCATTGAGTCTTTGAGGGAAAGAACCCTGCAAAGTATTATAGTTGGTTGGGTGGAGCCAACCAGTGACATCTGTGCAGTGATCTTTTACTCCATCATAGAACTGTAGTCCATCCTGGAATGAGTTGCTCCTCTAAGGGTATCTGCTGGACAGTTGGAGTGAATGGTGAGACATTACTTAACCTCGAGCAATGGGTGTGTGTGTGACAGGAATGGTTTGGTCATTTTAGGACTGCTTTGTGGTGTTAGTGAGGGGGGCAGGAAGGAAGTTGGTACAGCATTTCAGAGCAAGATGAGTGCACTGGTCCAACTAACTAAATCGTGCCATTATGAGGCCGACCCGGGCCTCCCGCTGCTGGTGCCATGTCCATCTCAGGTTTCTCCTCCTCCTCGTGTTCCACCTGCTCCTCCTCCTCCTCCGAAGAGGCTATGCGCTCTGCGCCTTGCTCCTCCTGCAGCTCCAATCCTCGCTGCTGCACTATGTTGTGCAGTGCGCAGCATACGAGGATCATTCAGGAGAACCTGGCTGCTGAATACTGAAGGCCTCCTTCAGATCTGTCAAGGCATCTGAAGTGCATTTTCAGCATGCCGATTTCTTGCTCTATTACAAATCTGGTCATCATGTGGCTTTCATTATAGCGCTCCTCAACCTCATTGCTTGGCCTCCTCAAGGATGTCATCAGCCACATCTTCAGTGGATAGCCCTTGTCCCCAAGCAGCTAGCCGGTAAGTCTGTTCGGAGATGCCAAGAGCTGAGGGAGGGTGGACACATGCAGAACAAAAGAGCCATGACAGCTCCCTGGGAATCTGGCACACACAACCATGATGATCTTTTTGTGGTTGCAGACGAGCTGCACATTTAGGGAGTGGAAGCCCTTACAGTTCATGAACACTCCTAGGTGGTTTGGGGGTGCCTTGATGGCCACATGTGTGCAGTCGATGACGCCCTGCATCTGTGGGAAGCCAGCCAGAGCCGCAAAGCTGAGCACCCACTCAGTCACACTAGCTTCATCAGTGGCAAAGTGTACATAAGTGTCTGACTTGTGAAACATGGCATCGGTCACCTGGGTGATGCATTTGTGGGCAGCCGAGATCCTGCAAATGTCAGCTGCAGATTCCTGGAAGGTGCCTGAGGTGAAGAAGTTGAGGTTCAGTTCAACAATTTCAGACTATAAGCCTTGCCCCCATTTTTCAGGCTGTATGATTTTGCCATCCCCATTTGCAACATTTTATCTTTCCTGCCTCCTACTTAGCACAGAATGTTCCTTCAGTTCCTTCCTCCCCTCCCACCCCCGCCCCCCCTCTCCCTGCCTCTGCACCTGCACCAGCTTTTTCCAGTTCTGATGAAGGGTCCCAGACCTGAAACGTTAACTCTGTTTCTCTCTCCACGGATGCTGCCTGGCCTGCTGAGTGTTTCCAGCATTTTCTGTTGTTATTTTAGTTCTAAGAGTACTTCAGTGGCTGTGTACTTGAAGGAATGTGCTGTGCTCCAGGTTTTATAGGTGCACTTCGTGCCAATGATATGCCATATCAGAATTTGCAGGGAAGCAAAAATGTCGCCCTGATAAAATTCAACGGTCTTACATTACTTGATTCTTCTAAAATTTAACAATGATTAATCCTCTTCTGGCCCCGATCCTCTTCCTTGCTGGGTTAGCCTGCCGGGAAACTCATGTGGCTTCCCACTCAGGCTGCCAAATTAAAATTGCAGTTGGATTCCGATAATGTCACACGTTAAAAACGACCTCTCTGGCTTTAGGCCGCTGTGCTTACTATCTGCTCAGGATCACAGGTGAAAATTTCAACTAGTCAGTTCCCAGGGGTCCAGGGCAGGTAAGTGATCATTGACGGTTTTAACTGCCAACAGCGGGTAGAGTTAATACCATCTCCTATGTTTCCGAGGGGCAGCATTTTATCACTTTCCTGTGTAAAGGAGATATCAGCTGGGCAAGGTGTAGAGATTTCACTGGGTTTCAGGGATCACTCAAGTGCAAGGTATCACAGATGGCACCAATGTGGGAATCGGGGCTCCTCATATTGACCCCTTGGCCTACATGAACAGGTAAGATTTTCATTCAATCTGTCCGTGACAGTATTGGTAGGAGTGACCACCGCACAGTCTTTGTGGAGACAAAGCCCCATCTTCATACTGAGTACACACTCCATTGTGTTGTGTAGCACTACCACCATGCTAAATGGGATAGACTCAGAAGAGATCTAGAAGCTCAAAAATGGGCATCCATGAGGCACTGTGGGCCATCAGCAGCAGCAGAATTGTATTCCACCTCAATCTGTAACCTCATGGCCTGGCATACCCCTCACTCTACCATTACCATCAAGCTTGGTTTAAAAAGGACTCCAGAAGAGCATGCCAGGAGCAGCACCAGGCATACCTAAAAATGAAGTGCCAACCTGGTGAAGCTACAACACAGGACTACATACATGCTAAACAGCGGAAACAGCATGCTATAGACAGAGGTAAGCGATCCCACAACCAACGAATCGGATCAAAGTTTGGCAGCACTGCCACATCCAGTCATGAATGCTGGTGGACAATTAAACAACTAACGGGAGGAGGAGGATCTGCATCCTCAATGTTGGCGGAGCTCAGCACGTGAGTGCAAAAGACAAGGCTGAAGTTCTTGCAGCCATCTTCAGCCAAAAGTTCCAAGTGGAAGATTCATCTCAGCCTCCTCCTGTGGTTCCCACTATCACAGAAGCCAACCTTCAGCCAATTCGATTCACTCCATGTGATATCAAGAAATGGATGAGTACACTGGATACAGCAACGGCTATGGGTCCGACAACATCCCGGCTTCAGTGCTGAAGACTTGTACTCCAGAACTAGCTGTGCATTTAGCCAAGCTGTTCCAGTACAGCTACAACACTGGCATCTATCCAACAAAGTGGAAAAAGTGTCACGTGTGTCCTGTCCACAAAAAACAGGACAAATCCAATCCGGCCAATTACCGCCCCATCAGTCAACTCTCGATCATCAGCAAAGTGATGGAAGGTGTCGTCGACAGTGCTAGAACCAGGCTGAATACAGAAAATTCAGTGAGAACCATGCTGATACAGAAAGTTGGGAGGGGATGTGGAAAAGGAAACAAGAGGGGCAAAGAGGGAGTATGAGAATAGACTAGCAGTTAATATAAAAGGGAATCCAAAAGTCTTCTACAGGGATATAAATAGTAAACAGGTAGTAAGAGGGGTGGGGCCGATTAGGGACCAAAAAGGAGACCTACGCATGGAGGCAGAGGGCATGGCTGAGGTACTAAATGAGTACTTTGCATCTGTCTTTACCAAGGAAGAAGATGCTGCCAAAGTCATAGTGAAAAAGGAGGTCATTGAGATATTGGATGGGATAAAAATTGATAAAGAGCAGGTACTAAAAAGGCTGGCTGTACTTAAAGTAATTAAGTCACCAGGACCGGATGGGATGCATCCTAGGATGCTGAGGGAAGTAAAGGTGGAAATTGCAGAGGTACTGGCTATAATCTTCCAATCCTCCTTGGATACGGGGGTGGTGCCAGAGGACTGGAAAATTCAAAATGTTACACCCTTGTTCAAAAAAGGGGGTAAGGATAAACCCAGCAAATACAGGACAGTCAGCTTAACCTCGGGGGTGGAGAAATGAGAATCCAAAACAAAATTAACAGTCACTTGGACAAGTGTGGATTAATTAAGGGAAGCCAGCACGGATTTGTTAAAGACAAATTGTGTTTAACTAACTTGATTGAATTTTTTGATGAGGTAACAGAGAGGGTTGATGAGGGCAATGCGTTTGATGTGGTGTACATGGACTTCCAAAAGGCATTTGATAAAGTGCCACATAATAGGCTTGCCAGCAAAGTTGAAGCCCATGGAATAAAAGGGACAGTGGCAGCATGGATACGAAATTGGCTAAGTGACAGGAAACACAGAGTAGTGGTGGATGGTTGTTTTTCGGACTGGAGGAAAGTGTTCCCCAGGGATCGGTACTAGGACCACTGCTTTTCTTGATATATATTAATGGTTTGGACTTAGGAGTACAGGGCACAATTTCAAAATTTGCAGATGACACAAAACTTGGAAGTACAGTGAGGAGGATAGGGATAGACTTCAAGAGGACATAGACAGGCTCGTGGAATGGGCGAACACGGAGCAGATGAAGTTTAACGCAGAAAAGTGCGAAGTGATACATTTTGGTAGGAAGAACGAGGAGAGGCAATATAAACTAAAGGGTACAATTCTAAAGGGGGTGCAGGAACAGAGAGACCTGGGGGTATACGTGCACAAATCGTTGAAGGTGGCAGGGCAGGTTGAGAAAGCAGTTAAAAAAGCATACGGGATCCTGGGCTTTATAAATAGAGGCTTAGAGTACAAAAACAAGGAAGTTATGATGAACCTTTATAAAACACTGGTTCGGCTACAACTGGAGTATTGTGTCCAATTCTGGGAACTGCACTTTAGGAAGGATGTGAAGGCTTTAGAGAGGGTGCAGAAAAGATTTACAAGAATGGTTCCAGGGATGAGGGACTTCAGTTACGTGGATAGACTGGAGAAGCTGGGGTTGTTCTCCTTAGAGCAGAGAGGATTGAGAGGAGATTTGATAGAACTGTTCAAAATCATGAGGGGCCTCGACAGAGTAGAGAGAAACTGTTCCCATTGGCAGAAGGGTCGCGAACCAGAGGATGCAGATTTAAGATGATTGGCAGAAGGCGGCATGAGGAAAGACTTTTTTACGCAGCGAGTGGTTATGATCTGGAATACACTGCCTGAAAGGGTGGAGGAGGCAGATTCAATGGTGGTTTTCAAAAGGGAATTAGATAAGTAACTGAAGGAAAAAAATTAGCAGGGCTACGGGGAAAGGGCAGCGGATTGGGACTAGCTTAAGTACTCTTGCAGAGAGCCGGCACGGGCTCGATGGGCCGAATGGCCTCCTACTGTGCTGTAAAAATTCCATGATTCCATTCTATTCTACCAAGCGCCACTTACTCACCAACAATCTGCTCACCGATGCTCAGTTTGGGTTCCACCAGGACCACTCGGCTCCAGACCTCATTGCAGCCTTGGTTCAAACATGGACAAAAGACCTGAATTCCAGAGGTGAGGTGAGAGTGACTGCCCTTGACATCAAGGCAGCATTTGACCGAGTATGGCATCAAGGAGCCCTAGTAAAATGGGAATCAGGAGGAAAACTCTCCACTGGCTGGAGTCATACCCAGCACAAAGGAAGATGGTTGTGGTTGTTGGACGTCAATCATTTCAGCCCCAGGACATCGCTGCAGGAGTTCCTCAGGGCAATATCCTAGGCCCAACCTACTTCAGCTGCTTTATCAATGACCTTCCCTCCATCACAGGGTCAGAAGTGGGGATGTTCGTTGATGATTGCACAGTGTTCAGTTCCATTCGCAACTCCTCAGATAATGAAGCAGCGCGTGGCCGCATGCAGCAAGACCTGGACGACATTCAGGCTTGGGCTGATAAGTGGCAAGTAACATTCGCGCCACACAAGTGCCAGGCAATGACGATCTCCAACAAGAGAAAGTCTAACTACCGCCCCTTGACTTTCAGCGCCATTACCATCGCCAAATCCCCCACCATCAACATCCAGGGGGTCACCATTGACCAGAAACTTAACTGGACCAACCATATAGATACTGTGGCTACAACAGCAGGTCAGAGGCTGGGTATTCTGCAGCGAGTGATTCACCTCCTGACTCCCCAAAGCCTTTCCACCATCTACAAGGCACAAGTCAGGAGTGTGATGGAATACTCTCCACTTGCCTGGATGAGTGCAGCTCCAACAACACTCAAGAAGCTTGACACTATCCAGAACAAAGCAGCCTGCTTGATAAGGCACCCCATCCACCACCTTAAACATTCACTCCCTCCACCATGGCTGCAGTGTGTACCACCTAAAAGATGCACTACAGCAACTCACCAAGGCTTCTTTAACAGCACAATCCCGCGATCTCTACCACCTAGAAGGACAAGGGCAGCAGGCACATGGGAACACCATCACCTCCAAATCACACACCATCCTGACTTGGAAATATATTGCCATTGCTTCTTCGTCACTTGGTCAAAATCCTGGAACTGCCTCCCTAACAGCACTGTCGGACTACCTTCACCACAGGGACTGCAGCAGTTCAAGAAGGCAGCTCACCAGCATCTTAACAAGGGCAATTAGGGATGGGCAATAAATGCTGGACTTGCCAGTGACGTCCACATCCCGTGAACGAATAAAAGAAATGTTCAAGTGGTAGCTGTTCATAGAAACATCATTATGCACATTAGTGGCCATTATCCAGGACGCAGCCATGATGCCTTCATCATGCAATAGTCCACGGTGTCCATATTATTTGAAGGACATGAAACTCAGGGTTAGACACCAGGGCTACCTTTGCAATTATGTCTGCTGACCCATTCAGCGGCCGGAATTTTCCCTTTGAAATGAGTGCCAGTTTATGAGCAGGTGGGCAGTTAAAAGCGCTGAAATTGAAAGCGCGTCGGGAAGCCGCCTTCATCCCACCAACTTCCACCTTTAACTCCGGCGCGATTCTCAGAGGCGGGCGATCTAATTCAAGTATTTAAGAGCTTGTTAACAGACTATCAACAGGCTTTTTAATGTTACAGCTTTAACTGGGTGTGCACGGGATTCACGGGCTTCCTGAAACTCGCCTGTCAAAGCAAGGCGCAAGCTGAGCAGCCATTGTGTGAGTTGAACAATTGACAATTGAAATAATCACATAAATACTCACACCTCACACCTGCTTCTTTGCCTAAGGGAATGGCTCTTGCTGATACCATTTGTGCTGAGAGTTTGCTTTCAGGAGTTTGCACGTGATTTCTACAACTTCAGAAGTTACTCTCACTACATTGGAAGTCACTCTCACGACATTGGAGGATGCACCTCTGATCTCCACTTTACCTGGCATCTATCAGATCAACATGGGTGCCACGTATGCTGTTTCCCCTTGGACCTCAGATTCGGACCAAGATGAGCCCCAGCAGCAACAACATCAGCAGCCTTCTCCTCACTGACCTGCTGCTCCAGAGGAGAGAGGGGATGAGCACAGAGGTGCACCTCGCAGGGGGCAATACCCCCAACACAGGATATATAGGCAGAGGCTGATCTTCCTAGACATGACTGAAAAGCAGGCCTCAGGAGGGTCAGGCTATTGCGTCAGGTTGTAGCAGACATTTGTAGCTTGCTGGAACAAGACCTGCTGCCGAGTGGACCTGGTGGACATGCCTTACCAGTTGCTGTCAAATTCACTACCGCCCTCAACTTCTTCGCCGCAGGCTCCTTCCAGGGATCTGCAGCAGACATTTCCAGGATCTCACAGTCAGTCATACACAGATGTGTTACCCAGGTGACCGATGCCATGTTTCACAAGTCAGGCAAATATGTACACTTTTCCACTGATGAAGCCAGTCAGATTGAGCGGGCACTCAGCTTTGCGGCTCTGGCTGGCTTCTCACAGGTGCAGGGCGTCATCGACTGCACACATGTGCCCATCAAGGCACCCCCAGATCACCCAGGAGTGTTCATGAACCATAAGGGCTTCCACTCCCTCAATGAGCAGCTTGTCCGCAACCATAAAAAGATCATCATGCATGTGTGTGCCAGATTCCCAGAGAGCTGTAATGACTCTTTTGTCCTGCGGCAGTCCACCCTCCCTCAGCTCTTTGCACCACCGACCAGACTTATCGGCTAGCTACTTGGAGGCAAGGCTGAAGACTTGGCTGATGACACCCTTGAGGAGGCCCTAGCAATGAGGCCGAGGAGCGCTATAATCAAAGCCACTTCACGACCAAATGTGTAATAGAGCAAGCAATCGGAAGGTGCTTCAGATGCCTGGACAGATCTGGAGGAGCCCTTCAGTACGCACCAGCCATTGTCTCCAGAATCATAGTCGTATGCTGCGCTCTGCACAACAGAGCACAGCAGCGAGGATTGCAGCTGCAGGAGCAAAGTGCAGAACGCACAGCCTCTTCGGAGGAGGAGGAGGAGCAGGTGGAACATGAGGAGGAGGAGGAGGAGGAACCTGAGGTGCAAATGGCAGCAGCAGCAGCGCATATTGCTGCGCCGGAGGCCCAGGATGGACTCATTATGGCACGATTGAGTTAAGTTGCACCAGTGCACCCAGATGCTCAAGCAAACTCGCCCCCCATCCCCTCAAAACCACAAGCAGTCCTAAAATGACCAAACCATTCCTGTCACACTCACACCCATTGTTCGAGGTTAAGTAATGTCTTACCATTCACTCCAAGTGACAAAGCCACTTCCCAGGTAGCAGGCAAAAATGGACAAGATGGGAAAGTGGTGCAAATACATTAATTTATGTGGCTCAACTGAAACTTAACTGTCTAACATTTTGAAACACACTCATGTGCATACCCTTGTGCATCTACAATTGTGGCATTTTTCTTTTTCTAACACTTCTACGATGTGCACCCCTTGTGGCTTCAGCAGAGGTAGAGGCAGACTGCTCACTTCCCTGCTCTGACAGCTTAGACACTTTTGGCGGATGTCCTCTGGGTTTTGGAGCCTGTGAGGGCCCTGCCAAAGACTGCTCCTCCTGCACCTGTGCAGGGGCAGACTCAGCCATCGGGATCCGAGGCAGCATGTGGGGCTCTGACTGAGGGAGAGGCAACGGGGGAGAAGTGGGAGGGCTTTGAGCCGAGCCCCCATTTCCATGTCCTCTCACCATCATCCCGCTAATGGGCCACCTGCACTTCCCTCCTAGCAAGGAGGTGGAGAGCACCTTGCTGCACATCAGTGGGGCGATGAACGCCTAAGTCTAGGTTTCTATCCCTCCTAGATATGACTGCAATAAGAGTCTGCAAGCTGTTGTTCACAGCAAGCATGTTCTCATTTGACTGGTGCGTTTGATGCTCCATGCAGGTGGCCACCCTTTCCATGGAAGAACACTGCGTCGCCATTGCCTGTGACATGTTGGAAATGGACTCCTCCATTTTCCCTACAATCGTACACGTTGCGGCTGGAAAAGCTGCCAGAGACTCCCACATTTTTTGCTGCTCCTCCAAGATCATCCTCTTTGTCGACGGCCCCCTACGTTCAGCATCTGCATCCAGCTGAGCAGAGCTTGGAGCATCCTGCGCCTTCCAACGAGGACTCTCCACTGCTGTCCCTGTATCCACCATCTGCTCTTCCTCACTTGTGATGTGTGAGACACAAGGAGACAACACTACTCTATCTCTCACAGGACGCACCGACATCTGCACTGGTGCTGGGTGCGCATGGGTCGTGTGACGGTGCACCTTCAGAGACTGCAGCTTCCTCTGAGGAGTTGTCTTCCTCCTCTGGCTGGACAGTGGCGGGGGGGGGGGGCACTTGATGGACCTGTGGGAGAGTAAAGACATGAATTAGATCTGTTATGATAAGAATGTTTTAAGTTGCCATTGTGCACATGATCATATTTCAGTGGCTACTGACATCAAGGCCACGATTTTCCCTACCTCGGCGGGCCTGTGGCGGGCGATGTCGGTGGCGGGTCACGACACACTGCTAGCTCTATCCTGGCTTCCAACATGACTTTCCCCTGATTGAGCTTGTTAAGACCGCCCAGCAAGTTTCCCGGCCAATTGAAGGAAGCGTGTCTGATGATGTCATTTGATGACGCGTCATCAGCCGGTTTCCTTAAAGGGACCATGCACAAATTTACTTTGACATTTTGTGCTGTCAGTGTTCTACAGCATTTGAGGTGCTGCAAACATTGACAAGCACTGCACAGAGGTGCACGGCTGCACCCAGGCTCTCCCATGACTCCCTCCATGTGCTTATTGAAGGAAGCATTTCAATGATCTCAGTAGATCACGAAACGTTACTGCAAAGCCACACTCAACCTCATCCTTCTGTGCCACTCATCACATCCTCATCACTGTGCCTTCCCTACCCTACTCCTGCACATCCTTACTCACACCAACTTACCTTGCACCTCCACCCATCCCTCTCTCTCTACATTATCACTTCCCCATCTCACGAGCCATCCCTCACACTCACCCTCATCCTAGTGCAATCATACCAACTAACAACATACAAGGGTAGGTAGGCACTTGTGTGTTTTAGCCAATGTTCATGTGAAGTTTCTGTTAATGTGGTGTCAAATATTGAAATCCTTATTTCCAACACTTTGCTTTCTTGGACAGATTTGTGTGCACCTTTGGAAGTGGCTTAGTGAGTTGCAGTGAATGGTGAGACATAACGGTACCCCCCGCATTGCTGATGAGTGTGAAAGGAATGGCTTGGGCATTGTAGGGATGCTTTAAGTTGTTGGTGTGGGGTGGTGCCAACCTGGCGCATCATGTGGCAGCCAGGGTGTACAGCGTCAAGTGAAGTAAATGTGTCCATGGTGAGGGCATCCCTGGCAGCAATGTGCTCGGGTGCTGATGCCCTCTGTCCTGTGTAGCATCAGATGCAGAGAAGGTTGGTGTGGCTGTTGGTGCTGCTGGTGTGCTTGGTGATGCTGGTGTTGGGGTTGATCGTAGTCAGATTCTGAGGATCAAGGTGAGAGAGTATAAAGCGCACCCATGCTGACGGAATAGTTATTGGCTTATTTAATACCGTTAACAGTACATCGGGAATGGTAACATAGTGGTAATCTTACTGGGCTAGTAATCCAGAGGCCTGGACTAATGATCCAGAGATGTGAGTTCAAATTCCACCACGGCAGCTAGGGAATTTAAATTCAGTTAATTAAATAAATCTGGAATAAAAAGCTAGTATCAGAAATGAAACTATCGGATTGTCGTAAAAATCCATCTGGTTCACTAATGTCCTTCAGGGATATGTGACTCCAGATCCACAGCAATGTGGTTGACTCTTAACTAGCAAGTCAGTTGTAACAAACGAAACACAATAATAAGAATGAAACCGGACGGACCATCCGGCAGCAACCTTGGCACCGGCTACGGACACGGCACACCCAGCCCAGTCGACCCTGCAAAGTCCTCCTCACCAACATCTGGGGACTTGTGCCAAAATTGGGAGAGCTGTCCCACAGACTAGTCAAGCAACAGCCTGACATAGTCATACTCACAAAATCATACCTTTCAGCCAAACTCCTCCATCACCATCCCTGGGTATGTGGCGGCACAGTGGTATAGTCAGAAAGGAGTGGGCCTGGGAGTCCTCAACATTGACGCTTCACGGCAAGCATGGGCAAAGAAACATCCTGCGCCCTCCCTCAGTACAGATTGAATCAGTACTCCTCCATGTTGAACACCATTTGGAAGAAGCACTGAAGCAAGGGCACAGAATGTACCCTGGGTGGTGTGCATCACCAGGAGTGGCTCAGTAGCACCATTACTGACTGAGCTGGCTGAGTCCTGAAGGGCATAGCTGCCAGTCTGGGCCTGCGACAGGTGGTGAGAGACTTTGTCAACTTTAATGGCAGGGCAGGGAAAAACCTACTTGACCTCGTCCTCATCAATCTACCTGTCGCAGATGCATCTGTCTATGACAGTATTGGTAGCAGTGACCACCGCACAGTCATTGTGGAGACTTCACACTGAGGACACCCTCCATCGTGTTGTGTGGCATTACCATCGTGCTAAATGGGATAGATTCAGAACAGATCTAGAAGCTCAAAACTGGGCATCCATGAGGCGCTGTGGGCCATCAGCAGTAGCAGAATTCTATTCCACCACAATCTGTAACCTCATGGCCCGGCATATCCCTCACTCTACCATTACCATCAAGCCAGGGGACCAACCCTGGTTCAATAAGGAGTGTAGAAGAGCATGCCAGGAGCAGCACCAGGCGTATCTAAAAATGAGGTGCTAACCAGGGGAAGCTGCAACACAGGACTACATGCATGCTAAAAAGCAGAAGCAGCATGCTATAGACAGGGCTAAGTGATCCCACAATCAACGGTTTCCCGCAGGCTCTGTTGATCAGG
This sequence comes from Squalus acanthias, assembly GCA_030390025.1. Classification (NCBI taxonomy): domain Eukaryota; kingdom Metazoa; phylum Chordata; class Chondrichthyes; order Squaliformes; family Squalidae; genus Squalus; species Squalus acanthias. Next base: position 47,195,444 of record CM059441.1, on the reverse strand, counting down.
GCCGGCCACCGGAGGATTGTGGCCGGCCTCAGCATCATCGGTGGGGCGGCAGGGGGAGGAGGCTTCATGGTGGGGATTGGAGGCCTGGGGAGGCGATCAGATGACTCGTGGGGGGACTTCAATCACTGGGTTGGGTTAGGTAGGAATTCTGGATCCAGGAGATAGGTTTAAAGCCACTTACCTCCTGGATGCAGCAGTCCCCGCCTTGGTTTAACTGCCAGGTTTCACGCGTTGTGTGAAACCCGTCCACAGGCAGTTAAATTCAAAATGGAGGTGAAGAAAGAGACTTCCAGTCTCATCACAATATTTAAATTAAGGTAACCCCCCCCCCCCCGGCAGTGGGTTGGCTGCCCGCCACCTATCCTGCCTCCAGCAAAATTGGAAGCGGACGGGTTGGAAGCGGGTTCAGGTCAGGAATCCCATTTTTAACAATTTAACTGCCCCCACGCTCCAAACCCACCCATTTTTTAAGGGAAAAATTCCAGCCCAAAAGTCCGACATACTGGGACTTCTGCTTGCTGGCAATTTTTGACATTAACTCTATTCCAAATCCCAGGGTAAGTAATTTGCATAATGATGAGCAGGTAGGCAACATAAGTCCTGTGTGCCACTGAGTTGTTTTTGCTGGTGCATGGCGGGGTGGGCGGGGGGGTGGAATTTGAATGCTGGAGAAGCACATGAGTAGGAATTGGCAAGATAGTAAGCAATGCCAGCAAGGGCAGTGGCCAAGCGGTGGGCAGAAAAATTTTCAGATGACAACCTGGGAGTCCTATTGAACCAGATGCAGCAGAGGAAATATAAGCTGTTTAGGGTGGGCAACAAGAGATTCCTTTGGCCTGATTTTCCTCCAATTGACAGATTAGCAGTGGAGCAGGACTACTGTCCAGCCACTTGACTTTGCAGCTAACCCATTGGTTTTCCTTCTGGGACCCTCACTATCAATGCAGGGCAGATTTGGAACAATTATATAATTTCTCATTGGCTTACCACCACTGGCATGAAGGAAAATAACAATATCAGCTTTCAAGACCTGACTGGGACACCAATCAGTAGCAGCTCAGAGCCTGTGCCCAGCACCAGTGAGCTGCAAGATGTTGTTGTCTCTCCAAGGAGTAGCCATGAATACGTTTCTTCAAGACCCGTTCCAATGGCTTCACATCCAGAAGACATGGGCCCAGCATCCTGCAGCAGAAAGACTGCTGGAAGCTGGACACTCTGAAACAGTAGCTGCACTGAGACAAGAGTAACCACAGGTCCCTAAGGCTGCATGAAACCTACCCAGTCACCCACCCCTCAACATCATCTCATAGGAACAGGAGTAGGCCATTCGGCCCACCGTAGTCATGCCGTCTCATTGAAAGTGCTATCCAATTAGTTCCATTCTACCTGCCCTTTTCCCATAGCCCTGCAATTTTTTCCCCTTTAAGTATTTATCCAATTCCCTTTTGAAAGTTACGATTGAATTTGCTTCCACCATCCTTTCAAACAGTGCATTCCAGTTCATAACAACTCGCTGCATAAAAAATGTTTTCTTCATGTCGCCGATGGTTCTTTTGTCAATTACCTTAAATCTGTGTCCTCTGGTTATCGATCCTTCTGCCACTGGAAAGTTTTTCCTTATTTACTCTATCAAAACCCTTCATGATTTTGAACACCTATCAAATCTCCCACCTAATTTTCTCTGTTCAAAGGAGAACAATCCAAGATTCTCTAGTCTCTCTGCATAACTGAAGTCCCGCATCCCTGGTACCACTGTAGTGAATCTCCTCTACACCCTCTCCAAGGCATTGACTTCCTTCCTAAAGTGTGGTGCCTGATGAAAGCATCATCGCAGCTTCCTGGGTAGTGGGCATTCACATTCAGGATAAGTTGATGAAGGGTCACAGACCTGAAACGTTAACTCTGTTTCTCTCTCCACGGATGCTGCCTGGCCTGCTAAGTGCTTCCAGCATTTTCTGTTGTTATTTCAGATTTCCAGCATCCGCAGTATTTTGCTATAGCATACAAGTTAGCTGGAGATAAATAGAGTTAAAGAGCGCAAAACGGCATCTTGGTGAAGGAGTTAAAGCTTGCGCTATTTACAGCATCCAGAGAGTTGTTAAACAGCTGATTGCCACTTAAAATGCCTGCGAGCGCTCATTATAGAAGCTGCACAGCATTTTGGTAGCTAGCACATCAACTGATGCCCTCTCCTAACAGCGACCAGCTGTTTGGGAGTAAACACGGCACTAATGTCGATTTCAAGCGCTACTTAAAGGGATACTCACCACTTAAAGTGATACTCACCATTTCATGTTCATTGCTGCTAGAGCTGTGAAGAGGACCTCTGAAACATATTGGGAGACTTTCTAGGACACTGTCAAGACTTCACCAACACTCGAACAACATTTATTCTGGAAATTCTCTGAGGACTTCACCTAAAAAGAATAGGTGCTATGCTACTCCACCTTATTGGACACCTTATTGGAGTCACCAGGAGAAAGGGAGTGCTTGGTCATGGGCATCTTGCTTGGGATTCCCCCTTGGTCTGAACGAGGAATGGAAGGAGGACATGAGGCCAGGCAGAGCAGCACAAGCTTCTGCAGGAGAAAGGCACAGGAGGGCGAGGTGGCGTCCTTCCCCCGCCCCCTCCCCACCGCGGGTATAGGACATCCCTCCTCCTCCAGGACCTCCAGAGCCGTGTCCGAGAACCTGTGCGCCCTCTCCCTCGGTCCCTGAGCCAAGCTGCTGCTGTGTGCCAGCCAGAGCAATTCACACCTTCAGTGGAAGTGGGTGGGAGTAGCGCACATACACTGCTCCACAAAAATTGCATCGAATCAGCACTTGAGTGCTAAACCTGCAGGTGTCAGTTTAGCATCTCCAGGTAATTATGATAATAAGCAATTAGGACCAAAATTGTGTGCTAAATACAGACTTTCAAATAGGCTAGTCTTATTAGCACTGCACCCATTTCACACCTGTTTTCACCCTTTGGCCAAAATAATCCCCAAAGCCTTTCCATTCCATTTAATTGATGGGTTGTCATATGTGGTTTTGAGTGCCACATGTATTCTGTCAATTGTTCCTTGCACGTATGGGAATCCTGCCAGTGTGTAAAATTGGATAGCTCTCTCTCTTTGCTTCTTTGCTTCCATTGGGAAGGAAATGAATTGTGCCTGAGGAGTGACCTTCAATGGTTAATGAAATGGTGAGGTGCTGCCTGATACACATGGAAAAGATCACAAGATACAGCCTGGAATATTCCAGTCGCAAAGAAATTCAAGGCAGTGGTGATCTTGACTGGTAGACAATTCTGCTCTTCTGTTGGAAGTAGGTTGCAGATGTTCAGCCATCAGCTGGCATGTCTCTCCAATAGTGAAGCTAACGTTATGAGAAAGTCTCCATATTATAAAAAGGATATAGAGGAAATGGAGAAGGTGCAAAAACCTTTACTCGGATGAAACCAGAACTGAGGGGTTATACCTATCAGGATAGATTGAACATGCTGGGGCTCTTTTCTGTAGAAAAGAGAAGACTCAGGGGTGACCTGATAGAGGTCTTTAAGATTATGAAATGGTTTGATAGGGTAGATGTAGAGAAGATGTTTCCAATTGTGGTGGAGGCTAGAACTAGGGGCCATAATTATAAGATAGTCACTAATAAATCCAAAAGGGATTTCAGGAGAAACTTCTTTACCAGAGAATGCAGAACTAGCTACCACAAGGAGTAGTTGAGGTGACTAGCATAGCTGCATTTAAGGGGAAGCTAGATGAACACATGAGGGAGAAAGGAATAGAAAGATATGTTGATGGAGTTAGATAATGAAGGGTGGGAGCAACTTCAATAGTTGAGTCCAGATTTGCTAGGGGGTGACATTCTGGTGATGCTATCATAAAGATAAAAGAGATCTTATCAGAGATGATCTTCAAATGTTGAAATGGAGTCCTAGCCAATCTGATGCTCTTTAGCAATTCATTTTTTTAATTTGCTGGGAATCCGGATTTGCAGTTTTGTACAGGTGTTCAGTTCTGAACTAAAAGCTTGTTCCACAAGGTTTCACCCATTCAATTACTAACCCACAAACACTGTCGGCCTCTCGGAAAGCCGCCAGAAAACTCAACACCCGTTTCCTCCCCCCATTGATGGGCAAAAAATGAAAATATAAAAGAAGAACCTTGGCAAAGGAGGTCTCTATAGTTCCAGCATCCATCTGAGCTGTTTTCCACTTGTCAGCCTCCATCTTCGTCTAAAATCCACCAAGTCCTGCCAGATTCCTCCCGCCATGACACCCGAAGTCGCAACCCTCTAAAGACTAAAACTTAATGTGGTAAAAGTCCAAGATGGCCCATGTGATGCTTTCAAGGACACTCCCCTATCATTTTACCCACACATCTCATTCTAAACAAATAGAGACTAAGCCAAGTTCTTTATTTTAAATGCTTGTTTAAATTTTCATGTAGAGGAAGAAAAAGAATGTAGGACAAGAACAATCAAATCCAGCATTTTGTAGTTTTTGAAATCATTATACTGTAGTCATAATTTCATTAATGTGCTGAGGTCACTTTAATCACTGTCTTAGGAGGGTCTGACAACTGAGGACTTTTTACTATTCCACACTGAGGACGGAGTACTCATCACTGCTAACTTAAACAATTTGTAGTCACACTTCATATTTCAGAGATCAAAACAATGAACATCTATAGGTGATTCTGAAGCCAAACCTCAAGCTCACTCTTCTAGTCATTCGGAGGTAATCACCTTAATTTTCTACATCTTCCCATTTGTTACATTCAGTATTACAATCTCAGCCAGAAGTTTCAAATAAGCAAACCACCAAAAAAACAATTAAACTGCACCTACAAATCTCAAGGGTTCCCTCTCAAGACCTAGGCTTGCTAATAATATAAACGCTACTACGTGGAGAGTCTTGGCTGTCTTACATTTGTCAGTTGAAGCACTTTCATGGTTGTTATCGCTGCTGAAGCGCTTTTAGAGGATGCAAGTGCATGCTTTAGAGAGGGCGGCAAGAGGAGCAGCGATGTTCAAAATGGATGAGTGGGCGGCAACTAATTAAAATACTTTCGGCAAGCGCAGGCAACGGCAGCGCTGCCGACCTGCCGAAAATGGCAGCCGCCATGGGTCCTGCCAGCAACGGGCGAAAGTGCGGCAGGCACAGTTTTTCCCCCGAATCGGGTGATAATAGCCGGTGCTTAACTCCTAAATTTCTAGGCCAGAGTACCTTGTGGGTCTGTAAACCCTGTTGAGCAGATATGTACATAGCCTCACTCTAAGTGCTTCCAACCTAGCCTCTTCCATCTCCTTATCTTTCTCCTCTTCATAGCAAAGGAATAGAAGGATTCCCATTGGGAAATCCATGTCTCCAGTCCAAAGCTGTACTTCTTACAGAGCTGACTAAAACTAGTAGCAAAATTCCTGACAAAACCTCCAAAGTGCCAAACAGTTCATTAAGTGGGCAAATTTGCACCAACCTTCAGTTGTAGCAAACGAAGGCCTAGAAATTCGGGGGTTTAGCGCTGGCTGCTCAGGTCCATTTTGAAGAAAAAATGGCGGCCGACTCACTTCCGCCCGCTTCCAGCGGGTCCTGCAGTAGCTGCTATTTTGGGCAGGTCAGCAGTGCTGCAGCTGTCTGCGCTCACTGTAGAAATGGAAATGATGGTGAAAGCCCGCTATCCTGGCAGCAGTCATGATACCTTCCTCTGCACCAGCCCGGTGTGCCAGCCATCTTCCAGTTCCGCTACTTTGACCGCTCGGGGGAGCCCTCCAGTACTCGCCAGAGCGGGTGTCCCATTTCATGGTGGTCTGTTGCATGCTTCACAACTTGGCCATGATGAGGGCGCAGCCCTTGCCACCAGGGATTGCAGAACCACCTCAGGAGGAGGAGGAGGAAGAAGAGAAAGAGGACGAGGAGGAAGAGGAGGAAGAGGGATGGAGGAGGCTTGCAGAAAATCTCCAATCCGGACGGGCTGTCCGTTAACGCCTCATAAGAACATATGAATTAGGAGCAGGAGTAGGCCATATGGTGCCTCGAGCCTGCTTCGCCATTCAATAAGATCATGGCTGATCTTCAACCTCAACTCCACTTTCCGCCCGATCTTCATATCCTTTGATTTCCGTAGAGTCCAAAAATCTATCTATCTCAGCCTTGAATATACTCAACGATTCAGAATCAACAGCCCTTTGGGCTGGAGAATTCCAAAGATTCACAATCCTCTGAGTGAAGAAATTCCTCCTCATCTCAGTCTTAAATGGCCGACCCCTTATCCTGAGACTATGCCCCCTAGTTCTAGACTCTCCAGCCAGGGGAAACAACCTCTCAGCATCTACCTTGTCAATCCCCCTCAGAAACGTATATGTTTCAATGAGATCACCTCTCATTCTTCTAAACTCCAGAGAGTATAGGCCCAATCTACTCAATCTCTCCTCATAGGACAACCCTTTCATCGCAGGAATCAATCTAGTAAACCTTTGTTACACCGCCTCTGAGGCATGTATGCCCTTCCTCAGATAAGGAGATCAAAACTGTGCACAGTACTCCAGGTGTGCTCTCAGCAAAGCCCTGTACAATTGTAGCAAGACCTCCCTACTCTTGTGCTCCAACCCCCTTGCAATAAAAGTCAACATGCCATTTGCCTTCCTAATTGCTTGCTGTACCTGCATGCTAACTCTGTGTTTCTTGTACGAGGACACCTAAATCTCTCTGAACGCCAACATTTAATAGTTTCTTGCTATTTAAAAAATATTGTTTTTCTATTCTTCCTACCAAAGTGTATAACCTCACATTTCCCCACATTATACTCCATCTGCCACCTTATTGCCCACTCACTTAACCTGTCTATATCCCTTTGCAGGCTCTTTGTGTCCTCCCCGAAGCTTACTTTCCCACGTAGCTTTGTATCGTCAGCAAACTTGGATACATTACACTCGAACCCTTCATCTAAGTCATTAATATAAATTATAAATAGCTGAGGCCCAAACACTGATCCTTGCGGCACCCCACTAGTTACAGCCTGCCAACCTGAAAATTACCCGTCTATCCCTACTCTCTGTTTTCTGTCCATTAACCAATCCTCTATCCATGCTAATATATTACCCCTAACCCCATGAGCCCTTATCTTACGTAACAACCTTTTATGTGGTACCTTATCGAATGCCTTTTGGAATTCCAAATATACTACTGGTTCCCCTTTATCTACCCTGCTAGTTATATCCTCAAAAAATTCTAATAAATTTGTTAAATACAATTTCCCTTTCATAAAACCATGTTGACTCTGCCTAATCATAATGGCCCAGAAATTGATCTCGCTCTGTTCCCGCGGGGGTAAGGAGCAGGCGCGATCTCTCACTCCGCGTTGGCTTTTTCAGATCCAGCTCGCACGAACTTGATGTTCTAGACATCAGCTGGGCAGTGCTTGCGTATCCCACCGGCGTAGTGAATTCGTGCGAGCTGTGGGATCACGTGACTCAGTTAGAGCCAATGGCAGCACACCATCTTCCATTCATAAGTTTCACATAAGTGCTGTGAAAGCTATGAATCTTACACACCCCCAAAATAACAGCTAAACCTCAATTAAATTTTTTTTAAAAACCATCACATTAATAAAATAAGTATAGTTAAATAAATTAACCATTTTAAATAAAAAATAAAATTTTTGAAAAAATGTAAAATCTTTTAAAAAGTTATAAAAATAAACTTACCTGTCTTTAAAGTCTCTAAAAAAGATATACCTGTTAAAAAAAATTCAAAATAATACTTAATTCACTACTTACCTTGTTAAAAGTGGGTCTTACTCCTTTTTTCATTTCTAAAATCTTCCGTCCTTACCTGCACGTCCAAAGCACTAAGTGCACAGCGTGCGCGCAGCCTGTAGCGCGCACGCGGTGCACCGAGGAACCGCCCCCTTTTCCAAAGACCAAGTGCCGGTTTTCAGCGCATGCGCAGTGCATGCAGAAAACCGGCAATTGGAGAGAGAATACGCGAGAGTACGCAGTGCGTACTCTCGCGTAGCGGCATCAATTTTTGGCCCATTATGATTTTCTAAGTGCCCTGTTACCACTTCCTTAATAATGGATTCCAGCATTTTCCTGACAACTGATGTCAGGACTCATCAGACTCCGATTCCAGTGAAAGAAACCCCAGATCCCAATTGCTCACTACTTCCCCATTACACCATCCCTCTATCACGGAACATCATAGCGTCATCCTGGGCACAAAGTTGAAATGAGAACCACCATAAAACACACATTCCAAACAAAAATCATAAATGTATTCGATTCCAATCAATATTACAATATCAACTAATCACCCTTGTGCATTCCCCTAGTGCCTGTCGTTTGTGTACCTTTACCTACTCTAGTGCTCCTATGCAGTACTACCCCAGTGGCTGCAGCATGGCTGGTGGAAGTCTGCTGACTTTCAATGGGGGAGACTACAGATAGCCTTGAACGATGACCTCAACCAGCTGTGGACCAAGAAGGCCCGGCTGCAGACTGCACCATCTAAGCATGGGCGGCCACAGGCTGGGCTGGCTGGCTGATAGGCAGCAGGAAGGGAAATGGCGGAGTGGCAGTTGTGGGAGTAGGAATGCTGTCATCCTGAGAGAGGACAGCAGGTTCTTACTCCACAGACTTACTGCCACTCCACCGGAGCGGTGCCTCAACATTCCGAGTAATCTGTTGGAGGACAGATTTCTGGCCTGCTCCAACACCCTGCAAGCCCCTTTCGAGACTCGTAAACCCAGTGATAATGGCAGCAGTCTGAGCTTACACTGCAGCAGTGAGACATTGGGTCACTTCCGCTTGTGCTGCAAAGGAAACCATGACATAGGCCATCACACGCAGCATCATGGCTGGGTCCACAAGGTCTCTCCTGGAGTTAACAATTATTTCCATCCTTGAAATCATGGGCTCCAAGCTCTGTGCAAAGCCCCGTCCAATGTTGAAGCAGGACTCCTCCATGCTCCTTGACACTGACAAGAGGCTCTCTGGCAGGCTTGCCATTGCACGTAGGATTTCCGTGTGCATGCCCATCACCCTTCTTCTGAAGGCTGCCCCATCGAGGTCATCAGCTGAGTCGTGTGCAGCAGAACATGTGCGCGAACTCTCCCTCCGGGGAGCTGGCACCCAAGCTACCCTTTCCCCCTGGCCTTGCTGCAGCCCAATAGTGCCCGGTGCCTCACCATGTGCAGATCCCGCTCTATACTACCCTCTAAATTCACACAGTGCCATTTTCTGAGCTGGTGTCTGTGGGTGTGAGATGCAGTGCCGATGTGTCTTCTTCTTCTAATCCAGCACTCTCCTCCACAAGTTCAGGGACATGCTGGCCTGCTGGCAGTTCTTGGGTATCTGAAAGCAGAAAGGCACAAGGGTCAGATTGTGGTGAGGGGAGCCACACCAAAGCAAGATATCCACGCATCCACCATTAGCAGCTTGTAAGTGAGAAGAGATTGTGGGATGAGTGGAATATGAGAAGAAAGATTAGAGATCACAGAATCACAGAATCCCCACAGTGCAGATAGAGGCCATTTCGGCCCATCGAGCCTGCACCGACACATATCCCACCCTATCCCCACGTATTTAATCCCCCTAACACTAAGGGTCAATTTATCATAGCCAAATCAACCTAACCTGCACATCTTTGGACTGTGGGAGGAAACCGGAGCACCCGGAGGAAACCCACGCAGACACGGGGAGAATGTGCAAACTCCACACAGACAGTCACTATACTGTCATTATCAGCAACGGCTTCAACTTCTCCCGTGGTCACAGACTCCGTCACTGCCCCTCCAATTATGTCAAGGACAGATTTCTCCAGGTTGGTGAGGTTCTGGATTGCCTATCTGCCACTGCTCCTTCCTGTTCTGTGCCACCTTTGCCTGCAAGAGAAAGGGAAGTGTGTCAGTGAGTGTGGTGCAATGTGTTTGGGTGATGTGCCTGCCATAGTTGAATAGCTGCCAGTGTGTGCAAGGTGTGAGATGTGGGTGTAAGTGTTGCAGCAGTGGTAAGGTTGTGAGGGTGAAGTCAAGCCATGATTGTGAGGTATGAGTGGTGATAGCTAGAGATTGCTGGTAAGTGAGTGATTGAGATGTGGTGCATTGAGCAGTGTGTGAGGCTAGTGGTGCAGATGGTGGGATATGGCACTTTTTTCGGCACTGGATCCAGGACCTTGGGACCACACTGGTGGCCATGGCTGAGTCAGCTATCTCCTCCCAGAGCCTTCTTAAAGTGGCCTTGGATAGCCTCCTGCCACCCTGCGGGAACAGGGCAGCCCGCCTTCGTTGCATGGCCACGACCAAGACCACCAGTGCAGCATCCGAGAAACGTCATGCTCACCTCCTTGGCTGCTGAGCCATGTCTTCATTCACAATGACAATGAGGTGCTTCTGCAACTATGCACCTCCCCTTTAAGTAGTGCAGAGAACCTAGGTCAAACATTGCTGGCCATTAGACTGCACCTGATATTGCCCACTCCGCACCACCCCCCCCTCCCGCTCCCATTGAGTGCTAAACCAATCAGCAGCGCGTTTAGCGCTGAGATCATTATAATGAGCAGGCAGCACGAATTTTGCATGCTGCCTGGACCACTTTGAACGGACGCAGGCAAATAGCGATGGCCCGTGACACCACCCGTTTTCGGGCCTAATCCAATTTCTAGGCCAAAATGACTTTGTCCAAGCATTATCCGTCTCAGGAATATTTACTGGTGTTCCTACTATCACTTATATAGTGGTGATTTAGATTGGGGCGGAAGTTGGGGAAAATGGATCAAAAGGGTTAGCTATGTTTTCTTGATCCTATTTACATATGCCGGCATGGGATCTCAGCAGGCCTTAAAGAAAACTGGTGATTTTATTGGCAGGAAAATTCCTGTCCACTATTAAACTGCTGGTTTTGAAGCAGTAAACTTTCCTGCCCATTCTGTTCCATTTCCTGCCTAAATCTGCCCCAACATAGGCCGTATTTCAGATAAAAATTCAACCCCTTAAGTCAATGGCTCATTCCATGAGGAGGGAGGTGGCAATGGCTATTAGTGCAACACTGCTGACTGCCAGGACAACAGTATAATACAGGAAGAAGTTCAGTGACTTGACAAGGCAACCAAAGTAAGAGACCACCTCCCAATTTTCACCGACTGTACTGACTAACAGTCCTCACTTTTTACCCTCAGTGTTCAAAGGCTGGCCCAGGGGACAGCAGTGTGCATTAGTAATCTCTGGTCCTCTCATTTGCCTCCTATAAATGGACTTTCCATGCATGTCTCACCTCACATATTCTTGCTTCTTTGCAGCTCCTGTAATTTCCTTCTATATCTCAGTCTTCTGGCAGCAAGCATTGTCTAGGTATGTTTGTCAGTCACAGGCCTTTCACTCTATCTAATTCCTCTTGCAGGAAAAGCTGGCATATATGCCTGACGGTGGCCACCCTAACTTTTAGATTTTTATCCCCTATGAGGCAGAGGGGAGAGCTTATGCAACTCCTGAGAAGGCACAGGGCAGACATCAGGGATGAAGAAGTGCGAAGTCCAACTTTAGGTTTGTCTGTACAATCTGTTCTTTTTCTATAACTTGCTGCAGAAGCACAGGTAACCTTCATGTAAGCAAAATCTTGTTACTCCTTCTGTAACTTAAGAAATTTCAGTTTGTCCACCACCCATTCTAACCTCTCTTCTTTTCCTCCAGATCAGCATGAAGAAATAGAGGAGGAGGAGGAATATCCGTCAGGCCCCTTTTCTTCAGGTCATGCTAAAACATACTCATCATGCTGACATTTACTCTCTTTTTCACACTACTAGCCAGAGCAATACCCTCAGGGGGAAATAGACTGTGTAGATGAGGACTTTGCACTGGTTGAAGCATACAGCATGAGGAGTCAGGTGTGGAAGTGGAGCTTATGGTGCTGTGCAGAGACTCATAAGATGTTAGCCTTTGAAGAAGACCCTGCAAAATCTAATCGCAGGGGTCCGACTATAAAAAGGATGATTGCTAAGCATCATACAGATGTGGAGACACTGAGATGGTCTCCTATCTTGTGCAGCGAATGACAGGAAGTGGGTGAAGTCCACTGCCATGCTTTGGAGCACCATCACAAAAAGCATATCACTGCAGTGTATCCCAGAACATGTGGCAACTCCAAGCATACCTGCAGGCACCCCCACCCAATTCAGAGGCTCCAAGACCAGGTCAGTGTATCCTCAATGGTTGCACAGATTGCAGGCCTTAGGAGACAGATTGGAAAGAGCATTGCTTCGCAGTTCCAAGCTCTTGAGGTCAGGATTCAAACCAGTATCTCTAGCGGCTTCCAGGATCTTACAGCAGCTATTAGGTCGCCCCACCTGCTGACCAATGGGCAACCGAAACCAGGGCTCAGTACCAGTGGCACGACAAAAGGGGGCAGGAGATCGGAGGCCATGTGCAGAGGTAGTGGGGGAGATCGGAGGCCAGTGTCAGGGCGGGGAGCATAGAAGATCGGAGGGTGTTGTCGGGTGCGGGGGGGCGGGGGGGGAAGGGGGAAATCGAGGCTGGGGTCGGGGATGGGGGCAAGATCGGAAGGCAGGGAGAGATCGGAGGCTGGAGGGGGAGGAGATCAGGTGTCGGGGGCAGGGGGTGGTGATCGGAAGCCGGAGGGGGAGATCAGAAGGGTCGGGGCTAGATTGGAGGCCACAGCTAGGGAGCGCCGAGGAGGGAGGGAGGGATCAGAAAGACCGGGGGGGGGCGTGGGGTGGTAGTGTGGAGGTTCGTAAAGGCTGGATTGGGGGGACATAGCGGTTCGGAGGGTAGATTAGATCGCGGGGTGGGTGGGCAGCAGTCCGATCGCGGAGGAATATCCGATCGCTGAGGGCGGTCCAAATGGGAGGGAGGTCTGATTACGGGGTTAGCGGGAGGGAAGCAGGTCAGCTTGGTGGGCCAGGTGGGGAAGCACTCCTGCTCCTCCTGGCCCACAAGCAGTGCTGGAAAGGCACTTACCTCTACCACGCAGCAGTCCTTGCCTCCCGTTATCTGTTGCGTTTCCTGACGCCTGGAAATCCAGCTGGGGTTAAACCTAAAATGAGGAACAAAAATCTGAGGCATGCCGCCTCATTAAAATATTTAAATTAGGGACCCGGCTCCTGCGATCGGATTGGTAGCCCGCCACCCCGCCTCAGTTAAAACCGGAAGAAAGCAGGTTCGAGGCGGGTTGGGTTTGGGTTTGAAGGGGGCCGTAGACATCAGGGGGCTGGGGACATAGGAGGGTCGGAGACATCGGAGGGGGAGGGAGGGTGGCCGGTGACACATCGGGGGCTGCCGGAGGGAAGAAAGCGATCAGAAAGGCTGAAGGGGGGCCAGGAGGAAATCAGGGACCGGAGGGGAGATCAGAGCCAATAGTGGTGGCAGCGCAGGGGGTGGGTGGAGATCGGAAGGGTCGGGTCGGTGGGAGATCGTGGCTCAGGGTGGGGGTGGGGTGTTCAATCGTGGGGTGGGAAGCTTGTAAGCTGGACCTAGCAGGTAAGTGAAAAGGCACTTACCTTCTGGTTCCAGCAGTCCTCGTCTCCCTGTAGCTGCCGAATTTCCCGAGGCCCGGAAAACCCAGTTGGTCAGGGTGAAATTTAAAATTGAGATTAAATCTGAGGCATGTAGCCTCATTATAATATTTAAATGACCAACCCGCCTTCTGGATTGGTCACCCGTTTTTGGGGGTTAAAATTCCCACCTTTGTGTTACCAGGTCCCGCCTGCCCAGCTTATGAGATTTTTCCACCCTTAGAATAGTGGAATTTTGGTGGTTACCTCTTCAGTGATTTCTTGAACAATGCAGAGAAGCTACAGAAGAGTATCAAAAGACAACAACAAGTAAAGAAACTGATATTCTCCAGGGTAGTTGTATTTTAAGGGTAAAAGGATGTATTTACCAAACCCACACTTTCAACCATGGGTGCACAGGTCAGAGAATCAGTGTTACATTATAGCTCTATCTCCATCCCATGCTTCCTTCGAATGTGGCTTCTGCTGGGAGTGCAGGGTCAGTGAATTTATTGTACAGATTGTGGGAAAGGGAAGTATATGAATGACACATCACATCAAAATATAACAATGGATAAGCAATTGTTACCCTTGCAATTCTCCCCAAGTGGTAGATTACTTCAAAGTATTTAAATGTAATTTTTCTGCTGCTATTATAGGACAGATTTAAACTTCTGGATGGGCACGGTTACAGAGAGGGGTCTGAAAATTTGGAACTGAGTGGTTGTTCTGAAAGTGCACTGGGAATACGCTGCCTGGTATTTTCTAACAATGCTTTCGCTGCTGGACTGTGCACATCTCTTTAAGGCTTTGAAAATTATTACATAGGATATACGACACAGAAACAGGCTATTCGGCCTAACCAGTCCATGCCGGCGTCAGGCTTTGAAAAATTATGTAAATATAGGCAAGGCTTGACTCCCCTGCATTTGCAGTAGTTTGCTCCTGAGATGCAAGGTTATTATTAAGCACCAGTATGAATCATTTCCAAACTCCCTTCCTGGCCTTCAGACCTGAGGTTTTTAAAGGTTTTCTTTGGTTTTCTGTGAGAAAGGCCTTATATTATTTTTGCATTATTAGTTTGCTTTTGCTACATTCATTTTGCAACCCCCATTAAGCTGACTCTCTGTGCAATGTCAAAGATGCACAGACAGCAATGAATAATTATTCAGATAAGCTGATCGCTAAAAATTATGACTGTCAGCTCACTGCACTGCTGGCTAGCTTTGCACCAGCAACTAAACAAGAGAATCCTAAACTTGGCCAGGAGTGAAAAATCAGTTCTTATGTATTAACATCATAAACATGGCAGCAGGATCTTCTTTAATCACTATTCCGAGATATGTAGGCATAGAAAATCTTCCCATTATGTTTACAAAGCGAGCCCAATTTTACAGTCTAGGCTAAGTTTAAGCTTGAAAGCCTTGCTGCTAGCACAAAGATAGCTAACTGTGTAGTGTTCGGTAATAATTCTTTATCCTTGGCTGCACCACTTTTGCCTGATGGATCAAGCTAGCCTAAAGGGGAAAGGTAGGGCAAAATCAAACTTCAGCTGAAATTTAAAGAGATGTAGCTACCTATAGGTAAGAGGCCATAGAGGGGGACACATTTTTTCAAGCTTTTACAAAGTTTCAAAATGCATTCCAACCATTAAGGAGGCTTTGCCAAAATTGAGGAGAATGAAGGGGAAAGAAGTGCCTGGAAAAAAATGAAGGGAGAGAAACCGCAATGTGGTGGTACAAAACGGAGTCTCCGGACAAGTGGTAGAACAGTGCAGCACATGAACCCTTGTTCTATGACTGGTGAAGTATAGTAGTTGCTGAATGAGGTGGGTGAAAACAGGGTTGTCTTATATAGCCCCATTCTTGCTAGGAGGTGGTAGCTAGGCTCTCACTGGTGTACACTACCTGTAGGACCTGGGAACAGGTTCAGAGGAGTCTGGCAAGTTATGACTACCCCAAATTTCCAAATATAAGATAGATGACCAAAGTCTGCAAGCTACAAATTGCTTTCTGTCAACTCTTCTATATTTACTGCTCGCCCATGGTAAGGAACTCGCATAAACTTACAAGTCTTTGAGT
Source organism: Squalus acanthias (assembly GCA_030390025.1). Lineage (NCBI taxonomy): Eukaryota > Metazoa > Chordata > Chondrichthyes > Squaliformes > Squalidae > Squalus > Squalus acanthias. Next base: position 47,179,871 of record CM059441.1, on the reverse strand, counting down.
GCATCTCACTGCATTGCAGCTCAGCAGGGTACAACTTCAAGATGCAATGTACAATTGAAAGCCTTGCAACAGTCGCATCTTCCAAATTCATTGTAACACAACCTAGTTGCATGATGCACAGCCTCTTACTACCACTGCAGAGTGGGCACATGTGCTCCTTTAACTTACAACATTTCAAGGTTACGTTCCTGCTTGTTCACCAAGATGGCACAAAATTCAATGGCAAAATCCTGACCTGGAGAAAGGCATCCCTGGTGAAGCATAAATGACAAAGGTGTATCTTCTTTTATATGACCAATCAGCTCTGGTGGAACATAGGAACAGGAGTAGGCCATTTAGACCCTAGAGCTGTTCCGCCTTTCAATGAAATCATGGCTGATCCATGATCTAACTCCATCTACCCACCTTTGCCCCATATCCCTTAATACCTTTGGTTAACAAAAAACTATCTATCTCAAATTTGAAATTAACAATTGATCTAGAATCAACTGCCATTTGCGGAAGAGAGTTTCGAACTTCTACCACTCTTTGCATGTAGAAGTGTTTCCTAACTTCAGTCCTGAAAGGCCTGGCTCTAATTTTTAGGCTACGCCCCCTAGTCCTAGACTCCCCAACTAGCGGAAATAGTTTCTCACTATCTACCCTATCAGTTCCCCATAATATCTTGAAAACTTTGATAAAATCACCCCTTTACCTTCTAAATTCCAGGGAATACAACCCTAGTTTGTGTAATCTCTCCTCGTAATTTAGCCCTTGGAGTACATTCAGGTAAATCTACGCCGCACTCCCTCCAAGGTCAATATATCCTTCCTAAAGTGTGGTGCCCAGAACTGCTCACAGTACTCCAGATATGATCTAACTAGGGCTTTGTATAGCTGTAGCATAACTTCTAACCCCTTGTATTCTAGTCCTCTAGATATAAAGGCCAGCATTCCATTAGCCTTTGTGATTATTTTCTGTACCTGTTCATGATCTATGTACATGGGCCCCCAAGTCTTGGACCTCTACTGTTTCTAGCTTTTCACCATTTAGGAAGTACTCTGTTCTATCCTTTTTAGATCCAAAGTGGATGACCTCACATTGAAACCCATTTGCCACAGTTTTGCCCAATCACTTAATCTATTAATATTTCTTTGTAATTTTATGCTTCCATCTACACTGCTTACAATGCAGCCTATCTTTGTGTCATCAGCAAACTTGGATATGTGGCTTTCTATCCCATCATCTAAGTCGTTAATAAATACGGTGAATTGTTCAGGCCCCAAAACAGATCCTTGCTGGATACCACTAGTCACAACATGCCGTAGAGTACCTGTCCATTATCCCTACTCTCTGTCTCCTGCCACTCAGCCAATTTCGTATCCAGGTCAGTAATTTGCCTTCAATTCCATGAGCTTCAACTTTAGCTAACAGTCTTTTATAAAGGACTTTGTCACATGCCTTCTGGAAATCCATATAAATAACATCCATAGACATTCCCCTGTCCATTATTTTAGTCACCTCTTCAAAAAATTCAACCAGGTTCGTCAGGCATGACCTACCCTTTACAAATCCACGCTGGCTCTCTCTGATAAGCTGAAAATTTTCAAGGTGTTTAGTCACTCTATCCTAAATTACAGACTCCAGTAATTTCCCGACAACAGATGTTAGGCTAACTGGACTATTCTTTCCTGGTTTCTCTCTCTCACCTTTCTTAAATAGAGGAGTGACGTGCAATTTTCCAATCTAAAGGAAATAGACCTGCATACTTGAGTAATGGTAGATCCATGCAAATTGCAGGTAGAGCTTTTGATTATGCCACTGCAACTCTACATACTCAAGCTCCCTGAAAGCAGGAAGATTTCCCCAAAAATTCCATTCGTAACAATTTAGTTCTTACAATTAGTTTTAAAATAATTTTAGAACCGAAAATAAGAAAAGCTAAAAAGTGCAAAAAATAAGTAAAAACAAAGTACAAAAAATGCACTAAACAAAATGCAAATCAAATCAAAAAAGTGAGAAACAATCCTAAACCAGCATTAACTGCTTTAAAGAAAAAAAGCTTAAAGACCAGGAAGAGCATCTATTGAATGCACTTTTGGTGGGTCCAATATCACAGTCCAGCTGAACTTAAATAATTTTTGAAGCTTTAATGAGGATATCATACACTGTCAGGAACAACCTCCAGTGACAGCAGAGCTGATCAGATGTAGAATAAGTGGGCTATGCGATCGCAAGCAGAGTAAACTCTAGGCCTTCTCCTGGGATTTTCTAACCCTATCTCCCCATAGCAATCACTCTGATGTATTACTGGCACATCCAATCATAACATTTACTCTATAGTAACCAAAGCAAGTCTTCTCCCCATTGGTAAATAGAGGATATGCATATAAGAAGAAAATTCCTTTTAAGCTTTACTGTGCAACCAGTAAAATACCTCATCCTCTTTATTATTCAGTTGATGTTGGTACTTATTCTTAAGTTGTTCTCTTTGTTCCATTTCTTCTTTTACTGCAACAAAATAGTATCAGCTGTTATTTGACTATTATACTAATATAAGTACATGAGAAGGGGAGTACATGAGAAGGATTGGACATGAGAAGGAGTGTACATGAGGGGGTGTATACATGAGGGGGAGCATACATGAGGGGAAGCGTTAAAGAGGGGAAGCATTAAAGAGGGGGAGCGTTAATGAAGGGGATTGTTAATGACGGGGAGCGTTAATGATGGGGAGTGTGCAAGAGAGGGAGTGTACATGAGGGCTGCAAGAACAGAGAGACCTGGGGGTGTTTGTGCACAAATCTTTGAAGGTGGCAGGACAGGTTAAAAAGCAGTCAATAAAGCATATCAGATCCTGGGCTTCATAAATAGAGGCATATGGGCAGGATTTTGTCTTGGGGTCGGGTTGGGGTCGTGTTACCCGCATTTCGTGTTCCCCGCCCCCCCCCGACTCCAGAGTAATGTGGATGAATGATGCAATTTTAACTTAATTGGACAATTGAGTTCCAGCATGTGGGAACCCATGAACCAATTAGTGGTTTCAGTCTGAAAGTCGCCTCTGATGATGTCATCATTGCAGGTCAGAGATTGAGTGCCTGGTCTCAAAAACTGCTTGGCCTTTGCTGTGAGTGGACCTGCCTGACTTTAGCTGTGAGTGGACTTTGCTGTGAGTGGACCTGCCTGACTTGAGCTGTGAGTGGACCTGGATGCAAAATGAGCAGCTCAGAGAGAGAGAGAGAGAGAGAGAGAGAGAGAGAGAGAGAGAGAGAGAGAGAGAGAGAGAGAGAGAGAGAGAGAGAGAGAGAGAGAGAGAAGAGAGAGAGAGAAGAGAGAGAGAGAGAGATCAATGCAGCAGCATCAGAGGCGACTTTCAGACCTAATACTACTACTACCTTCATCACATCTCCATTGTAATAGTGGACCTGCAGCTGATAGTCAGCTATCCACTTGTGCTCCCGCCAGGTTTCACTGGAGTGTTTCACATCAGGCGTACTTCACGTCGGAAAAGGGTTAAACTAGCTAAAACATTTTAGGAAGGACGTGAAGGTTTTGAAGACGGTACAGAAGCGATTTACTAGAATGGTTCCAGGGATGAGGGATTACAGTTACGTGGATAAACTGGAGAAGCTGGGGTTGTTCTCCTATGAGCAGAGAAGGCTAAGAGGATATTTGATAGAGGTTTTTAAAATCATGAAGGGTTTAAGTAGAGTAAATAAAGAAAAACTATCTCCATTGGCTGAAGGGTCGATAACCAGAGGGCACAGATTTAAGGTGATTGGCAAGAGAACCAGAGGCATCATCAGGAAAAATAATTTTTACACAATGAATGGTTAGAATTTAAAGTGCACTCCCTGAAAGGGTGATGGATACAGATTCAATAGTAGTCTTCAAAAGGAAATTGGATAAATACTTGAAGGAGAAAAATTTGCAGGGATATGGGGAAAGACCAGGGGAGTGGGACTAACTGGATTGCTCTCAGACTCGATGGGCTGAATGGCCTCCTTCTGTGCTGTACTATTCTATGATTCAATGGGCTAGAAATTCGATATAGCCATGAAACGGACAGTGTTAAGGCCTAACGAGATTAAGCTGCACCACCTCAAAATGGTCTAGGTAGCACGCCAAATTCGTGCTTACTCCTCATTAACATGATTATAGTCTTGGGGGGAAAAATTCAGTTGGTTGCGCCTCCCGTTAGCGCCTTAAGAGGGCGCTAATGAGGTGCAAAGCATCCAGCGCCCAGGCAAGGCGAAGTTTGTGCCGCTCGCGAAATTAACTAGACATTTTGCGGCGGCACTAAACACTACCGCCACGATCTCCTGCGCCGGCAGATCGTGACGTCGCCCCGGAGCGGATATTGAGTGGCGCCCCCTGCCTTACCGCCTGACGCTAGCAACGACAGGTTGATAGGAGCGTTCTGCAGTCATGAAGGGAAAGGGGGAGCGCTATTTAAAGGTGACCGCTTCCTGCCTTTTATTGTTGGTGCCATTTTTGAACTACGCATTCTGAGAGAGAGTGAGAGAGACTTCTGGAGAGATTCAACGTTGTGTGAAGGAGTTTTGGGTACTGAGCAGCACTTTGCAGATTCATTTTGATTTGCCATTCCTTGTATCGATTTAGCAGAGACTGTGGGGGCTGCACTCTGAGCTCTTTGCCTGGTACTCTCCATTGTTCTTTCCAGCAGATTTGATGTGCAGGTCTCTCCAGGCCGAGATTCAAGGCTGCAATGAGCAGGATGTGGATGGAAAGCAAGATCAACCATCCCCTTTAAGAACTGGCCCGTGCCATTGTGTGTGTGTTCCATTGCTGACTGACATTACATGAGCTTCGCCAGCGCTCTGAGGTAGCGCCTCGCTCCTCGGCCTTTGCGCCTTAAGACAGGTGTGAAGCGCCTGATTTAGCACTCCAATCACCTCCAGGGGTGATAAAAGTCAAGTTTGCAGTTGGTGGCGATAATTAGCGCCAGGCGCTAATCTTTGCGCCCGGCCGATAATTGCGCCCCAAATGGGGCGATACTGAATTTCTCCCCCTTGATTTCAGCACTAAAACTGCTGCTCATTGGCGTAACGCTCAACAGGTGGACCAATATCGGGGTCAGTCTAATTCTCAGTCATGTGTGGCACTGACTTTATTCAGTACTTAAAGGGAAGGTGCATTGATGCTACTGCACCTCATCGTCAAGCCAGTTCCAACTGCAGCTGCCAGAAGAAGAAGAAGAAGAAGAAGGAAGAAGAATGAACTGCAAAGCCATGGCAGAGTGTCCTCAAAGGGGGAGAGCCCGGAGATTTTCTGATGCAGCTCTGGAGGCACTGGTTGTGGCCATGGAGAGGAGGCGGGCTGTCCTCTTCCCAAAGACTGGAAAGACGCTGCCGCCACACACCTCCCAAAGGATGTGGCAGAAGATAGCCGCCCATGTGACGGCCAGCACTGTGGTGCCAAGGTCAGCCATCCAGTGCTGAAAGAAGTTTAATGACATCACACGAGTGGTCAAGGTAAGTGAAGGCTTCAGCAAATGCTACATCCCACCATCTGCACCACAAGTCTCACATACTGCTCAATTCACCACACCCCAGCACTCACCTACTAACAATCTCTACGTATCACCACTCATACCTCAGTCATAGCTTCACTTCACCATCACAAGCTTACCACTGCTGCAGCACTCACACCCACATCTCAAACCTTGCATACAATGTCAGCTATTCAACCATGATAGGCACATCACCCAAACGCACTCACTGACACACTTCTCTTTCTCTTGCAGGCCAAGGTGGCTCACAACCGCCGTGAGCAGTAGCAGATAGGCGGGGGGGCAGGCTGACATCCAGGACCTCAGCCAGCTGGAGGAGAGAGTTCTGGAGATAATTGGGCAGCAGATCGTAGAGGCCGTGGCAACCGGCAAGGTTGAACCCCTTGGGCACAACGACGGTATGGTCATTCCTAATCCTTCTTCTCACATCCCACTTCCCCCTCATCCCACAATCTCATCACTTTCAAGCTACTGATGCTGTATGCATGCATATCATGCTTCCCCGACCACCTCCCTCACCATAACCCGACTCTTCTGCCTTTCTGTTTTCAGATGATCAACAACAAGCACCGGTGCAGCCTGTCCCCGAGGCGATGCACGAGAGCGAGGGAGGAGAAGAAGAGGAGGAAGAAGAAGACACTGCATCACTGCATCTGACACTCGCAGACGCCAGCTCAGAAACTGACACTATGTGTACTTTAGAGGCTAGTGTAGTAGCGGGATCTGCACAGGATGAGGCACCAGGCATGATGGGCTGCAGCAAGGCCAGGGGGAAAGAGTAGCTCGGGGGCCAGCTCCCCAGAGGGCGTGTTCGCGCAAGAGTTCTGCTGTACACGACTCAGATGAGGACCTTGATGGGGCTGCCTTCAGAAGAAGGGTGATGGGCATGCACACCGAATTGATAGGTGCAATGGCAAGCCTGCCGGAGAGCCTCGTGGCAATGTCAAGGAGCGTGAAGGAATCTGCCTCCAACATTGCACGGGACTCTGCGCAGAGCTTGGAGCTCAGGATTTCCAGGCTGGAAATGATGGAAGACTCCTGAAGCGACTGTGTCGACCCAGAAGTGATGGTGTGTGTGATGGGCGATGTCGCGGCTGCCATTGCAGCACAAGCGGAAGCGACCCGACGATTTAGTGCTGCAGCGGACCGCTCTCATGTAGTCTCTGCTTGGTGCCATCCAAACTCAGACTGCTCTCATGCAGTCTCAGCTTGATGCCACTCAAGCTCAGACCACTGTCATGCAGTCTCAGCTTGATGCCACCCAAGCTCAAACCAGTCATGCAGTCTCAGCTTGATGTCACCCAACCTCTGACTGCTGCCATTGTGGCTGGGTTTATCACTGTTGACCGGGACTTGCAGGGTGTCACAGCAGCCCAGCAATCTGTGATCCAACAGATTGCTAGGGATGCTGAGGTGCTGCCCCAAGGGAGTGGCAGTGGGTCAATGGAGCAGAACCATAATGTCCTCTCTCAGGATGACATCATTCTTGTTCCCACCACTGCCACTCCGCCATTGCCCTTGCCGCTGCCAGTCAGCCAGCCAGCCCAGACTGCTGCCGCCCATGCTGAGGTGGTGCAGTCTGCAGCCGGGCCTTCTAGGGCCACAGCTGCTCGAGGTCGTCTGTAAGGCCATCTGAAATTTCCCCAACGGAAACTCGGCAGCCTTCCACCAGCCACTGGGGGAGCACTGCTTGGAAGCACTGGAGCAGGAAAAGACACACGATCGACAGGCACTAAGGGATTGCACAAGGGTGATTAGTTCAAATTGCTGTAAATATGTGTGAAGTGATTTTTGATAAATGTATTAATTTTGTTTGGAATCTTTTGTGGTGTCTCTCATTTCAGCTTTGTGACCAGGAGGACACTGCGTTATTCCCTGACGGAGGGATGGTATGATGGGCATGTGGTGAGCAACGGGGATCTGGGATTTCATTCATTAGAATTGGAGTCTGATGAGGCGTTCATAGACAGCCCTTCCGGAAGGGAGATTGGCTGCATGCCTCCTTGCCCCCTCCTCTTCTTCTTGCTCCTGTTCCTCCTTCTCCTCTTCCTCTTCATCCTCTCCCTCCTTCTCCTCCTGAGGTGGTCCCGCAAACCCTGGTTGCAAGGGCTGCTCCCTCATGATGGCCAAGTTGTGAAGCATGCAGCAGACCACCACAAAATGGTACACCCACTCCGGCGTCTACTGGAAAACTCCTCCCGAGCATTCAAGGCAGTGGAACCGTTGCTTCAGTAGCCCAATGGTCTGCTCGATGATGTTCCTGGTGGAAGCATGGCTCTCATTATATGAGTGCTGGGCAGGAGTGGTGGGGTTGTGGAAGGGAGTCATGAGCCAGGTGGAGAGCTGATAGCCTTTGACTCCGAGCAGCCACCCTAGGGTTTAACATGGTGGCTGGAAGATTGCTCGCACACCGGACTGACGCAGGATGAAGGCATCATGGTTGCTGCCAGGATAGCGGGCATTGACCATCAGGATGCGCTGGGCATGGTCGCACACCAACTGCACATTACGTGAGTGTCGGTAGCCTTTGCTGTTACGGAAGATCTCAGGATTGTTATACGGCGCCACAAAGCCACGTGGGTGCAATCGATGATGCCCTGCACCATGGGGAAGCTCGTTATCCTGGCAAAGCCTCATGCGTGCTCGTCCTGCTTCTCTCTGCTGAGAGAAGACAATGTAGTCCCTTCTAGTCTAGCGAGCCTCAGTGACCTCCCAGATGCAGCGATGGACGGCGAACTGGAAGATGTTAGCTATGTCTCCTGCTGCAGACTGGAAGGATCTGCTGGTGAAGAAATCGAGGGCCACGGTGACCTTGACTGCCACTGGGAGAGTCATGTTCGCCCTGCTCTCTGGCTGCAGGAGGTGGCAGAGTTCTGTGACCACCTCCTTGATGAAGCGTAGCTTCCTAATACACTGCTCCTCGCTTAACTGGATATAAGAGAAGGGCTCTTGGAAGACCCTAGGTGGGTAAGGCCTTCTGTTGAGGGCCCTCCTCCTCCTCCCTCTGCACACATCTTCTCGTCTTCTTCGCTGCCTCCGTTGCCTCTCCCTAAGATAGTCGAGCGCGAGGTGGACTGCCAGTACAGTCCCCATGACTGTGAGCAGTGTTGTGAGCAGAAGCCTTGAAATAATAATGAAGGCGTTCTCCACTTGCAACAACACTTACTGTTACCTTAGAACCTTGCAATAAGTTAATAAAGCTGCTAGAGTTGCAGAAAGTTGCATAGAGCCAGTCAAACTGAACAAGCATGTCAGGTGCAAGTGATTGCTGATGACCCCTTTAAATACAGCTGCTGGAGCCTCCTTCCTGTTTGTCAACGCTTGCTCAGCTCGTCGTACTTAAGGCATGCCGGTAAGTGGAGCGGCGTAGTCCAAACTCGCAGATCGGACGCTAAGTGAGCGTTGCACACTCACTGACGTCCCGATCTGCTTAATTTCAATGATTTTCGCGATCGCTGCTATCGGCAGCGCTGCTGGCCACCCGAAAATTGCAGCCACTGCAGGACCCACCACCAGCTGGCGGAAGAGCAGCATCAGCCATTTTTTCTCCCGATTATGGCGGTAACGGTTGGCAATAAACCACCCAATTCCTAGGTCTATGATTCTATGAAACAGTTCAAGAAACCGACTTTGGGTAGTCAGCAGAGTTGCAAAAAGCTTATGGTTATTGACAAAATAGGAGACTTCAAGCAGAATAGGTGCAGCATTAAGTCCATTGGTGTACATGCTGGAGCAGCAACAGCAGAAAACCATGTTGAAGGAAGTCAAAAGACATAGGAGGAAAACTCTTATGACTTGATGGGCAACACGGTGGCATAGTGGTTAGCACTGGTGCCTCACAGCGCCAGGGACCCGGGTTCGAATCTGGCCTCGGGTGACTGTCTGTGTGGAGTTTGCACATTCTCCCCGTGTCTGCGTGGGTTTCCTCCGGGTGCTCCGGTTTCCTCCCACAGTCCAAAAACGTGTGGGTTAGGTTGATTTGGCTATGATAAATTGACCCTTAGTGTTAGGGGGGGATTAAATATGTGGGGTTACGGGGATAGGGTGGGATATGTGTCGGTGCAGGCTCGATGGGGATTCTGTGTGAGAAAGCAGGGATAGGGTACTGGATTTGGATGATCAGCCATGATCGTATTGAATGGTGGAGCAGGCTTGACGGGCCGAATGGCCTACTCCTGCTCCTAGTCTCTATGTTTCTATAGCAGGAATGGGGTACTGAGGTAGCATGTTCAGCCATGAACGCATTGAATGGCGGTGCAGGCTCGAAGGACCGAATGGTCTACTCCTGTATCTATGTTGACTAAGGGACTGAGAGTCCCATGGATGTTTCAAATACTGTGACCTCCATGTAGACCATTGCATCAAAAGGTTACGCTGCAACATAGGAAGAAACATAGGAACATGAGTAGGCCATTATCTGGTCATTATCACATTACTGTTTGTAGGACCTTGCTGTACGCAAACTGGCTGCCGCATTTCCTACATTACAACAGTGACAGCACTTCAAAAGTACTTAATTGACTGTAAAGCGCCTTGGGACATCTCGAGGTCATGAAAATTGCTATATAAATGCAATTTCTTTCTCTTTCTTTTTACTTCCTTGCTTGCACAACAAGGTAGCACCTAATATAGGAAAACAGATCCAAACATGCTGATTCAGAAATTACAATTCCTTGACTCCCTTGGAATGACTTGGGGTCTGCCTTGTCTATAAGAACACTGATGTAGTCAGAGAAGATGAAGTCGCAAGCATCCCCCATTCTATCTGTAAAGTTTCGCAATTATCGCGATTCGAAATAACATAAGAGAAGCAGATTCGTTTGATCAGTTTTATTAAACGAAATGCTGTCCTGATAATAAAGGACACAGAAGCCTGTAAAATGGCCGCCGAGCATCGTGGCAGAAGCTTCCAGAAACACAGTGGGCAGACAAGATGGCGTCGAATATACATTTAGTATAAGATTGGATCATACTCGGTAAACACTGATAAAGACAGGATGCAATCCGTTTGCATTTGAAACAATAGCAAAGATATAAGTGCTGGAATCGTTTTCCATGCACAAGTAAGGATCATTGTACTGGGCAATTGAAGGCCCATCCAGACACATCAATACACAAATACCCCCCCGGCTCTACAATGAGAGAGACATTGACGGGTGATTAAGCAAGTATTCGGGGGCCCCCAAAACCAGTCAGGGAGACGATTCGTACACATCCTGGCTGGGTCAACAATGGGGAAAACATTAACGGATAGTTGGCCAGTTTCAGGTGCTACTGAAACCCGTTAAAGAGAAGAACCGCCCCATGCTGGGAGTTTTGAGCGCCAATATTACACAAAGGACAAACATTAAGATTTGAGCGGGAGATAAGGGAACACAGCACTATAACTATAGTGAACAGATGTCCATCGCTCTCTTATTCTCTTTTTGACTTGCTCGATCGCTGGCTGAAGCTCTTCCTTAGGGCTGGACTTTGTTGACTCTTGACTCTTAGCCGTACTGGTCGGTTATTCGAATGTTGGGTGGAGCTCACTCGGAACGAGCCGCCCCGACAAGGGCAAGTAACAGGGTGCACCATCCCGAGTGTCGGTAAACGGTGTCTGGACCCGGAGGCCCGAAGAGACGAGACGAGACGAGAAGAAGAGGAGAAAAATCCACGTGCCGCCACGGTCAGTAAACCCCAACTGCGCCCGAAAATATAAATACAGAACTCATTTTTGAATTCTACGGGTTACTGCACGATCCGGTTTGGGTCCATCGACTTCTTCATGACAACAGGGAGCCTGGCCTGCTTGTCGCCCAGCGAAAATAAACAAGTTGGGTGTAGAACCCTTCCAAACACGTGACAGTCAGGCGCTGCAGCGAAACGAGCCGAGTGCCTCACTTTAAAATTCTCCGAAGTAACACGAGTGGTGAGCAGGTTTTCCGATCCTACAAATCTAGACGTAGTGTAGGTATTGTTAAGGGAGGGTGGTTATTAAGGTTAAAGTATAATGTGTTCCCCTTTTTACGATGTGCCGTGCGTTCTTCATTTCCATAGACCAAGCTTTATGAATGTATGTATACTTGTACTCTCGTTAATTTGCGCCTATGACATGTACTACATGATTTTGGACGCTATGCAATAAAGATTTCCATTTCGTACTATTCAACCGGGTCTATTTGAGTTTTTCTCTGCATTACTGCTCCCTGCACCTAAGTCCAGTGTTAGAACCGTAAGGGCGAGTGGGTCGAACCACTTACAGGTGCTTATTGCAAAAAGGCTGGCCGGAGACCAGAGCAAGCAATAGTATTAGGCAACGAAGGCCTAACCTCGCACCAGCACCGTCTGAGAGACACGTCCAAACCCTTACATATCGGCTAATACCATCCAGTTCTTATGTCCCTCTCTTTTCAGTTACTCCCACAATGCATACACACAACCAAAGAACATAGGAACAGGAGTAGGTCATTCAGCCCCTTGAGCCTGTTCTGCCATTCAATTGAATGGCTGATCTGTATCCCGACTCCATTTACCCACCTTGGTTCCATATCCCTTAATACCCTTACCTAACACAAATCTATCAATCTCAGTTTTCCCCCTTGTTCTGGACTCCCCCACCACAGGAAACAATTTCTCTCTATCTACCCTATCAAATCCTTTAATCATCTTAAACACTTCAATTAGATAACCCCTTAATCTTCTATACTCAATTGAATACAAGCCAAGTCTATGCAACCTGTCCTCATAATTTAACCCTTTTAGCACCAGTATCATTCTGTTGAATCTGCGCTGCACCCTCTCCAAGGCCAATACATCCTTCCCGAGGTCCAGTGACTAGAACTGAACACAGTACTCGATAGGGTCTAACCAGAGCTTTATACAATTGTAGCATAACTTCCACCCCTTTGTTTTCCAGCCGCCTTGAGATAAAGGCCTAACATTCCATTAACCTTTTAAATTATTTTTTGTGCCTGTCTACTCACTTTTAGTGATTTCTGTACATAGATCCCTAAATATCTCTACTCCTCCAGTTCCTAGCTTCTTACCCTTTAGAAAATACTCTGATCTATCTTTCTTAGGTCCAAAGTGGATGACCTCACACTTCCCCACATTGAACACTATCTGCCACAGTTTTGCCCACTCATTTAATATACGGCTCTCTATTCCTTCATCTAAGTCATTGATAAATGTAGTGAACAGCTGTACAGCACTAGTACAGATCCCTGGGGGACACCACTAGTCACATCCTGCCAATTGGAGTACATACCCATTATCCCTACTCTGTCACACACCTCTTAATTAATTCCCTACCCATGTCAATAGGTTGCCTCCAATCTCATGCGCTCTCAATTTTTCTAACAGTCTGTTATGTGGAAGCTTATTGAATGCCTCCTGGAAATCCATATAAATAACATCCATAGATACTCTCTTATCTACAACGTTAGTTACCTCCTCAAAAAATTCAATTAGGTTAGTCAGACATGACTTACCCTTTAAAAATCCATGCTGGCTCTCTCTATTCAGTTCCTATTGATCCAAGTGCTCAGTCACTCTATGCCTAATAACAGATTCTAGTAATTTCCCCTCAAAATACATTTAAATAATTAGTCTAGAATTTCCTGGTTTCCCTCTTCCACCCTTCTTAGCTAAGTGACCATTGGTAATTTTCCAATTCAAGGCAACAATTCCAGAATCAAGAGAGTTTTGGAAGATCATGACTAAATCATCTGCAATTTCCTCACCTACTTCTTTTAATACCCTGGTCTGGAAACTATCAGGTCCTGGACATTTGTCAATCTAAATTATTTTCTCCATTACTATTATTTTACTTATATTAAATCTAGTAAGTTACTCCCCTTGATTTCATTTTAATTTTCTTGGTGTCTCTGGTAATTTATCCTCTACCTCTACTCTGAAGACCGATACAAAGTAATTATTTAGCAAGTCTGCCATTTCATTATTTTCAATTATAATATCACCTGCATCTGTATTTAAGGGGCCCACGTTACCTTTGGCCACCCTCTTTCTCTTAATATATTTTTTAAAACTTTTAGTGTTATCCTTGATATTTTCGTAACTTTTTTTGCGTATTCCCTTTTTGAAGTTTTTACTACTTTCTTTGTATCCCTTTGTTATTCTTTATATCTCTCTCAGGCAGCAGGATCTCCACTAGTCTTTGCATTTGTGTAAACACTTTGGGCTCGATTTTGCCATGGGGCGGGCTGGGGCGTGTCAGGTGGTTTTCGTGTCAGGACCCCGACTCCGATGTGAAGTTGGAAAAAAGTGCGATTTTGCCCTAATTGGGCACTTGATTTCCAGCATGTGGAAACCCCTGGCCCAATGAGTCTTTTCATACAGAAAGTCGCCTCCGATGACATCATCAATGCTGCTGGATTTAAGGCCTGCAAGCAGCCTTGCTTCTTCTGGAGACTTTAAACTTTATGCCCATTGTTGTGACCACTTCATTCAGCAACTATGTCCAGCAGTAGGCCAAAGAGTGCTCCAAGGTTTGATGAAACCTCCCTCCAAGCTCTGGTGGAGGGAGCAAGATCAAATAAGGAGGTGCTCTTCCCTTCCTCAGGGAGCAAAAAGCCTCCCCAGCAGACTAAAGCATGTGGCCTCGGTGGTCAACTCAATCTCTATGTGCCACAGAATCTGGCTGCAGTGCAGGAAGAGGTTTCATGACCTTTTCCGCAAAGGAAAAGTGAGTATGACTTTCCCATCACCCTCAATCTGATCCCCATCGCCTCTCCTCACCAGCACTATGCTTTGCCAACCTCTTCCTCCACATCCACAAACTATAGATTGGCCTACTCCTGCTCCTATTTCTTATGTTCTTATGTTCTTATCCCACTTGACACTGACATCCCTGCACCCTTACCCATTCGCTCTCTCTCTATGGTCACATTCACTTAACTATTCAACCATGCAGCCGTCACACTCCCTATCATTGTGATGCAATGACAACAACTTACAACACACAGGGAGGGCCCTTTGTCTCCTTCTAAGCATCTATGCTATGGATTCTCTACACTCACTCCTTCATTCTCAATCAAACTCCACTTGTGTCCTTCATTGCAGGAAAAGAGAGCCCACAATAAGAGGGAAAGAGCGAGGACAGGAGGAGGGCCACCCTCAGTAGCCCAGCTCACCACCGCGGATGAGGCGGCCCTGGAAATCGCCGGTGTCAAGGGCGATTCGCAAGTGGGGGACAGACAGACGGGCGCATCACAGCAAGCTAGTGACAGAATAGTTTGGCATCTCTCTCATTGACATTGCATGAGTGACTGATAAGTCAATCTGTTGGAGCATCAGAATCATTATGATCATCTGCACAATTCAATGTGCATGCAACCTTTATCTCACATGTCTAACTCTTTCCTTTACTCCCCCACAGGACCATCGAGAGCCCCCTTTCCCACTGTCCAGGAAGAACAGCCTGAGCTTCAAGACTCCTCAGAGGAAGCTGCAACCTCTGAGGGCGTAGCGTCAGCAGAATTCAGTGCACCCAGCACTAGTGCAGACACTCATACCTCGGTGGGACCTTCGCGAGATAGAGTAGTGTTGTCACCTGGTGTATCACAGCTCACAAGTGAGAATCAGCAGATGGTGGAGACAGGGACAGCAGTGGAGAGTCCTAGTCGGAGGGCGCAGCTTGGCTCAGCTGCATATCGTCCCTGTGCCTCCGGGTCCATCCAGAAGGAGAGTGGTGCTGGAACTCTAGGAACAGGTGCAGGAGTCTCTGGCAGGTTTTGTCTCCAGGGTCGCTGCGAGTGTGGAGCAAATGGAGGACTCCATCGTGAACATGGGCAGAGCCTTTGTGGAGGCATTGGCACATGAACGCATCACCACGGAAAGGATGGCAACCTCCGTGGAAAGGATGGCTATGTTAAAGGAGAGGATGGCTACGGCCATGGAGGAGCTAAGTCGCCAGAGTGTTGAAAACATGGTCATTGTTCACAATAGACTGGCATCTCTTGAGGAGCGATGGTCAGCTATTGAGCATAGGAACCAGACCTTCATGGAAGTCCTCTGGAGTAGGACTTCCAGTGCAGAAACGGGTCCTCATGGCCCCCCTGAAGTGCAGCAAGGTGCTGTCAAGCCACTTGCTAGCTCTGAAGTAGGGCTGACCCATAAGAGGGATGTTGGTGGCAGACAACAAGGAAGTGGGGGCTCCTCTCCAACCGCTCACACGACCATGCCACTGCAAAGCCCTCGGTCAGAGCCCCATCAGTGTCCTCACCCAACTGAGATGGGCGTCTCATCCCCTGCACAGCCACAGGAGCAGCAGACTGTTGCCGAGCCCTCATAGGTTCGCAACCCCAGAGGACGGCCGCCAAAGGTGTCGAGACAGGAGCAGCAAGAAAGTGAGCAAGTGGCCTCCACATCTGCTGAAGCCACAGGGGAAGCACCACGTAGGAGCACGCGTAAGAGGAAGATAATGCATAAGTAGTCACAAGGGTAGTCACTTGGGTGTTATGTTGTGTTTATTTTTGAAATGCCATCAGTTGCTTGTTGTGATAAAAAATTCTGATGGCAAATTGTTGAAGTTGTGGCCTGTGTCATTTTGCAAATGGGACTTCCACATTGAGGGCTTAGAGCGACTTGCAATTGTCAGTATGGTGGTCAGAGTGATAGGAATCCGCAGATTCTTCTCCATTGTCGATGCTCTGGTAAGAAGGTGCGAGGCAAAAGTGTTTGATTGTGCAGGCTAAGCAAATCTGGCCAACATGAGTGCGTCCCTTGCATCCCGGGCAGCAATGTGGTCATGCGCTGGCGCCTTCTGGCCTGTGCAGCTTCAGGTGGGTGAGCAGCAGCTTGCTGCTCCTGTTGTTGCTGCTGCTGTTGGTTCTGCTGTTGTTCATGGTTCTGCTGCTGCCACAGCTAGTCTTCATCCAAATCTGATGTCCAGGAGGAAAGGAAATAAATGGTTCCCATGCTTCTGGTATATGCCTCAGTTGAGGAAGCGCTCAGTCAAGGTGGGGAGAGGGGTTTCCCAGGAGGTCACACTGGAGATGGGTGTCAGGCTCCAAACTTCCACAACAATGAGTATGCCTGCTAAAGGTTCCCCTAGACCTGAGACAGCGTGTGAGTTGTCAAAATCGCAAAAAATGGCAGGCAGCTCCGATCCCGCTTCCAGCCTGCCTCTGAGCAATTTTCCCAGAATCGGGGTTTCAGACCCCGTTTCCATCCCGCCTCCAAGGAACAACATGTAAAAACAGCACTATCAGTGGAAGCTAAAGTGACTAGTACATTAAAGAGCAAATTTTTGAGCTCAGTTCCCTGAGTATAAAGGGCAGGAAAAAGGGGCAGTGACGGGCGATCCAATTGTCCACCCCTTTAATGCTGCCACAGGATTTCCGGAGCTTTGTGGGGACAAGGCCTTGGCCTGTGAATAAAGTAGTCGCTACCTAAGAAATCCATTCTAATGAGGGTAAGGAGTGGCCGTTCCTGGCCTCCCACCTCATTCTGTACTCTGCACTTGATGAACACCCAAGCATCGGGGCACCCAGCAAAGTTGGTGCTGTTTTCTGCACCCAAACTCTGCTAATTGGTGGATCTGCGGGAATCCTGGCGGCGGAACATTTCAAGATAGGTCTCCAGAAACCACTATAACCATGCCCCACGATCCCGAATCATATAAGGACATTACGGCCACCGATCTGCATTGGAAGCCAGAAGGACCTAATCATCCAGGCCAGACTCATAGCTGCTCTTTACTTTCCTGGCCCTACCACTGGCCCAGGCTGTGCATATCGTCCAGAGCAGCAAAGCCTAGTGGTGTTCCTGGGCGTTGGTAGCACTTAGGATGGTCCTGGACTTTGATAGTAATGGGTGATCGTCCTGGGTTTAGCAGCATTATGATGCAGCTCTAGGATTTGGAAGCAGGGGTGCACCATTCACAAAATGAGCTTTCACCAAGGATAAAGGATTGGGGGCATGGTAGGGTCAGGGCGGCAGGCAGAAGTCTTGCCCAAACCTCCTCCAGCGACAAATTCACCCTGGTATGAAAATACAGCCCATTGTACCTCTTTCCCTCTCTCTCAGGTTAATACCCTTTTGTGTTTGTAGATGACAAAGAAATGCTGCAACAGATATGTAATAACAACAACAACTTGTATTTATTTAGCGCCTTTAACGTAGTAAAACATCCCAAGGCTGTCTGGGAGCAGCATGAAAGTGAGCAAGGGGCCTCCACATCTGCTGAAGCCACAGGGGAAGCACCACATAGGAGCACACGTAAGAGGAAGATAAAGTACAGGTCGTCAAAAAGGTAGTCACTTGGGTGTTCTGTTGTGTTTAATTCTGAAATGCCATCCGTAAATTTATGTGATAAAATGACTTGATGGCAAACTTGACGTTGTGGGCTGTGCCATTTCGCAAATGGGACTTCCACATTGAGGGCGCAGGGCGACTTGGAATTGTCAGTATGGTGGTCAGAGTGATAGGAAGCCGCAGGTTCTTGTCCACTGTCGATGGTGTGGTAAGAAGGTGCGAGGCAAATGTGTTTGATTGGGCAGCCTAAGCAAATCTGGCCAAGATTAGTGCACCCTTGCATCCCAGGCAGCAATGTTCTCGCGTGCTGTTGCCGCTGGTTGATCCGCCTCCGCTGTCACTCTCCTCCTCCTCCTCCTCATCTGAGGAGGCTATGCGATGAGACACTTGTACCTCAGGCAGCTGCAAGCCACGATGCTGTGCCATGTTGTGAAGTGCACAGCAGACCACGACAATCTGGAGACCCTGGCTGCTGAGTACTGTAGGGCTCCACCTGATCTATCAAGGCATCTAAATCGCATCTTCAGCAAGCCGATGGTTTGCTCAATAATGGATCTGGTGGAAATGTGGCTGGAGTTGTAGCTCTCCTCAGCTTCGTTGGATGGCCTCCTCAACGGCGTCATTAGCCACGTCTTCAGGGGATAGCCCTTGTCTCCAAGTAGCCATCCGCAAAGTTGGTCTGGCGGACTGAAGAGCAGAGGCACACTAGACTGTCGCAGAATGAGTCATGGCAACTGTCAGGGTACTTGGCGCAAACATGCAAAATTTCCTTATTGTGGTTACACACCAGCCTGCACGTTGAGGGAGTGGAAGCCCTTGCGTTTGACAAAAATACCTGGATTGTGATGGGGTGCCTTAAGAGCCACATGTTTGCAGTCTACGACGCCCTGGACCCTTGGAAAGCCTGCCAGATTAGCAAAGCCAACCGCACGCGCGGTTACACTTGCTTGGTCCTTGGAGAAGTTGATGTAATTGTGGGCGTTGGCAAAGAGGGCATCGGTTACCTGCATGATGCAAGTGTGTGCGGCTGACTGGGAGACGCCGCTGATGTCTGCTGTTGATCCCTGGAATTTGCCTGAAGCAAAAAGTTGAGTGGTGGTGACTTTGACGGCCACTGGTAAGGGGTGTCCACCGGCTCCTCTGGGCTCCAGGTCTTGCTGCAGCATTGCGCAGATGTGACCCACTACCTCTCGTGAAAGTCTGAGCCTCCTTTGGCACTGCTACTCAGTCATGTTGAGGTAGCTCATCCTCTGTCTGTAAATCCTGTTTTGGGAGTATCTCCTGCAGCGTCGTCCTTCCTGGCGCTGGAGCCTTCTCGCCTGTGCAGCTTCAGGTGGGTGAGCAGCAGGTTGGCGCTCCTGTTGTTGCTCCTGCTTGTTGGTGCTGCTGTTGTTCCGGGTTCTGCTGCTGCCGCGGCTGGTCTTCGTCCGAATCTGAGATCCAGGAGGAAAGGAAATAAATGGTTTCCATGCTGCAGATATATACCTCAGTTGAGGAAGCGCTCAGTCAAGGTGGGGAGAGGGGTTTCCCAGAAGGTCACACTGGAGATGGATCTCAGCTTCAAAACTTCCAAAATGAGTAGGCCTGCTAAAGGTTCTCCCAGACCTGAGAAAACAAAGTTCTGCCACCTGCAAATGATCATTGTAGAAAACTCCTTTTTAATGATGGAGCTGCAGCTGTTAGTAAGCCATCCACTTGTGAGCCCGCCAGGATTAACTGGAGTGTTCCAGGGGAGACGTGCAGCACGTGGGAAATGTGTTAAACTCAGAAAGGCCTCTCAAAATGGCATTATAGAGGCACTTAACAAGCATTTAAGGGCCTTAAGGGCCTATCCCACCTCTTGGAGGTGGGACCGAAACGGGGTCTGAAAGGCCGCTTTTGGGAAAGTTGTTCAGAGGCGGGCTAGAGGCGGGATCGGAGCCCGCCACCATTTTTTGCAACTTTCCCACCTGACCCGCCTCCAAACCAACTCCACAGGCCTGGCAAAATCCAGCCCTATGCCTCTATTGATAAAGCCAAGGATACCGTATACTTTTTTAACAGACTAAACTTGCCCTGCCACCTTCAAAGATTTGTGTAAGTGAACCCCCAGGTTTAGTTTATTTTGCCTCCCCTCACTCTTCTAAAAGTCCAGGGTGTAAAAATTGGGTAGTGCCCCCTTTAGCGCCCCTAAAAAGTTAACGCCCCTGCAGCCGATTTTCCCAGGTAGCACCCCGAGAGGGAGGAGCGGCGCTACTGGAAGCGCCCCGCGTCCCTCTTGGGGCGCTGCGACCCAAAATCGTGGCGCAACGTGCCGCAGCGCCACACGCCGCGGTACTGCAGGCCTTCCTCCCCTTATTAAAGTGGAGGGGCCTGGCGCAGCGCATCCCGGCGCCCAGCTGGGCCACGAGGGATCGGGAGTGCCTGCAAACGCCGGGCTCACGGAGAGCAGCTGGCACCCGGCGGGGGGGCTTCACGGGGGCCGGGGACAGCAACGGGGGCAGGTGCTGGCAGGTGGCCAGCAACAAAAATGGTCGCCCGCCACCTCCCCTTTAACTAGCGCTGCCCCGACCACAGGTAGGCCCCCCTGACCCCGTCGGACATAGCGTCCTGTGGTAAATCGGGGAGCGCCACCCAAGATTACAGCCGGAGCGCAAGCAGGGCGCTGCGCACGGCGATGACGTCATCGCCGGCAGCGCAGCGCCACGCGGCATAACGGTTAGCGCCTAACCTCCCACTGAATTTTGCAGGAGGCATTAGCGGCGCCGTGCCGAGGCGCTAGTTGATTTGCGCCCCGTTAGCACCCTCTTAGGGCGCTAACAGGAGGCGCAAATCAACCGAATTTAGCCCCCCCAGATGTTTCAATTGCATGATACAGAATATCCCACACTAAACCACAAATTTTTCCCAAACAACCATGCTTTTTAACCACTATATTTAATTCCTATTCTGAACTCCCAGAAATAGTACTTTTATTTCAATCCAATTAAACCACAGGTATAAACATAACAACAACAATTTTCATTTATACAGCACCCTGAACATAGTAAAACACCCCAAGGTGCTTCACAGGAGCGTTATCAAACAAAATTTGACACCAACCCACATAAGGAGATATTAGGGCAGATGACTAAAAGCTCGGTCAAAGAAGTAGGTTTTAAGGAGCATCTTAATAAAGGAGAGGTAGAGAGGTGGAAAGGTTCAGGGAGGGAATTCCAGAGCTTAGGGCCTAGGCAGCTGAAGGCACAGCCACCAATGGTGGAGCGATTAAAATTGGGGAGGCGCAAGAGGCCGGTATTGGAGGAGCGCAGAGATTTCGGAGAGTTGTAGAGCTGGAGGAGGTTACAGAGATAGGAGGAGCAAGGCCATGGAGGAATCTGAAAACAAATAAAACACATTATGGAAACTGTTGAATATGATATTTGTTCAATGATTATTACAACTGACTCGCAATTATTTGGTTTACTTGCATTATTTGATAGAATCCACTTATTAGCTAAATACTATTCAAAAAATCTCTGATGTCTATCTGCTATATCAAATAATAATATTAAAATAACTGGTAATATGATGCATACTTACACTTAAATATAATTTCTAATCTTGTATTTTCAGCCTGAATGCGAAGTTCTTCAAAAGCCATTATTATTCTCTAAAGTTAGAATTATAAATAGGAAAATGTAAATACACAATATAATGGAACTCTGAAAATTTAGATATAAGCACAGAAAATATCCACCTCAGAAATCAGTAAACTATTTGTTATAGTTCTACCGATATAAAGTTTTTGCTGTGGTGCACATCAATAGAGCACCATACCTCAAAAGTGGCTGTCACTTCAGCATTAAATAATGAGAGCCTCAAATATCATATTTATAAAGCACTAAGCAATCAGAAATCACTGTTAATTGTCAATGATATTGATTAGGGGAAATTTACTAACCAATCCCAAGTTCCATTTAGTAGCAACTGGGAGACAACTGTGGAGGTAATTTTAACCTAACCCGCCCGGCGGGAATCTGACAGGATCAGGTAGGCTGGATGCCCTTTTTGCACTCTGCCCAATTTAACTCTACATTGACCCGATCGCGTCAGCTTCCCGCCAGGTGGGTTAGGTTAAAATTACCTTCTATGAATCAAGAAACAGCAAATAACAGAACAACAGCCTGTCGGATTGCTTTAAAGAATTTTAAATGGTTTTTGAGCCAATATCTTGCTTTGAGAGCCAACCCAGTTTAAAACTGTATAAAAATCTATTATAATATAATAACCACATAAAAAAAATAACAAAATGATTAAATTACCCATAGTGCATCCACTACATTGCAAACCCCTGCAATGTTTTCTGCCAAGTGCCTATTCTTTTGTTAGGAATCTGAAGCTTGAGTTTCTATGCTTCTCTAACCTTCAGTTCCTTAGATTAACTTTAATTCTTTTTGGATAGAGTAGTGTTATTGTTATGTTACTGGACTAGTAATTCAGAAACCTAGACTAATAATCCAGAGCATGAGTTCAAATTCCACCATGGCAGTTGGAAAATGTGATTTCCGTTTTTTTTTAAAGTTGGGATCAGTAAAAGTGACCATGAAGCTGTTAGATTATTGTAAAAAAACAATGGGGGAAAAATTTGATACCTTAGCGCCTCCCATTAGCGCCAGCAGATAGTGTGAAAGGGGCGCTAGAACATTATCGCCGGGGTGAGGCGAATCCAGCACCGCACGCCAAATTCTGCCCACCCGCAGCGCCGCCATTAAGTTATCGCTGGGAGCCTCAACGTCAGATGGATTGTGACGTCAGTGAGTGTGCAACGCTCACTGACCGCCCGATCTACAAAATTTATTGTCTACCTGACTACCTGAAGGAAACAGCGACAGGGAGAACTGGCATGAACCACCAGGAAGCTGGCTCCACGGACGTTATTTAAGGGGTTCATCAGTAATGAGTCGCAGCTGTAGGTTAGTGGAGCTTCAGTGCTTTCTTGACAATTTCACATAGTGCAACAGTTTCATTCCATAAATTCAACGTTATTTAGTATCAGGAGTGTTGTGGCAACTAAAAAGTAGCTACATTTATTCTTTAAAAAATCAAACTGCTACACTTGGTTACATTAATGAACGCTGTACTGGCAGTTGACCTTGCCCTCCAGGATCTACGGCAGAGGGAGCGGAAGCAATGAGAAAGACTGGAACATGTGGCCAGAGGGAAGAGGAGGGTCATCAGGGCTCTCAACAGGAGGCCTTCCCCTCCAAGGGTATTCCGGCTGCAGACTACACCACCTCAGCATGGGTGGCAGCAGTCTGGGCTGGCTGGATGACAATGGCGGAGTGGCAGTGGTGGGAGCAGGAATGCTGTCATCCTGAGAGCGGACAGCAGGTTCCTGCTCCACTGACCCACTGCCACTCCCCCGGGGCAGCACCTCAGCATCCCTATCAATCTGTTGGAGCAGATTGCTGGCCTGCTGCGACACCGTGAAAGCCCCGGTTGACTGTGGTAGACCCAGCCAGCCATGATGGCAGCAGTCCGAGCTTGCGTGGCATCAAGCTGAGACTGCATGAGAGCAGTCTTAGATTGGATGCCACCAAGCATAGACTGCATTACAGCACTAAGGGGTAAAAATTCAGTTGGTTGCGCCTCCCGTTAGCGCCTTAAGAGGGCGCTAATGGGGCGCAAAGCCGCTAACGCCCGGGTGCAGCGATGTTTACGCCGCTCGGGAACTTAACTAGACATTGTGCGGTGGCGCTAAACTTTACCACTGCGACCACCTGCGCGCGCAGATTGTGACGTCATTCCATGGTGCAACGCCCTTGTGGCGCCCCGGAGCGGAAATTGAGTGGCGCCCCCTGCCTTACCGCCTGGCGCATCCAACGACCAGAAGACTGGAACGCTATCAATCGCTGTGGGGCTGGGGGGGGGGGCGCTATTTAAAGGGGGCCTCTTCCTGTCTTTTATTGTTGGTGGCATTTTTGAACGACGCATTCTGAGAGAGAGAGGGAGAGACTTCTGGAGAGATTCAACGTTGTGTGAAGGAGTTTTGGGTACTGAGCAGCACTTTGCAGGTTCATTTTGATTTGCCATTCCTTGTATCGATTTAGCAGAGACTGTGGGAGCTGCACTCTGAGCTCTTTGCCTGGTACTCTCCATTGTTCTTTCCAGCACATTTGATGTGCAAGTCTCTCCAGGCCGAGATTCAAGGCTGCAATGAACAGGATGTGGATGGAAAGCAAGATTAACCATCCCCTTTAAGAACTGGCCCGTGCCATTGTGTGTGTGTTCCATTGCTGACTGACATTACATGAGCTTCGCCAGCGCTCTGAGTTAGCGCCTCACTCCTTGGCCTTTGCGCCTTAAGACAGGTGTGCAGCGCCTGATTTAGCGCTCCACTCACCTCCCGGGGCGGTAAAAGTGAAGTTTCCAGTCAGTGGCGATAATTAGCGCCAGGCGCTAATATTTGCGTCCAGACGATATTTGCGCCCCAAATGGGGCGCGACCTAATTTTTACCCCTAAGACTTTGCGTTGCTTCCGGCTGTGCTGAAATGGAAGCTGCCAGATCGCCCATCACACGCGGCATTAGGTATGGGGTGCCATGGTCTCTCTGGGAGTCTATCCTTTGCAGACTGGAAATGAAGGGCTCCATGTTGTGCGCAGAGCCTTGTGCAATGTTGGAGGTGGACTCCTCCACACTCCTTATCATTGTCGAGAGGCTCTCGGGCATCTCCGTGTTCATGCCCATCACCCTTCTTCTAGCGGCCTCCCCATCAAGGTCCTCATATGAGTCCTGTACAGGAGAACACACGTGCGAACTCACCCTCTGGGGAGCTGGCCCCCGAGCTACCCTTTTCCCCCGGCCTTGCTGCAGCCCACTTGTCCTCAGTGCCTCACCCTGTGCAGATCCTGCTACTATACTAGCCTCTAAAGAACACGTAGTGCTAGTATCTGAGCTGGTGCCTGCAGGTGAGACATGCAGTGACGCGGGCTGTTCCTCGTCCTCCTCCTCTTCTCCCGCCTCGTTCTCTACAGTGCCCTCAGGGATAGGCTGCTCAGGTGCTTGTTCATTATCTGAAAGCATAAAAGCACAAGAGTCGGGTTAAGGTTGCCTGTTTTTAATTATTTGCCAGTTATTTTTGATCCTTTATTGGTGCGATTCTTTTTTGTTTAGTGCATTTTGGAGGTTTTTTGTTTTAAAAATCAGCTTCTGCTGCTGTGTGTCTCATTTCCTCCCTGACCGAACCTTAGGTTATCTTTCCCTCCTCCACCATGGATATGTACAACAAACAGAATTATTTTTCTGTATGCTTTATCCTCATTCTTTGTGCCATTTCTACCCACTCTCATTCCTTTTTCAGTTTCAGTCTCCCTCTGTGCTTTTTCAGCAGTCTCTGAGGGGGAAATTAGGCTTTGTAGCACCATTTTTTAGGTGGTAAGCGGACTCCTAACGCTGGAAAATGGCATCCAAGATGCAAGCGCACATATCTGACTGGAAGCGCATCGGACGTCACCTTGGTAAAGGAGTTTGCGCGCGCACACCAAACGGCTGCTGGCAACATGCAGAGCAGGCAGATTATGATGTCAATCAGTGTCTAACACTTTCATCTTCACTGTCTTCTTCCTCTACTTAATGGGAAGGTTCCAGTTCTTGAGTATTTGAAATGAAAAAGGAACAAGTATTGGGTTGTGGTGAGGGGAGAGGAGAAAGTAAGAAGTGCATGCTGACACCATCTTCAGTTTGTGAAACAGAAGAGATTATGGGATGAGGGAGAAGTGGGATGAGAGAAGGAGGATTAGGTATGCCGACACCCACAGCATCAATCCCTCCAGCCCCGCCAGTTGCCACGGCCTCAGTGATGCCCCTTCTCATGATGGCCAGTACTGTCTCCTCCCTGATGGTTAAAACATGAAGGCGTGCTTGTCCTCCTCCAGCTCTTTCCTGCTGCCTGCTGTTATGCGCCACCTTCTCCTGCAAGAAAGAGAGAAGTGTGTCAGTGAGTGTCCTACAATATGTTTGGGTGATATGGTTGCAATGGTTGAATATCTGCCAGTGCGTGTGAGCTGTGACTTGTGGGTGCGAGGCTTGCAACAGTGCTAAGAGTGTGCGGGTGAGGTAAAGCATTTGAATTGAAGGGTTGAGCACTGATTGATAGAGAACTTAAGAACATAAGAATTAGGAGCAGGAGTAGGCCATACGGCCCTTCGAGCCACTCCGCCTTCCAGTAAGATCATGGCTGATCTTAGACCTCAACTCCACTATCCCGCCCGGTTCCCCATATCCTTTGATTCCCCTAGAGTCCAAAAATCTATCTATCTCAGCTTTGAATATACTCAATGACTCAGTATCCACAGCCCTTTGGGCTAGAGAATTCCAAAGATTAACAACCCTCTGAGTGAAGAAATTCCTCCTCATCTCAGTCTTAAATGGCCGACCCCTTAACCTGAGACTATGCCCCCTAGTTTTAGACTCTCCAGCCAGCAGAAACAACTTCTCAGCATCTACAAAAGCAAAATACTGCGGATGCTGGAAATCTGAAATAAAAACAGAAAATGCTGGAAATACTCAGCAGGTCAGGCAGCATCTGTGGAGAGAGAAACAGAGTTAACGTTTCAGGTCGATGACCCTTCGTCAGAACTGGAAAAAGCTGGAGATCGAACAGGTTTTTAAGCAAGTGCAGGGGCAGGGAAAGGGGGGAGGGGAGGAAAGAACAAAAGGGAAGGTCTGTGATAGGATGGAAGGCAGGAGAGATTAAGAGACATCAAGAGATGGTGCAAGGCAAAAGGAGGTGATAATGGGACAAGTTAAGAAACAAAAGATGGCTCTAGATGGAAGGCAGGAGAGATTAAGAGATATTAAGAGACATTAAGATATGGTGCAAGGCAAAAGGAGATGGTAATGGGACAAGTTAAGAAACAAAAGATGGCTCTAGATGAAGTGTAAATGGCACTGGAAGAATGAAAGACAGCTGCCATGTGGGAGAGAGAAAAATAAAATAAAATAAAATAAATGGAAAAAAAAAATAGGGGCAGAGGTTATGGTCTGAAATTGTTGAACTCTATGTTGAGTCCAGAAGGCTGTAAAGTGCCTAATCGAAAGATGAGGTGCTGTTCCTCGAGCTTACGTTGAGCTTCATTGGAACAGTGTAAGAGACTGAGGACGGTGAGGTCTGAGTGGGAGTGGAGCAGAGAATTAAAGTGACAGGCGACCAGAAGCTCGGGGTCACCCTTAGGGAAAGCGGTCACCCAATCTGCGTTTGGTCTCCCCAATGTAGAGGAGACCGCATCGTGAGCAGCGAATACAGTATACTAAATTGCAAGAAGTACAAGTAAATCGCTGTTTCACCTGGAAGGAGTGTTTGGGGCCCTGGACAGTGGGAAGGGTGGAGGTAAAAGGGCATGTGTTGCCTCTCCTGCGCTTGCACGGGAAGGTGCCGGGCGAAGGGGAAGGGGTGTTGGGGGTGATAGAGGAGTGGACCAGGGTGTCGCAGAGGGAGCGGTCCCTTCGGAATGCTGAAAGGGGAGGTGAGGGGAAGACGTGTTTGGTGCTGGGATCACGCTGGAGGTGGCGGAAATGGCGGAGGATGATCCGCTGAATGTGGAGGCTGGTGGGGTGAAAGGTGAGGATAAGGGGAACCCTATCGTGGTTCTGGGAGAGAGGGGAAGGGGTGAGAGCAGAAGTGCGGGAAATAGAACGGACACGGTCAAGGGCCGTGTTAACCACAGTAGGGGGGAATCCTCAGCTGAGGAAAAAGGAAGACATGTCGGAAGCACTGGTATGGAAGGTGGCTGTCAAAGTCACCACCGCCCTCAACTTCTTCGCCTCAGGCTCCTTCCTGGGATCTGCAGCAGACATTTGCGGCATCTCGCAGTCGGCCACCCACAGATGCATCACACAGGTCACCGATGCCATGTTTGACAAGTCAGCCAATTATGTGAACTTTGCCACTGGTGAAGCCAGTGTTACTGAGCGGACGCTCGGCTTTGCCGCTCTGGCTGGCTTCCCAAGGGTGCAGGGTATCATCGACTGAACACGTGGCCATCAGGGCACCCCCACATCAACCAGGAGTGTTTGTGAACCGCAAGGGCTTCCACTCCCTCAATGTGCAGCTCGTCTACAACCATAGGAAGATCATCATGCATGTGTGCGCCAAATTCCTTAGCAGCTGTCATGACTCTTTCATCATGCACCAGTCCACCCATCCTCAGCTCTTCACACCGCCAAACACACTTACCGCTGGCTGCTTGGAGACCAGGGTTATCCACTGAAGATGTGGCTCATGACACCCTTGAGGATGCCAAGAAATGAGGCTCAGGAGCGCTATAATGAAAGCCACCAGATGTGTCATCGAGCAAACAATAGGCATGCTGAAGATGGGCTTCAGATGCCTTGACAGATCTGGAGGAGCGCTTCAGTACGCACCAGCCATGGTCTCCAGAAGCGTCGTCGTCTGCTACGCGCTGCACAACATAGAGCAGCAACAAGGATTACAGCTGCATGAGGAGCAAGGCGCAGAGCGCACACCCTCTTCAAAAGAGGAGGAGGAGCAGGAGGAACCTGAGGTCCAGAGACCAGCAGCACCAGAGCACTCTGCTGCCCGGGAGGCCAGGGATGGCCTCATCATGGCCACATTTACTGCAAAATTCCTGCATTACACCCATATGGCTGCCACATGTTGTGCCAGGTTCCCACCCCCAACAACACCATAAAGCATTCCGACAATGACCAAGCCATTCCTTTCACACTGACCCCCATTGCTGGAGGTAACGTTATGTCTCACCATTCACTCCAACTCACTAAGCCACTTCCAAAGTAGCAGTCAAAAATTGGCACAAATGGAAAGTGGTGAAAATAAAGTTTCATATGTGTCATAACAGTAACGGAACCTTAACAACACTTCTATAAATACCCATGTGCTTAACTCTTGCGCATCTACTTCTATGTCATTTTTCGTTTACGTGAGCTTCTATGAGGTACAACCCCTGTGCCTTCAGCAGAGGTAGAGACAGCCTGCTTACTTCCCTGCTGCGACTGCGTAGACACTTTTGGCGGACGTCTTTTGGCGGTGTATTTGGATTTTCAGTAGGCCTTTGATAAAGTCCCACATAAGAGGTTAGTGTGCAAAATTAAAGAACATGGGATTGGGGGTAATATACTGGCATGGATTGAAAATTGGTTAACAGACAGGAAACAGAGAGTAAGAATAAATGGGTCTTTTTCGGGGTGGCAGGCGGTGACTAGTGGGGTACCGCAGGTATCAGTGCTTGGACCCCAGCTATTCACAATATATATCAATGATTTGGATGAGGGAACCAAATGTAATATTTCCAAGTTTGCTGACGACACAAAACTAGGTGGGATTGTGAGTTGTGAGGAGGATGCAAAGAGGCTTCACGGCGATTTAGACAACTTGAGTGAGTGGGCAAATACATGGCAGATGCAGTATAACGTGGATACATGTGAAGTTATCCACTTCGGTAGGAAAAACAGAAAGGTAGAGTATTATTTAAATGGTGATAGACTGGGAAATGCTAATGTACAAAGGGACCTGGGTGTCCTTGTACACTGAAAGCAAACATGCAGGTGCAGCAAGCAGTTAGGAAGGCAAATGGTATGTTGGCCTTCATTGCAAGAGGATTTGAGTACAGGAGCAAGGATGTCTTACTACAGTTGTACAGGGCCTTGGTGAGACCACACCTGGAGTACTGTGTGCAGTTTTGGTTTCCTTACCCAAGAAAGGATATACTTGCCATGGAGGGAGTGCAGCGAAGGTTCACCAGACTGATTCCTGGGATGGCAGGACTGTAATTTGAGGAGAGATTGGGTCGACTAGGCCTGTATTCACTAGAGTTTAGAAGAATGAGAGGGGATCTCATTGAAACGTATAAAATTCTGACAGGGCTAGACAGACTGGATGCAGGGAGGATGTTTCCCCTGGCTGGGGGGTCTAGAATGAGGGGTCACAGTCTCAGGATACAGGGTAGGACATTTAGGACTGAGATGAGGAGAAATTTCTTCACTCAGAGGGTGGTGAACCTATGGAATTCTCTACCACAGAAGGCTGTGGAGGCTAAGTCACTGAATATATTTAAGAAGGAGATAGATAGATTTCTAGACACAAAAGGCATCAAGGGGTATGGGGAGAGAGCGGGAATATGGTATTGAGATAGAGGATTAGCCATGATCATATTGAATAGCGGAGCAGGCTCGAAGGGCCGAATGGCCTACACCTGTTCCTATTTTTCTATGCTTCTATGTTTCTATGTCCTCTGGGTTTTGGAGCCTCTGATGGCCCAGCCAAAGTCTGCTGCTCCTGCGACTGTGCAAGAGCAGACTTGGCCATCACGATCCGAGGAGGAATCTGGGATTCTACCTGTGGGAGAAGTGTGAGCGCTTTGAGAAGAGCCCCCACTTCCATGTCCCCTCTCACCGTCATCCCTTTCATGGGCCACCCGCACTTCCCTGCTGGCAAGAAGCTGGAGAGCACCTTGCTGCACAGCAGTGGGGCCATGAGGACCCAAGTCTACGTTTACATCCCTCCTGGAAAGGAGGTCTATGAGCCTCTGCCATCTGTTGTCCATAGATAGTATATGCTTATGTGAGTGGCACATTAACTGCTCCATGCAGGTGGCCTTCTTTTCCATGGAAGAGAATATTGTCCCCATCGCCTGAGACACTGTGGTGGTCATGTTGGAGATGGACTTCTCCATTCTCTGTACATTTGCAGACATCACGTCTGCAAAATCTGACAGAGCCACCTGCACTTCTTCCCGCACCTCCAGGATCATCCTCTTTCTCGATGGCTCCCGAGGCTCAGCGTCTGCATGCAGCTTAGCAGAGCTAGAGAGCCCTGCGGCGAGGAGTCTCCACTGCTGTTCCTGTCTCCACCATCTACTCTTGCTCTCTTGTGATTTGTGAGACACCATATGACAACACTACTCTATCTAGCATAGGACCCACCGAGGTGTGCGTATCTGCGCTGGTGCTGGGTGCATTTAGGTCTGGTGACAGTGCTCCCTCAGAGGCTGAAGGCTCCTCTAAGGAGTCGTCTTCCTTCTCCGGCTGGACAGAGGGTGGAGGGGGGGCTCTTGATGGACCTGTGGGAGAGAAAAAGGGATGATTTAGAAATGTTATATTAAGAATGGGTAACGATACAATAATGCACATGATGAACATTCACTGGTTGCTGACATCAGTCACCATTTGAGTGACTGCTCTTTGCCATCTGGCTGTATGAGATGTAATTCTGTCAGCAGGATGCGAGAGGACCCCCTCTCTCCATCTCCCACCGCCAGCAGCTCCGCAACTCTATACACCTCCAGGGCAACCTCCTCTGCCGGAGTTAAAGTGGTGAAGGATGGAAGGCCAGCTCCAGTTCTCTCCCTCTCCCTGTTGTTGTGTGCTTGTTTCTCCTGTAAGGAGAGAAAGAAGAGAAGTTTGAGTGAGAGTGACAGCATGAGTGTAAGGAATGTGTGGGTTACATCTGCAGAGGATGACTATGAGGGAGTGTGGTGCGAATGCCAAAGTACCAAAGTCAAATGGCCTCCTTGTGTGGTGTTACTTGGTTATGATTGCATTAGGATGAGGGTGAGTGTGAGGGGTGGTTAGTCAGAGGGAGATGTGAGTATGTACATAGAGAGAGAGGGATGAGTTAACGTGCAAGGTATGTTGGTGTGAGTAATGATGTGCAGAAGCAGGCTTGGGAAGGCAGTGATGGGGATGTGGAGACAGGCACAGCAGGATGAAGGTGAGTGTGGCTTTGCACTCACCTTTCCTCATCTCATGAGATCATTGAAGCGCTTCCGGCGCTGCACCCAGGTCCGCCTCACCACATCCCTGCTGTTGACCTCCTCAGCTATTTGGAGGCAGGCTCTTTTTGTCTCTTGGGGAGGTTTCTTCCGCCCAGCAGCAGTGAAGAGGACCTCCCTGCGTGCTCTGACTCCCTCCACATGAGTATGCAGGGAGTCATCTGAAAACCTGGGTGCAGCCCTCCGTCTTTGTGAAGTGATGTTTTGAAGTGTGAGCAATAAGAAGCTCCTGCAATATCCTCCCTGCACACTCCTAGATGAAACTTTAAATGTGATGTGGCCAAGGCTGCTTTAAATATCCCAGCTGGAAATGAGTCATCGATGACGTCATCAGACCCGTACCATTTAATAGGGCTGGAAAATGCACATGTCTGCCATAATAAGCTCCATTAACTGAAAATCGCTCTGAGGAGCAGGATCATCAGAATAACGGGGTTCCAACCCGCCATGCGACCCGCATGCACCTGACCTGACTCAGTAAATAAAATTACAGCTAAAATGTTTGTTTAAAGTCTCTGCCATTTCCTTATTCCCCATTATAATTTCACCTGTCTCAGCCTCTTAGGGACCAACGCTTACTTTTGCTACTCTCTTCCTTTTTACATACTTGTAGAAACTCCTACAATCTGTTTTTATATTTCTTGCTAGTTTACTCTCATATTCTATTTTCTCCCCTTTCATCAATTTTTTGCTCATCCTATGCTGCTTTCTAAAGCTCTCCCAATCCTCAGGATTACTACTATTCTTCACAACATCATAAGCCTCTTCTTTTAATCTAATACTATCCTTAACTTCTTTAGTTAGCCACGGATGGATCACTTTTTCCATGGAGTTTTTATTTCTCAATGGAATGTATATTCGTTGAGAATTTTGGAATATTTCTTTAAATGTCTGTCACTGCTCATCTACCGCCATACCTTTTAATCTAATTTCCTAATCTACCTTAGCCAACTCGCTAAGATCACCTCTCATTCTTCTAAACTCCAGAGAGTATAGGCCCAATCTACTCATATGATAACCCTCTCATCCCTGGGATCAATCTAGTGAACCTTTGTTGCACCGCCTCTAAGGCAAGTATGTCCTTCCTCAGATAAGGAGAACAAAACTGTGCACAGTGCTCCAGGTGTGGTCTCACCAAAGCTCTGTACAATTCTAGTAAGACTTCCTTACTCTTGTACTCCAACCCCCTTACAATAAGCCAACATGCCATGTGCCTTCCTAATTACTTACTGTACCTGCAGTCGGGAACGGTAGCATAGTGGTTATGTTACTGGACTAGTAATCCATGAGGCCTGGACTAATAATCCGGTGACAAGAGTTCAAATCCCACCATGGCATCTGGGAAATTTAAATTCACATACTTAAATAAACCTCTACAAAACAGAATAAGAATAAAACCGGACAGACTACCCGGCATCGACCTTGGCACCGGCTACGGACACGACAATGGCACACCCAGCAAAGTCCTCCTCACCAAATCAGGGGACTTGTCCCAAAATTAGGAGAGCTGTCCCACAGTGTAGTCAAGCAACAGCCTGATATAGTCATACTCACACAATCATACCTTTCAGCCACTGTCCCAAACTCCTCCATCACCATCCCGGCTGTCGTTCTGAAGACTTGTGCTCCAGAACTAGCCGCGCCTCTAGCCAAGGTGTTCCAGTACAGCTACAAGACAGGCATCGATCCGAAAATGTGGAAAACTGCCCAGATATGTCCTGTCCACAAAAAGCAGGACAAATCCAATCCAGCAAATTACCGCATCAGTCTACTGACAATCATCATCAAAGTGATGGAAGGTGTCATCGACAGTGCTATCAAGCGGCACCTGTTCACTGACGCCCAATTTGGGTTCTGCCAAGACCACTCAGCTCCCAACCTCATTACAGCCTTGGTCCAAACATGGACAAAGGAGCTGAATTCCAGAGGTGAGGTGAGAGTGACTGCCCTTGACATCAAGGCAGCATTTGACCGAGTGTGGCTTCAAGGAGCCCGAGTAAAACTGAAGTCAATGGGAATCAGGGGGAAAACTCTCCACTGGCTGAAGTCATACCTAGCACAAAGGAAGATGGTTGTGGTGGTTGAAGGTCAATCATCACAGCCCCAGGACATCGCTGCAGGAGTTCCTTGGGGCAGTGTCCTCGGCCCAACCAGCTTCATCAATGACCTTCCCTCCAACCTAAGGTCAGAAATGAGGATGTACGCTGATGACTGCACAGTGTTCAGTGCCATTCACAACTCCTCAGATAATGAAGCAGACCACAACAAGACCTGGACGACATTCAGGCTGTGGCAGTTAACATTCGAGCCACACAAGTGCCAGGCAATAACTATCTCCAACAAGCGAGCGTCTAACCAACGCCCCTTGACATTCAATGGCATTACCATTGCCGAATCCCCCACCATCAACATCCTGGGGGTCACCATTGACCAGAAACTTAACAGGACCAGCCACATAAATACTGTGGCAACAAGAGTAGGTCAGAGGCTAGGAATTCTGCGGCAAGTGTCTCACCTCCTCACTCCCCAAAGCATTTCCACCATCTACAAGGCACAAGTAAGGAGTGTGATGGAATACTCTCCACTTGCCTGGATGAGTGCAGCTCCAACAACACTCAAGAAGCTCGACACCATCCAGGACAAAGCAGCCCGCTTGATTGGCACCCCATCCACCACCTTAAACATTCACTCCCTCCACCACTGGCGTACCGTGGCTGCAGTGTGTACCATCCACAAGATGCACAGCAGAAACTCGCCACGGCTTCTTTGGCAGTACCTCCCAAACCCACGACCTCTTCCACCTAGAAGAACAAGGGCAGCAGGCACATGGGAACACCACCACCTCCAAGTTCCCCTCCAAGTCACACACCATCCTGACTTGGAAGTATATCGCCATTCCTTCATCGTCGCTGAGTCAAAATCCTGGAATTCCCTCCCTAACAGCACTATGGGAGTACCTTCACCACACAGACTGCAGCGGTTCAAGAAGGCAGTTCACCACCACCTTCTCAACGGCAATTAGGGATGGGCAATAAATGCTGGCCTTGCCAGTGGCGCCCACATCCCAGAAATGAATTTTAAAAAAATTAGCTTTAAGACTCTCGTTTCAGATTTAAGTATTTCACTCTCTAACTCAATGTGAAATTCTATCATATTATGATCACTCTTCCCCAGAGGATCCTTTACAATGAGATTACTAATTAACTCTGTCTCATTACACAATACAAGATCTAAAATAGCTTGTTCGCTGGTTGGTTCCAAGACGTATTATTCCAGGAAACAGCCTCAAAATCATTCCATGAACTCGTATCCAGACTGCCTTTGCCAATTTGATTTGCCCAGTCGATATGAAGATTGAATTCCCCCATGATTATTGTATTACCTTTGTTACAAACTCCCATTATTTGTTGATTAATACTCTGTCCAAAGGTATAGCTACTGTTTGTGGGCCTATAAACTACTCCCACTACTGTTTTCTGCCCCTTGTTATATCTTATCTCCACCCATACTGATTCTACTTCCTGATGTTCTGAGCCTACACACCTCTACACCTCCATCCCCCACCAGGATGGCCTGAGGGCACTCCACTTCTTCCTTGAACAGAGGCCCATCCAGGCCCCTTCCACCACCACCCTCCTTTGCCTGGCTGAATTTGTTCTCACATTGAACAACTTCTCCTTTAACTCCACTCACTTCCTCCAAATTAAAGATGTTGCTGTGGGAGCCTGCATGGGTCCTAGTTATGCCTGCCTTTTCGTGGGATATGTGGAACATTCTTTGTTCCAGTCCTACCTGAGCCATACGCAAATTGGCATTGGGTCAAGCAGATCAGAGAGTTAAATGCGTGGCTCAAAGAGTGGTGTGGGAAAATGGGGTTTCAATTCATGGGGCACTGGCACCAGTACTGGGGAAAGAGGGAGCTGTTCCGTTGGGACGTGCTCCACTTAAACTGGGCTGGGACCAGCGTCCTTGCGAATCGAATAACTAGGGCTGTAGATAGGGCTTTAAACTAAAAAAAAGGGGGGGAAGGGTCAGGTGAGGGTAAATTTAGAAATCTAAAGAGAAAGGTCAAGGCAATAGAGCAGTGTAGCGATTTGGGTAAAAATAAGCAGAGTGTGACAGGAAGGGACAGAAGGGGAGAAATTCAGTATCGCCCCATTTGGGGCGCAATTATCGGCCGGTCGCAAAGATTCGCGCCAGCCGCTAATTATTGCCTCCGACTGCAAACTTGGCTTTTATTGCCCCTGGAGGTGATTGGAGAGCTAAATCAGGCGCTACACACCTGTCTTAAGGCGCAAAGGCCGAGGAGCGAGGCGCTACCTCAGAGCGCTGGCGAAGCTCATGTGATGTCAGTCAGCAATGGAACACAGACACAATGGCGCCGGCCAGTTCGTAAAGGGGAGGGTTGATGTTGCTCTCCATCCACATCCTGCTCATTGCACCCTTGAATCTCGGCCTGGAGAGACCTGTACATCAAATCTGCTGGAAAGAACAATGGAGAGGCCATGGGAAAGAGCTCAGAGTGCAGCCCCCACAGTCTCTTCTAAATCGATACAAGGAAGGGCAAATCAAAATGAACCTTGCAAAGTGCTACTCAGTACCCAAAACTCCTTCGCACGGCGTTGAATCTCTCCAGAACTCTCTCTCTCTCAGAATGCGTGATGCAAAAATATCACCAACAAAAAAAGGCAGGAAGCGGTCGCCTTTAAATAGCGCTCCCCCAGTCCCTTCCTGACTGCAAAACGCTCCCCTCAACCTGTCGTTGCTAGCGGCAGGCGGTAAGGTAGGGGGCACCACTCAATAACCGGTCGGGGGCGCTACCGGGGCGTTGCACACTCGACTGACGTCATGATCTGCTGGCGCAGGAGATCGTGGCAGTAGTGTTTAGCGCCGCCGCAAAATGTCTAGTTAATTTCGTGAGCGGCACAAACATCGCCGCCCTCTTAAGGCGCTAACCAACTGAATTTTTCCCCCAGAGAGTTTAATGGTAGCAGTGCAGCAGAGAATAAGGTCAAAGCCGGGAATAATGGTAAAAAATTTAAATTAAAGGCTCTTTATCTGAATGCACGAAGCATTCGTAACAAGATAGACAAACTAGTGTGACAAATAGAGATAAATGGGTTTGATCAAATAGCCATTACAGAGACATGGTTGCAAGGTGGCCAAGGTTGGGAACTAAGGGGGAGAAATTCAGTATCGCCCCATTTGGGGCGCAATTATCGGCCGGGCGCAAAGATTAGCGCCTGGCGCTAATTATCACCACCGACTGCAAACTTGACTTTTATCGCCCCTGGAGGTGATTGGAGCGCTAAATCAGGCGCTTCACACCCGTCTTAAGGCGCAAAGGCCGAGGAGCGAGGCGCTACCTCAGAGCGCTGGCGAAGCTCATGTGATGTCAGTCAGCAATGGAACACACACACAATGGCACGGGCCAGTTCTTAAAGGGGATGCTTGATCTTGCTTTCCATCCACATCCTGCTCATTGCAGCCTTGAATCTCGGCCTGGAGAGACCTGCGCATCAAATCTGCTGGAAAGAACAATGGAGAGTACCAGGGAAAGAGCTCAGAGTGCAGCCCCCACAGTCTCTTCTAAATCGATACAAGGAAGGGCAAATCAAAATGAACCTGCAAAGTGCTGCTCAGTACCCAAAACTCCTTCACACTGCGTTGAATCTCTCCAGAAGTCTCTCTCTCTCTCTCTCAGAATGCGTGGTTCAAAAATGTCACCAACAATAAAAGGCAGGAAGCGGTCGCCTTTAAATAGCGCTCCCCCAGTCCCTTCCTGACTGCAAGACGCTCCCCTCAACCTGTCGTTGCTAGTGGCAGGCAGTAAGGCAGGGGGCGCCACTCAATATCCGCTCCGGGGCAATACCCGGGCGTTGCGCACTCGACTGATGTCATGATCTGCCAGCGCAGGAGATCGTGGCGGTAGTGTTTAGCACCGCCGCAAAATGTCTAGTTAATTTCGCGAGCAGCGCAAACATCGCCGCACTGGGGCGCTAGATGCTTTGCGCCCCATTAGCGTCCTCTTAAGGCGCTAACGGGAGGTGCAACCAACTGAATTTTTCCCCCTAAATGTTCCAGGGTACTTGACGTTTCAAAAAGACAGGCAGAATGGAAAAGGAGGGGGAGTAGCCCTGATAATAAAGGATGACATAAGGACAGTTGCGAGAAAGTTTCTCGGCTCGGAACATCAGGAAGTAGAGTCAGTATGGGTGGAGATAAGGAACAACAAGGGGTAGAAAACACTGGTAGTAGTAGTATAAAGGTCCCCTAACAGTAGCTATACTGTTGGACAGAATATTAATCAAGAAATAGTAGAAGCTTGCAACAAAGGTATTGCAATAATCTTGGAGGACTTTAATCTTCATATAGACTGGACAAATCAAATTGACAAAGGTAGTCTGGAGGACGAGTTCATGGAATGCATTCGGGACAGTTTCCTAGAACAATATGTCATGGAACCAACCAGGGAACAGGCTATTTTAGATCTTGTATTGCGTAACGAGACAGGGTTAATTAGCAATCTCATAGTAAAGGATCCTCTGGGGCAGAGTGATCATAATATGCTAGAATTTCACGTTAATTTTGAGAGTGACTTGCCTAAGTCCGAAACTAGAGTCTTAAACTTAAATAAAGCCAATTACATAGGTATGAGGGGCGAGTTGGCGAAGGTAGATTGCAAAAATAGATTAAAAGATATGGCGGTAGGTAAGCAGTGGCTAGCATTTAAAGAAATATTTCATAATTCTCAACAAAAATACATTCCCATTGAGAAACAAAAATGCCACGGGAAAAGTGATCCAACCGTGGCTAACTAAAGAAGTTATGGATAGCGTTAGATTGAAAGAAGAAGCTTATAATGTCGCAAAGAGTAATAGTAAGCCTGAGGATTGGGAGAGTTTCAGAAACCAGCAAAGGTTGACCAAAAAATTGACAAAAAGGGAAAAAAAAGAATATGAGAGAAAACTAACAAGAAATATAAAAGCAGATTGCAAGAGTTTCTACAAGTATGTAAAAAGGAAAAGAGTAGCAAAAGTAAACATTGGTCCCTTAGAGGCTGAGACAGGAGAAATTATTATGGGGAATAAGGAAATGGCAGAAATGTTAAACAAATATTTTGTATCTGTCTTCACAATAGAAGACACAAAAAGCATACCAAAAATGGTGGGGAACCAAGGGTCTAATGAGGGTGAGGAACTTAACGTAATTAATATAAGTAGAGAAAAAGTACTAGAGAAACTAATGGGACTAAAAACCGACAAATTCCCTGGACCTGATGGCCTACATCCTAGGGTTCAAAAAGAGGTGGCTGAAGAGATAGTGGGTGCATTGGTTTTGATCTTCCAAAGTTCCCTAGATTCTAGAATGGTCCCAGCGGATTGGAAGGTCGCAAATGTAAGAAAGCAGGGACAGAAAAAACAGGGAACTACAGGCCAGTTAGCCTGACATCAGTCATCGGGAAAATGCTGGAATCCATTGTTAAGGAAGTGGTATCAAGTCACTTAGAAAATCATAACATGATTAGGCAGAGTCAATACGGTTTTATGAAAGGAAATCATGTTTGACAAATTTATTAGAGTTTTTTGAGGATGTAACTAACAGGGTAGATAAAGGGGAACCAGTGGATGTAGTATATTTGGATTTCCAAAAGGCATTCGATAAGGTGCCACATAAAAGATTATTACACAAGATTAGGGCTCATGGGGTTGGGGGTAATATAGTAGCATGGATAGAGGATTGGTTAATGGACAGAAAACAGAGAGTAGGGATAAACGGATCTTTATCAGGTTGGCAGGCTGTAGCTAGTGGGGTGCCGCAAGGATCAGTGTTGGGGTCTCAGCTATTTACAATCTATATTAATGACCTAGATGAAGGGACCAAGTGTAATATATCCAGGTTTGCTGATGACATACAAAGTTGGTGGGACAGTAAACTGTGAGGAGAACACAAAGGGCTGGATTTTGTCAGCCCCGAGGAGGCGGGTATGGAGGCGGGACAGCCGGTAAATTTGCAGAAAGTGGGGGCGGATGGCAAACCCGCCCCCATCCCACCTATGTGCCCTTTTGCCAGGAGGCGGGAAGATGTCCTGCTTTGGGTCCCGTCTCCTCGAGGCAGGAAAGGGATTAAATCCTTTTAACTGCCTGTTAACAGGTAGTTAACAGGCAGAAAAAAGGATTAGTGCCATTTTACCTTTTCAGGTGAAGGCTTCCCGACCTCGGAGAACCCCACCGGGTTGGAGGAGTCGAGAAGGAGGTCTGCGGGGGTCGGAGGGGCCTGAAAGTGAGATGTAGAGGTGAGTGATGGGTGCAAGTGTGGAGTGGCAAGTATGTGAGGTGAGTGTTAAGTGTTATAAAATGTTCACTTACCTTTGTTTCTGCCTACAGCCTTCAGCCGCAGTGGTTCCGGAGTCCTGACATCTTCGTTGTAGATTTCACAGACTGTTGGATCCTCCGAACCAACAGTCATCTGCTTTCTACAAAGCTGAAAGGTTTGATGAGTCCTGAACACAAGGTCTCATCAAACTACACAGAATGTCAGTATTTGACAGCTTCACGGAGTCCTGAACACAGGGCTGTCAAACGCTGACATTTCTTCTTTCAAGAAGTCTTGACAGATGGCACGTCAGACGTTGACATGCTCTGTCAATGACTTCCCCCTAATTGGCCTGCTGAGCCCGCAGGGCAGGCTTAACAAGGTCAATCAGGGGAAAATCCCTCTGGTTGGCCAGTACATGATGGAGGCGGGACTGAGACCCGACAAGCAGCAGTCCTGCCTCCAGCATGTCTCCATTCACAAAATCCAGCCCAAAGAGTCTGCAAAGGAATATAGATAGACTAAGTGAGTGGGCAGTAAGGTGGCAGATGGAGTATAATGTAGGGAAATGTGAGGTTATTCACTTTGGTAGGAAGAATAGAAAAACAGAATATTTTTTAAATGGTGAGAAACTTTCAAATGTTGGTGTTCAGAGAGATTTGGGTGTCCTCATGCAAGAAACACAGAAAGCTAGCATACAGGTACAGCAAGCAATAAGGAAGGCAAATGGCATGTTGGCCTTTATTGCAAGGGGGTTGGAGTATAAGAGTAAGGAAATCTTGCTGCAATTGTACAGGGCCTTGGTGAGACCACACCTGGTGTACTGTGCACAGTTTTGGTCTCCTTATCTAAGGAAGGATATACTTGCCTTGGAGGCGGCGCAACAAAGGTTCATTAGATTGATTCCTGGATGAGAGGGCTGTCCTATGATGAGCGATTGTGTAGAATGGGCCTATACTCTCTGGAGTTTAGAAGAATGAGAGGTGATCTCATTGTAACATACAAGATTCTGAAGGGGAGTGATGGTAGATTCTGAGAGGTTGTTTCCCCTGGCTGAAGTGTCTAGAACTAGGGGGCATAGTCTCAGGATAAGGGGTAGGCCATTTAAGACTAAGATGAGGAAGAATTTCTTCACTCTGAGGGTTGTGAATCTTTGGAATTCTCTGCCCCAGAGGGCTGTGAATGCTGAGTCTTTGGATATATTCAAGGCTGAGATAGATAGATTTTTGGACTCTAGGGGAATCAAGGGATATGGAGATTGGGCAGGAAAGTGGAGTTGAGGTTGATGATCAGCCATGATCTTATTGAATGGCGGAGCAGGCTCGAGGGGCCGTATGACCTACTCCTGCTCTTATTTCTTATGCTCTTATGTTCTTATGAGGGATAACATAAGGGCAGTAAAAAAAAAAGGCGCAGATGTCAGCAAGACAAAAATAGAATCCATATAGAAACATAGAAACATAGAATCTAGGAGCAGGCCATTCGGCCCGTCGAGCCTGCTCCGCCATTCAATACGATCATGGCTGATCATCCAAATCCAGTACCCTGTCCCTGCTTTAATCCCCACAGTACACATATCCCACCCTACCCCCGTAACCCCACGTATTTAATTCCCCCTAACATATCCCATCCTATCCCCATAACCCCACATATTTAATCCCCCCTAACACTAAGGGTCAATTTATCATAGCCAAATCAACCTAACCCACACATTTTTGGACTGTGGGAGGAAACCGGAGCACCCGGAGGAAACCCACGCAGACACGGGGAGAATGTGCAAACTCCACACAGACAGTCACCCGAGGTCAGATTCGAACCCGGGTCTCTGGCGCTGTGAGGCACCAGTGCTAACCACTATGCCACCGTGTTGCCCATATGGATACAGATAAAAGACAATAAAAGATCAATCACACTAACAGGCGTAGTGTACAGACCACCTAATAGTGAAAGGGAGGTGGAGGAAGAAATATGCAGACAAATTATGGAAATGAGTAAATAATACAATAATAATCATGGGGGATTTCAACTATCCCGATATTAATTGGACAGAAAAGGTAGGTAAAGTGGATAAGGGAATGGAGTTCCTACAATGTGTACAGGACTCCTTTCTGACCCAATACATTCGATATTGGATCTAGTAATGGGGAATGAGCCAGAGCAGATAAGAGAAGTAAAGGTAGGAGAATATAGAGGCAATAGTGACCATAATATAATACGCTTTAATATGATAATTCAGAAGGAAATAAGTATGACAAAAACCAGGTTAATAGATTGGAGAGAAGCTGATTTTGAGGGGCTGAGAATAGAACTTGGGAAACAAAAACGGGCAACAATATTGGGAAACAACGATGCAGAACAACAATGGGAAACATTTAAAATTCTGTTCAACAGAGTGCAGGAAAAATATGTTCTGCTAAAAGGAAAGAACAAACTAAACAATAATGAGACTTCATGGATGAATAAAGCCATAAGGGAACAATTGAGGGTAAGGAAAGAGGCATACATTAAGTATATAGACAGCATCATAAGAGAGAATAGAAAAAGATTAGGGGAGAAGTCAAAAAAAATTAGGAAGGCAAAGAGGAACTATGAAATTAAATTATCAAGGAACATAAAACAAAATAGTAAAATATTTTATCGGCACATCAATAAAAAAAGGAAGGTTGGGATGGGAATAGAGCAATTAAGGGATAGTCAGGATAATACCACAGGTAATGATAGAGAGATGCCAGAAATATTAAATAATTATTTTGCTTCAGTATTTACCAGGGAGATAGAACAGGTAGACATGACATTGGATGATGAGATTAGTAATGATATAAGTGCATTTAAAATAAAAAAGGGGATATATTAAATAAATTAATCAAACTCAGAGGATAAAACCCCATGTCCGGATGGATTGCATCCACGCATTTTAAAAGAATCTAGGGAAGTGATAGCAGAGGCATTACTATGCATATTTAATAATTCGTTAGAAAAAGGTATAGTGCCAGAGGACTGGTAGATAGCTAACATAATACCGATATTTAAGAAGGGGGATGGAACATGTCCAGGGAATTATAGACCAGTCAGCTTAACATCGGTGGTAGAAAAAATAATGGAATCCGTACTAAAGGAGAAAATAGAAGAACATCTAGAAACCAAAAATAGTGAATAGTCAACATGGATTTCAAAAGGGAAAATCTTGCTTGACCAACCTTATTGAATTTTTTGAAGAGGTAACAGAGAGAGTAGACAATGGTAATGCAGTAGATGTAATTTATCTGGATTTTCAAAAGGCCTTCGATACGGTACCCCATAATAGACTGATGAACAAGGTCAGAGAATGCGGAGTCAGGGGCCAAGTAGCAGAATGGATTGCTGGCTGGCTTCAGGACAGAAAGCAGAGAGTAGGAGTAAAGGGTAGCTATTCACAGTGGCAGAAGGTGGGTAGTGGTGTTCCACAAGGATCAGTGCTGGGACCACTGCTGTTCACAATTTACATTAACGATTTAGACTTCGGAATCAAAAACACAATTTCTAAATATGCGGA
This sequence comes from Squalus acanthias, assembly GCA_030390025.1. Lineage (NCBI taxonomy): Eukaryota > Metazoa > Chordata > Chondrichthyes > Squaliformes > Squalidae > Squalus > Squalus acanthias. The sequence goes on along the minus strand of CM059441.1, from coordinate 47,136,485 downwards.
TGACACCAAATTGGGGGGGGATAGTCAATACTGAGGAGGACTGCAAAAAGTAACAGGAGGACATTAATAAACTTGCAGAATGGGCATATAATTGGCAAATGAAGTTCAACACAGATAAATGTGAGGTATTACATTTTGATAGGAAGAATAGGGTGGTCACTTATCATTTTGAGGGTGCGAGTCTACGTGGGGTAGAGGAACAAAGGGATCGAGGAGGTATTTTTAAATTTGTTTTTATGGAATGTGGGCATCGCTGGCAAGGCCAGCATTTATTGCCCATCCCTAATTGCCCTTGAGAAGATGGCGGTGAGCCACCTTCTTGAACCGCTGCAGTCCGTGTGGTGAAGGTACACCCACAGTGCTGTTAAGTAGGGAGTTCCAGGATTTTGACCCACGACGATGAAGGATCGGCGATATATTTCTAAGTCAGGATGGTGTGTGACTTGGAGGGGAACTTGGAGGTGGTGGTGTTCCCATGCACCTGCTGCCCTTGTCCTTCTAGGTGGAAGAGGTCGTGGGTTTGGGAGGTGCTGGTGAAGAAGCCTTGGCGAGTTTCTGCAGTGCATCTTGTAGATGGTACACACTGCAGCCACGGTACGCCGATGGTGGAAGGAGTGAGGGGGAGAAATTCAGTATCGCCCCGCTTGGCGCGCAATTATTGGCCGGGCGCAAAGCTTAGCGCCTGGCGCTAATTATTGCCTCCGACTGCAAACTTGGCTTTTATCACCCCTGGAGGTGATTGGAGCGCTAAATTAGACGCTGCACACCTGTCTTAAGGCACAAAGGCCGAGGAGCGAGGCGCTAACTCAGAGCGCGGGCACAGCGCAGGTGATGTCAGTTAGCGATGGAACACAGACACACTGGTGCCGGCCAGTTCTTAAAGGGGAGGGTCGATCTTGCTCTCCAGCCACACCCTGCTCATTGGAGCCTTGAATCTCGGCCTGGAGAGACCTGTGACTACATTTTCCAGCCAAGGGCTATGGAGAGGGTGAGAGAACGAGCTCAGCGCTTCAGCGAGCGGGCCTTGGAGGCTCTGGTTGGCGCGGTGGAGCGCAGAAGATCTATACTCTACCCTGAGAGTGGCAGGAGGCCTTTGCCGTGTGACTACAGAAGAGTGTGGAGGGAGGTGGCTCAGCAAGTCTCCTCCAGGAGCATGGTGCCCAGGACCCATAAATAATGTCGCAAAAAGTTCAACAACCTTACTCGGGTCATCAGGGTGAGTGGCTTTTTTTCAATACCTCTCCATCCCTCCATTTCAACCTCACTCTATGGCCAGAGGGTCTTAAACCCCCAATGCCCAACACTCATCCAACACCTATGGCCCTCTCATGAAACACACACGCACATTCCACACCTTGCATACAGTAACGGCTATTCAACTATGGGAGGCACATCAGGCAAGACCATGGCTGCATACATTAAGGGCTATTCAATTATGGGAGGCACATCAGGCAAAACTATGGGTGTATATTTACTCAGACGTCGTCCTTTTTCTTGCAGGCCAAGCTATCTCATAACAGGAGACAGCAGCAACGGACGGGTGGAGGGCAGCCTCAGCTGCAACCCCTCAGCTATCTTGAGGCGTGCGTCCACAGGATTGTGGCAAGCCAGGTGATCGGTCCCGTCGCCCCTGGAGAGATCGACCCCGTTCGGGACAGCAATGGTCAGGTAATCAGCTTTCTCTCCTCTCTCAATCCACTTGTCCCTCACAACACCAGCCTTTGACACTTTCAATCCAACTTACTAAATCACTCCACTCCTTCCTCCCTTACTGCCCCCCTGTCCTGACGCTAAAGCCACTCTTGTACCTCCCTGCTTTCAGATGGCGATTAACCAGCTGAGGAGACGGGCCCTCAAGCTGCCAGTGGGAGCGAAGCCGCAGGCGAGGAGGAAGAGGAAGCTGGAGCATCAGCGCCACCCTCTCCCGAGGAAGCCCATGCTCACACTGGGACCACATCTTCCCTGAAGGGGAGCAGGGGGGAAGGGTCTGATGAGGGTGAAGCTCCGGGACCCAGCGGGCTGCAGCAACACGATGTGGCTAGGGAAGCTCGGGGGCCTTCTCCCCGGAGGGAGAGTAGGCCAGTGAGTCCTGCTGCACTGGACGCAGAGGAGGAGCGGCTCATCGCTGAAATGAACACCCAGGCGGTGGACCTGCACACTCAGCTCATGGGTGCAGGGGGAAGGGTGCCCGAATGCATTGATGCACTGGCAAGGAGTGTGGAGCACTACACTGTAGCACAGGCGGATGCCACGCAAAGGCTTAGTGCTGCAATTCAGTCACTGGCTGCCGTGATCCAATCTCAGACTGGTCTTATGCAGACTCAGATTGAGGCCAGGCAAGCACTGACTGCTGCCATTGTCGCTGATTCGGACACATTTCCCCGGGGCTCTCACCGCGCCGCAGCAGGCCAGCAATCTATGCTCCAGCAGATTGCTCCGGATGCTGAGGTGCTGCCCTGTGGGAGTGCCAGTGTGTCGATCGAGCAGGGAGTTGCTGTCCTCTCTCAAGATGACAGCATTCCTGCTGCCACCACTGTCACTTCCCCATTGCACTTGCCACCGCCTGTAGCCCAGACTGCTGCCGCCCATTCAGAGTTGGTGCAGACTGCAGCCGGGCCCTCCAGGCCCAGAGCTGGTCGAGGCCGTCCTTCAAGGGCATCTGTAGTCTCAGGTTCTGACAATCAGCAGCCTTCCACCAACCTTGCTGCAGCCACTGGGGTCCCATTACGGAGGAGCAGTAGGGTGGGAATGGGGGAAGTGCGCAAGGGAAGGAGATCACCCTGGAAGGGTGTAAAGTAGGAGGTGTGACAAAATTTTGGGAATTTTTTTTATTAAAGGCCGAGGTTCGTGTTCAAACTTTTGTTTAGTGTTTTGAACATTATCTCCAGTTTGTGAGAACCAGTTATGTTAATGAATGATTTTTTGTGTTTGTTTCTATTAGTTTGTCATGAAGATATACACACAGTTTGTAAAATAAAAAAGTTTCTGTATTCAAAATGAACAGCTTTGGCCTTTGGAATCATTGCTGCCTTGGCCGGCTTTGGGGTTGCGGGTTGCTTTCATTCATGTTGTTCTCCATGCCAGAAGCCATTTCCTGAGTAGGGGCCTAGAAGCGGCTTGTTATCAGTCGTTGACGGACGGCCCTTGCAGTTTCAACATTGTGGGCCTCCCTCCCGCCTTGGTGCTGCTGCTGATCATCCTCCTCCTCTTCCTCCTCCTCCTCCTCCAGTGGTGCTCCAAGGCCTGGTAGCATTGGCTGGGTCCTGAGGATTGCAAGGTTATGAAGAATGCAGCACACAACTATGCAGAGGGAGACTCATTCAGGAGAGTACTGCAGGGCTCCTCCTGAGTGGTCCAGACAGCGGAACCGTTGCTTGAGAACGTCGATCATCTGCTCAATGATGTTCCTGGTGGCGAGATGGCTCTCATTGTACCGCAGCTCAGCAGGGGGTTGAGGTTACGGAGCGGTGTCATCAGCCAGGTGCAGAGTGGATAACCCTTGTCCCCGAGGAGCCAACCACTTGGCTGATGCGGTGCCTGGAAAAGTTCTGGCACACCAGTCTGGCGCAGGATGAAAGCATCGTGGCTGCTGCCAGGATAGCGGGCATTGACAGCGAGTATCAGTTGTCTGTGATCACAGACCAACTGGACGTTTAAGGAGTGGAACCCCTTGCGGTTTCTGAAAACCTCTGCATTCTCATGCGGTGCCCGCAATGCCACATGCGTGCAGTCAATGGTGCCCTGCACCATGGGGAAGCCCGCTATCCTCGCAAATCCCAATGCGCATTCATGCTGTTTGGCCCAGGTCATCGGGAAAGAGATGTACTGGCGTCTCCTTTTATAGAGGGCATTTGTGACCTGACGGATACAGCAATGGACCGCGAACTGGGAGATATTGGCGATGTCCCCAGTAGCTGCTTGAAAGGAGCCGGTGGCAGAAAAATTCAGAGCCTCTGTGACCTTCTCTGCCACCAACAGAGACGTCCTGGTCCTCAGTTGAGGCTGCAGATCTGGCTGCAGCAGGTGGCAGAGTTCAGTGACCACCTCCTTGCTGAAGCGCAGCCTGTGCAAACACTGCTCCTCAGACAAATTAACGTAGGAGAATTGTTCCTGGAATACCCTGGGAGGGTAAGGTCTCCTGTGCAGAGGCCTGTTGGCCCTCCTCCATCTGGCCATGATTGCCACTCTCTCTCTGCGTCTCTGTTGCCTCCGATTCTGCAGGCACAGGACAACGCCCCGAATCAGTGCAGCCCCCAAAGTCTCTTGGCAATCGAAGTAATGAAGGTCAAATCCAAAAGTACCTGCAGAGTGATGCTCAGTAGCCAAAACTACTTCACACAGCGTTGACTCTATGCAGACGTCTCTCTATTTCTCTCTCAAAATCTCTCTCTCTGTCAGAATGAGTGGTGCAAAAATGTCTACCACAGAAAAAGCCAGGAAGAGGGCGCCTTTAAATAGCACCCCCCCCAGCCCCTCACCGACTGGGAAACGTTCCAGTCTCCCTGTCGTTGTTGCCAAAGTATTTATGTGGCTGGTCCAGTTAAGTTTCTGGTCAACGGTGACCCCCCAGGATGTTGATAGTGGGGGATTCAGCGATGGTAATGCCGTTGAATGTCAAGGGGCGGTGGTTAGACTCTCGCTTGTTGGAGATAGTCATTGCCTGGCACTTCTGTGGCGCGAATGTTACCTGTCACTTATCAGCCCAAGCCTGAACGTCGTCCAGGTCTTATTGCATGCGGGCATGGACTGCTTCGTTATCTGAGGAGTTGTAAATGGTGCTGAACACTGTGCAGTCATCAACGAACATCCCCATTTCTGACCTTATGTTGGAGGGAAGGTCATTGATGAAGCAGCTGAAGATGGTTGGGCCTAGGACACTGCCTGAGGAACTCCTGCAGTGATGTCCTGGGGCTGTGATGATTGACCTTCAACCACCACAACCATCTTCCTTTGTGCTAGGTATGACTCCAGCCAGTGGAGAGTTTTCCTCTCCCGATTCCCATTGACTTCAGTTTTACTAGGGCTCCTTGATGCCACAGTCGGTCAAATGCTGCCTTGATGTCAAGGGCAGTCATTCTCACCTCACCTCTGGAATTCAGCTCCTTTGTCCATGTTTGGACCAAGGCTGTAATGAGGTCGGGAGCCAAGTACAAATACACAAATCACTAAAAGTTGCGACGCTGGTTAGCAAGGCCATAAAAAACGCAAACCAAGCACTAGGGTTTATTTCTAGAGGGATAGAATTGAAAAGTAGGGAAGCTATGCTATACCTGTATCGAACCTTGGTTAGACCACACTTAGAGTACTGCGTACAGTTCTAGTCGCCATATTATAAAAAGGATATAGAGGCACTGAAGAGGGTGCAGAGAGGATTTACAAGGATGATATCAGAAATGCGAGGGTATACATTTCAGGAATAGATGAACAAGCTGGGTCTCTTTTCTCTTGAAAAAAGAAGGCTGAGGGGGTTACCTAATAGAGGTCTTCAAAATTATGAAAATTTTGATAGAGTGGATACAGAGAGAATGTTTCCACTTGTGGGGAAGAGCATAACTAGAGGCCATCAATATAAGGTCGTCACTAATTCTCAGTGCTGTTCACCGGGCAATGATTCAGCGTCTTAGCTCCTTGCCCTATCCCCCTCCCTCCCTCCAGGGTCTCCCTCCGTGCGCTGCATCCAAACACCACCGCCAACACTGCCTCGCACACGGGCCAGCTTGCTTTCTCTTTCTCTCTCTCTCTCCACACTTCAATCAAAACCTGTGAAATCACATCGAGACCACGGCTCTGATTCACTCTTATTGGAGCATCCCTTGATTAACAAAGCATCTCAGCCGTTGCATGTCCCAACTCCGATTCTAATTGGACTATTATCATGTCAATCTTCTTTTCTACACATTTTTGGCGGACCCCCTGAAACCTTCTCACGGACCCCAGTTTGAGAACCACTGCTATATACAACTAGAAATAAAATGTATCAAAAACAGCTAAAGAAATTCTCAAAAAGTCACAAACTTATCCACAAGCTTCTCCCTTTCTCGTCCAAAAAGAGGATGATGCATGCCACTGGTCCTCTGTACTTTCTGAATATTGCTTTTCCCTACCCCACCCCCACCCCACATCATAGCCCCCATATGACCGGCTGACTTCAGGGGCCCCATGACATTTAAAGCCAGATCGGATCCATGGTACACTCCAATGCGCATTCCTTGAAGCAACAGTGCTCTAACACATCTCTTTCAGATGAGACATTAAAATCGAGGTCTCTCAGGTGGCATAAAAGATTCCATCGGACTTTTCAAAGAAAAGCAAGAGAGTTCTACCGATGTTCTGATGAATATTTATACCACAACCAACAACAGCAAAACAGATTATCTGGTCATTTATTTATTTCTTTTCTTTCCTTCTTTCTTTCTCACAGCTCTCCTGATTTCTGTCCTTCCTCATTGGTCTGCTTACACCTCCACCCCATGCTACAATTTTCCTACATAGCAGTGTTAATACTGCAAGAAATTGAGCAGGAAAAAAGTCTTGCACACAAAGGCAAAACAGAAGAGATAAAAAGGGGGGGGAGAGGGTGGGGAAAAATAACTAAGCAGGAGTGGAAAAGTGAAAGAGCAGTGAGCAAGGAAAAATGTAGGCAGAGAGGTTAGGAAAGGTGTTATATGTGTGTGCAGAAGTCCATCTTCAATGAGTAAATTCCCATCTTTATTTAATGTTGCCACTCAAAGAACGAGGAAAGAAGAAATATTAGGATTGATGCAGCTACAAGGTAGAAGAGGGAAGGAGAAAGATCTTCAGGGGCCCAGTTGAAGCATAGCAGAGGGAGAGAGCAAGAGAGAGACCATACAGGGAAGAGAAAAAGAGACCCTATTCATCAATTGTGAAGAGAGAGGAAGACTATATTAAGATGTAGGGGAGCAATTCTGTTGAGCAGAAACAAGAAGAAAACAGAAGAAATGCCCTGTTGTGGGAGATGGAAAGAAAAATAAACTGTTGTGAGGTGTAAACCCTGTAAGTAAGAATATGGGGAGATATTTTATTAAATAGAGGAAGGAAGAAATAAAAAGAAAAGAAAGACTTGCATTTATATAGCACCTTTCACGACCTTCAGGATGTCCCAAAGCACTTTACAGCCAATGAAGTACTTTTGAAGTGTAGTCACTGTAGTAATGTAGGAAACGCGGCAGCCAATTTGCACGCTGCAAGCTCCCACAAACAGCAATGTGATACTGACCACATAACCTGTTTTGTGATGTTGATTGAGGGATAAATATTGGCCAGGACATGGGGATAACCCCCTGCTCTTCTTCAAAAAAGTGCCCGTGGGATCTTTTATGTCCACCTGAGACAGCAGACTTGGTTTAACATCTCATCCAAAAGACAGCACCTCTGACAGTGCAGCACTCGCTCAGTACTGCATTGGAGTGTCAGCCTGGATTTTTGTGCTCAAGTCTCTGTAGTGGGACTCGAACCTCACAATCTTCTGACTCAGATGCAAGAGAGCTACCAACTGAGTCACGGCTGACACTACAGTGAGAGAAAGCCGACTGTGGTTACTTCTCTGGCTCTGCCAGTCGGAGGAATAGGAGGAAAAATGGTTCACATCAGGCTTAACAGTGCATGCTATAAACCACCACTTAACCTGAGCAATAGCACAGAATTATTTAACTCATTTTGATAAGTATCACTGACCTCAATATTTTCAGCATTTTCAGCATAAAGTCGCCGTGTTTCATCTCTTTCTGCTTCATCTAAAATAAATAAGTAACAGAAGTAAAAGTATAATTATTATTTTAATATAGAATAAAATCTGTTTGTAGTCAAATAAAATTATAAAGTACTCGGCTTTACATGTAAGGGCTATCATTCTCTGATAATGTTCCATGTATCTTGTGGCAGGAAAGCCATAGAAAAAGTTTCAAAAGTAAAAATGACTAATTACCTCAATTTTTATTTAACATTTTGTATGAACTACCTCAATTTTTATTAAAAGGTTTGCACTAACTACCAATTGTTGTTTATATTGCTGCAATAAAAGTTCAGTTTGACTTTCAATCTTGCCTGTCCTTTTGTCTGTTTCCCTGTGGGGGATGGGGAGGAACAATGTTGCCACTTTCATCAATGTCCAAATTACTGAGCCACCAGCTGCTCTCTAGCCGCCCTGCCCGCTGCAGCAGTGGCAGCTTTGGGGGCAGGGGTGACCACAAACCACGGCCTCAGCAACAACCAGGTTGGGATCCTCCATGTCGTCTATTTCTAGCGGCATCTCAACTGCGTGATTAAGGGTCAGCCCTTCCCGCAGAGCAAAGTTGTGCAATGTGCAGCATATCACCACAATTCGCTTTGGTAGGTGAGTACTGCAAAGTATACTCGACCTGTCCAGGTACCGGAAGCGTGATTTCATCACCCCTATTGTCCTCTCCACCACTTGGCGTGTGCACACGTGCACAGTTATACCTTTCCTGTGCTAAAATATTGGTCCTGCGGTAGGGTGTCATCAGTCACGACTTTAGCGGGTAGGCCTTGTCACCTAAGATCCATTCAAATCTTTGCTGCGCTCTGGTGAAGGAATTATGTAAGTTTGCATGCCGAAGGATGAAGGCATCATGAGCACTTCCCCGGTGATCTGCATTGACATTCATAATCTGTAGTTGGGTATCGGACAGGATCATTATATTTAACGAATGATATCCTTTCCCGCTGATGTATGTGACAGGTGCATCATTGGGTGCCTTCAATGTGAGATGAGTTCCGTCAACGACCGCCTGCACTTTGGGGAAGCCAGCATTCCTGTGGAGTGCGTTGACCTCTCCCTTTGCTGTGCTGGGGACATGACACAGCTGATGAAGTCAGAATCCCTGCCGGATATCCGTGACTTGCTGAATGTAGACCCTCGCAGGCCTGTGGATGATGTTGAACGTCACCGCTGCCTGACTGAAATGGCCCGCACGCATAAAATTTGAGGCCTTCGTGGTCACTGACAAAGCCCTGCGGGAGCTAGAACATGACTGAAGGTCCTCTTTTAACATTTAACAGAGGTGGTCGATTGCCTCCTTACTAAAGCGTAGCCTCCTCACGCAAAGCTCCTCCGACATCATCTCAAAAGACAGCCTCTCCTTGTAGACTCTCTGGGTGAGTAATAGTTCCTCCTGGTGAGCCTCCAGGCATAGTGCCTGACTCCTCATTGTTGTTCCCTGCATTGGCCTTCCATGTTGTACAGTAAAAGCAGAAACAGTGGAATGCCTAGTGGAAAAGGCACTTTTTCCCCCTTTTTTGTCTCAGGCCTCTTTAAGCATTTGTAGGCAGCTCAGATTCGGCACAGGCAAACAGCGCTGGGCAGTGCCCCTGCCCGTTTTCGGGCCTTATCCAATTTCTAGGCGGAAGTCACTCACCTTGACAACTCATGTGAGATCATTAAACTTCATCCTGCAATGCATCCATGTTCAATGAGCAATACTCCAGGCATTGACATCCGCCACTATTTCTTCCCACTGCCTCCTGAGCATGCGTCTGGAGGGCCCCCTGTGGATACAGGACATCTTTCCTCCTTTCCACCTCTTCCACCAAGGCCTCCAGTTCATCATCTGATAAACTTGGTGCATGCTCTCTCGTATGTTCAGCCATTGCTCAAAGTATCACAGCACTGATTTAGTTTTGAAAAAACTCCCACTACTTGTTGCAGTCACAATGCACCTGCTCTTTACAGAGGTGCAAGCTGCCTTTATGTAGCGCTAGCCACTTGCGATATCGGGCCCCCTGCTGATGTATGCAGCCAAGGAACAGCATGGGTAGCGCTGATACACACCAAAACCATTTAAAAAAGTAGGCTGCACCAATTAAACATACTGCCTGCAACACTATGAACGGGCATGGGTTAATCGCTCACACGATCCCGGCGCCCGTTTTCAGGACTTATCCAAGTTCTCCCTCTTAAGTTTTGCCGACGTGAAGGTCATATTTAATTCACACTAGCCACCATCCTAGGTGTTGAAGCCCTCGGCACCTGGAATTCTTGAACAGTTGCAGGAAATAGAAGGAAAGTATCACTGATAGTCAGTGGGAAGGGTCCTACATTCATTTAGGAGCTCCATTGGCTACTGGGAAGCTCACCTTCCAACAAGGAAGCATCCAACAGGCTCTTGGCATCAACTGACACTGGCAACCCAATGGTGCCCACCAGCTGACAGGAGCCTTTAGCAGATGAAAGAGTCTCAACAATTCCCATCACTGGAGTTCTTCAAAATGTAAAGTAAAAGAAGTTCATCAATGATGAACCTACAACACTGACTTGGCCACCTCCTTTGGTATGTGGAGGATACGGAGAATACTTTTCCGTATCTGTATTCTTAACGTGGCTTTCTAATTATCCAACTTCCATATTTTCAATATTTATGGCAAAGAATCTCATTGTATCCATGTCAACTCTCGTTGTTTTATTAACTATTAGATGCACTTTCTCAAGATACAAACAACAGGAAATATTCTCAATTGTTAACTTTTAAAACACACACTAATAAATCACTTTTTCTAATTTAAATAATATTTTCATCATTACCTTCACCTGCATTTCACAAAAATTGTAATACAGAATCATTTAAGTCTCAAAGTGTTCTCCAAACACTACCTCCATAATAACAGTAGTTATAACAATAAAATACTTACATGCTTTTATTTTTTCAGTTGATTTGGAACAGGATTCTTTCACAAGAGAACACAGATCTCTTGTGGCATTATGTCTAGAGATGGATGAAGTACAAATTGCATTTTTACTTTAAATAAAATGTTTTTTTAAGCTATGCTATCTTTAAGGAAATATGTAACTCATAGATCACATAAGTTTGTATAAGAATTAATATTACTGTGATAAAACATCAGGAATGGTTTTCCTACTGTAATATTAACACCAAGCTATAAAATTAAACACAATGTTTATAAAAATAAAGAATCATGGGTAGTTTTAACCCAAAACTGACAGGATCAGGTTGAACCTTGGTTTTACACCTCGCCCGATTTTAGTCTATGCTGACGTCTATGGAAAATAAAAGTGGGCGAGGTGTAAAACATTGAATTGCAAGCAGATGTAGGGAAACTACATTTGACCCAATCCCATCAGTTTCCTTCTGGGCAGGTTAGGTTAAAATTACCCCTGATATCTCCTATCCTCTTGCCTATTCTCTCTCTGTCCTACTTTTTATTTTAATTTAGCTTTATTCTTTTCAACTAAGATACTCCATTCTACCTCTTCTATTATTTTTATTGAGTTTACATTTTTTTAGGTTACATTTATTCTTCCGTGTTCCTGTTCTCACTATTCATTTTGCAGGCAGGAATAACTTTGTTTTAAAGAAGGGTAACATTGGCAGAAAATTTACCTTAAACATCGGCTTTGCATGCAATGTAAAGTCAAGATTTTGCATATTACTACGGTCAATCTTTGTCATAAAAGTTCAAACCAAGAAGTGGTGCTGTAACAAATAAACTCCTCAATGTCCCATAAACCTGCAGCACTTGAAAGTTAAACTATCTGGGGGTGAAATTCAACTTAGTCGGAGTCACAAAACAAGCAGTAGCGGATCAGCCGCACGTTATACATCCCACCCATTCTTCCTTTCTATTGAAGTCAACTGCTGCTCCTTGTGGCAGGGCAACATGCTGCTGCTGCTACTGCTACTGTTGCTCTTCTTCCTCCTCTTCATGCAATCAAATCGAAGTAGCAAGAATGGCACACATCATGAACTGTGTGCTTATTGTGGGTGTATGAGCAGAATAAATGTAGAGAAAGAGCAATCTCCAAGGCAAACTCTTCTGTACAAAACTAAAAAAAATAGAAAACAGATACCTGTGGTCTGTACTTGCAGGTGAGTGCCCCTTTAAATACTGCTTCCAATTGCCCTTGGGAAACCAATCCTGCTAAGTTTTATTGAGTGGGTTCAGCATTGGGCAGAATTTAATTTTCTGCATGTTAAAAATACATTGGAGTCCTAATTACACCATAGCATCCAATTTGCATGTGTTCATGAGGCGCCTTGGACGCCAAAGAAAAACTGTGTGATTAAGATGGCAGTGGGTAGGAATCAAGCGGGAATGGAGTGGTAACTCTGCTACTTTTTGTTTATTCATTCATAGGGTGTAGGCATCGCTGGCAAGGCAAGCAGTTATTGTCCATCCTTAATTGCTGGAGAAGGTGGCGGTGAGCTGCCTTCTTGAACCACTGCAGTCCGTGTGGTGAAGGTGCCCCAACAGTGTTGATAAGTAGGAAGTTCCATGATTTTGACCCAGCGACGATGAAGAAACGGCAATAAAGTTTCAAGTCAGGATGGTGTGTGACTTGGAGGGGAACTTGGAGATGATGGGCTTGAGCACAGAGCTTGGAGACAGAGCTGGGTGAATCGTAATTGGAGGGGATCGCAAGCAGAATGGAAGAATTTGGTGATAGTAGGAATTCGCTGGAGAGGAGAAAGGCTGATTCTCATGTCCAACTCAAAAGAAGGAGTGCTGCCAGAGAACCTGAGGACTCTAAATTAAGTATCTAGATATCTAACATTTAGGTTCTTTGGCCTAGAAATTCAATATCGGTAAAAAGCTGCCAGTGCCATCGTGGGCTGGTGTTAATGGCCGCCGAAAATGTGGTGCTGGCAGGATCGGTAAATTTGCGCTGGTGGCTAATTAACATTAGCCCAGCACTAAACTTACTGTACAACGCCGTTCTGGTGGCGTTCGTCCCAGCAGGAGGCCCCAATGTAGCGTGGTCGTAGTGTCATTGCAGCAAGAACCGCCTTCTCTTAAAGCAAGGCTCTCAGTTCAGATAGCAGTTCAGTCTCTTAAAGGGGAACTGCGTTATGAAATGAAAAAATTAAAAACATGCAAAATTGGCAGTTTTTAGCCTTTACAGCTCAACTGCCTTCTGAAAAAAAATTATCATTAAAAGGAATTCTCAAATGGGAGTCTTCAGTTCTTAAGGCTGAATTGCCTTCTGCAGCTAAAAAAAGAGAAAAGTGCTTCAACATTAACACAAATGGCTCAGCAAGCCAGGCAAGGGGCACCCAGGGTCTCACACAGAGCACTTCAGCTTTGTGCAGGGGGTCAACACTGCAAGAGAGGTCCTCTACTCACAGGGGCCAGGAGGCCCTGCAGAAAGAACGATGTGGGACCACATCACCGAGGCCATCACTGCCAGCAGTGCCGCCCCCACGACCAGGCTCCAGTGCCCAAAGAAGCTTCATGTCCTCAGACCAGGGGTCAAGGTCAGTGAATGCATCTTCAAAAGCCATCTCCTACCAACTGCACCACTAGCCTCACACACTTCACAATGCACGACTCCTCCCTGTCCCACCCATCACTCACCTACTAACAATTTGTACCAAAAACGAGGCACACCTCCCATTCCTACCTTCACCTCACCCCTTTGGAGGAGACGGTGATGGCTACTCTTGGCAGGGCATGGCTGAGCCCTTGGCCAGCGGCGGAGCAGAAAGGTTACAAGATGCTAGTATCCTCATACGTAATCTTCCTTCTCGCATGCACCTCTTGCTTTCCCGCCCTCCCCTCACCATAACTTCACCCTTGTGCCTTCCTCATTTCACATACCTAAGAAATGCAGCCTGCCCAGCCTGTGGGTGACCAAGAAGAGGGAGAGGAGAATGAAGTAGTAGAAGAAGAAGAAACACAGTCACTAGATTTGACACTCCCAGCTCCTCAAGGTCGACCATCAAAGGGCCATTTGCAGTGTCCCCCACTGAAAGTCAGCAGCCTTCCTCCAGCTATGCTGCAGCCACTGAGGTAGCACTGCATGACATCAGTAGGATCGGCAAAGACACACACAAGACAGTCACTAAGGGAATGCATAAGGGCGATGAGTTAATTCCTTGATGTCATATTGGATGGATAGATGTATAAAGTTGGATTGGAAACTTTGCCTTCTGGTGGCTTTTATTTCAGCATTGTGGCCAAAAGGACACTGTGATGGTCAGTAACAGAGGGAAGGAAAGGTGTGGGACAAATGTTGAAAGGGGAATTGGGGTTGTGGTCACTGATACCGCAGCCGGATGATTCAATCAAGGATATCCCGGCCAGAAAGGGGCTGTCTGGGTTGCATCCTTCCTTCTGATTCTTTCTCTTCTGCTTCCTCTTCTACTGCTTCCTCCTCTTCTGCGTCTTCCTTTTCTGCGTCTTCCTCTTCTCTCTGTGAGCAGATGCTGTAAATCTGAAATAAAACCATAAAATGCTGGAAATACTCAGCAGGTCCAAAGATGCTGCCTGACCTGTAGAGTATTTCCAGTATTTTCTGTCTTTTCAGTGGCCTTCTTTTACCATCCGAGGCCTTACAAGCATCCAGCAGCACTCCCTGCACAGTTAAAAAACTTTTAACATATATTGCACCAAGCCACTACTTCAATAAAATAAAAAAAATCGAGTCCAAAAGCTTAAATGCAAACTTACCTGAAAGATGTGTGTGTCACTTTAAGAAGTGCTGACAGAGTCTCTGTCAGTCTGCTGAACGCTTGCTTTTCAGAGCAAGCTTAGGACGCAGCGCTAAGGTCGAAGTTCGCAGAGCATGACCCAAAGCGAAGAGATGGTTGACCTCCTTCTTCTCTGAGGTACTGGCAACCGGTAAAATTCCATCTATTTAGAGGGAGACTAAAATAATTGCCCTCCTGAAGCAGAGGAAGAATGCTTGTGAAGCCTCCAGCCACCGCCCAATAGCCTTACTTTGCACTTGTTATAAAGTGCTGGAGAGGCAACTACTCCACAGACTAGCCCCCATCATCGAGCCAACTATCCCTAAGGAGCAAGCGGGCTTCCGGAGCAGCCGTAACTGCTGTGACCAAGTAGTAGCTTTAACAATGAACATCGAAGCAGGCTTCCAGCGCCAGCTCAAGACCGCCGTAGCACTCGTGGACCTGTCAGCAGCCTATGACACAGGACGGAAGCATGGACTGCTTTTCAACAATCCATTTTCTCAACTCCATGCTGAGCAACCAACACCTCTGTGTGTACTCTGGCACCCAGAAGAGCAGATATAGGACATTGGACAGGGTTCTGTCCTGGCACCTATGTTATTCAACGTTTACACCAGTGACCTGCCAGAAACAGAGTGCAGAAATTCGTATACGCTGATGACATTGCCTTGGTCATGCAAAACTTGCATCTGTCCATCACCGAGGAGACCCTAACCAGTGATTTACAGAGGATGGAGGCCAACTTCTGCCGAAGGCGACTTTGGCCAAACCTGCAAAATACCGTCACCTCGACATTCCATCTCAACGCCCATCAAGCAAACCAAACTTTGAAAGTCTTCTTTTGAGGCGCAGAGGTAAACCATACCAAAAAACCCTCCTATTTAGGAGTCACACTTGATCGCATCCTATCACATAAACAGTATCTCCAGAGCCTTGGGAAAAAACTAAAGAGTAGGTTCAACTTGATCCAGAAACTCGCCAGATCCACATGGGGAGCAGATGCTCAAACCCTCTGTACGGCACCACTTGCCCTGGTGTACTCTACAATGGAGTACTGCATGGCTATCAAGTCCGCATGTCAAATCTATTGATGTCCAGCTGAATTTTACTATGAGAATTATCACCGGTACAATTTTATCGACACCAACCCCTTGGCTGCCCATGCTTGAAAACATCGCACCAGAGAGAGAGACTGGGAGAGAGAGAGACTGGGAGGGAGAGAGAGACAGAGAGACTGGGAGGGAGAGAGAGAGACTGGGGAGAGACAGAGAGACTGGGGGAGAGAAAGAGAGACTGGGAGGGAGAGAGAGAGACTGGGGAAGAGAGAGAGACTGGGGAGAGATGGAGAGAAGGGGAGAGAGAGAAAAACTGGGGAGAGAGACGGACTGGGCAGAGAGAGGGACGGGAGAGAGAGACAGGCGGGAGAGAAAGGCTGGGGAGAGAGAGACTGAAAGAGAGAGAGACTGGGGAGAGAGAGGGACTGGGGGAGAGGGAGAGAGACTGGGGGAGAGAGAGACTGGAGAGAGAGAGAGACTGGGGGAGAGGGAGAGAGAGAGAGACTGGGGGAGAGAGGGAGAGTCTGGAGAGAGAGAGAGCAAGAGACTGGGGGAAAGAGAGAGAGAGACTGGGGATAGAGAGAGACTGGGGGAGAGAGAGAGAGAGACTGAGGAGAGAGGGAGAGACTGGGGAGAGAGAGGGATACTGTGGGAGAGCAAGAGAGAGACTGGGAGAGGGAGAGACGGGAGAGAGAGAGACTGGGGAGAGAGAGAAAGAGACTGGGGGGAGAGAGAGACTGGGGAGAGAAAGAGACTGGGGAGAGAGACGGGGAAGAGAGAGACTGGGGAGAAAGAGAGAGAGAGACTGGGGAGAAAGAGAGACTGGGGAGAGAGAGAGACTGGGAGAGAGAGAGAGAGAGAGAGAGAGAGGGACTGGAAAGGAGAGAGAGACAGAGAGACTCGGAGGGAGGGAGCGAGAGACTGGGGGAGAAAGAGACTGGGGGATAGAGAGAAACTGGGGAGAGAGAGACAGACTCGGGGAGAGACGGGGAGAGAGAGACTGGGGAGAAAGAGAGAGAGACTGGGAGGGAGGGAGCGAGAGACTGGGGTAGAGAGAGAGAGACTGGGGAGAGAGAGAGACTAGGGCAGAGTGACTGGGAGGGAGGGGGAGAGAGTTACTGGGAGGGAGAGAGACTGGGTAGGCGAAAGAGAGAGATTCCTTGCTCTTTTTACAATAGCGGTAAAAAAAATCTTTAACATCCACCCACAGGGCCTCATTTAATTGTCTCTTCTAAAACCTGCAGGCAGTTATCACTCAGGATTACACTGAGCTGGGACACTAAGGGCATTCAATTAATTGCGTACAGGTTAGTGGAGCTGGTGTCTGATATGAGCAATTTTCATTAAATCGTGTCATTATCACAAGAGTACAAATAAGAATGCATTGTCAAGAAGTGTTTCCCCTGAGAGAGAAAGAATTCTTATTTTTCAACATTAACTGGATTTCAAATGTTTAAAAAAATGGGAGTGAAGCTCTCTCTTGAACCAACACTGATTCTCTGCTTCTCCTTTTGCTCTGATGTTCTTTGCAGAGAGACAGAGGGCTGGATTTTGATACTGGGGCGGGCTGGGGTCGTGTCATCCGCTTTTCGTGTTATCCACCCGACTGCAATTGGATGTGGGAGATTGATGCAATTTTCACTTAATTGGGCAATTGAGTTCCAGCATGTGGGAACCCATGAACTAATTAGTGGTTTCAGTCTGAAAGTCGCCTCTGATGATGTCATCATTGCTGCTGCATTGAAGGTCAGAGACTGTCTGGCCTTTGCTGTGAGAGGACCTGGATGCAAAATGAGCGAGAGAGAGAGAGAGAGAATGAATTTTTTTTGCACCACCACTCCCAGATACGGCTCCTCCATCCCAGATGCCTGCCAGCCCCAGTCACTGATAGTCAGCCCAGCCACTGATAGTCAGCCATCCAAATGTGCTCCCACCAGGTTTCACAATTGTGTTTCAGAACAGGCGTGCTTCACGGAGAACAAGGGTTAAAATCACAAAGGCCTTTCAAAATGGCATTATAGAGCCAATTTAGTGCTTGTTAAGAGCCTTAACAGCCTATCCCGTCTCTTAGAGGCGGGACGGAGTCGGGACCAGCAGACACGATTTAATGAAAATTGCGTAGAGGCGGGATGGAGGCGGACTTGTGCCCGCCCACCAGTTTTTGCAATTTTAACCCCCCACACGCCTCCAAACCCGCCTCCACGGGTCAATGAAAATCCAGCCCATAGAGAGAGACAGTCAGAGGGAGGGAGAGCAAGAGACAGGGTCAGAGGGAGAGAGAGAGAGAAGCAGAGGGAGAGAGTGACAGAGAGAGAGAGACAACAAAAGAGGAAGAGAGGGGTGAGGGTCCAGGCGCGTGTACTCCATTCCTGGGGACTGAGTGACGGTCGCACTTTGGAACAACACAGGTGGAGGCGCAGCACATTTACAATGGCCGCTGGAAGGAGGCTAAAGCAAACAATTTTTACGCCCGTGGTGAAATTTTTTCTTTTAAATTCAGAAAATTGTTTAAAGCTGGAAAGAAATACAGGAAAGTGATCATGAATGTCCTGCGCAAAGTTCCAGTTAAATTTTGCCAGGTGTTGTCGCCTTTTTGAAAGAGTTTATCAGGGTTATTTAAATCATGTTATGGGAGAGGGGAAAAAGTTTGTACCCCCGTTTGTACCTCAGAGTCTGTGAGAAACGGAGGGAACGGCAGCAGAAAAAGAGGAAACAACTTCTCCAAAACTGATCCCAACTCATCGCCAAGGCTGGGGATACATAACCTCAACGCCTTCTTAGGAAGTTTAACCACTTTATTCACTTCTTAAGGACAGAAAACAGCAAGTTGTGGTAAATGGCTTTTTTTCAGACTGGAGGATGGCAGACAGTGGTGTTCCCCAAGGGTCAGTGCTGGGGCCACTGCTTTTTTTGTTATATATATGAATGACCTGGATATTGGAATACAGAG
This sequence comes from Squalus acanthias, assembly GCA_030390025.1. Taxonomy (NCBI): domain Eukaryota; kingdom Metazoa; phylum Chordata; class Chondrichthyes; order Squaliformes; family Squalidae; genus Squalus; species Squalus acanthias. The sequence goes on along the minus strand of CM059441.1, from coordinate 47,118,018 downwards.
TAGAATTTCTAAATTTGCCGATGACACCAAAGTTGGGGGTGAGGATGATACCAATCGACTGCATAAGGACATGGAAAGGTTAGCAGAATGGGCAGACAAGTGGCAGATGGAATTTAATACAGAGAAGTGTGAGGTGATGCATTTTGGCAGAAGGAACAGGAAGAGGCAATATACACTTAATGGCACAGTTTTAAAGAGTGTGCAGGGACAGAGGGACCTGGGAGTTAAAGTGTATAGGTCCCTGAAGGTGGCAGGACATATTGAGAGAGTGGTTAACAAAGCATATGGGATCTTGGGCTTCATAAATAGAGGTATTGAGTACAAAAGTAGAGAAGTTATGCTGAACCTTTATAAAGCGCTGGTTAGGCCACAACTGGAGCATTGCGTCCAGTTCTGGTCACCACACTTTAGGAAGGATGTGAAGGCACTTGAGAGGGTGCAGAGGAGATTTACCCGAATGGTTCCGGGGATGGGGGATCTTAGCTACAAGGACAGGTTGGAGAAGCTGGATTTGTTTTCATTAGAGCAAAGGACGTCGAGGGGTGATTTGATAGAGGTGTACAAGATTATGACGGGTTTGGATAGGCTAGACGGGGAAAGGCTGTTCCCACAAGTTGATGGTACAAGGAGTAGGGGACACAGATTTAAGGTTTTGGGCAAGAGATACAGGGGGGATGAGCGGAAAAACTTTTTTACGCAGCGAGTGGTGATGACCTGGAATTCGCTGCCGACGGAAGTGGTGCAAGCGGAGACACTCAATGTTTTCAAGGGGAGACTGGATAAGCACTTGAGGAAAATAAACTTGCAGGGCTACGGGGATAGAGCGGGGGAATGGGACTGACTGGATTGCTTTACAAAAAGCCGGCACGGACTCGATGGGCCGAATGGCCTCCTTCTGTGCCGTTATGACTCTTAGGGGGCGATTTTGCCAGCCCTGGGGAGGCGGGTATGGAGGCGGGACTGCTGGGAAAATGACAGAATTTGGAGGCGGGTGACCAACCGGCCTCCATGCCATCTTCCCAGGAGGCGGGTAGCTGTCCCGCGCCGGGTCCCATCTCCTTGGAGGCAGGAAGGGATTAAAGCCTATTAACTGATTATCTCCTTTTTGCCCTCACAAGTGCGGGCTTCCCGAAGGCTCCAAAACGTGCCAGCGAGGCGAGGCGAGGCGAGTACTGGGTCTGCGGGGGTCAGGGGGGTGCAAAAGTGTGGTGTGAAGGTAAGTGATGGGTGCAAGAGTGTAGAGGTGAGTATCTGAGGTAAGTGCAAAGTGTTTTTAAAAGTGTACTTACCTTTATTTCTTCCTGCAGGCTTCAGTCAGTTTGTATGCGGAGAGTCTCGGACCTCCGCGTTGGGATTGACAGGTGGCCGTTGCATTCACAGATGCAACAAGCATCTCAATTCTGTTAAAAAAAGAAGTTTGGTGGGGTCTTGTATTCAAGACCTCATCAAACTGCAGAGAATGTCACTGCTTGACAGCTTCACAGAGCTGTCAAACGATGACAATTCATCTGTCAAAAATTTTTGACAGATGAAACGTCATACGTTGATGTGCTCTGCAACCGGCTTTCCCTTGATTGGCCTGTTAAGCCCGCTGGGTGGGCTTAACAAGGTCAATCAAGGGAAAATAGCGTGGGTTGGCCACAAATTGACGGAGGCGGGACATTGACCCGACAAGTAGCCCCCAGTCACAAAATCGCCCCCTATGACTTCGTTTGGAATTAGAGTTTATTTTATTATTTTTTGTTGTATGTTTAATGACAGCATTGAAGAGGGAAAGAGAAACTTGGAGCAACTTCTTCTGTCAAAACTGCAATGAGACTTGAAAGAATTTAAAGACTTTTAATGAACTTTTCCCAAAAAATGAGTGTTAAAAACACTTTTTTTCCCCCCTAAGTTTCAAATATGATTTTGGAAGAAACAAGTAAAAATCAATTTTCCCCTCATCTAAACAAGTTTCATCCAGGTCTTGAAGTTCAAACGCTTTCAAAGGGGATCTGAATTGCTTAAAAAGTGTTAAAATTGAAATTTCTCAATATTTGATTTTGAACGATTGACTGAAGTGAGTAGCTTGTTGTTGAGGGGGGAGGGCAGGGGAGGATTTGTTGGAGTTACATATTACTTTTTATTGACTTTAAAAAAATATATCATTAAGACGTTTAGGAAGAGATCCAAAAATGGGGAAAAACACAAACCATTTTATTTTGTCTGTCGTTCTATAGTCCAAACAAGTCTCAGGAATAATGTAAATATAGATTTCCTCTTAAACGTTTAGTGGAGTGTTAATAGAAACAAGAGTAACATAATGATGTATAAAAATTGCAGGAAGCTACTTTAGAAGAAACCACTATTTGTTTATTGAGAAAGACAGAAAATATTTCGATTAAACTGATAAAGTACAATTTTGATTTGGTATAAATGCTTGAAATAGGAGATTAAAAATTAAGAGTATAATGAAGTTTGTTTCCCGCTATTTAATTGCGAAGTACCTAAAATAATTCAACACATTTCGTGATAAGAGCAGGGATTCATATTGTGGTGAATGTTTGAGAGAAAAACAGTAGAAGAGAAATTCGTAAATTAACATTTTTACGTGAACATATTAGTAAAGATTTCCAAGTCAGTCTGATTGGTTCTCCTGTCCAGAAAGAAAGATGAACGTTTATTTCTGTTAAATCATAGCTTTTCCTGCTTTTTGTTTTTAATTCGGTGACGCAAATTGTGTATGTGTTTTTCTGCACTTGTGAATAAGTGCTGCATTTCTGACATGTTACATGGGGGGTGTGCTGGTTCAAGAAGACCACATTTATTAATGGAAGTGATTGAAGTTGAAAATACGGATACCAGTTTTTGTTTAATTCTTTTTAATACTGTGAACTTACAGAACTACAGCACTTTGTATTTGTTGGTTGTCTGGTTGCATTGTGATTAATATTCTAATTATGTATCCGGACGTACAGCACGTCAGCGCCATAGGAAAGCTGCTGCTTGTGCAGCCATTGCTATAGTGACATGAGGGATGGGCTAATACGGTGAAAACTTTAAAATTAATACAAATTGCACGAATAGATGTGCCTCTTTCAGTAGTCGATGCATAACCGTGTAACTGAGTGACATTTCTGAAGTGTTAATGCATTATTATGCAGTTCTTTTGTATCCCAGTCATTTCTGACAAGTAATTTTATTTTAAATAGAGTTTGTATATGATGAACTAAAAGCTTTTAATTAATTCTACCGTAAACAAACTTGCAGAATGTGCAATAGGTAAGTGTGAGATGGTGCATTTTGGTAGGAGGAATAAGGAGGCTATTTACTCCTTGGAAGGGTCTAAATGGGGTAGAGGTGCAAAGGGATCCAGGGGTATAGATTCACAAATCATTAAAAGTAGCAACGCAGGTTAAAAAAGCCATAAAAGTGTAAATAAAGCACTGGGGCTCATTTCTAGAGGAATAGAATTGAAAAGCAGAGAAGTTATGTTAAACTTGTATAGAACCTTGTCTGATTGTCTCATGATTTGAGACAGTGGGGTGGCAATTGCAATATGGCATTGGTGTATATATGCTTTTAAGTGGTTGCTGTTGCTGTCGTTGTTGTAAAAGTTGTTGTTGTTGTAAAATTTGCCCACAGACAAAAAGGTCGTGCTCAAAGGAGTTTGTGGCCTGCTCAGTATAAAAAAAAATTAGAGGGAACATTGGTATTGAGTACACTAATAGGAGGATAGAGCAGATGAATGCGTAGCTGGAGAGATGGTGCAGGAGGGAGGGCTTCAGATTCCTGAGGCATTGGGGGCGATTTTCCCATTGGAGGCGGGTTGGGAGCGGGTTTAGGGGCGGGCGGGTTCCGAACCCGCCTCCAAAGTCAGGTGGGAAAAAGTTGCGATTTTCCCCTAATTGCCCAATGGGTTCCCCTGGGCCAATTACTCTTTTTGGACTGAAACTCGCCTCTGCTGACGCCACATGCAGCTTCATTTAAGGGCTGCTTGCTTCCTTGGCTCATTTCACTGCTGTTTTGTGGCTGCTGAACAATTTAGCGCTGAGAAGAGATGGCCAACTCGAGAGCCAAGGCCACCCCGAGGTTCTCTGCTGAGTCTCTGAGTATTCTGGTTGAGGGGGTGAGAGCTGGCAAGGAGGTGCTCTTCCCCTCATCTAGGAGGAAGAAGCCTCTCAAACAAACTAAGGCTGTCTGGGTGCAGCTGGCATGGGAGGTAACCTCCAGATCTGTGTGCAGCAGAACATGGCTGCAGTGCCGCAAGAGGTTCAATGACCTTGTAAGATCAGCCAAAGTGAGTATATCATCAGCTTGACCCTAATTCTGCTCCCCTTCTCCTCTCATCACTAGAACTCTGCATTGTCAACTTCCTCCTACACATCCCACTTTACCCTTACACCCTTAACCATCCCTCTCACTCTATGAACACAATCACTTCACTATTCGACTATGCTGCCCTCACACTCCCTATCAATGTTATGCAATGACAACGACTAACAACACACAGGGAGGGCCCTTGGAAATGGAACCTCACTCCATCTTTGTCTCCTTCTAAGCATCTATGCTCTGCACTCCCTACACTCACTCCATCATTCTCACTCAAACTCCACTTGTCTCCTTCATTGCAGGAAAAGATAGCCCACAATAAAAGGGAAAGGAAAAAGACTGGAGGAGGGCCACCTTCCGTCGCCCATTTGACAATTGCTGAAGAGGCGGCCCTGGAAATCGTTGGCACTGAGGTGGAGGTGGAAGTGGGGGACGGACAGACGAACGCAGCAGAGCAAGCTGGTGACAGAATAGTTTTGCATCTCTCTCTTTTACATTGCATGAGTCACTAAAATGGCTGCGAATGTACATTTATAGAATGGCAATTGATCATCTGCACTATAGCATGTGCATGCCACACTACCGTAACATCTGTAAATCATTCCTTTACTCCCCCACAGGACCATCGACAGCCCCACTCCCCACTGTTCAGAAGGAAGAGCCTGAGGCAGAAGACTTCTCAGAGGAACCTGCAACCTCTGAGGACGCAGCGTCAGCAGATGTAAGTGCACCCAGCACCAGCGCAGATAGGCAAACCTCGGTGGGACCTTCGGGAGATAGAGTCGTTTTTTTTATTCGCTTATGGGATGTGGGCGTTGCTGGCAAGGCCAGCATTTATTGCCCATCCATAGTTGCCCTTGATAAGGTGGTGGTGAGCCACCTTCTTGAACCACTGCAGTCCGTGTGGTGAAGGTACTCCCACAGTGCTGTTAGGTAGGGAGTTCCAGGATTTTGACCCAGCGACGATGAAGGATCAGCGATATACTTCTAAGTCAGGATGGTGTGTGACTTGGAGGGGAACTTGGAGGTGGTGATGTTCCCTTGCACCTGCTGCCCTTGTCTTTCTAGGTGGAAGAGGTCGCAGGTTTGGGAGGTGCTGGCGAAGAAGCCTTGGTGAGTTGCTGCAGTGCATCTTGTAGATGGTACACACTGCAGCCACGGTACGCCGGTGGTGGAGGGAGTGAATGTTTAAGGTGGAGGATGGGGTGTCAATCAAGCGGGCTGCTTTGTCCGGGATGGTGTTGAGCTTCTTGAGTGTTGTTGGAGCTGCCCTCATCCAGGCAAGTGGAGAGTATTCCATCACACTCCTTACTTGTGCCTTGTAGATGATGGAAAGGCTTTGGGGAGTCAGGAGGTGAGACACTCGCCGCAGAATACCTAGCCTCTGACCTGCTCTTGTTGCAACAGTATTTATGTGACTGGTCCAGTTAAGTTTCTGGTCAATGGTGACCCCCAGGATGTTGATGGTGGGGGATTCGGCGATGGTAATGCCGTTGAATGTCAAGGGGAGGTGGTTAGACGCTCGCTTGTTGGAGATAGACATTGCCTGGCACTTCTGTGGCACGAATGTTACCTACCACTTATCAGGCCAAGCCTGAACGTCGTCCAGGTATTGTTGCATGCATGGACTGCTTCATTATCTGAGGAGTTGTGAATGGCACTGAACACTGTGCAGTCATCAGCGAACATCCCCATTTCTGACCTTATGTTGAAGGGAAGGTCATTGATGAAACAGCTGAAGATGGTTGGGCCTAGGACACTGCCCTGAGGAACTTCTGCAGCAATGTCCTGGGGCTGTGATGATTGACCTTCAACCACCACAACCATCTTCCTTTGTGCTAGGTATGACTCCAGCCAGTGGAGCATTTTCCCCCTGATTCCCATTGACTTCAGTTTTACTAGGGCTCCTTGATGCCACACCAGGTCAAATGCTGCCTTGATGTCAAGGGCAGTCACTCTCACCTCACCTCTGGAATTCAGCTCCTTTGTCCATGTTTGGACCAAGGCTGTAATGAGGTCGGGAGCCAAGTGGTCTTGGCGGAACGCAAACTGGGCATCAGTAAGCAGGTTATTGGTGAGTAAGTGCCGCCTAATAGCACTGTCGATGACACCTTCCATCACTTTGTTAATGATTAAGAGTAGACTGATGGGGCGGTAATTGGCCGGATTGGATTTGTCCTGCTTTTTGTGGACAGGACATACCTGGGCAGTTTTCCACATTGATGGATAGATGCCAGTGTTGTAGCTGTACTGGAACAGCTTGGCTAGAGGCGCGGCTAACTCTGGAGCACAAGTCTTCAGCACGATAGCCGGGATGTTGTCAGGGCCCATAGCCTTTGCTATATCCAGTGCGCTCAGCCGTTTCTTAATATAACGTGGAGTGAATCGAATTGGCTGAAGACTGGCTTCTGTGATGGTGGGGACCTCAGGAGTAGGCCGATATGGATCATCCACTTGGCACTTCTGGCTGAAGATGGTTGCAAACGCTTCAGCCTTGTCTTTTCCACTCACGTGCTGGGCTCCACCATCATTGAGGATGGGGATATTCATGGAGCCTCCTCCTCCCGTTAGTTGTTTAATGGTCCACCACCATTCACGACTGGATGTGGCAGGACTGCAGAGCTTTGATCTGATCCGTTGATTGTGGGATCGCTTAGCCCTGTCTATAGCATGCTGCTTCCGCTTTTTAGCATGCATGTAGTCCTGTGTTGCAGCTTCCCCAGGTTGGCACCTCATTTTTAGATACGCCTGGTGCTGCTCCTGGCATGCTCTTCTATACTCCTTATTGAACCAGGGTTGGTCCCTGACTTGGTGGTAATGATAGAGTGAGGGATATGCCGGGCCATGAGGTTACAGATTGTGGTGGAATACAATTCTGCTGCTGCTGATGGCCCACAGCGCCTCATGGATGCCCAGTGTTGTCACCTGGTGTATCACAGCTCACAATTGAGCATCAGCAGGTGGTGGAGACAGGGACAGCAGTGTAGAGTCCTCGTCGGAGGTCGCAGGACTCTCCTAGCTCTGCTCAGCTGTATGTGGACCTTGTGCCTCTGGGTCCATCCAGAAGGAGAGCGGTGCTGGAACTCCAGGAACAGGTGCAGGAGTCTCTGGCAGGTTTTGTCTCCAGGGTCACTGCATATGTGGAGAGGATGGAGGAGTCCAACTCAAATATGAGCAAATCCTTTGTGGAGTCATTGGCGCATGAGCGCATCTCCTCGGAAAGGTTGGCTACCTCCGTGGAAGCGATGTCTACCTCCGTGGTATCGATGGCTGCCTCGCTGCAGACGATGGCCAGGGCCATGGAGGAGGTAAGTCGCCAGAGTGTTGAAAACATGGTCAATGTTCAGAATAGACTGACATCTCGGGAGGAGCGATGGCCAGCTATTGATCAGAGAGACCAGAGCTTCATGGAAGTCCTCAGCAGTAGGACTGCCAGTGCAGACACGGGTCCTCATAGCCCCCCTGATGTGCAGCAAGGTGCTCTCAAGTCACTTGCTCGCGCTGAGGTGGGGCTGACCCATGAGAGGGATGTTGGTGGCAGACAACAAGGAAGTGGGGGCTACTCTCCAAGCACTCACACTTCCATGCCACTGTGTTGCCCTCGGTCAGAGCCCCACCAGAGTCCTCACCCAACTGAGATGGGCGTTTCAGTCCCTGCACAGCTGCAGAAGGAGCAGACTTTTGGCGAGACCTCACAGGCTCGCAAACCCAGAGGACGCCCGCCAAAGGTGTCGAAGCAGGAGCAGCATGAAAGTGAACAAGGGGCCTCCACTTCTGCTGAAGCCACAGGGGAAGCAACACATAGGAGCACGCGTAAGAGGAAGATAAAGCACAATTAATCATACGGGCAGTCACTTGGGTGTTTTTTTGTGTTTAATAATTAAATGCCATCCCTTTGTGAATGTATTAAACTCTGGTGATGGCAAACTGTTGACGTTATGACCTCTGTGATTTCGGTTTTGGAAGTTCCACATTGTGGCCTCAGCGAGACTTGTTTGGTCAGGTTGGTGGTCAGAGTGAGAGGAAGCCAGACAGTGATGTCCATTGTGCATCTTGTGCTAACAAGGAGCCAAGCACATGTGCTAGAATGGGCAGCTTAAGCAAATCTGGCCAAGATGAGTGCATCCCTTGCATTCCGGCCAGAAATGTGCTTGCATGCTGCTGCTGCTGCTGGTTGATGCGCCTCCGCTCGGTCATCATTCTCCTCCTCCTCCTCCTCTTCATCTGAGGAAGCTATGTACTGAGTCACTTGCTCCTCAGGAAGCTGCAAACCATGATGCTGTGTGATGTTGTGCAGCACACAGCAGACCACGAGCATTCTGGAGACCCTGGCTGCTGAGTACTGCAGGCTCCACCTGATCAGTCAAGGCATCTGAATCACATCTTCAGCAAGCCGATGGTTTGTTCGATGGTGGACCTGGCCGAAATGTGGCTGGCGTTGTAGCGCTCCTCAGCTTCGTTCGCTAGCCTCCTGATCGGCATCATTAGCCACGTCTTCATGGGGTAGCCCTTGTCTCCAAGTCGCCATCCGTTAAGTTGGTTTGGCGGCTTGAAGAGCGGAGGCACACTAGACTGCCGCAGGATGAACGAGTCATGGCAACTGCCACAGTACTTGGTGCAAACATGCAAAATCGCCTTCTTGTGGTTACACACCAGCTGTACATTGAGGGAGTGGAAGCCCTTGTGGTTGACAAAACTAGCTGGGTTGTGATGGCGTGCCCTCAGGGCCACATGTGTGCAGTATATGATGCCCTGCACCATTGACAAGCCTGCCATATTTGTGAACCCAACCGCACGCGCGGTTATACTTGTTTGATCAGTTGAAAAGTTGATGTAATTGTGCACCTTTGCGAAGAGGGCATCGATAAACTGCGTGATGCAACTGTGGGCGGCCGACTGGGAGATGCCGCTGATTTCTGCTGTTGATCCCTGGAAGGAGCCTGAAGCAAAAATATTGAGTGCAGTGGTGACTTTGACAGCCACTGGTAAGGGGTGTCCACCCGTTCCTCTGGGCTCCAGGTGTTGGTGCAGCATTGCACAGATGTCTCCGACAACCTCTCGTGAAAGTCTTGGCCTCCTTTGGCACTGCTGCTCACTCATGTTGAGGAAGCTCATCCTCTGTCTGTAAACCCTGAGAGGAGGGTATCTCCTGCGGCGATGTGCTGACATGAACTGGCGCCTTCTGCCCTGTGCACCATCAGGTGGGTGAGCAGCAGGTTGGCGCTCCTGCTGCTGTTGTTCTGCCTGGTTCTGCTGCTGCCGTGGCTGCTCCTCGTCCGAATCTAAGGTCCATGATGAAAGGAAATAAATGTTTCCCATGCTGCTTGTAGATACCTCCATTGGGGAAGCGCTCAGTCCAAGTGGGGAGAGGGTTTTCCAAGGAGGTCCCAAAGTAGATAGATCTCAGCTGCACCACCTCCGACTTCAGTAGGCCTGGAAAAAGTGCTCAAAGACCTGTGCAACAAAAGTTCTGCCACCTGCAACTCATCCCTGTTGAAAGCTCCGTTTTTATGGTGGAGCTGCAGCTGTGAGGAGGCCAGCCACTTGTCAACCCACCAGGATTAGCTGGCGTGGTTTAGGAGCGGCGTGCAAGACGCTGTAAATGTGGCAAAATAACAAAGACCTGGGAAAATAGGATTATAGAGGCCCTTAAGCGCTTGTTAAGGATCTTAACTGCCTATCCCGCCTCTTGGAGGCGGGACCAAATCGCACGCCTGAAGCCCGCCTCCGGCAAAGTTGCGCGGAGGCGGGTTGGAGGCGAGTTCCAAACCTGCACTCAATTTTTGCAATTTCACCAACTGTCCCGCCTCCAAACCCGCCTCCTCAGGGCTGGGAAAATCGCCCCCATTGAGACTGGTTCTGGGGGAGGTGGGACCTGCACAAGTCGGACTGGTTGCACCTCAACAGGGCCAGGACCAATATCCTCATGGGGGGGGGGGGGTTTGTTTGTGCTGTTGAGGAGGCCTTAAACTAGCTTGGCAGGGGGATGGGAACCTGAACATAGATTCAGAAGGGAGAGAAGCAAAGCTGGAAATGGAAGGCAGAAAATTAGTAAGTGAGTTTAGAAGGCAGAGGAAACAAAGGCTAGAAAACAGACAAAAACGGGGTTTGGCAGTGATTAATGGTATTTACTTCAATGCAAGGAGTCTAGTGAATAAGGCAGATGATCTCAGGGCACAGATAGACACGTGCAAGTATGATATCATAGCTATAACTGAAACATGGCTGAAAGAGGACAGGAATGGCAGCTCAACATTCCTGGTTTCAGGGCTTTCAAACGAGATAGAGAGAGGGATATAAAAGGAGGGGGGGTTGCAATATTGGTTAAAGAAACAATTACAGCTGTGAGCAGGGATGATGGCCAGAATTTTCCCGTTGCCGAGCCTGGACATTTAACTCAGCCGGCTTTGAAGGCGCGACACGGACCCGATTGGCAGAGGCAGGCGACCTCATTCAAGTCATTAACTGTTTGTTGAGAGACCCTTAAGAGGGTTTTTAATGCCAGCTTTTGACTTTTACTGCAGGAGCACAGGATCCGAAAATGTGCGGGTTAGGTTGATTTGGCTATGATAAATTGACCCTTAGTGTTAGGGGGGGATTAAATATGTGGGGTTACAGGGATAGGATGGGATATGTTAGGGGGAATTAAATACGTGGGGTTACGGGGATAGGGTGGGATATGTGTCGGTGCAGGCTCGATGGGGATTCTATGTGAGAAAGCAGGGACAGGGTACTGGATTTGGATGATCAGCCATGATCGTATTGAATGGTGGAGCAGGCTCGACGGGCCGAATGGCCTACTCCTGCTCCTAGTTTCTATGTTTCTATGTTTCTATGATTCACGCAGCTCGGATACCTCACCTGTGAAGGGGAGGCGGAAGCTCAGTGGCCATTGGCGAATCCATTCATTGAGAGCTGGGAAAAGCACATAAATACTGCAACATTACACCTCATTACATGCCTCATGGAATGGCTCTTGCTCACTCCATTATGACCACAGATTTTTGTGTCAGCAGTTTGCAGGTCATTTCTGCAACCTCGGAAACCACACTCACCACATTACTACTCAGTACGACAACAATGATGGATTGGCCCTCTGATCTCCACTTTACCAGCTATCTACTACATCAGCATGGGTGCCACTTATATTGTCTCACCTTGGTCCTCAGAATTGGAGCAAGATGAGCCCCACCACCAGCCGCAGCAGCAACCACACCAGCAGCAGCAGCAGCAACCACAACAGCAGCCTTCTCCTCAACAACCTGATGCTCCACAGGAGAGAGGGGGACATCACAGGGCTGCAGCGCGTCGGAGGCGATACCCCCAACACAGGGTATGCAGGCAGAGGATGAGCTTCCTCAGCATGACTGAGCAGCACTGTTTCAGAAGGCTCAGGCTATCGCGCCAGGTCGTCGCAGACATTTGTAGCTTGCTGGAACAAGACCTGCTGCCCAGAGGTCCTGTTGGGCACTCTTTCCCAGTGGCTGTCAAAGTCACCACGGCCCGCAACTTCTTCGCCTCGGGCTCCTTCCACAGATCTGCAGCCAACATTTGCAGGATCTCGAACCCACAGATGCATCACCCAGGTGACCGAGACCATGTTTCACAAGTCAGCCAATTATATCAACTTTGTCACTGATGAGGCCAGTGTTACATAGCGTGCGCTCAGCTTTGCGGCTCTGGCTGACTTCCCACTGATACAGGGCATCATCGACTGCACACATGCGGCCATGAAGGCACCCCATCATCACCCAGGAGTGTTTGTGAACCGCAAGGGCTTCCACTCGCTCAATGTGCAGCTCCTCTGCAGCCATAAAAAGATGATCATGCATGTGAGCACCAGATTCCCTGGCAGCTGTCACAACTCTTTCGTGCTGCACCAGTCCACCCTCCCTCAGCTCTTCGCACCTCCAAACAGACTGCTTGGAGACAAACATAGAAACATAGAAACATAGAAGATAGGAGCAGGAGTAGGCCATTCGGCCCCTCAAGCCAGTTCCGCCATTTAATGAGATCATGGCTGATCATCCAAATTCAGTACCCTGTCACTGCTTTATCCCCTTATCCCTTGATCCCTTTAGCCTTAAGAAATATATCTATCTCCTTCTTGAATATATTTAATGAATTGGCCTCAACTGCCTTCTGTGGTAGAGAATTCCACAGGTTCACCACTCTCTGGGTGAAGAAATTCCTGCTCATCTCAGTCCTAAATGGCTTACCCCTTATCCTTAGACTGTGACCTCTGGTTCTGGACTCCCCCGCCATTGGGAACATCCTTCCTGCATCTAGTCTGTCCAGTCCTGTTAGAATTTTATAAGTTTCAATGAGATCCCCTCTCATTCTTCTAAACTCTAGCGAATATAAGCCTAATCGACCCAATCTCCATTCATACGTCATTCCTGCCATCCCAGATATCAGTCTGGTGAATCTTCGCTGCACTCCCTCCATGGCAAGAACATCCTTCCTCAGATAAGGCGACCAAAACTGCACACAATACTCAAGGTGTGGTCTCACCAAGGCCCTGTACAACTGCAGCAAGACATCCTTGCTCTTGTACTCGAATCCTCTCGCTATGAAGGCCAACATACCATTTGCCTTCTTAACCGCCTGCTGCACCTGCATGCTTACCCTCAGTGACTGGTGCACAAGGACACCCAGGTCTCGTTGCACTTCCCCTTTTCCCAAACTATTGCCGTTCAGATAATAATCTGTCTTCCTGTTTTTGCCACCAAAATGGATAACCTCGCATTTATCCACATTATACTGCATCTGCCATGCATCTGCCCAATCACGCAACCTGTCCAAATCATACTGGAGTTTCTCTGCATCCTCTTTACAGCACACACGCCCACCCAGCTTTGTGTCGTCTGCAAACTTGGAGATATTACATCTAGTTCCCTCGTCTAGATCATTAATATATATTGTGAATAGCTGGGGTCCTAGCACCAATCCCTGCGGCACCCCACTAGTCACTGCCTGCCACTCGGAAAAAGACCCGTTTATTCCAACTCTTTGCTTCCTGTCTGCCAACCAGTTCTCTATCCAAGTCAGTACCTTACCCCCAATCCCATGTGCTTTAACTTTGCACGCTAATCTCTTATGCAGGACCTTATCGAAAGCCTTCTGAAAGTCCAAATACACCACATCCACTGGTTCTCCCTTATCTATTTTACCAGTTACATCCTCAAAAAATTCCAATAGATTAGTCAAGCATGATTTACCTTTTGTAAATCCATGTTGACTTTGTCCGATCCTGTCACTGTTTTCCAAGTGCTCTGCTATTACATCTTTTATAATGGACTCTAGCATTTTCCCCACTACCGATGTCAGGCTTATAATTCCCCGTTTTTTCTCTACCACCTTTTTTAAATAGTGGGGTTACATTCGCTACCCTCCAATCCATGGGAACTGTTCCAGAGTCAATAGAATTTTGGAAGATGACCAGCAATGCATCTACTATTTCTAGGGCCACTTCCTTAAGTACACTAGGATGTAAATTATCAGGCCCTGGGGATTTATCGGCCTTCAATCCTGTCAATTTCCCTAACACTATTTCCCTACAAATACGGATTTCATTCAATTCCTCCCTCTCATTAGACCTTATGTTCCTCGACATCTCTGGGAGGTTATTTGTGTCCTCCTTTGTGAAGACAGAACCAAAGTATGTATTTAATTGGTCTGCCATTTCTTTGTTCCCCATTATAAATTCCCCTGATTCTGACTGCAAGGGACCTACACTTGACTTCACCAATCTTTTTCTCTTCACATATCTATAGAAGCTTTTACAGTCAGTTTTTATGTTCCCTGAAAGCTTACTCTCATATTCTATTTTACCCCTCTTAATTAATCCCTTTGTCCTCCTTTGCTGAATCCTAAACTGCTCCCAATCCTCAGGTTTGCTGCTTTTTCTGGCCAATTTATATGTCCTCTCCTTGGATCTTATGCTATCCCTAATTTCCCTTGTTAGCCACGGTTGAGTCACCTTTTTTGTTTTATTTTTATGCCAAACAGGGATGAACAAATTCTGTAGTTCATCCATGCGATCTTTAAATGTTTGCTATTGCCTATCCACCGTCAACCCTTTAAGTAATGCTCCCCAATCCATCCTAGCCAACTCGTGCCTCATACCATCGTAGTTTCCTTTATTTAAATTCAGGACACAAGTCTCTGAGTCAACTACTTCACTCTCCATCTTAATGAAGAATTCTATCATATTATGATCGCTCCTCCCCAAGGGGCCTCGCACAACAAGATTGCTAATTAATCCTTTCTCATTACATAATACCCAGTCTAAGATGCCCTGATCTCCAGTTGGTTCCTCGACATATTGGTCCAGGAAACCATCCCGTATACACTCTAGGAATTCCTCCTCCACAGAATTGTTACTAATTTGGTTAGCCCAATCTATATGTAGATTAAAGTCACCCATGATAACTGCTATGCCCTTATTGCACGCGTCTCTAATTTCCCGTGAACATAATTCAGTTAGATTTAGAGTAGTTATGGACAAAGTAGACCAGTCGTAAAAGTTCTCAATTGGGGAAAGGCCAATTTTACTAAGCTGAGATGTGATTTAGCAAAAGTGGACTAGAAACAGTTACAATGAAAACAGAAGGTAAATCAGTGTCAGAGCAGGGGGAGGCATGCAGAGGAGATAGTGAGGGTTCAGAGCAAATATGTTCCCACAAAGTATAAAACACTAGTCAGGCCATAGTTAGAGGTACTGCGTACAGTCATATCACCACATAACAGGAAAGATGTGATTGCACTAGAGAGAGTACAGGGGAGGTTTATGAGGATGTTGCAGGACTGGAGAATTTTAGCTATGAGGAGAGATTGGATAGGCTGGGTTGTTTTCTTTGGAACAGAAGAGGCTGTGGGGAGACTTAATTGAGGTGTATAAAATTATGAGGGACCTAGATAGAATGGATAGGAAGGACTCATTTTTCTTAGCAGAGAGGTCAATAACTAGAGGGCATAGATTTAAAGTAATTGGTACAAGGATTAGAGGTGAGTTGAGGAGAATTTTTTTCACCCAGAGGGTGGTGGAGGTCTGGAACTCACTGCCTGAAAAAGTGGTAGAGGCAGAAACCCTCATCGCATTTAAAAAGTACTTGGATATGCACTTAAAGAGTTGGAAAGTGGGATTAGGCTGGATAGTTTTTTTCGGCTGGCACAGACATAATGGGCCAAATGGCCTCCTTCTGTGCCGTAAATTTCTATGATCCTATGATGGTGCTCCCATGCGCCTGCTGCCATTGTCCTGCTAGGCAGTAGAGGTCGTGAGTTTGGGCGGTGCTGTCGCAGACGCCTTGGCGAGTTGCTGCAGTGCATCTTGTAGATGGTACACACTGCAGCCACGTTGCGCCGGTGGTGGGGGGAGTGATTGTTTAAGGTGGTGGATGGGGTGCCAATCAAGCAGGCTGCTTTGTCCTGGATGGTGTTGAGCTTCTTGAGTGTTTTTGGAGCTGCACTCATCCAGGCAAGTGGAGATATACACTCCTGACTTGTGCCTTGTAGATGGTGGAAAGGCTCTGGGGAGTCAGCAGGTCAGTCACTCGCCGCAGAATACCCAGCCTCTGACCTGCTCTTGTAACCACAGTAATTATGTGGCTGGTCCAGTTAAGTTTCTGATCAATGGTGACCCCCCAGGATGTTGATGGTGGGGGATTCTGCGATGGTAATGCCGTTGAATGTCATGGAGAGGTGGTTTGATTCTCTCTTTCTGGAGAGAATCATTGCCTGGCACTTATGTGGCGCGAATGTTACTTGCCACTTATCAGCCCAAGCCTGAATGTTGTCCAGGTCTTGCTGCATGCGGCACGACTGCTTCATTATCTGAGGAGTTGCATATGGAATTGAACACTGTGCAATCATCAGCGAACATCCACACTTCTGACCTTATGATGGAGGGCAGGTCATTGATGAAGTAGCTGAAAATGGTTGGACCTAAAACACTGCCCTGAGGAACTCCTGCAGCAATATCCTGGGGTGAGATGATTGGCCTCCAACAACCACAACCATCTACCTTTGTGCTAGGTATGATTCCAGCCAGGAGAGTTTTCCCCCTGATTCCCATTGACTTCAATTTTACTAGGGCTCCTCGATGCCACACTTGGTCAAATGCTGCCTTGATGTCAAGCACAGTCACTCTAACCTCACCTCTCGAATTCAGCTCTTTTGTCCACGTTTGGACCAAGGCTGTAATGAGGTCTGGAGCCAAGTTGTCCTGGAGGAACCCAAACTGAGCATCCGTGGGCAGGTTATTGGTAAGTACGGTTTGATAGCACTGTTGACGACACCTTCCATCACTTTGCTGTTGATTGAGATAGATTGATGGGGTGGTAATTGGCCAGATTGGATTCATCCTGCTTTTTGTGGACAGGACATACCTGGGCAATTTTCCACTTTGTCGGGTAGATGCCAGTATTGTAGCTGTATTGGAACAGCTTAGCTAGAGGCGCAGCTAGTTCTGGAGCACAAGTCTTTAGCACGACAGTGGAATGTTGTCGGGGCTCATAACCTTTGTTGTATCCAGCGCATTCAGCCGTTTCTTAATATGACGTGGAGTGAATCAAATTGGCTGAAGACTGGTTTCTGTGATGGTGTGGACTTCAGGAGGAGGCCGAGATGGATCATCCACACAGCACCTCTTGCTGAAGATGGTTGCAAACGCTTCAGCCTTATCTTTTGCACTCATGTGCTGGGCTCCGCCATCATTGAGGATGCGAATGTTCATGGAGCTTCCTCCTCCTGTTAGTTGTTTAATTATCCACCGCCATTCACCACTGGATGTGGCAGGACTGCAGAGCTTTGATCTGATCCATTGGTTGTGGGATCGCTTAGCTCTGTCTATAGCATGCTGCTTCCGCTGTTTAGCATGCCTGTAGTCCTGTGTTGTAGCTTCAAGAGGTTGGCACATCATTTTTAGGTACGCATGGTGCTGCTCCTGAAATGCTCTTCCATACGCTTCACTGAAGAAAGGTTGGTCCCCTGGCTTGATGGTAATGGTAGAGTGAAGGATATACGGACCATGAGGTTAGAGATTATGATGAAATACAATTCCGCTGCTGTGGCAGCACCTCATAGATGCCTAGTTTTCAACTGCTAGATCTTTTCTGAATTGATCCCATTTAGCACAGTGGTAGTGCCACACAATGGAGGGTGTCCTCAGTGTGAAGACGAGACTTCTTCTCCACAAGGACCATGCGGTGGTCACTCCTACCAATACTGTCATGCACAGATCATTCTGCGACAGGTAGATTGGCGAGGACGAGGTCAAGTAGGTTTTTCCCTCATGTTGGTTCTTTCATCACTTGCCAGAAGCCCAGTCTGGCAGCTATGTTCTTCAGGACTCGGTCAGCTCAGTCACTAGTGGTGCTACCGAGCCACTCTTCGTGATGGACATAGAAGTCGCCCACCGAGAATACGTTCTGTGCCCTTGCTACCCTCAGTGCTCCTTCCAAGTGGCGTTCAACATGGAGGAGTACTAATTTATCAGCTCAGAGAGGGCGGTAGGTGGTAATCAGCAGGAGGTTTCCTTGCCCATGTTTGACCTGAAGCCACAAGACTTCATGGGGTTCGGAGTTAATATTCTTCTTCTTAGTCCCTCGGAACCAAGGATGACTTGCTTCCATACTAAAAATGAGTTCTCAGCTGACTGATGAGTCCAATGCAGGACCTACAGTCTCTGTCACAGGTGGAGCAGACGGTGGTTGAAGGGGCGGATGGGTGGGGTGCTTGGGTTGACGTGCGCTCCTTCCGCTGTTTGCGCTTGGCTTCTGCTTGCTCCCGGCAAAGAGACTCGAGGTGTTCGGCGCCTTCCCGGATGCTTCTCCTCTACTTTGTGCGGTCTTGGGCCAGGGATTCCCAGGTGTTGGTGGGGATGTTGCACTTTTTCAAGGAGGCTTTGAGGGTGTCCTTGAAGCGTTTTCCTCTGCCCACCTGGGGCTCTCTCGCCGTGTCGGGGCTCCGAGTAGAGCGCTTGTTTTGGGAGTCTCGTATCGGACATGCGGACGATGTGGCCCGTCCATCGGAGCTGATCGAGCGTGGTCAAAGCTTCGATGCTGGGGATATTGGCCTGAGCGAGAACACTGACATTGGTGCGCCTATCCTGCCAATGGATTTGCAGGATCTTGTGGAGGCAGCGTTGGTGGTAAATCTCCAGTGCTTTGAGGTGCCTGCTGTACATGGTCCATGTCTCTGAAGCATACAGCAGGGCGGGTATCACTGCTGCTCTGTAGACCATGAACTTGGTGACAGGTTTGAGGTCCTGGTCTTCAAACACTCTCTTCCACTGGCACCCTGAAGGCGGTGTTGGACTTCGTCATCGACGTCTGCCCTTGTTGACAGTAGGCTCCCGAGGTATGGAAAGTGGTCCACGTTGTCCAAGGCCTCGTCATGGATTTTGATAATCGGGGGAGCAGTACTGTGTGGCGGGGGCAGATTGGTAGAGGACCTTTGTCTTATGGATGTTTAGTGTAAGGCCCGTGCTCTCATACGCTTCGGTGAAGGTGTTGACGATGGTTTGGAGTTCGACCTCCGAGTGTGCGCAGACGCAAACATCGTCTGCATACTGTAATTCAAGGACAGAGGATGGGACGACCTTGGAACTGGACTGGAGGCGACGGAGGTTGAACAGTTTCCTGTTTGTTCTCCAGCGGGGAGCTTACTGAGGGTGAGATGGAGCATTGCAGCAAGGAAGATCGAGAAGAGCGTTGGTGCGATGACACAGCCTTGCTTGACCCCGGTCCGTACATGAATTGGGTCTGTGGTGGATCCGCTGGTCAAGCTCACGGTTTGCATGTCGTCGTGAAGCAGGCGGAGGATGGTGGCAAACTTTTGAAGGCAGCTGAATTTGAGGAGGTCACTCCATAATCCCTCATGGTTGACAGTGTCGAAGGCCTTTGTGAGGTCAAAGAAGGCCATGTACAGCGGTTGGTGCTGTTCCCTGCATTTCTCTTGTAATTGACGCGCGGTGAAGATCATGTCCATTGTGCCCCTTAGTGGGCGGAATCCGCATTGCGACTCTGGGAGGAGCTCTTCAGCCACTGGGAGAAGGCAATTGAGGAGGATTCTTGCGATGACTTTCCCTGTGGCAGACAGCAGGGAAACTCCTCTGTAATTACTGCAATCGGACTTGTCTCCTTTCTTGAAGATGGTCACGATTACGGCATCTCTGATATCCCCTGGCATGCTCTCCTTCCAAATAAGAGAAATGAGTTCATGTATTCATGCCAATAGTGCTTCTCCGCCATGCCTTAGTGCCTCGGCGGGGATTCCATCTGCTCCTGAGGCCTTGTTGTTCTTCAGTTGTCAGATGGCCTTTTCAACCTCATACTGGGCTGGGGTTGTGCTGAAGTGGTGGCGGGTAGCATGCTGCGGGATGGAGTTGAGGACACTCGCATCGAAGACAGAGTCTCGGTTAAGGAGATCTTCGAAGTGCTCCTTCCAGCGGGCACTGACTGCCTCTCTGTCCTTGATGAGTACTTCTCCATTCTTGGCCCACAGTGGGGTAGGACCTTGGGTGCTTGGGCAGTAGGTGGTCTTGACTGCACTAAAGAATCCACGCACGTCGGCTAGCTGCTGGATCTCCTGCGCTTTCTCCACCCACCATCTGTTCTTTAGGTCGCGAGTTTTTTGTTGGACCTCGGCCTTCAGGCATCTGTAGAGCTGCTTTCTTGCTCTCGAGTTGTGTTGCTGTTTCCAGGTCAGGAATGCCTTGCGCTTGCGGCTTATTAGCTCCTGGATCTCCTGGTCGTTCTCGTCGAACCAGTCTTGGTGTTTCCTGGTCGAGTGACCGAACGTCTCTTCACAGGTGCTGATTATGGAGGCCTTGAGTGCAGACCAGGCGCTGTGGACACTCTGTGTCTCTGAATCACTGGGAGTCGTCAGGTTGGTTGTGAGGCGCAGGCTGAATAGGGCTTTCTTAGCAGGGTCTTTGAGTGCTCCAGCGTTGATTTTCCTGCGTTAATATTAAGGACTCGCAGGGCCACTTCCTCCCGACTGTACACCACTGTGCCGCCACTTCTGGTGGGTCTGTCCTGCCGGTGGGACAGGACATACCCAGGGATGCTGATGCAGGAGTCTGGGACATTGGCTGAAATGTATGATTCTGTGAGTATGACTACATCAAGCTATTTCTTGGCTAGTCTGTGGGACAGCAAAGTGAGTTAAGATTACCCCTCAGGAGTCAAGATCAAATGTAATCTACAAATAAAGCAGGATTAGCTGATGGAAGATAATTGGACCAGGGTGCACTGAAATCAGACCCCATTTTGAAGTCATACATTCTGTCCCTATCAGGAAATCGTCCAACCCAGTCCATGGTTTGTGTCAGCTTTGGTTCAGTGGTAGCATTCTCACCTGAGTTAGAAAGTCATAGCTGCAAGCCCCACTGAAGACTTGAGCATATAATATCAGATGATACTGCAGTGCTGCACTGTCAGAGGTGTTATCTTTTGGATGAGGCTCTGTCTACCTCCTTAGCTGATTGTAAAAGATCCCATGGCACTATATGAAGAAGAGCAGGGGAGTTCTTCCCTCCAGAGTCTCCCAAGGAGCTTTCCTTGGCCCCCTCCCCTTCCTCATCTACATGCTGCCATTGGTGACATAATCTTCAGACATGGAGCCAGCTTCCACATGTATGCTGACAAACCAGTTCTATTTCACCACCACCTCTGTTGACTCCTGCACCACCTATGTGCTGTCAGACAGCTTGTCCGACATCCAGTCTTGGATGATCTGAAAATTCCTCCAGTTAAATGTTGGTACGACTGAAGGCATCGTCGTCGGTTCCCGTCACAAACTCCATACGCTTTCCATCGATTCCATCCTCCACTCCGCTCACTCTCTCAGGTTAAATCAGACTGTTTGCAAACTCAGGGTCCTATTTGACCCTGAGCAGAGTTTCCGACCCCAAATCATGTCCATCACAAAGTCTGCCTACTTTCAACTCCACAACATTGCTCAGCCTCCACCCCGTGTCAGCCATCTGTTGCTGAAACCCTAACCCATGGCTTTGTCACCTCCAGACTTAACTATTGCAATGCTCTCCTAGCCAATCTCCGATCTTGTACCGTCCGTAAAATTCAGCTCACCCAATACTCACAGTTAAGCTTAAGAAAGAATGGGTGAGATAAAAGTTGGAGAGAAATGCGGAGGCTCTGATTTGGAACATGTGATGCACGTATTATAACATAAAATTGCACACTTAGCATGGGTACACAAATATACTGAGCACCACTAGTAACAATTGCACTCTTTAAACTGTAAATATTAATTACATATACATATGGAATCATGCTGTGCTTTCTTTGCAGAGAGATGAAAAAACCAAGGTATGGCTGTGACAAGATTTGCCACTGCACTTAATTATAGTGACCACATCACATCTTGCAAGTATCAGCACAGAAATACACATCCCAAAGGCTATCGGTAGGAATATTATTCTGATGAAAGGTCATCGACCTGAAACGTTAACTCTGTTTCTCTCTCCACCTGCCTGACCTGCTGAGTATTTAAAGCATTTTCTGTTTTTATTATAGTAGAAATATTGTAACAGGATCATTGGGCACAGGTGATGAAAGTGAAGTGGGAGAAGCTGGAGAAAGGCTTTATACAGGGCAGATGGTCTGCATAGTGACCAGCAGAACAGAAGAACATTGGATGATGCAGTATGAGCAGTAACAGCCCAACTTGTCTCCTCCATCAAATATTGGAAGTTCATCTGGTCAGTGCGGAGAGTCTGCCACTAAACTCTGTGCTGCTGCAAACAATGCAGGTGATACCTTGCAGAGCAGTTATCTGCCTTTCACAATATCACTGACTCTCTGGCAATGTTAGCAGCACCTGCAGGTATGTTACCTCTCGTGGATGCTCTCCCTATTGTTTTCAAGGTGCTCGAAGACAAAATTCAAGCTGCTTTCGAGATCAACTTTAGTGAGCTTGAAGAAAGGATGCAGACTTTAATGATCCAGAAAAACCAGAGTACGTGACCCAGCCATTAGCAATGCCATGCATGTAGCAAGACCAGAACAGACATCTGTCTTCAATATCAGTGCCGGACTATGCCAAAATCAAGCTCTGTACAAGTGCCACAAAGTGATCCTGAAAGCAGTTTTGTCACTGTGCTAGCACTACATGATATTCCTAGAACATCTACTGGATCTTTACTACCAGAAACAGATAGAGGTCAAGCACCAGCAGAAACCCAAAGTATACTCAGGACATCTCATTAGGAATCTTCACACTTAACCCTCCCATTAGAAGTAGTTCATGGCGTGGAATATGTGGTAGCCCATTACATCACATAGGGTACAGTCACAGCTAAGAATCACATTGCATGCACTGTAGACAATTACAATTAGAACAATAAACAGCTTTATAGAATCCTTGCCGTATCAGTGAATCAATTTAATTGACTTTTTTTATGTACACTGTAAACATCTAAACGTGAAACAGTTCCTCTGTGTTTGAAGATATCCAGGAAGTGAAGACAAGATTGTTGCAAAAGATCAATTATCCTAATTCCGGTCCACCTATGAAGTGGGCGCCATTAATAATGTAATTGTGCACAGCCTCCTCTCCTTCATCTTCCTGTTACTGCACCTGCTTCTTTAACTGCTTCGCATTTGGTCTCCACCACAGGTTACCACTCATGGGGGAGTCCAAAACTAGGGGGCCATAAAAATAAGATACACTAATGAATCCAATAAGGAATTCAGGAGAAACTTCTTTACTCAGTGAGTGGTTAGAATGTGGAATTCTCTACCACATGGAGTGGCTGAGGTAAATAGTATAGATATATTTAAGGAGAAGCTAGATCAGTACATGAGGGAGAAAGGAATAGAAGGATATATTGATAGGGTGAGATGAAGTAAGGTGGTTGAAGGCTTGGAGCATAAACACCGGCATAGGCCTATTTCTGTGCTGTAAAATTCTACATAATTCTCTGTAATTCATTGACTTCCAGGGTAGAGCCATATAATGAATCATACATCAAGCCACAATGATTTTACCAATTCTGTCTAGGATAGTGATGCCCAAACTACAACCCATGAGCCATTTCCAGCCTTTGGGTCCTGGCAATCCAGCCTACAAAGCACAGGCAACTCAGTTATATTTCTTAATTGCTGGTTTTCATGTTTGACTTTTGAGGGTCTGGACATTTGTAAAGCTTGTTCTTATTGTTGTTGCCTTATTGACGGATAAGTCCTAAATGAGATCACCAAGATCAACAGCTGGAGACATATGAAAATTATGTGGCTCATAAGGTTCCAGGTTATTATCTAAGCAGCCTATAAAAATAAAAAGCTTGGTACTCCTGTTATAGGACATATGGCAAGACCTTCTGAGAGCACTTAGTATCAAAAGTGCTGCAACACCTCAAAGGTTTGGTCCTCACTTCAGTCTTGTACCTTGTCTCAGCTCGGATCTGATGATCATGCAGCAGTATGAGATGTCAGTGTTGCTACTTATGTACTACATCACGAAGCAGCCACCTATCTAGCCTTTGCTCTCCCCCGAGGAGTCCGCCACATGATTGTCTGACAACAAAGTAATCATCTGAGTTCCCTGTATACCTAGTACTGAGATACACGCTGTTCTCTGTCCATCACAAACCATCTAAACAGACATGGAGTACAGTATATTTTCCACTCCTATGCATAAGCAACTTAAGAGTGCACCTAGTATACAAAATCAGGGAAGAGACTGAGCTCCACAAAAGCGCTGGTGAAGCTCTGACTAATATTTTTAAACTAGGCAGCCCTGGGGTGGGCAACATGTTTACATAGGATTACATAGGATATACGGCACAGAAACAGGCCATTCGGCCCAACCAGTCATTGCCGGCGTTCACACCAGTGAAGTGCACAAGCCTCATTAGAGGTGAAATAAACAAGTAGATGGAGGTATGTCTCCCAGCCTTGAATTTTCCGAATAGTAGCACCTATAGCATGACATCATTGACATGTGCCTGTATTAACAGATGCACATCACAGTGGGCACGTACTCAGCCACAAATCACTTCCTGGTCTTTAAGTCATGATGTGGAGATGCCGGTGTTGGACTGGGGTGGACAAATGTGAGAAGTCGCACAACACCAGGTTATAGTCCAACAGTTTTATTTGAAATCACAAGCTTTCGGAGCACTGCTCCTTCGTCAGGTGACGAAGGAGCAGCGCTCCGAAAGCTTGTGATTTCAAATAAAACTGTTGGGCTATAACCTGGTGTTGTGCGACTTCTCACATTGGTCTTTAAGTGGTTTTGGTTTTTAAAAAATATTGTTTTATCCTTTTTGGTTTCCTTTTATTGCATTTTTCTTTCATTTCAGTTTAACATTTTACCTTTTTTAACCTTTGTCTCCTTTTATCACTCAGGATAGTTGTACTTTGATTTGCAACAACCATCACTGATAGTATGAGTATTAATGTTAAAATACTCTCACTCTATGGAAGCTGGAGGACAAGGAGGATTTCTAGAGGATTTATTGGATGGGGGTTTGTAGCTATAGCTAAGACGGGTTGCACAAACCTCATCTTACCCAAGTAGGCACAGAACCTGCCAGAACTATTTGAGTACATCAGAGGAGCTGTGCTTTCACCAGTATGCTTGATTAGGGAGGCCTTTTGCAGGTTAGGATTGTGCCCTCAAAAGACACCTTTTGTACCAGCAAAAAATTAGACTTAAGAGATTGGGGGGGCGGGGGGTTATTTTGGGGATAGGGTGAATACAGGCGTTAAGTAGGTGCTATGCTAATAAAATGCGCCTGGTTAAAAGTCTGGATTTAGCCTGCAATTTTGGGGCTAATTGCTGATTACCATGATTTAAATGTGCCTGGAGGTGCGAAAACGGAGACCTGCAGATGCAGCACTCAAGTGCTGATAAGTAGTAATTTTCCTGGAATGGTATTTAACGCCTCCACTCACGCACTTCCACTGAAGTGTGGAGTGCACTGGCTGATACCAGCACTTGACAACAGTCAGATGGCTCAGGGATCGAGGTAGAGGGCTCACAGATTCTCAGAGGCGGCACTGGAGGTCCTGGTGGGGGAGGTACTGTGAAGGAGGGACGTCCTGTACCCGCAGGGGAGAAAGAGGCTACAGAGGCAACTAATGCGGCGGACGTGGGAGAGGATCGCCAAGGAAGTCACAACCAGGAGCACTGCCCCTAGGATATGGCTCCAGTGCCGCAAAAAAATTAATGATTTTACACGAATGGTCAAGGTAAGATCCCATCTCACAAGCACACCTATCAATAACTGCACCACCACCAGCATGACAACCTCAACACACTGCATCCACCATCTAACTACACACTGATATTTACACAACCCACACTATTGCATCCTTCACAGGCACTACTCACACCTCAGACACAGCTTGCAGCTCTTCAACCATGTGAGGCATCACACACACACAAACACACCTATCAATACACTCATTCACAATCACCACTTTTTCTCTTCCAGGACAAGAGAGCACATAACAGGCACCAGCAGAACCTGGCCGGGGGAGGGGAAGCACGACTGCATGAGATCACGCCCAGGTGCGGGCCGTCTACCTGGAACCCTCTGGTGCTTCCCAGTCCCCGTCCTCTTCCTCCTCCTCCTCCTCTTGTGGCTCCTCAGCTTGACCCTCTGGCACAATTGTTGCTAGTAATGGCTGGTCTGTCATGATCGTGCAGCATGCAGCAAGTCACCACGAATCTGGAGACCTTCTCGGCCGAGTACTGCAGGGCTCCGCCTGATCAGTCAAGGCATCTAAACTTCTGTTTGAGGACGCCAATGGTCTGCTCAAATAGTACAGTATTAGGTGGGGTCAGACTAAGAGAGAATACAAGAAGATAGGTTTACAATGCATGTGTGTGAATGCACGAAGTGTGGTAAATAAGGTTGGTGAGCTGCAGGCGCAAATACACACATGGAAATATGATGCCGTAGACCTGGCTCAAAAAAGGGCAGGATTGGGTACTAAGTATTCCTGGATATAAGGGGGGAGAAATTCACTATCGCCCTGTTTGAGGCAGTACTTTTTAAAAGTTTGAAAAGATAGCAGCAGGCGTTAACGATTTCAAACTTTTGAAAAATTCGCTGTTTGCGCTCCAATAAGGAAGTAGTGCGCTAAATCAAGCGCTCCACTTCCTTCTTGGAGCACAATCGGCAGCAGGCAGGGCGGAGACTTCAGCAGCGCTGCACACTGGGCCGTGCAGGGCTACCGCGTTCAAAGGCTCCTTCCCTCCCTTAAAGGGAAGGGCCATCGCTGTAGGCTCTGCAATATAAAAAGTACCTACCTGGACCTGCAAGGCAGCCGCGATCCCGCGCAATCAGCCTGGCACTCGAGCAGAGTGCCGGGCTGATCAATCGCGGGCAGGAAGCCACGAAAAAAACTGGAACAAGAAAGGTAAGGTTTTTTTTTACTTACCTCGGCTACCTCGCCTTTAATCATCACCCCCGAAACGGTTGGCTGCCCGATGTACGCCTCCTGCAGCTGTCAGTGTTTTTGACCGGCACTGCTACAGGGGGCGGAAGTCAATTTTCGGTCCGGGGTGCTACCGGGCGATGCGCACGGCGATGACGTCACGATTTCCATGCGAAGGATATTGGGGCACAACACCGTAGCACCGCCACAAAACTGCCACTGAATATGGCAGGAGTCAATGTCAGCACCACGCCCGGTCACAAAGCCATTTGCGCCCCGTTAGCGCCCCCGGGGGTGCTAACGGGAGGCGCAAAGGCACCCAATTTTGCTCCCATGGTGTTCAGGGAAGATAGGGAAGGGAAGAAAGGAGGTGGGGTGGCAGTATTGATTGAGGAGAATATTACAGTGCTGGAGAGAGAGGATGTCCTGGAGGGGTCAAAGACAGAATTTATTTGAATAGAGCTGAGAAACAATAGAGGTGCCATTACACTACTAGGTGTACGACTGTCTTCCCAGCCTCCCCCCACCCGCACCGATGCTCCTCCTGCCCCCCCGATGTCATCCGCCTACACCCTACCCATGCTTCTCCCGCCCCCAATGTCGTCTGCCTCCACCGCACCCCCCTGCGCCCCCCCCCCATGCTCCTCCGGCCCCCTGATGAACTCCTCCGGCCCCCCGATGAGTTCCTCCAGACCCCATATGTTCCTCCAGGTCTCCTGATGAGTTCCTCCGGCCCCCTGATACGCTCCCGGACCCACAATGAGTTCCTCCAGCCCTCCCGTCCCCAATGACCTCCTCCGACGCCCCCCCCCCGATGACATCCTCAGGCCCACCTCCGATGAGCTGATCCGGCCCCCACGCGATCCCTCCCTCCCTCCTCTCTGCGGCCTAGTGCCGCAGGCCAGCCAGCCTCTCCATCTAGCTGTGCGAGTGGGAACCAGAGGTTTCAAATGCAAATCACGCCCTGCCGTTAAATTTGTTCTCCCAGGTTTCCCAACCACTTCTGAGCCCCCCTGCTCCCAACCCGCCAAAGTAATAAAATTCAGGCCAATTATTCTAATAAGCTGAAGTGGAAAATTGAGGACAGCCAGTTCACTGCACGGCTGACCAGCTTTGCTGCAGCAATGTGCAGAAAGCCTCAATTGTGTGAACAGTGGAATATTAGCCCTCATATTCCTTCTGATTCACTGCATTCACAGAGAGTTGCATGGCTATAGCCAATTATATCTTGTACTTTAGTAAAGCTACCACTGATGAAAATGCCTTTCCTCCTGCTGCTGTACAAAGAACTTCACGTAACTGCCTGTTTAAACAGGGCATCTGTCATATCCCAGATGCCACAGTGGACTGCAAATTGCCTGAAGCTATATATATATATATGCCCCGATGACACTGAAAAGATTCTGTCATGTAAAAGTTCAAGGCTGTCATAACTGCCAATGGGATTGGTATTCCACGGTTGACTGTGACTGCAAGTCCTGCTGTAACAAATTGCAGTCAGTGACAGCCTCCCCACATAGTCGAAGCTTTCTCAAGTAATGCTGCTGGTATAGATGACAATGAAACAGCATACTTTGTTGCTGCATTAGGGGCATGTTCTGTGCATCCCCTTGCGATGGCCTCTGTAATCCCTGATTGTGAACCCTTTCTGTTCCATTTTGAAAAGGCTGTTGCTTGCTGCTACCTCATACTGATGCCAGTTAGTCTGGCATCAGTCATCGGGAAAATGTTGGAATCCATTGTTAAGGAAGTGGTATCAAGTCACTTAGAAAATCATAACAAGATTAGGCAGAGTCAACATGGTTTTATGAAAGGGAAATCGTGTTTAACAAATTTATTAGAGTTTTTTGAGGATGTAACTAGCAGGGTAGATAAAGGGGAACCAGTGGATGTAGTATATTTGGATTTCCAAAAGGCATTCGATAAGGTGCTACATAAAAGGTTATTACACAAGATTAGGGCTCATGGGGTTGGGGGTAATATAGTAGCATGGATAGAGGATTGGTTAACGGACAGAAAACAGAGAGTAGGGATAAACAGATCTTTTTCAGGTTGGCAGGCTGTAACTAGTGGGGTGCCGCAAGGATCAGTGTTGGGGCCTCAGCTATTTACAATCTATATTAATGACTTAGATGAAGGGACTGAGTGTAATGTATCCACGTTTGCTGGTGATACAAAGCTAGGTGGGACAGTAAGCTGTAAGGAGAACACTGTGGGCTGGATTTTGTCAATGGGGGTGCGTTGGGGGTGGGACTGCTGGTTGTCGGGTTTCAGTCCCACCCCCAGTGATGTCTGGCCAACCCATGCTATTTTCCCTTGATTGACCTGACCGGCCAATTAAGGGAAAGCCGGTGACAGAGGACATCAGCGTATGACGTTTCATCTGTCGAAAATTTTTTGACAGGTGAATTGTCAGCGTTTCACAGCTTTGAGAAGCTGTCAAACACTGACAATCTCTGTTCTAAGGTGAGCCCTTGCACTGAAGGCTCACCAAAACCTCTCTCCTCAGCAGAAGGCAGATGGCTGCTGTATCTGAGAATGCAGCAGCCATTCTGTCATCTCTGCCGTTGAGATGAGGCACCTCCGGATCCCCAAGGGTTGAAGCCTGCAGGAAGAAGCAAAGGTAAGCAAACTTTTTCCAACACTTTACACTCACCTCTCATACTTACCTCTCCACCCTTGCACCCATCACTCACCTCCACAGCGGACTTTTCGATCCCTCTCACCCCTGCAGACCCACTGCTCGCCTCGCTGACCCTGGCGAGGTTCGCAGCCGTCGGGAAGCCCACACTTGCAGGGGTAAAATGGGGATAAGCCTCAAAACTGCCTGTTAACTACCTGTTAACAGGCAGTTAATTGGCTCTAATCCCCTTCACACCTCGAGGAGATGGGTCCCTGCACGAGTCGGGGACCCGCCTCCCGGGAAGATTGCATGGAGGCGGGTTGGGAGCGAGTTGGTACCCGCTCCCAGTTTCTGCCATTTTCCCGGCAGTCCTGCCTCCATACCCGCCTCCCCAGGGCTAGGAAAATTCCCCCCAAAGAGTCTGCAAAGGGATATAGATAGACTAAGTGAGTGGGCAGTAAAGTGGCAGATGGAGTATAATGTAGGGAAATGTGAGGTTATTCACTTTGGTAGAAAACCAGAATATTTTTTTAAATGGTGAGAAACTTTCAAATGTTGGTGTTCAGAGAGATTTGGGTGTCCTCATGCAAGAAACACAGAAAGCTAGCATACAGGTACAGCCAGCAATAAGGAAGGCAAATGGCATGTTGGCCTTTATTGCAAGGGGGTTGGAGTATAAGAGTAAGGAAATCTTGCTACAATTGTACAGGGCCTTGGTGAGACCACACCTGGAGTACTGTGCACAGTTTTGGTCTCCTTATCTAAGGAAGGATATACTTGCCTTGGAGGCGGCGCAACAAAGGTTCACTAGATTGATTCCTGGGATGAGAGGGCTGTCCTATGATGAGAGATTGTGTAGAATGGGCCTATACTCTCTGGAGTTTAGAAGAATGAGAGGTGATCTCATCGTAACATACAAGATTCTAAAGGGGAGTGATGGTAGATTCTGAGAGGTTGTTTCCCCTGGCTGAAGTGTCTAGAACTAGGGGGCATAGTCTCAGGATAAGGGGTAGGGTATTTAAGACTAAGATGAGGAAGAATTTCTTCACTCTGAGGGTTGTGAATCTTTGGAATTCTCTGCCCCAGAGGGCTGTGAATGCTGAATCTTTGAGTATATTCAAGGCTGAGATAGATTTTTGGACTCTAGGGGAATCAAGGGATATGGAGATTGGGCAGGAAAGTGGAGTTGAGGTTGATGATCAGCCATGATCTTATTGAATGGCGGAGCAGGCTCGAGGGGCCGTATGACCTACTCCTGCTCTTATTTCTTATGTTCTTATGCTGTCAAGCAAAACAAACTGTGACTGATTAAGGCCTAGATTTTTTCCAACCCATCGAAAACATATCAGGGTGGGACTTCCACCCGTCCATGTGCTCGCACCAGCACCTGACTGCAATTTCTGGGAGGGAAGTCCTAATTTCATATGCAGGTCAGGTTCAAAGCAGGTGTCCTGCTGTTGCGTTAAAAGACTGCAGCTGCTTAAAGGGCGTTAAGACATTGCAAATCTTAAGGAGGCAGAGACAGAGGGCTGGATTTTCATTGAACCGTGGAGGCGGGTTTGGAGGCGTGTGGGGGGTTAAAGTTGCAGATTCGGGGGTCCCGAACCCATCCCGCCCCCAACCCGCCTCCATGCCAGTTTCGCTGGAGGCGGGTACCCGACCTGTGCTGGGACCCGCCTCCCCGAGGCGGGAAGGGGATTAATGGCAATAAACTGCCTGTTAACAGGTGGTTAACAGGCAGTTTTTTGCCTAATCCCTATTTTGATGCGTGAAATGTGGGCTTCCCGACAGGTCCCAACCACGCCAAGTTAGCGAGGCGGACCGTGGGTCTGCAGGGGTTGGAGGGGTCGATATGTCCGGTGGGCAAATGAGTGATGGGTACATGTGTGCAGAGGTAAGTGTGTAAGGTAAGTGTAAAGTGTGGGAAAAAGTTTTACTTACCTTAACTTCCTCCTGCAGGTGTCAGCCCTTCAGGTCTCGGGAGTCAGAAATCTCACCGGCTTAGAAAGCAGAATGGCCGTGGAGCTGTCAAAAACTGCAGCCTCTGTTTTCTGTGCTGGAATGATTTCTAACTCAGCCTGAGAGGAAGGACTCAAGTTAGAAGACAGATTGTCAGTGTCTGACAGCTTCACCGAGCTGTCAAACGTTGATATTTCATCTGTCAAAAGCTCTTGACAGATGAAATGTCAATCTGTGATGTCACTTGTTGCCGGGTGGCCCTTAATTGGCCTGCTAAGCTCGCTGGGCGGGCTCAACAAGGTCAATCAAGTAAAAATGCAGTGGGTTGGCCACAAGTCGATGGAGGCGGGACTACAACCCAAAAAGTGGGAGTCCCGCCTCCATCACGTCCCCAGTATCAAAATCCAGCCCAGAGCCTCTCAACGTAACCTCAGTCTTCTACACACTGCTCTTCAGTCACTACCAAGTTGTGCACCAAGAGAGATGCGTTGCGTACCTGTGAGACCTCATGGTATGTCTTGTATGCAATTTTACTTCATGGGCTTTCCTTTCTTGCTCTTGCTGTTCCTCATCAATAATTGCAGTGCTTGTGGAGCACTGAATCCAATATCCATTGAAAACAAAATACTCAGCTGTCAGTACAGCCAAGCAGTCTGTAGCCTCTGCAGCAATGCTGGATTGTCATGAAAATTTGGAATGCATTCTTTATGCAAAGTGTTTGAAGCAAAGAATGATACAGGGCAGTGGATTAGTTTTGGATTACTGTAGCAAAGAGTTAGCATAGGCATGATAGACCAAATGGCTTCCTTCTGTGCTATAGACTTCTATGATGTGAGCACTGGAAAGTGGAGCAACTTTGAGGTAAATACCAGTTATGCCAGTAGTAATGATCTCAACAAAGCTAAAGCACAGCTTCAGTTTTACAGCATCGGCAAGCCACTTCCTTGCCACTGTTGTAATTTCATAGTGTGCAATAACGAGGTAATGGCCCAGAAATTTGACTCGGAGGCTTGCCGCGGGGGTAAGGATCTTGCGCGATATCACACTCTGCGCCGGCCGTTGTGTTTCGGGCCCACAGGAACTTCGGGTCCTGGGCCTCTCCCTGGTGCCGGCGCGCAGTGTGTGCGTGTCCCAGAGGCGCAGTTAGTGCGATGCGACCTCTGGGATCACGTGGGCCATGGAGAGCCAATGGCAGCAGACTATCTTTCATTCATAGATTTGACATGAGACCTGTCAAATCTATGAATACAAATTACCCCCAAAAGAACAGCTAAACCTCAAATAATTTTTTTTTTAAACCATCACATTAATAAAATAACTATAGTTAAATAAATTAACCACTTTAAACAAAAATTTAAATTCTTTTTAAAAGTTATAAAAATAAACTTACCTTTCTTTAAAGTCTCTAAAAAAGATAAACCTGTTGAAAAAAAATTTAAATTATACTTAATTAACTACTTACCTTGTTAAAAGGGGGTCTTATGCCTCCTTTTTTCATGTGTAAATTCTTCCATACTTACCCTCGCGTTGAAACCTGAAAAAAAAACTAAGTGTGCTGCGTGCGCACAGCCTGTAGTGCGCACGCGGTTCACCTAGGAACCGCCCCCTTCGCCATACCGGAAGTGCCGGTTTCCCGCGCATGCGCAGTGCATGCAGGAAACCGGCACTTCGGGATCTAATACGGGTGAGTACACAGTGCGTACTCTCCCGTATTAGGCCGAATTTTTGGGCCATTATGTGTGTGTTACCCTGCACATGTATAACCAACAAATAACAGATTTTCATTGTATCACCACCAGTAATTTCCACAATTAATATGTTACTGTACCCAAAATTATTAACTATTTTTGTTATATTTTAGCCTGAAGAAGTTATTTTAAATATTACTTACATTTTTGTTGCTTCTTCATTTTTACTGATCTCTTCTTCTAGTTTTATACTGAGACTTTCATTTTCAAACTGTATGATGTATTAATAATCAAGTTATTATTCATGAAACATTAATTTGAATATAACTACTTTAAACTATAGTTCAAGTGTTTAGAATTGTGTAAGTAAAAGTTAAACACAATTTTTAATATTTAAAACTTGTATATCTACATAAGATCACAAGAGAAATTTAAACAACCTGACAGAAATGCTAATCCCCCATGAGCCACTCCAACCCAGTATCTCATTTGGTGGAATTCCATCATGCACTACTATGAGAAATGAGTAGTGATTTGGGTAAAAATAAGCAGAGTGGATCAAAAAGGGACAGAGAGCTTAACAAAGGTAATAGGGCATGAGTGACTAAGGTGACATCAGGGAAAAATAGAAAAAAGTTAAAGCTAAAGGCACTATATCTGAATGGGCGAAGCATTCACCAAAAAATAGATGAACTAATACCACAGATAGAAATAAATGGGTTTGATCTAATAGCCATTACGGAGACATGGTTGCAGAGTGACCAAGGTTGGGAACTAAATATTTCGGGATATTTGACTTTTAGAAGAGATAGGCAGAATGGAAAAGGGGTGGGGGGGGGTTAACTGTGATAATAAAGGATGGAATAAAGACAGTAGAGAGAAAGGATCTTAGCTCGGAAAAACAAGATGTAGAATCACTTTGGGTGGAGCTAAGAAACAACAATGGGCAGAAAACACTGGTGGGAGTAGTTTATAGGCCCCCGAACAGTAGTTGTAGTGTCGGGCACAGTATAAATCAGGAAATTAGAGGTACATGTAACAAGGGTAATACAGTAATCATGGGGGGCTTTAATTTTCATATAGACTGGGCAAATCACATTTGCAATAATACTGCAGAAGACAAGTTCAAGGAATGCATTCAAGATAGTTTTCTAGATCAATATATCAAGGAACCAACTAGGGAACAGGCTATTTTAGATCTAGTATTGTGCAATGAGAGGGTTAATTAATAACCTTGTAGTAAAGGAGCCTCTGGGGAGCAGTGATCATAATATGATAGAATTTTACGTTGAGTTTGAGAGTGGTTTAGTTAAGTACGAAACTAGGATCTTATATCTCAACAAAGCAAACCACATAGGTATGAGAGGCGAGTTGGCTAAGTTAGGTTGGGAAACTAGATTAAAAAATGTGACCGTAGATAAACAATGGCAAACATTTAAAGAAATAATTCATAATTCACAATGAAAATACATTCCCTTAAGGAATAAAAACCCCAATGGAAAAATAATCCAACCGTGGTTAACAAGATAAGTTAAAGATAGAATTAGATTAAAGGAAAAGGCTTATAATGTTGCCAAAAAGAGCAGTAAGCCTGAGGATTGGGAGGACTTTAGAGTTCAGCAAAGGAGGAGCAATAAATTGATAAAGAGAGAGAAATTAGAATATCAAAGTAAACTAGCAAGAGACATAAAAACAGGTTGTAAAAGCTTTAACAAGTATGTAAAAAGGAAGAGATTAGCGAAAGTAAATGTGGGTCCCTTACAGGCAGAGACAGGAGAAATTATAATGCGGAGTAAGAAAATGGCAGAGACATTAAACAACTACTTTGTATCAGTCTTCACGGAAGAAGACACAAAAAACATTCCGGAAATAGTGGGGAACCAAGGGTCTAGTGAGAATGAAGAACTTAAAGAAATTAGTATTAGTAAAGAAATAATACTAGAGACATTATTGGGACTAAAAGCCAACAAATCTTTTGGGCCTGATGCCCTACATCCTAAGGTTTTAAAAGAGGTGGCTACAGAGATAGTGGATGCATTGGTTTTGATCTTCCAGAATTCCCTAAATTCTAGAATGGTCCCCGCGGATTGGACGGTAGCAATGGTTCCATTCCCCTCTCAAGCCCATGTCTCAGGTTGAACCATGCTGGTCAGTCTTGATATCCTATCTGATGCCGACCTGTGCTGACCCCATTTTCCCTCCATCACAAAGCCCACCCCCGACCTTACCACAGCACATCTGTTGATAAAACCGTCATCCATGCCTTTTGCATGACTATTCCAATGCTCTCCTCACTGGCTTCCCATTCTCCTCCTTCCATAAAACTCAGCTCATTCAAATCTCTGCTGTCAATATCCTATCCTGCATCAAGTCCGCTGAACCATCACCCATGTGCTCACTGATTAATATTCGCTCCCAGTCCTCCAAAGCCATAAATTTGAAATTCTCATCCTTGTGTTTAAATCCCTCATGACCTCGCCCCTCACTATCTCTGTAACCATCTCCAGCCCTACAAACAACAGAGAACTGTGAGTTCCTCAAACTCTGCCCTCTTGTGCACCCCCACTCCCTTAGCTCCAGCATTCTTAGCCTTCAGACGTCTAGGCCCTATGCTCTGGAATTTTCTCCCTAAACCTCCATCTCTCCAACTCCCTCTTCTCCTTTAAGACCCACCTTAAAACTGATCTCTTTAACCATACTTGGAATGTTTTTCTACATTAAAAGTGCTATGCAGTCAATAGAACGGAATATCAGGTGCTGCATATACCGGGCAGCCGATTCGATACCGCCCGTTTTGTGCCAACGCCCAAGACTCATTTCTCGGCCATTATGCACACATTAAGGGATAGAAAGAAAAATCTGGGCACAGTGTCAGGGAACAGAGAAAGAGCAGGATACGGGGGACAGGTGAGAAGCAGAGATGCCAGACAGACAGAATTACAAATACACAAACATTGGCGGTAGACAGGACTTACCATCAGCTATATCACGTAGTACATCATTGTACTAGTCTTTGAGGAAAACATTGCAATGACAAAAACCAGCTATATAATACTTCATGCTTGCCTGCTGTTCTTGTATTGCTTTACGCTGAACTTCAATAGTTAGTTTATTTTCCTGCAATTTCTTATCTTTTTGCCAAAGTTCATTATCCATAGCTAATTTCCACCTCTTGATTTTCTCAGCTTCATTGAACAGTTTTGTGTACAGCTGGCTTATATGTTCAGTGTTCTGTTGAAAATAATGTAATCATTATTTGCAATATTTGCGTCCTCTATAAGACTATAGACAACGTCAATTTGAGTAATCAGAAAATTACCCAATTTAAACAGAAACAGATTTCAGGCAACCACTATTGTTGCTAATATCAACTTCAACCATAAACTTGAATGCCTCAAGATCTTTTGTCAGAAAGCTCATTATTATAAAATTCTTACAAAGTTTTATCTTGCATTATGAATACACTGTTGTTTTAATACATAGTTGCATAATTTTATTGGTGAATAGTTTTTATAGTATTCAGTGGCAATATAATTAAAAGAGACACTTAAATATAAACTGCTTACTCCCTTAGGTGTACTAAATTCTTATTCTTTAACTGTTTCTTAAATTTGCTGAATAATATTATTATTCACCCATGAGTCATTTATCAATTCCAATTAATCTCGGCAATAAGTTCATGTAAAAAGTAGTAGCAAATATCTAAACCTAGCTACAAGAGAAGCACAACAGGAAACACAGTATCACAACAATAGCCTGAATAAATGATATTTTGGAAATGAGGTTCACATGTTTCACAAGGACAGATCACAATCTAGAAGTGAGAAAGTTTGCAAATGTTTTGTTTCTTGCTATATCTGGCTCAACAGAGAAAGATTGTATTATTGTACTCCTGTAAGACAGAAACAGCAGAGATGGCAAAGGTAAATAACCAAGGAGGTGTATCACAACATGGCTATTGAGCCTCGAGCTACACCAATACCATGTAATGTTATCATGTATCACTTCTATTTTACATAATAAGAATGATTGTTGTACTGTCATATGAAGGGTGTTCATTAGCTCCAAAGTTTGAGACTAAACAGTGAAGCAGCAGAAGAGGTTGAATGCTGCCATTATTTTATATAAAAACATACAAGAACAGAAGAACAGGAGTCAGCCATGCAGCACTTCGCGCCTGTTCTCACTTTCAATTTGATCATGGTTGATCTGTACTTCAATTCCATTTACCTGCCTTTGTTCCATACTCCTTGATACCCTTACCCAACAAAAATTTATCTATCACAGTCTTGAAAATGTCAATTAACCCAACATCCACAGCCTTTTGAGGGAAAGAATTCGAGATTTCCACTATATTTTGTGTGAAAAAGTGCTTTCTGATTTCACTCTCAAATGGCCTAGCTCTAATTTTAAGATTATGCCCTCTTGTTCTGGATTCTCCCACCAGAGGAAATAGTTTATTTGTATCTACCATATCGAATCCCTTAATCATTTTAAATACCTCAATGAGATCACCTCTCAACCGCCTAAACTGAATGGAATACAAGCCACGTTTATCCAACCTGTCCTCGTAATTGAATCTTTTAAGCCCTGCTATAATTCTGGTGAATGTGCACTGCACATCTTCCAAGACCAATACATCTTTCGTAAAATAAAAACAGAAAATGCTGGAAATACATATCAGATTTTTTTTAATTCGTTCATGGGATGTGGGCGTCACTGGCAAGGCCAGCATTTATTGTCCATCCTTAATTGCCCTCGAGAAGATGGTGGTGAGCCGCCTTCTTGAACCGCTGCAGTCCGCGCGGTGAAGGTACTCCCACAGTGCTGTTAGGGA
The DNA here is from genome assembly GCA_030390025.1 of Squalus acanthias. Classification (NCBI taxonomy): domain Eukaryota; kingdom Metazoa; phylum Chordata; class Chondrichthyes; order Squaliformes; family Squalidae; genus Squalus; species Squalus acanthias. The sequence goes on along the minus strand of CM059441.1, from coordinate 47,080,179 downwards.
GGGATTTCCAGGATTTTGACCCAGTGACGATGAAGAAACGGCGACATATTTCCAAATCAGGATGATATGTGACTTGGAGGGGAACTTGGAGGTGATGGTGTTCCCATGCGCCTGCTGCCATTGTCTTCTAGGTAGTAGAGATCGCGGGTTTGGGAGGTGCTGTCAAAGAAGTCTTGACGAGTTGCTGCAGTGCATCTTGCAAATGGTACATACTGCAGCCACGGTGCGCCGGTGGTGGAGGGAGTGAATGTTTAAGGTGGTGGATGGGGTGCCAATCAAGCGGACTGCTTTGTCCTGGATGGTGTCAAGCTTCTTGAGTGTTGTTGGAGCTGCACTCATCCAGGCAAGTGGAGAGTATTCCATCACACTCCTGACTTGTGGCTTGTAGATGGTGGAAAGGCTTTGGGGTGTCAGGAGTTGAGTCACTTGTCGCAGAATACCCAGCCTCTGACCTGCTGTTGTAGCCACAGTATTTATGCGGCTGGTCCAGTTGAGTTTCTGGTCAATGGTGACCCCAGGATGTTGATGGTGGGGGATTTGGCAATGGTAATGCCATTGAATGTGAAGAGGCAGTGGTTAGACTCTCTCTTGTTGGAGATGGCCACTTATCAGCCCAAACCTGAATGTCGTCCAGGTCTTGCTGCCTGCAGGCATGGACTGCTTCATTATCTGAGGAGTTGCGAATGGAACTGAACACTGTGAAATCATCAGCAAACATCCCCACTTCTGACCTTATGATGGAGGGAAGGTCATTGATGAAGATGGTTGGGCCTAGGACACTGCCCTGAGGAACTCCTGCAGCGATGTCCAGGGGCTGAGATGATTGACCTCCAACAACCACAATCATCTTCCTTTGTGCTAGGTATGACTCCAGCCAGTGGAGAGTTTTCCCCCTGATTTCTATTGACTTCAACTTTACCAGGGCTCCTTGATGGCACACTCGGTCAAATGTTGCCTTGATGTCAAGGGCAGTCATTCTAACCTCACCTCTAGAATTCAGCTCTTTTGTCCATGTTTGGGCCAAGGCTGTAATGAGGTCTAGAGCTGAGTGGGCCTGGCAGAACCCAAACTGAGCATCAGTGAGCAGGTTATTGGTGAGTAAGGGCTACTTGGTAACACTGTCGACAACACCTTCCATCACTTTGTTGATGATTGAGAGTAGACTGATGGGGCGGTAATTGGCCAGATTGGATTCGTCCTGCTTTTTGTGGACAGGACATACCTGGGCAATTTTCCACATTGTCAGGTAGCTGCCAGTGTTGTAGCTGTACTGGAACAGCTGTACTTGGCTAGAGGCGCGGCTAGTTCTCGAGCACAAGTCTTCAGCGCGACAGCCGGGATGTTGTCGGAGCCCATAGCCTTTGCTGTATCCAGTGTGCTCAGCCGTTTCTTGATATCATGTATAGTGAATCAAATTGGCTGAAAACTGGCTTCTGTGATGGTGGGGACTTCAGGAGGAGGCCAAGATGGATCATCCACTCAGCACTTCTGGCTGAAGATGGTTGCAAACACTTCAGCTTTGTCTTTTACACTCACATTCTGGGCTCTGCCATCATTGAGGATGGGGATGTTCATGGAGCTTCCTCCTCCTGTTAGTTGTTTAATTGTCCACCACCATCACAACTGGATGTGGTAGGACTGCAGAGCTTTGATCTGATCCATTGGTTGTGGGATCTCTTAGCTCAGTCTATAGCATGCTGTTTCTGCTGTGTAGCAATGTATGCAAGTCCTGTGTTGTAGCTTCACCAGGTTGGCACTTCATTTTTAGGTATGCCTGGTGCTGCTCCTGGCATGCTCTTCTTCTCTCCTCATTGAACCAGGGTTGGTCCCCTGGCTTGATGGTAATGGTAGAGTGAGGGATATGCTGGGCCATGAGGTTACAGATTGTGCTGGAATACAATTCTGCTGCTGCCGATGGCCCGTAGCACCTCATGGATGCCCAGTTTTGAGCTGCTAGATCTGTTCTGAACCTATCCCATTTAGGTCAGACAGAATCAGTGGAGAGATAAACAGAGTTTACGGGGGCGATTTTGCCAGCCCTGGGGAGGCGGGCATGGAGGCGGGACTGCCAGGAAAATGGCAGAATCTGGGGGCGGGTACCCATCCCGCCCCCAACCCACCTCCGTGCCATCTTCCCAGGAGGCGGGTGCCCGACCCGCGCTGGGAGCCGCCTCCTCAAGGCAGGAAGAGGATTAGTGCCAATTAACTGCCTGTTAACAGGTAGTTAACAGGCAGTTTTTTGGATAATCCCTATTTTGCCACCTAAAGTGTAGGCTTCCTGACGGCTCCGAACCTCGCCGTGGGTCTGCGGGGGTCGGAGGGGCCGAGATGTCCGGTGTCAGGTGAGTGATGGGTGCATGTGTGCAGAGGTAAGTGTGTGAGGTGAGTCTTTTTTTTTTTAGGGGATTAATGCACTTTATTACAACTTAAATGTTAAAACAATGCTTCCATTTCCAACAACGAATCAGCTCAATGATACCAGTCCAATTTTATTGCAGGTAAAATGATGAGCAGCAGGCCATTATGATCGATGAATTCAACATGATGAACTGCAGGCAGCAGATTTAGCATTTTTCAATTTCCAAACCGTCCTTGAAGAAAACCATGTATGGAGTAACACCATCTTCACGATAATTTAACAATCCAACCATGCCTTCGTGGTTCATACTCTCTCCTATGAAAAACTGATAGTTTGCAAAATTGGCTAGAATCTCTGAAATCTTTCACTCCATCTGGATTCTGCTCTTCGATCTTGGTTTTCAAGTATTTCATATATTCCTTAATATAAGCTCTGTAGTCAGATTTTGCAAAGCTAACTTCCTGGAGATGGTGATTCAATATAATGTCAACACCAGCGATAGTGAGTCTTAAGTGTTTTAAAAGCTTTGCTGACCTTTGCTTCTTCCTCCAGGCTTCGTCCCTTCAGGTCTCGGGAGTCCCTCATCTCACCGGCACAGAAAGCAGAATGGCCGCTGCATTCTCAAATGCATCAGCCTTCTGTTTTCTGCTCAGGACAGATCTCTAAGTAAGCCTGTGTCCCAGGACTCAACTTAGAAGACGGATTGTCAGTGTTTGACAGCTTCACAGAGCTGTCAAACGATGACAATTCATCTGTCAAAAGCTCTTGACAGATGAAACATCACTCGCTGACGTCAACAGTAACCGGCTTTCCCTTAATTGTCCTGCTAAGCCCACTGGGCGGGCTTAACAAGGTCAATCAAGGGAAAATAGTTGGCCGGACATCGATGGAGACGGGACTAAAACCCGACAAGCAGCAGTCCCGCCTCCATCAAATCCCCATTGGCAAAATCACCCCCAACGTTTCAGGTCGATGACCTTTCGTCAGACCTGGAAAAGGTTAGAAATGTGACAGGTTTTAAACAAGTACAGAGGCAGGGGAAGGGGGAGGGAAGGAAAGAACAAAAGGGAAGTTCTGTGATAGGGTGGAAAGCAAGAGAGATTAAATGACAAAAGGGACGATCGTGCAAGGCAAAAGGAGATGGTAATGGGACAAGTAAAGAAAAAAAAGATGGGTCTAGAAGATGTGTAAATGGGAATATCAGACTCATCAGCAACAGCTGCCATCTGAAAAAATGGGGGCAGAGATTATGATCTGAAATTGTTGAGTACGGAAGCCTGTAAAGTGCCTCATAGAAAGATGAGGTGCTGTTCCTCGAGCTTACGTTGAGCTTCATTGGAACAGTGTAGGAGGCCAAGGACAGAGAGGTCAGAGTGGGAGTAGTCTCGAGAATTAAAATGACAGGTAACTGGAAGCTCGGGGTCACTTGTGGACTGAACGGATGTGTTCCGCAAAGCGGTCACCCAATCTGTGTTTGATCTCCCCAGTGTAGAGGAGACTGCATTGTGAGCAACGAATACAGAATAGTAAATTGAAAGAAGTACAAGTAAATCGTTGTTTCACCTGAAAGGAGTGTTTTGGGGCCCTGGATGGTGGGAAGGGTGGAGGTAAAAGGGAAGGCGTTGCATCTCCTGCACTTGCACGGGAAGGTACTGTGGGAAGGGGAGTGGGTGTTGACGACGATAGAGGACTGGACCAGGTTGTCGTGGAAGGAATGATCCCTTCAGAATGCAGAAAGTGGAGGTGGTGGGATCACGGTGGCGGAAATGGCAGAGGATGATCCGTTGAATGTGAAGGCTGGTGGGGTAGAAGGTGAGGCCAAGGGGAACCCTATTGTGGTTCTGGGGGACAGCTGAAGTGCGGGAAATGGAACAGACATGGTCAAGCGCCCTGCCAACCACGGTGGAGGGGAATCCTCCTTTGCGAAAAAGGAAGACATATCAGAAGCACTGGTATGGAAGGTGGCATCGTTGGAACAGATGCGAAGTAGATGGAGAAACTGGGAGAATGGAATAGAGTCCATACAGGAAACAGGGTGGGAGGAAGTATAGTCAAGGTAGCAGTGGGAGTCAGTGGGCTTATAGTGGATATTGGTCGATAGCCTATCCCCAGAAATGGAGACAGAGAAGTCGAGGAAGGGAAGGGAAGAGTCGGAGATGGACCATGTGAAGGCGAGGGAAGGGTGGAAAGTTGATGAAATTTTCCAGTTCAAGGCGAGAGCAGGAAACAGCACTGATACAGTCATCATTGTACTCGAAAAAGAGGTGAGGGACGAGACCGGAGTAGAACTGGAACGAAGAATGTTCCACATATCCCACAAAAAGGCAGGCATAGCTAGGACCCATACGGGTTCCCTTAGCAACACCTTTTATTTGGAGGAAGTGAGTCAAAAGAGAAGTTGTTCAATGTGAGAACAAGTTCAGCCAGGCAGAGGAGGGTGGTGGTGGATGCGGACTGGTTGGGCCTCAGTTGAAGGAAGGAGCGGAGAGTCCTCAGGCCGTCCTGTAAAGGGATTGGTGAAAAGGAGATGGTTAGGGCCAGGAAAATGGAACCTGTTAAAGTGGCGGAGGGCGTCGGAAGAGTCGTGGAAGTAGGTAGGAAGAGACTGGACAAGGGGAGAAAAAAAGTGTTGAGAGAGGAAGATATCAGTTCCGTGGGGCAAGAACAGGCTGAAATGATGGGTCTACCACGACAGTCCTGTTTGTGGATCTTGGAAAGGAGGTAGAAACGGGCTGTGCAGGGTTGGGGGACTATGAGGTTGGAGGCCGTAGAGGGAAGATCTCCAGAGATGAGGTCAGTAACAGTTTTGGAAATGATGGCTTGATGTTCGTGGTGGGGTCATGGTACAGTTGGCGTTCAGTCTCAGCAAGTTAGAGGTCGGTTCGCCAAACAACAACAGCGCCACCCTTGTCTGCAAGTTTAATGACAAGGTTAGGGTTAGATCTGAGAGAATGGAGTGCTGCAAGTTCAGAGGGAGGTTAAGTTAGAGTGAGTGAGGGGAGCAGAGAAATTGAGACAGTCGCTGTCACACCGGCAGTTCCCAATGGAAAGATCGAGAGACAGTAAGAGGCCAGGGGGTGGGATCCAGGTGGAACAAGAATTCTGAAGACGAGAGAAAGGGGGGAAGACTCCCAGCCAAAGAAGTGGACATGGAGGCGAAGATGACAGAAGAGCTCAGCGTCATGCCGAGCTCAAAATTCATTGAGGTGGGGGTGTAAGCTGATGAAGCTGAGGCCTTAGCTGAGGACTGATCGTTCGGGGTCTGAGAAGGGTAGGTCATAGGGGATAGTGAAAACACAGCAAGGGGTGAGATTTGAAGAAGGTGATGGGGTCAGAGGACAATGAAGGGGAAGAAGGTTCCGGAGGGCCATTGGTATCTAAGAGTTGTTGAAGCTTGCGATCCTTGACACCTGAAAGGAAGAAAAAAGTTTTTCCTAAGGCTAAGGTCTTTCCTAAAGCATATTGCAGTACTCCAGATGGGGTCTGACTAAGAGTCTGTACCACTTGGGAATCACTTCCTCACTTATGAATTCTACCCCCTTGAGATAAAGGCCAAAATTTCATTAACCTTTTTGATTACTTTTTGTACCTATGCACTAGCTTTTAGTGATTTGTGTACATGGACACCTAAATCATTTTGCTCCTCCACAGCTCCTAGTCTCTCAGCATTAAGAAAATATTCTGCTTTGTCTTTCTCAGATCCAAAGTGAATGACCTTACACTTCCCCCCATTGAACTCCATCAGCCACAGATTTGCCCAGTCACTTAGTCTATCTATGTCTCTTTGCAAGTTCGTACTCCCACCTAAAATTCAGATGTATATCTTTCATCAGAATTGAAGACTAAAAGACAGGCATTTTGGTAAGGTTGGCAAAAATGAAGAAAAAAAGGGGGCAACGAATAGGAGAGATACATCAATCATGGAGATGGGTGTGGGTTAAATGTTTTTTAAGTTGCTCAATAGAAAACAGCTAGCTAATATAAAAGATCATTGGTGAGATGATATAGGTATAAAACAGATAAAAGAATGTGCAACTGGTGGGGGGATGAAAAGACACAGAAGAGGTCATGCAAACAGAAGTATAAGAAAATAAGGAAAAGTAAAGGAAAATCTTCAAATGTATCAAATATGAAAATAAAATTGAAAATCCAAGCAAAACATGGTGGATCCACCAGGTGATGGGTCCACAGCCCAGGCTCAGACACCTGTCAGCACTGTACTCTGATGAAGGGTCTTCAACCCAAATGTCAATCTGCTGCTCCTCCCCCAGACATTGACAGACCCTTGCTACATCACAACATCCACTGCAGCAAAGAAACAATCAGATGGTGGTAGTAAGGACAGTGGTGATAAGGATTGTGGAACTGTTGGTGTACTGGGGATAGGAGGGATGCTTCAGGTAAAACGCTTTTCGATGAGATGCTCTCTGAGAGCTCTGGCAGCTAGGGGCAGTGGTGGTCGATGCCGCTTCTGCTGTTCCTCCTCCTGCTCTTGCTCCAGCTGCACTTCTTGCTGCTCAAGTGGCGATAAGGGCTGGAGAAAATTATATTTAAGTTCCTTTATACTCACCTGAATATGGAGCCAGGAGGTGTAGGACTGCACCTCCCAGCTCCACACTAAAATCGCAGGCCGCAGCCGACCACTGCTTGCCCCCTCGTGATTGCCTCTTCCCCTCCCAGACTGACCATCGGTCGAAGCCAGCTGAATTCACTCCCATCGCAACTGGCAAGCTGCCTCTGGGGCTTCAACTGCTGTTGGAGCTTACCACTACTATCCCAATAAGGCCAGCTGACTAATTTGCCGTGGTAATGCTGCTGACCTCGTTAGACATGTGCAGGATCACGCCCCAATTCGAGTGTGGTCCAATTTCCATGCCATAATAAATGTAATGATGTGGAGATGCCGGCGTTGGACTGGGGTGGACAAAAATGAGAAGTCGCACAACACCAGGTTATAGTGGGAAAAGTTTACACAAAAGGTATACAGCACAGAAACCGGCCATTCAGCCCAACTGGTCTAGGCTGGAGTTTATGCTCCCACCCCTCTTCATCTAACCTTATCAGCATATCCTTCCATTTTTTCTCTCTCATGGGCTTATCAAGTTTCCGTTTAAATGCATTTATGCTATTTGCCTCAAATACATCTTGTGGTAGCGAGTTACATATTCTTACCACTCTTTGGGTAAAGAAGTTTCTTCTGAATTCCCTATTGAATTTATTGGGAACTATCGTATATTTATGACCTCTAGTTTTAGACGCGCCCACAAATGGAAACAACTTCTCTACATCTCCAAATTACCCTATGAAACCCGTAATCTTAAAGACCTCTATCAGGTCACTCCTCAGCCTTCTATTTTCTAGAGAAAAGAACACCAGCCTGTTCAGCCTTTCCTGATAAGTATATTGTCTCAGTTCTGGTATTATGCTTGTGAATCACTTTTTTCATCTTATCCAATGCCTCTATATCCTTTTTATAATATAGAGACCAGAACTGTGCTCACTACTCCATGTGGTTTAACCAAGGTTTGATACAGGTTTAACATAACTTCTCTGCTTTTCAATTCTATCCCTCTAGAAATGAACCCCAGTGCTTTGTTTGCTCTTTTTATGGCCTTATTAATGTGCGTTGCCACTTTTAGTGATTTGTGTATCTGTACCATAGATCCCTTTGCTCCTCTACTCCATTCAGACTCTTAGGGCTCGATTTTGCCATTGGGGGCGGGCTGGAGGCGTGTCAGGTGGTCGTCGCATCAGGATCCCGACTCCAATGTGAAGTGGGAAAAAAGTGCGATTTTGCCCTAATTGGGCACTTGATTTCCAGCGTGTGGAAATCCCTGGCCCAATGAGCCTTTTCATACAGAAATGCTGCTGGATTTAAGGCCTGCAAGCAGCCTTGCTTCTTTTTCAGCCTTTAAACTTTATGCCCATTGTTCTGAGCGCTTTCTTCAGCAATTATGTCCACCAGTAGACCAAAGTGTGCTCCAAGATTCGATGAGGCCTCCCTCCAAGCTCTGGTGGAGGGAGCAAGAGCAAATAAGGAGGTGCTCTTCCCTTCCTCAGGGAGGAAAAAACCTCCCCAGCAGACTAAAGTTGTGTGGCTGCAAGTGGCCCAAGAGCTAAACGCAATTTCTATGTGCAGCAGAACCTAGCTGCAGTGCAGGAAGAGGTTTTGTGATCTTCTCCGCACAGGAAAAGTGAGTATGACATTCCCATCACCCTCAATCTGATCCCCATCGCCTCTCCTCACCAGCACTCTGCTTTGCCAACCTCTTCCTCCACATCCCACTTGACCCTTACATCCCTGCACCCTTACCCGTTCCCACTCTCTCTATGGTCACATTCACTTAACTATTCGACCATGCAGCCCTCATACTCCCTATCACTGTGATGCAATGACAACAACTTACAACACACAGGGAGGGCCCTTTGTCTCCTTCTAAGCATCTATGCTATGGATTCTCTACACTCACTCCTTCATTCTCACTCAAACTCCACTTCTGTTCCTCATTGCAGGAAAAGAGAGCCCACAATAAGAGGGAAAGAGCGAGGACAGGAGGAGGGCCACCCTCAGTAGCCCAGCTCACCACTTCGGAGGAGGCGTCCCTGGAGATCGCCGGAGTGGAGGACGATTCGCAAGTGGAGGACGGATAGACGGGCGCATCACAGCAAGCTGGTGACAGAATAGCTTAGCATCTCTCTCATTGACATTGCATGAGTGACTGATAATGATTCTGATGCTCTAACAGATTGACTTATGATCATCTGCACAATTCAATATGCATGCAACCTTTACCTCACATCTCTAACTCTTTCCTTTACTTCCCCACAGGACCATCGAGAGCTCCCGTCCCCATTGTCCAGGAAGAACAGCCTGAGCCTCAAGACTCTTCAGAGGAAGCTGCAACCTCTGAGGGCGCAGCGTCAGCAGAATTCAGCGCACCCAGCACCAGCGCGCACACTCACACCTCGGTGGGACCTTCGCGAGATAGAGTAGTGTTGTCACCTGGTGTATCACAGATCACAAGTGAGCATCAGCAGATGGTGGAGACATGGACAGCAGTGGAGAGTCCTAGTCGGAGGGCGCAGGACTCTGCTAGCTCGGCTCAGCTGCATGTCGACCCTGTGCCTCCGGGTCCATCCAGAAGGAGAGTGGTGCTGGAACTCCAGGAACAGGTGCAGGAGTCTCTGGCAGGTTTTGTCTCCAGGGTCGCTGCGAGTGTGGAGCGAATGGAGGAGTCCATCGCGAACATGAGGAGAGACTTTGTGGAGGCATTGGCGCATGAACGCATCATCACGGAGAGGATGGCAACCTCCGTGGAAAGGATGGCTACCTCCGTGGTAAGGCTGGCTACCGTAGAGGAGAGGATGGCTTCGGTAGATGAGAGGATGGCTACGTCCATGGAGGAGCTTAGTCGCCAGGGTATTGAAAACATGGTCATTGTTCAGAATAGACTGAAATCTCTTGAGGAGCAAAAGTCAGCTATTGAGCATAGAAACCAGACCTTCATGGAAGTCCTCTGGAGTAGGACTTCCAGTGCAGAAACAGGTCCTCATGGCCCCCTTGAAGTGCAGCAAGGTGCTGTCAAGCCACTTGCTAGCTCTGAAGTGGGGCTGACCCATGAGAGGGATGTTGGTGGCAGACAACAAGGAAGTGGGGGCTCCTCTCCAAGTGTTCACACGACCATGCCACTGCAAAGCCCTTGGTCAGAGCCCCACCAGAGTCCTCACCCAACTGAGATGGGCGTCCCAGCCCCTGCACAGCCGCAGGTGCAGCAAACTGTTGCCGAGCCCTTACAGATTCGCAACCCAAGAGGATGGCCGCCAAAGGTGTCGAGACAGGAGCAGCAAGAAAGTGAGCAAGGGGCCTCCACATCTGCTGAAGCCACAGGGGAAGCACCACGTAGGAGCACGCATAAGAGGAAGATAAAGCACAAGTAGTCACAAGGGTAGTCACTTGGGTGTTCTGTTGTATTGATTTTTGACAAGCCATCCTTGAATTGTTATGATAAACAGATTTGATGGCAAACTGTTGAAGTTGTGGCCTGTGTCATTTCGCCAATGGGACTTCCACATTGAGGGCTTAGGGCGACTTGCAATTGTCAGTATGGTGGTCAGAGTGATAGGAATCTTGTCCATTGTCGATGCTCTGGTGAGAAGGTGCAAGGCAAAAGTGTTTGATTGTGCAGGCTAAGCAAATCTGGCCAACATGAGTGCATCCCTTGCATCCCGGGCAGCAATGTGGTCGTGCGCTGGCGCCTTCTGGCCTGTGCAGCTTCAGGTGGGTGAGCAGCAGCTTGGCGCTCCTGTTGTTGCTCCTGCTGTTGGTGGTGCTGTTGTTCAAGGTTCTGCTGCTGCCGCGGGTGGTCTTCATCCGAATCTGATGTCCAGGAGGAAAGGAAATAAATGGTTCCCATGCTTCTGGTATATACCTCAGTTGAGGAAGCGCTCAGTCAAGGTGGGGAGAGGGGTTTCCCAGGAGGTCACACTGGAGATGGGTGTCAGGCTCCAAAATTCCACAACAATGAGTAGGCCTGCTAAAAGTTCCCCCAGACCTGAGACAACAAAGTTCTGCCACCTGCAAATGATCATTGGTGAAAACTCCTTTTTAATGGTGGAGCTGCAGCTGTTAGTAAGCAATCCACTTGTGAGGCCGCCAGGATTAACTGGCGTGTTCCAGAGGAGACGTGCAGGACGGGGGAAATGTGTTAAAATCAGAAAGGCCTCTCAAAATGGGATTATAGAGGCAATTAACTGGTTGTTAAGGGCCTTAAGGGCCTATCCCGCCTCTTGGAGGCGGGATGGAAACGGGGTCTGAAACCACGAATGTGGGAAAATTGCTCAGAGGCGGGATGGAGGTGGGATCGGACCCACCCGCCATTTTTTACAATTTTGACAACTCACACGCCTCCAAACCCGCCTCCTCAGGCCTGATAAAATCGAGCCCTCATTATCCAAGCAGTATGAAGCCTCCTTATTCTTCCTACCAAAATCCACCACCCCACACATCTGTATTGAAGTTCATTTGCCAATTACACGCCCATTCTCCAAGGTTATTAATGTCTTCCTGCATTTTGTCGCATTCTTCCTTTGTATGGTGTCGTCCACAGATTTTGAAATTGTACTTCCAATTCCAGAGTCCAAATCATTAACGTAAATTGTGAACAGCATTGGCCCCAGCACTGATCCCTATGGAACACCACGTCCCACCTTTTGCCAGTTTGAGTAGCTACCCTTAAGCTCATAACTCTGTTTTCTGTTTTCTATCCAGCTTGCTGACCATTCTCCTACCTGTCCCTTGACTCCACATGCTCTGACCTTAATCATGAGTCTACTATGGGGTATCTTATTGAAGGCCTTTTGAAAATCCAACTATATTATATCTACGACATTACCCTTGTCTACTCTTTCTGTTACTACAGATATTTGTAATATATTATAGATAGATTTATAGTTAAAGAGCAAAACATATGGCAATTTGGAAAACAGAGAAATAGAGAGGGATGGAGCAGAGGAGTTTCTCTGCAGTTACAGGCTGAGGAGCTGGGATGTGCATTGTACCACCACCACTGCAAGAAGGTGTAATTACAGTGCAGCATGTTTAGGTAGGCATTTTCCATTATAATTGTGGACACAGGAATTTATAATTGGAAGAAGTTGGTGTAAAAGTGTGACAAAAACATGACAACTCAATGGACATACATTCCCTTGAAGAATAAAAACTCCACGGGAAAAGTGGTCCAATCGTAGCTAACAAGAGAAGTTAAGGATAGTGTTAAATTAAAAGAAGAGGCTTACAATGTTGCCAAAAAGAGTAGTAAACCTGACGATTGGGAGGGTTTTAGAAATCAGCAAAGGGTGACCAAGAAATTGATAAAGAGGGAGAAAATAGAATGTGAGAATAAACTAGCAAGAAATATAAAAACAGATTGTAAGAGCTTCTACAAGTATGTAAAAAGGAAGAGATTAGTGAAAGTAAACATGGGTCCATTAGAGGCTGAGACAGGAGAAATTATAATGGGGTATAAGGAAATATTTTGGGCCAGAAATTCGGGTCTCCACGGGTGAGTACGCGCTGAGTACTCACCCGTAGACCCAACGAAAGTGCTGGTTTCGGGCATGCACTGCGCATGCGCTGGAAACCGGAACTTCCATTCCCCTGAAGAAAGAGGTTCAGAGGTCGAACGCGTGCGCCGGCGAGGCAGCGCGTAGACTTCGAACTTCGGGGTTTTTTTCAGGTTTCTCCGTGAGGGTAAGTACGGAGAAGCTGCGCAGGGAAAAAGGAGGCGCAAGGCCTGCTTTTAACAAGGTAAGTGGTGAATTAAGTACAATTTAAACATTTTTTCAACAGGTTTATCTTTTTTACATACTTTAAAGAAAGGTAAGTTTATTTTTAGCACCGTTAAAAAGTGTAATTAATTTTTTCAAAAATTTAAATTTTTGTTTAAAGTAGTTAATTTATGTAATTTATAGTTATTTTAAAAATGTGATTTTTTTTTTTATTTATTTGAAGTTTTAGTGAGGTTTTGGGGCCGATCTCTGTTCATAGATTTGACAGGTCTTCCTGTCAAATCTATGAATGAAGATTCCCTGCTCCGATTGGCTCTCCATGGCCCACGTGATCCCAGGGGACGCTTCGAACTAACTGCGCCCCTGGGATATGCAAGCACTGCGCGCCAGCAGCTGGAGGAGGCCCAGCAGGCCGAAGCACAACGGCAGGCGTGGTATGTAAGTACGCGTGCAATTCCTGCACCCGCGGGAAGCCGGAGAGCCGAATTTCTGGCCCAAGGTATCTGTCTTCACAGTAGAATACACAAAAAACATACTGGAAATAGTGGGTAACCAAGGGACTAATGAGAGTGAGGAAATTAAATAATTAATATTCGTAAAGAAAAAGTACTGGAGAAATTAATGGGACTAAAAGCCAACAAATCCCCTGGACCTGATGGCCTGCATCTTAGGGTTTTAAAAGAGGTGGATGCATTGGTTTTGATCTTCCAGAATGGTCCCATGGATTGGAAGGTAGCAAATGTAACCCCACTATTCAAGAAAGGAGGGAGAGAGAAAATAGGAAACTATAGACCAGCTAGCCTGACATCAGTAGTAGGAAAATGCTAAAATCTATTACTGGGTTCTGGTAACCGGGCACTTAGAAAATCATAATATGATTAGGCAAAGTCAACACGGTTTTATGAAAGGGAATTGGTGTTTGACGAATCTATTACCGTTTTTTGAGGGTGCAACTAGCAGGGTAGATAAGGGGAAACCAGTGGATGTAGTATATTTGGATTATCAAAAGGCTTTGGATAAGGTGCCACACAAGAGGATGATATACCAGATTAGGACTCATGGGATTGGGGGTAATATATTAGCCGAGATTGAGGATTGGCTAACAGACAGAAAACAGAGAGTAGAAATAAACGGGTCATTTTCAGGTTGGTAGGTTGTAACAAGTTAGGTGTCTCAAGGATCAGTGCTTGGGCCTCAGTTATTTACAATCTATATCAATGACTTGGATGAGGGAACCAAGTGTAATATATCCAAGTTTGCTGACGATACAAAGCTAGGTGGGAAAGTAAGCTGTGAGGAGGACGTAAAGAGGCTGCAAAGGGATACAGACAGATTGCGTGAGTAGGCAAGAAGGATGCAGAAGGTGTATATTGTGGGGAAATGTGAAAGTATCCCTTTGGTCGGAAGAATAGAAAAGCAGAATATTTTTTTAAAAGGTGAGCGACTAGTAAATGTTGGTATGCAGAGGGATTTGGGTGTCCTTGTACACGAATCACAGAAAGTTAACATGTAGGTAAAGCAAGCAATTAGGAAGGCAAATGGTATGTTAGCCTTTATTGCAATGGGGTTGGCGTATAAGAGTAAGGAACTGCAGTTATATAGGGCTTTGGTGAGACCACACCTGGAGTACTGTGTACAGTTTTGGTCTCCTTACCTAAGGAAGGATATACTAGCCTTAGAAGTGGTGCAACAAAGGTTCACTAGATTAATTCCTGGGATGAGAGGGTTGTCATTAGAAAAATGAGAGTTGATCTCATTGAAACGTATAAAATTCTTAGAGGGCTTGACAGGGTAGATGCTGAGAGGCTGTTTTCTCTGGCCGGAGAGTCTAGAACTAGGGGTCATAGGGGGAAAAATTAGGTCGCGCCCCGTTTGGGGCGCAAATATCGTCTGGACGCAAATATTAGCACCTGGCGCTAATTATCGCCACTGACTGGAAACTTCACTTTTACCGCCCCGGGAGGTGAGTGGAGCGCTAAATCAGGCGCTGCACACCTGTCTTAAGGCGCAAAGGCCGAGCAGTGAGGCGCTAACTCAGCGCGCGAGCGCAGCGCAGATGCTGCCAGTTAGCGAGGGAACACAGACACACTGGCGCCGGCCAGTTCTTAAAGCGGGGGGGGGCCAACTGTTAGGATCAGTAGGCAAAACTACCTCACAAAGCGTTGACTCAATGCAGAAGTCTCTCTTTCTCTCTCTCCGAATCTCTCTCTCTCTCTCAGAACGAGTGGTGCAAAAATGTCAACCACAGAAAAAGACAGGAAGAGGCCCCCTTTAAATAGCGCCCCCCCCAGCCCCACAGCGATTGATAGCGTTCCAGTCTTCCGGTCATTGGATGCGCCAGGCGGTAAGGCAGGGGGCGCCACTCAATTTCCGCTCCGGGGCGCCACAAGGGCGTTGCACCATGGAATGACGTCACAATCTGCGCGCGCAGGTGGTCGCAGCGGTAAAGTTTAGCGCCGCCGCACAATGTCTAGTTAAGTTCCGGAGCGGCGCAAACATCGCTGCGCCCGGGCGTTAGCGGCTTTGAGCCCCATTAGCGCCATCTTAAGGCGCTAACGGGAGGCGCAACCAACTGAATTTTTACCCCATAGTCTTAGGATTGGGGTCGGCCATTTAGAACTGAAATGAGGAGAAATTTCTTCACTCAGAGGGTTGTGAATCTTTGGAATTCTCTATCTCAGAAGGCTGTGGATGCTCAGTCGTTGAGTTTATATTTAAGTCTGAGATCGATAGATTTTTGGACACTAAGGGATATGGGGATAGGGCGGGAAAGTGGAGCTGAGGTAGAAGATCAGCCATGATCTTATTGAATAGCGAAACAGGCTCACAGGGCCCTATGGTCTACTCCTGCTCCTATTTCTTATGTTCTTATGTTTTAACTGGAAGTACGGTTTTGTAAATCGGAAGTGCGTGTAGATACTCCTATTCCTGTACAGTAACATGACCATGGAAAATGTCAGAGGTCAAAGAGAGATGTACCTGTAGGATATCCATACCTGCAAGCAAATGACCACAACAATAGTTTTTGCTCTATAAACAAGCACAGATGTGAAATGTAGTGCAGCTTTAGAAAGCTGACAGGAAGGCTCAAAGAGGTTCCCCTAATTTACTTTGTTGAACAAGACTAATATAATGCAAAAACAGTGAGTTACTAGGAAATGCAGTAAAAGCAGCAATGTATCTTTAACAGAAAGGATCCAACTGAAGGGAATAGATCTCCTTTCCAATGCCTATTTTAGATGGAGACTTAGCACAGCTCAGGTGTGGGTATTATGGGTACCTTCCCTTATTACCATAAGAATCAGACTTTTAATAAGCTTTGCGCACAGTAAGGTCAATTTTCCAATTAATGGACAGAAAATCAGGGGCTGCAGACACCTAGGCCCCAGGCAATCTTCGGAGCGAGTTTGGTGCGGGGGGATTCGTTTCCCACCCACAGCCAGCCTGATTGATAAACTGCCTGCTTGTCGGGTGGGAAAGCCTGCAGCACAAGGCCGCAACCAAGCTAAGAGCAGGTAAGTCTAGTGGCAGGGGGGAGGGGGAGGTAGGAGAGATCGTGGGCGGGGTGGGGGGAGAGGTTGAGGGGGGGGGGGGGTCCGATCGCGCAGGGATCCGATCATGGGGGCGAAGACAGTTGTCAGGGGGAGCAGATGGTGGTCGGGGGGGTCCAATCGCGTGAAGGGGAGCAGACAGATCACGAGATGGGGGGATTTACTGGTAAGCTTGTTGGGCCAGAAGGAACCACTCCTGCTCATCCTAGCCCACAAGTAGTGCTGTAAAGGTACTTACCTCATAGATTCAGCCCTTCTCGCCTCCTTTCACCTGCCAGATTTCCCGAGGCCAGGAAACCCGGTCGGTGGTTAAAAATAGTATCACTGTTAAAATGAAGGCACACAGCCTCATTAAAATATTTAAATAACCAACCCGCCTCTTGAGAGCGGATTGGTCACCCGCCCCTCGTCCCACTTCCATTAAATCCAGAAGTGGGCGGGTTAGAGACAGGTTGGGTTCCTGTTTCAGATTTTTAGCATTTTAACCGCCCACCGGAACCAAACCCACCTGTTTATGGAGTAATTTCCAAAATGTAGTTCTAATAGACAAGGATCCGTGCTTGTAGTGCATAACTAGAAAATTTACCCTAATGTGTGCACAGCTTCAAATGTTCGAACCATTTCCGCATTGATCAGCATAATGCACATGGGGTGTGGATAAAGCCTCAGGACTCTGTGCCTAATAATGCAGGGCTCCATCCCACAAGGCTTCTTGTATGGGGAAAAATGGCCCACAAATACAAACAGCTTAAAACACTTTTGTCTTAAAGAAACGACATCCTCTTTGATTTTTACCATGAGCAATCAGGGATTATTCTTACAGCGTATAGAGAATAATAAAATTAAGAATAATCAATTACTGCAGGCTCAGTTGCCATTGTTTTCAGTCAAATTACTAACCTCTTTTTCCACGATGTGCATCTTCTGTGGCTTTAGTAAAATGGGATCGATAAAATCTAAACATAAAAACACTTGCATTAGAAAGGTAAGAATAATTAAATAATCATTCATTTGAACAAAATTCTTCACATATTGTGGCCTAGAAATTGGATATAGCCTGAAAATGGGCGGTGTCATGGCCCAGCACTATTAAGCTGCG
The DNA here is from genome assembly GCA_030390025.1 of Squalus acanthias. Lineage (NCBI taxonomy): Eukaryota > Metazoa > Chordata > Chondrichthyes > Squaliformes > Squalidae > Squalus > Squalus acanthias. Next base: position 47,062,883 of record CM059441.1, on the reverse strand, counting down.
CTGGGTCAAACTGGTCTAGGTAGCATGCAAAATTCGTGCTCAGTGCTCATTAATGTGATTATAGCACTGATCTCACACTAAAACCACTGCTCATTGGTTTACCGCTCAACAGGTGAGCCAATCTCGGGTGCAGTCTAATTCCAAGACATGTTTCGCCTAGGCTTTATCCAGTAATTAAAAGGGGAGGTGCATTGATGCAGCAGCACTTCATTGTCATTCCCCTTGGAACTCCACTTGGAAGCACAAGCAACTACAAAGAGATGGCTGAGCCTCAGCACAGGGATAGAACAAGACGATTCTCAGGCGCGGTTCTGGAGGCGCAGGTGGTGGCCGTGGAGAGGAGGTGGGCTTTCCTCTTCCTGCAAGCCAGCAGGAAGCCATCGGCCCATACTTCCAGAAGGCTATGGTGAGAGATATCTGAGTATGTGGCGGCCACCAGTGTGGTCCCCAGGTCCTCCATCAATTGCCACGAGAAGTTTAATGACCTCACACGGCAGGTCAAGGTGAGTGAAGGCTTCAGCAAATGCCATATCCCACCATTTGCACCACAAGCCTCACACACTGCGCCACACCCCCATCACTCACCTACCAACAATCTCTACTTATCACACTTAGACCTCACAATCATAACTTCACTTCACTCGCACAACCTTACCACTGCTGCAACACTCATACCCACATCTCACACCTTGCACACACTAACAGCTATTCAACCTGACAGGCATATCACCCAAATACGTTGCACCAAACTCACTCACACACTTCCCTTTCTCTTAAAGGCCAAGGTCGCGCATAATCGCCGGGAACAGCAATAGACAGGCGGGGGGTGGGGGGGGTGGGTAGGGATGAGGCAAGCTGCCTTGAGCCAACTGGAAGAGAGACTGCTCGACATCATTGAAGGGGAAGTCACCGAAGCCCTTGGGGACAACAGTATGCTCATTCGTAATCCTTCCCCTCACATCCCACTTCCCCCTCATCCCACAATCTCGTCTCACTTACAAGCTGCTGTTGCTGCATGCATGCATATCTTGCTTCCCCCACCACCACCCCCGCCGCCCCCGTCCCCTCATCATAACCCAAATCTTATACCTTTCTGCTTTCAGATAACCAAGACCAAGCAGCAGCACAGCCTGTCCCCGAGGTGATGGAGGAGAGTGAGGGGGGAGAAGACAAAGACACAGCGTCACTGCATCTGTCACTTGCAGACACCAGCTCAGAAACTGGCACTGCGCGTAATTTAGAGGGTAGTGTAGACCGGGATCTGCACAGGGTGAGGCACCGGGCATGAGTGGGCTGCAGCAATGACGGGGGAGAGGGTAGCTTGAGGGCCAGCTCCCCGGAGGATGCATTTGTGCGTGAGTTCTGTGGCACACGACTCAGATGAGGACCTTGATGGGGTGGCCTTCAGAAGAAGGGTGATGGCATGCACACTGAACTGCTAGGTGCAATGGCAAGACTGCCAGAGAGCCTCTTGGTAATGTCAAGGAGCATGGAAGAGTCCGCCTTCAACATTGCACGAGGCTCTGCGCGGAGCTTGGAGCCCATGATTTCCAGGCTGGAAGTGATGGAAAACTCCAGGAGTGACCGTGTTGACCCAGATATGATGCTGCGTGTGATGGGCGATGTCGCAGCTGTCATTGCAGCACAGGCGGAAGCGACCCAGCGTCTTAGTGCTGCAGCGGAAGCGCAGACCGCTGTCCTGCAGTCTCAGCTTGCTGCCACACAAGATCAGACTGCTCTCATGCAGTCTCAGCTTGCTGTCACCAAAGCTCAGACTGCAAGAATCGTAGCTGAGTTTACCACTGTCGACTGGGGCTTGCAGGGTGTAGCAGCAGGCCAACAATCTGTCCTCCACCAGATTGCTAGGAATGCTGAGGCATCACCCCGGAGGATTGGCAGTAGGTCAGTGGAGCAGGACCCTGGTGTCCTCTCTCAGATTGAAAGCATTCCTACTCCCACCACTGCCACTCCATCATTGTCCTTGCCACAGCCCATCAGCCAGCCCAGACTGCTGCTGCCCATGCTGAGGTGGTGTAGTCTACAGCCGGACCTTCTAAGTCCACAACTGGTCGAGGTCGTCCTGCAAGGCCATCTGAAGTCTCCTCTACGGAAACTCAGCAGCCTTCCACCAGCCATGCTGCAGGCGCTGGGGGAGCACTTCATAGGAGGACTAGAGCATGAAAGGGCACACAAACAACAGGCACTAAGGGATTGCATGAGGGTGATTAGTTGATATAGTATGTGTGAATCGATTCTTGATAAATTTAATAATTTTGTTTGGAATCTTTGTTTTGTGGTGGCTCTCATTTCAGTTTCGTGCCCAGGAGAACACTGTGATAATTCATGACAGAGGTACGGTCTGATGGGAATGTGGTTGATGAGGATGTGGTGAGCAACAGGGACCTGGGGTTTCACTCACTGGAATCGGATTCTGATGAGACATTCACAAGACAGCATGTGCCGAAGGGGAATTTGCTGCCTGCCTCCTCCCTTCCTCCTCATCCTCCTCCTCCTGAAGTGGTCCCGCAATCCCTGCTGGCAAGGGTTGCGCCCTCATGATGGCCAAGTTGTGAAACATGCAGCAGACCATCACAAAATGGGACACCCACTCCGCCGAGTACTGGAGGGCTCATCCTGAGCGGTCAAGGCAGCGGAATCTTTATATCAGCCACCTGATGGTCTGCTGAATGATGTTCCTGGTGGCAGCGTGAGTACTGGGCGCCAGTGGTGGGGTTGCGGAGGGGAGTAATGAGCCAGGTGCAGGGCAGATAGCCCTTGTTTCCAAGCAACCACCCTCAGGATTGACGTGGTGGCTGGAAGATTATTGGCACATCGGACTTGCGCAGAATGAAGGCATCATGACTACTGCAGGTCTGGTTGCAAGAAGTGGCAGAGTTCTGTGACCACCTCCTTGGTGAAGCGGAGCCTCCTAATGCACTGCTCCTCGCTTAAGTGGATATAAGAAAAGTGCTCTCTGAAGACCCTAGGTGGGTAAAGCCTCCTGTTGAGAGCCCTCCTGGCCCTCCTCCTTCACCCTCTGCGCACATCTTCTCTTCTTCTTCGCTGCCTCAGCTCCCTATCCCTAAGATACTCGAGCGCGAGGGGGACTGCCAGTAGAGCCCCATGACTGTGAGCAAGTGTTATGAGCAGAAGCCTTTAAATAAGAACTAAGGGGCTTGATTTTAATAGCCCTAAGGAGGCAGGTTTGGAGGCGGGTCTGTAGCGAAAATCGGAAAAAATGGCTTCAGACACCCAACCCGCCTCCATCCCGCCCCCACCCGATTTTCGTGAGTGTCTGTTTAGCCGCTCCCAAACTGACCCGCCTAGAACCGGTGGTACAGGTAGTTAAGGCAGTTAACAGCCTGTTAACTGCCTTGCTAATCCTATTTTGATAGTGGTTTCCCATTTTCGTGCTTCTGGCTCCTGTTTCCCGACTTGTCAGAAACAGGCCAGTTCAAGGAGACGAGTTGCTGGAGGACATGATTTGTATGCATTGGTGGAGCACTTTAAAAGCGCCCCTGAAACATGGCTGACATTCAAATGCAACAACTTTGCGGTTGTAGGTATGGGATAAGATTTTGCACATCTACTGACCTTGTGACTGTTCAAGCTGACACCCATCTGCAGTGTGACCTGAATGGAATAATTTCAGGCCACTTCGACTGTGCGCTTGCAAGCTTGTTGCCTCAAATGAAATCTATAGCAAGGGGATGGGAAAAATTTATGTCCTCTCATCATGGTCCTCATAATCGGAGGAGCAGCAGCCACGTGGCTCAGCACAGATCTTTCTGGGAAGAGGAGGAGGAGGAGGACGAGGGGCACCTTGCATGCCCTGTTGTGACCAATGTTGCATCCCTCCAGTTCACTGCTGCCCATCAAGCAGGGTATGCACACTGCCATGCCACATTAGCATAAGCTTACTCTTCAACCATAGGTGACTACGATATGGCTCTGTAATTGCAGGCCACATTTGTCCAACGTCATACATCATCTCTGCTATACCCTGTTATTTCCTATCACTTTCACCATCAGCATTACAAAAGCAAGTCGCCCTGAGCCCTCAATGCACTTTTGCCATTTCCCAGAACGCATAGGCCACACAATCAACTGTTTGCCATAATTTTTCTTTTACACATGACAAAAGGATAATAAACCAACAACAGCCAGAAAAAAAAGACAAAACACCCAAATGAGTCCCTTTGTGACTATAGGTGCTTAATCTTTCTCTTACGCGTGCTTCTACGTGGTGCTCCCCCTGTGGCTTCAGCAGATGTAGAGCCACCTTGCTGACTAGGATGCTGCGCCTGCTTAGACGCCTTTGGCAGGCGTCCTCTGGGTTTGGGAGCCAGGGAGGGCTCTTCAACAGTCTGCTCTTCCTGGGGCTGTGCAGGGGCTGAAACGGCCATCTCAGTTGTCTCCGCAAAGTGGGTCTCTGACCAAGGGCTCTGCAGTGGCGTGGTCGTGTCAGCGCTTTGAGAGGACCCCACACTTCCTTCTGTCCTGCCAACAACATTCCTCTCATGGGTCAGCCGCACCTCAGTGCTGGCAAGTGGCTGGAGAGCACCTTGCTGCACATCAGGGGGACCATGAGGACCCGTATCTGCACTGGCAGTCCTCATCACAAGGATGTCCATGAAGCTCTGGTCTCTCTGCTCAATAGCTGCCCATCGCTCCTCCATTAGTCATCATGTTTTACTGACTCTGGCGACTTATTTCCTCCATGGCGGTAGCCATCCTTTCTACTGAGGTAGCCAGCCTTTCCACGGAGGTTGCCATCCTATGCATGGAGGTTGCCATCCTATCCATGGTGGTGCATTCATGCGCCATTGCCTCCACCATGGCAGTGCTGATGTTAGAGATGGACTCCTCCATTCTATCCACACTCGCACTAATCCTGGAGGCAAACCCTTCCAGAGACTCCTGCACTTGTTCCTGTATTTCCCGAGACGCTCTTTTTCTGGATGGCCCCAGAGGTACAGCGTCTGCATGCAGCTCAGCAGAGCTAGGAGATTGCTGCGACCTCCGCCGAGGACTCTCCACTGCTGTCGCTGTCTCCACCATCTGCTGATGCTCACTTGCGCGCTGTGATAGACCAGGTGGCAACACTACTCTAACTCACGCAGGCCCGACCGAGGTGTGCGTTGCTGCGCTGGTGCTGGGTGCGCTGAGTCCTGGTGACGCTGCTCCCTCAGGGGCTTCAGGTTCCTCTGAGGAGTTGTCCGGCTCTTCATCCTGGATCGTGGGGAGGGGGGCGCTCTATGATCCTGTGGGAGAGTAAAGGCATGATTTAGACATCTGATATTGATGTCGCAGACACATCCTTTTGAGCAGATGATACAACGCGATTCTCTATGAACATCATATGCCATTGCAGTCTGAGAGGGATGAAACTCTATTATGTCACCAGCTTCCTCTAGTGTGCCCATCTCTCCATCGTCCACTTCCAGGTCCTCGCCACCTCCAACAATCTTGTATGCAGCCTCCTCAGCACTGGTCAATGTTGCTAGGGTAGGTGTTCCTCCTCCAGTCAGTGCTCTCTCCTTATTGTGGGCTATCTTTACCTGCAAGAAGGGACACAAGCAGTGTTTCAGCCACAGTGACAGAGTGAGTGTGATTAATCCCTACCATAGAAGCTTTGAGGGAGATGAAAATGGGGTAAGGTGCCAAGAGGAAGCTAGCTCCCTGTGCGTTGTTAGTTGTTGTCACTGCATGACAGTGAGAGCGAGTCTAAGGGGTGCATAGGCAGGATGCTGAAGTGATTATGTGCAGAGACAGATATGGATAGGTAAGGGTGCAAGGGAAGTAAGGGTAAGGTGGCATGTGGAGGAGCAGGCTTACAAAGCAGAGTGCTGGTGATGAGAAGAGAAGGGAAGCAGATTGAAGGTAAGTGTGATAGGATACTCACTTTTGATGTTCGCACAAGATCATTAAACCTTTTTCGGCACTGGATCCATGAGCGTGAACATATGGACCTTGCGCTGACCTCCTCAGCAATGCGCAGCCAGGCTGCCTTGGTCTGCTGAGGAGGCTTCCTCCAGCCATCAGGAGGGAAGAGAATCTCCCTGCGCCCTCTGACAGCATCCACAAAGCATGGAGGGAGTCATCATTAAGTCGAGGAGCTGCCTTGCCTCTGGAAGAAGTCATTGTGTTTAGATCAATCTCAATGAGTTTCAGAATCCAAAAGAGAAAGGCTTAGGCTGAATGGCAGCTTTAAAAGCAGCTGCTATGATGACGTCATCAGAGGCAGGCAGCCGACCCGATCGCACTCATTGGACCGGCCAGCGTACCCCATTGAAATCAACAAGCTCATTAAATCAAAATTGGCTCCAGAACCCGCCCACCACGCATCCGAATCCAACCCGCCTCCTCTATAAAAATCGAGCACAAGGTGTTCTCCACTTGCCCAAACACTCCCTGTTACCTTAGGACATTGAAAGAAGTTTAGCTGGAGTTGCAGAAAGTGCCACAGAGCCATTCAGCTGCAAGTTGTCGCTGATGATCCCTTTAAATAATGCTGCTGGAGCCTCCTTCCTGCTCGTCAACACTTGCTCAGCTGGTCACAGTTAAGGCATGCCAGTAAGTGGAGCAGCGAAGTTGAAAGTGGCAGATCGGGTGGCAACTGAGTGTTGCAAACTCACTGACGTCACGATCGGTATAATCTACATAATTTTTGCGAGTGCGGACATCGGCAGCACTGCCGCCCAACCAAAAATGGCGGCGGCCACAGGACCCGCCACCAGTGGACGGAAGTGCAGCAGCCGCTATTTTTCCCCCCGAATCGGGCGGTAATGTCCTGCGCTAATCCCCCAAATTTTTAGCCCTATGTATTTTTGCCAAAAAGTCTTACAAGAACATGTCGTGGAACTCTTCAAAATTTTACATGTGGCAGGGGGAGGGGTGGAGGAGCTGGGGGGGAGCACACAAGTACTCTAGCAAAATCAGATAAGATAACTTCTCCAAGTTTTATAAAAAGCCAATTAGATCTGCCCTCGTCAGTTCAACTTGATCAAAGTCGATGTTATACTTATTTTTTAAGTGAAGTTAACTCACCATACCAAAGTTCTATAGGGCATCATTCCAGTTTTTTTGGTACATGGTTAAAACCTTTGTTCAGAGAATGAGAATCATTACACCTTTAATAAGTAACCTTTTTTTCCCTTTTTCTCTAATTCTCCTCCAGGAGCTAGAAGTGCCATGGGTCACTAATATCAAAGGAGAGCCTCCTTCGGTGGCAGAACAGGCCATCCAGCTTGGGACAAGCCTTTTGGCTTAGGCTTCAGTTTATTTCTGTATGGAGCAAAAGACTGCCCGAACAAACTGCAAATCTTTGTTTGAAGACAGGTGATGTTTGATGAATCAACAGAGATCCAATCCTCTGGTTATCTCCCTTCCGCCACTGGGAACAATTTTTCCTTATTTATTCTATCAAAACACTTGGGGGAAAAACTGGGTTGCTTTTTGTCTCCCGTTAGTGCCCCCGGGGGGCGCTAACGGGGCGCAAAGCCCCTAATGCCCCGCTTGCGCCCCAGCCGCATACTTTCCTTGCGCCCCCTGACCTATCGCCAGACGATATGTCCGACAGGTTCAGGGGGCATTTTGGCAGCAATAGCGGCGTAAATTAAAGGGCAGGTGCCTGGAGGCCAATTTTCTTTTGGCCGACTGCCAGCATCTGCTCCTTCTTACCTCTGTATACGGGGAGCCGGCCGCGACCGCGCAGCCCGGCACTCCTCGGGTGCCGGGCTGTTTTCCCGACACCCCTCTCCCCGGTGACCCAGCAGGGCCCCGGTGCACGCAACGCCAGGCGCCTCCCCTTTAATTGGGGGAGGAGGCCTGCAATGACACGGTGCTACGTGCCGCCGCATATGGCGCTGTTGCATGTAGCACCGCGAAATTCACTGGTAGCACCCCAAGAAGGAGGGGGAACGCTTTCCAGAAGCCCCCCGCCTCCTGTTTGGGGCGCTACTACTGAATTTACAGCGTTGGGGTGCTGACTTTTCCCGGTGACGTTAGCGCCCCAAAGGGGGCGCCACCAAATTTTTCCCCTTTAATGATTTTGAACACCTCTATCAAATCTCCCCTTAACCTTCTCTGCTCTAAGGTGCACAATACAAGCTTCTCCAGTCTCTCCACATAACTGAAGTCCCGCATCCCTGGTATTATATTACATAGTATTTACAACACAGTAACAGGCCATTCGGCCCAACAGGTCCATGCTAGTGTTTATGCTCTATACAAACCTTCTCCCACCCTTCTTCATCTAATCCCATCAACATATCTTCTATCCATTTCCCCCTCATGTGTTTACCTAGCTTCCCATTAAATGCATTTATGCTAGTCGCCGCAACTACTCCTTGTGGTAGTGCGTTCTACATTCAAACCACTCTCTGGGTAAAGAAGTTTCTCCTGAATTACCTATTGGATTTATTAATGACTATCTTATATTTATAGCCCCTAGTTCTGGTCTCCCCAGCAAATCTCCTCTGCACCCTCTCCAAGGCCTTGGCATCCTTCCTAAAGTATAGTGCCCAGAATGGAAAACACTACGCCAACTGGGGCCTAACCAGTGTTTAATAAATATTTAGCATAACTTCCTTGCTTTGGTATTCTATGCCTCTATTTATAAAGCCAAGGATGTGTATGCCTTTTTAACAGCCTTCTTAACTTGCCCTGCCACCTTTAAAGATTTGTGTACGTACACGCCCAGATCTCGCTGTTCCTGCATCTCCTTTAAAATTGTACCATTTAGTTTATATTGCCTCTCCTCGTTCTTCCTAACAAAACGTATCACTTCACACTTAGAATCATAGGCCACGAAATTCGATTGCGCCCCATTTCGGGGCGTTAACGCTGGTGAGGCGGGACATCCTATGCCCAGCGAGGAAGTCCCGTCACGGCTGCGAAATTCGCCTTACCGTTCCTCCCCGCAATGTCAGGTGCTCCATTTCCTGGCGGGGCAGTAGCCGAGACGATGTTGGGGCGCGATCGGCAGCGCTTCACGGAGACTCCGCAGAGCGCTGCTGCGTTTCAGCGCCCCTCCCCTTCAGTTAAAGGGGAGGGCCATTGCGCGGTTTGCAAGGCCTCCGATGGCCCCAACTAGGCCACCAGGGTGGCGTGGTGCCATGGCAGCAGACTGGCGCCGAGATGCGGTGCCGGGCTGTGCGATGGCAGTCAGGACCACACCACGGTGGACAGGACCACGCCACGGCACACCACGGAAGGCCAGCCTGGAGGTCGGCCAAAAAAAGAAAATGGTGGCGTGGCTCCCCTTTAACAAATGCCCCACGAGCGGAGGTTGGCCTGGCTCACGACCCGCGAGGCTGGCGCTGACAACGCCCGCGGCAGCCTCGCGGTGCGCAGCCAAATTTCTGCCACGGGGTGGTAAGGGGACATGGCAGGGTGCTAAGGGGTCACCGCACACGACGATGAAGTCATCGCCGGAGGCGTGGTGGCCCAGGGCGCTACCAGCAGGAGCATGGCGCTATCGGGTAGCACCTCAGCAACGCCCCACAGAATTTCGCGACAGGCACTTTTTTCGCCCCCTGGGTGATAACCCCTTTGCGCCCCGTTAGTGCCCCCCGGAGGTGCTAACAGCAGGCGCAAAGGGGCCGAATTTTGCCCCCATAGAATCATAGAATGGCTACAGCACAGAAGAAGGCCATTCAGCATGTCGAGCCCGTGCCGGCTCTCAGCTACCCACTCCTCTGACCTTTCCCCATAGCCCTGCAAATTTTTTCCCTTCAGATATTTATCCAACTCCCTTTTGAAAGTTAAGATTGAGTCTGCCTCCACCACCCTTTCAGGCAGCGCATTCCAGATCCTAACCACTCGCTGCGTAAAAAAGTATTTTCCTACGTTGCTTTTGTTTTTTTTGCCAATCATCTTAAATCTGTGACCTCTGGTTCTCGACCCATCCGCCAATAGGAACAGTTCCTCTCTATCTACTCTGTCTCGACCCCTCATGATTTTGAACATTGCTATCAAATCTCCTCTCAATCTTCTCTGCTCCAAGGAGAACAACCCCAGCTTCTCCAGTCTATCAAAGTAACTGAAGTCCCTCATTCCTGGAATCATTCTCGTAAATCTTTTCTGCATCTTCTCGAAGGCCTTGACATCCTTCCAAAAGTGCGGTGCCCAGAATTGGACACAGTACTCCAGTTAGGGCCAAACCAGTGTTTTATACAGGTTCATCATAATTTCCACACTTTTGTACTCCATGGGCTGGATTTTGTCTTGGGGTCGGGTTGGGGTCGTGTTACCCACATTTCGTGTTGCCCCCCCGACTCCAGATTAATGTGGATTAATGATGCGATTTTAACTTAATTGGCCAATTGAGTTCCCACATGTGGGAACCCATGGCCAATGAGTTATTCCAGTCTGAAAGTCGCCTCCGATGACGTCATCATTGCTGCTGCATTTAAGGTCTGCAGCAAGCCTTGCTTCCTCTGCAGGCTGCCAAGCTTTTGGACCTGTAATCTCAGCACCTGCAGCAGGAATGGCCAGCCAACGGCCCAGGGCTGCTCCCAGGTTCCATGATGTTGCCCTTCAGGCTTTGGTAGATGGAGCAAGAGCCAACAAGGAGGTGCTCTTCCCCTCCTCAGGGAGGAAGAAGCCTCCCCAGCAGACAAAGGCTGTGTGGGTCCAGATCGCCCAGGAGGTCACCTCTTTATCTCTGACAAGCAGGACCTGGATCCAGTGCAGGAAGAGGTTTCATGACCTTCTACGTACTGCTAAAGTGAGTATGACTTTCCCTTCACCCTCAATCTGATCCCCATTGCCTCTCCTCACCAGCACTCAGCTTTAGCAACCTCTTCCTCCATATCCCACTTGACACTGACATCCATGCACCCTTACCCATTCCCTCTCCCTCTATGGTCACATTCACCTTACTATTCCACTATGCAGCCCTCACACTCCCTATCACTGTCATGCTATGAAAACAACTTACAACACACAGGGAGGGCCCTTGGTCTTGCCACCTCACTCCATCTTTGTCTCCTTCTAAGCATCTATGCTATGGACTCTCTACACTCACTCCTTCAATCTCACTCAAACTCCACTTGTCTCCCTCATTGCAGGAAAAGAGAGCTCACAATAAAAGAGAAAGAGCCAGGACAGGAGGAGGCCCACCCTCATTAGCCCAGCTCACCCCCTGGGAGGAGGCGGTCCTGGAGATCGTGGGCGTCCAGGATGAAACGCAAGTGGGGGACGGACAGACGGGTGCAGCAGAGCAAGCTGGTGACTGAATAGTGTTCCATCTCTCTCATTGACATTGCATGAGTCGCTGATAATGAATCTGAAACTCCAACAGATGGATTTTTGATCATCTGCAATATGCAATGTGCATGTAACCTTGGCATCACATCTCTGACTCTTTCCTTTACTCCCCCACAGGACCATCGCAAGCACCCGTCCCCACTAGCCAGGAGGACCAGCCTGAGCAGACAGACTCCTCAGAGGAAGCTGCAACCTCTGAGGGCACAGCATCAGCAGAACTAAGCGCACCCAGCACCAGCGCAGACACTCACACCTCAATGGGACCCTCGGGACATAGAGTAGTGTTGTCACCTGGTGTATCACAGCTCACAAGTGAGCATCAGCAGATGGTGGAGACAGGGACAGCAGTGGAGAGTCCTAGTCGGAGGGCACAGCACTCTCCTAGCTCGGCTCAGCTGCATGTCGACCCTCTGCCTAAGAGGCCATCCATAAGATCAGCAGTGCTGGGACTCCAGGAACAGATGCAGGAGTCTCTGACAGGTTTTATCTCCAGGGTCGCTGCGAGTGTGGAGTGAATGGAGGAGTCCATAGCGAACATGAGCAGAGCCTTTGTGGAGTCACTGGCACATGAACGCATCACCATGGAAAGGATGGCAACCTCCATGGAGGTGATAAGTCGCCAGAGTGCAGAAAACATGGTCATTGTTCTGAATAGAATAACATCTCTGGTGGAGCGATGGTCATCTATTGAACAGAGAAACCAGACCTTCATGGAAGTCCTTCTGAGTAGGACTTCCAGTGCAGATATGGGTCCCCATGGCCCCCCTGATGTGCAGCAAGGTGCTCTCAAGCCACTTGCAAGCGCTGAGGTGGACCTGACCCATGAGAGGGATGTTGGTGGCACACAACAAGGAGGTGGGGGATCCTCTCCAAGCGCTCACACTTCCATGCCACTGACAGGTCCTCGCTCAGAGCCCCACCAGAGTCCGCACCCAAGTGAGATCGGCGTCTCAACCCCTGCCCAGCCGCAGGAGCAGCAGACTGTTGCCGAGCCCTCTCAGGTTCGCAACCCCAGAGGACGCCCGCCAAAGGAGTCGAGACAGGAGCAGCAACAAAGTGAGCAGGGGGCCTCCACTTCTGCTGAAGCCACAGGGGAAGCACCACGTAGGAGCACGCGTAAGAGAAAGAAACTGCACAAATAGTCACAGGGTAGTCACTTGGGTGAATTTTGATGTGTATTGTTAAGAAGCCATCAGGTCTAAAGTGTAAATAAAAACTCTGATGGCTACAGCTACAGTTGTGGCGTCTGTCATTTCGCTAATGGGACTTCCACAATGAGGCCTTAGGATAACTTGCAATTGTCAGTATGGTGGTCACATTGTTAGGGATCCGCTGGGTCTGGCCCATTGTCGTAGCTCTGGTAAGAAGCTGCGAGGCAAAAGTGCTTTCTTGTCTAGGCTAAGCAAATCTGGCCAAGATGAGTGCGTTCCTTGCATTCCAGGCAGCTATGGTCTCGCGTAATGCTGCCGCTAGTTGAGGGGCCTCTGCAACTTGTTCGTTCTCTCTCTCCTCCTCCTCCTCCTCCTCCTCATCTGAGGAGGCTATGTGAGGAGCCACTTGGTCCTCCGGCATCTGTAAGCCACGACGCTGTGCCATGTTGTGAAGTGCACAGCAAACCACGACGATTCTGGAGACCCTGGCTGCTGAGTATTGCAGGGCTCCACCTGATCTATCCAGGCATCTGAAGCGTATCTTCAGCATACCGATGGTTTGCTCGATTATGGATCTGGTGGAAATGTGGCTGGAGTTGTAGCTCTCCTCAGCTGCGTTGGATGGGCTCCTCAACGGCGTCATTAGCCACGTCCTCAGGAGATAGCCCTTGTCTCCAAGTAGCCATCCATGAAGTTGGTCTGGCGGACTGAATAGCGGAGGCACACTAGACTGGCGCAGTATGAAGGAGTCATGGCAACTGCCAGGGTACTTGGCACAAACATGCAGAACTTCGTTCTTGTGGTCACACACCAGCTGAACGTTGAGGGAGTGGAAGCCCTTGCGGTTGACAAAAATACCTGGATTGCGATGGGGTGCCTTAAGGGCCACATGTGTGCAGTCAACGACACCCTGCACCCTTGGAAAGCCTGCCAGATTAGCTAATCCAACCGCATGTGCCGTGACACTTGCTCGATCCTTGGTGAAATGGATGTGATTGTGCGCGATGGCAAAGAGGGCATCGGTTACCTGCGTGATGCAGGTGTGTGCGGCCGCCTGGGAGATGCCACTGATGTCTGCTGCTGATCCCTGGAATGAGCCTGAGGCAAAAAAGTTGAGTGCGGTGGTGACTTTGACGGCCACTGGTAAGGGGCGTCCACCTGGTCCTCTGGGCTCCAGGTCTTGTTGCAGCATTGCGCAGATGTCACCCACTACCTCTCGTGAAAGTCGGAGCCGCCTTTGGCACTGCTGCTCAGACATGTTGAGGTAGCTGACCCTCTGTCTGTAGACCCTGGTTGGGGGGTATCTCCTGCGCCGACATCCTTCCATGCGCTGGCCCCTTCTGTCCTGTGCAGCTTCAGGTGGGTGAGCAGCAGCTTGGCGCTCCTGCTGTTGCTGCTGCTGTTGGTGGTGCTGTTGTTCATGGTTCTGCTGGTGCCGCGGCTGCTGTTCCTCCTCATCGGATATCCAGGAGGGAAGGAAATAAATGGCTCCCATGCCTCTGGTATATGTCTCAGTTGAGGAAGCCCTCAATGAAGGTGGCGAGAGGGGTTTCCCAGGAGGTCACACTGCAGATGGGTGTCAGGCTCCAAACTTCCAGAGCTGTGGTTATGCCTTCTAAAAGTTGCCCCAGACCTGTTACAACAAAGTCCTGCCACCTGCAATTGATGGCTGATCAAATCTCCTATTTAAAGGTTGAGCTGCAGCTGAGAGTCAGCAATCCACTTGTGCTCCCGGCAGGTTTCACTGGAGTGTTTCCCATCAGGCGTGCTTCACGTGGGAAAAGGGTTAAAGTACCTAAAATGGTTCAAAATGGCATTACTGACCACTTTAGGGATAGTTAAGAGCGTTAATGGCCTTTCGCGCCTCTTGGAGGCGGGACGGAGTCGGGAACCCCGCGACCCATTTTGTCAAAATTGCGTGGAGGCGTGTTGGAGTCGGGATGGGGTCGGGACCCCCGAATCTGCTACTTTAACCCCCCCCCACCCCCCACGCCTCCAAACCCGACTCCACGGGGCATTCAAAATCCAGCCCTATACCTCTATTTATGAAGCCTAGGATCCCGTAAGCATTTTTAACTGCTTTCTCAACCTGCCCTGTCACCTTCAACGATTTTTGCACATATACCCCCAGGTCTCTCTGTTCATGCACCCCCTTTAGGATTGTACCATTTAGTTTATATGTCCTCTCCTCATTCTTTCTACCAAAATGTATCACTTCACACTTTTCTGCGTTAAATTTCATCTGCCACGTGTCCGCCCATTTCACTAGCCTGTCTATGTCTTCCTGAAGTCTATCACTCTCCTCCTCACTGTTCACTATACTTCCAAGTTTTGTGTCATCTGCAAATTTTGAAATTTTGCCTTGTACACCCACGTCGAAGTCATTAATATATATCAAGAAAAGCAGTGGTCCTAGAACCGACCCCTAGGGAACACCACTGTATACCTTCCTCCAGTACAAAAAACAACCGTTCACCACTACTCTCTGTTTCCTATCATTTAGCCAATTTCATATCCATGCTGCCACTGTCCCTTTTATTCCATGGGCTTCAACTTTGCTGGTATGCCTATTATGTGGCACTTTGTCGAACGTCTTTTGGAAATCCATGTACATGTCAACCGCATTACCCTCATCAACCCTCTCTGTTACCTCATCAAAAAACTTGATCAAATTGGTTAAACACGATTTGCCTTTAACAAATCCCTGCTGGCTTTCCTTAATTAAGTCACACCTATCCAGGTGACTGTTAATTTTGTCCCTGATTACTGTTTCTAAAAGTTTCCCCACTACCAAGGTTAAACTGACTGGCCTGCAGTTGCTGGGTTTATCTTTACACCCTTTTTTGAACAATGGTGTAACATTTGCAATTCTCCAGTCCTCTGGCACCACCCCCGTATCTATGGAGGATTGGAATATTATGGCCAGTACCTCCGCGATTTCCAACCTCAATTCCCTCAGCATTCTAGGATGCATCCCGTCCGCTCCTGGTGATTTATTTATTTTAAGTACAACCAGCCTTTCTAATACATCTTCTTTATCAATTTTTATCCTATCAAGTGTATCCACTACCTTCTCCTTCACTATGTCTACGGCTGCATCCTCTGCCTTGGTGAAGACATGGAAAAGTAATAGCCCATGGGATCCAAGGGAAAGTGGCAAGTTGGATCCAAAATTGGCTCAGTGGCAGGAAGCAAAGGGTAATGGCCGACGGGTGTTTTTATGACTGGATGGCTGTTTCCAGTGGGGTTCTGCAGGAATCAGTACTAGGTCACTTGCTTTTGTGGTATATATCAGTGACTTAGACTTCAATGTAGGGGGCGTGATTAAGAAGTTTGCAAATGATACGAAAATTGGCTGTGTGGTTGACAGTGAGGAAGAAAGCTGTAGACTGCTGGAAGATATCAATGGACTGGTCAGGTGGGCAGATAAATGGCAACTGGAATTCAATCCGGAGAAGTGTGAAGTAATGCATTTAGGGAGGGCTAACAAGGCAAGGGAATACACAATAAATGGTAGGATACTGAGAAGTGTAGAGGAACAGAGGGACCTTGGTATGCATGTCCACAGATCCCTGAAGATTGCAGGACAAGTAGATAGGGTAGTTAAGAAGGCATATGGGATACTTTCCTTTATTAACCGAGGCATAGTATATAAGAGCAGGGAGGTTATGCTGGAACTGTATAAAACACTAGTTAGGCCACAGCTAGAGTACTGCGTACAGTTCTGGTCACCACATTACAGGAAAGATGTGATTCCACTTCTAGTCCCTCTAGTTTCTCAAGTACTTTTTCTCTACTGATATTAATTACTTTAAGTTCCTCGCTCTCATTAGCCCCTTGGTTCCCCACTATTTTTGGTATACTTTTTGTGTCTTCTACTGTGAAGACAGCTACAAAATATTTGTTTTAAGCCTTTTGTTACCTTGTTCCCCAATATAATTTCTCCTGTCTCAGCCTCTGAGGGACCAATGCTTACTTTTGCTACTCTCTTCCTTTTTACATACTTGCAGAAGCTCTTACAACTTGTTTTTATATTTCTTGCTAATTTACTCTATTTTCTCCCTTTTTATCAATTTTTTGGTCATCCTTTGCTGGTTTCTAAAGCTCTCCCAATCCTCAAGCTTACACCTATTCTTTGCAACATTATAAGCCTCTTTAAATCTAATACTATGCTTAACTTCTTTAGTTAGCCACGGATGGATCACTTTTCTCGTGGAGTTTTTATTTCTCAATCGAATGTATATTCGTTGAGAATTTTAGAATATTTCTTTAAATGATTGCCACTGCTTATCTACTGTCATACCTTTTAATCTAATTTCTGAATCTACCTTAGCCAACTTGCCCCTCATACCTACATAATTGGCTTTGTTTAAGGGGGAGAAATTCGGTATCGCCCCATTTGGGGCGCAAAGTTTAGCGCCTGGCGCTAATTATCGCTTCCAACTGCAAACTTGGCTTTTATCGTCCCTGGAGGTGATTGGAACGCTAAATCAGGCGCTACACACCTGTCTTAAGGCGCAAAGGCCGAGGAGCGAGGCGCTAACTCAGAGCGCGGGCGAAGCTCATGTGATGTCAGTCAGAAATGGAACACAGACACACTGGCGCCGGCCAGTTCTTAAAGGGGAGGGTCGATCTTGCTCTCCATCCACACCCTGCTCATTGCAGCCTTGAATCTCGGCCTGGAGAGACCTGTACATTAAATCTGCTGGAAAGAACAATGGAGAGTACCAGGGAAAGAGCTCAGAGTGCAGCCCACATAGTCTCTTCTAAATCGATGCAAGGAAGGTCAAATCAAAATGAACCTGCAAAGTGCTGCTCAGTACCCAAAACTCCTTCACACAGCGTTGAATCTCTCCAGAAGTCTCTCTCTCTCTCTCTCAGAATGCGTGGTGCAAAAATGTCGCCGACAAAAATAGGCAGGAAGCGGTCGCCTTTAAATAGCGTTCCCCCAGTCCCTTCCTGACTGCAAAACACTCCCCTCAACCTGTCGTGCTAGTGGCAGGCGGTAAGGCAGGGGGCGCCACTCAATATCCAGTCCGGGGCACTACCGGGGTGTTGCACGCTCGACTGATGTCACGAACTGCGGGCGCAGGAAATCGTGGCAGTAGTGTTTAGCGCCGCCGCAAAATGTCTGGTCAATTTCACGAGCGGCGCAAACATCGCTGCGCCTGGGCACTAGTTGCTTTGCGCCCCATTAGCGCCCTCTTAGGGTGCTAACGGGAGGCGCTAAGCAACCGAATTTCTCCCCCTAAGACTCCAGTGTCGGACTTAAAAATGTCACTTCCAAGCTCAATGTGAAATTCTATCATATTATTATCACTCTTTCCAAGAGGATCCTTTACTATAAGTTTACTAATTAACCCTGTCTCGTTACACAAAACAAGATCTAAAATAGCCTGTTCCCTGGTTGGTTCCATGACGTATTGTTCTCGGAAACTGTCTCGAATACGTTCTCATGAAATCGTCCTCCAGACTACCCTTGCCAATTTGATTTATCCTATCTATAGGCAGATTAAAGTCCCCCACGATTATTGTATTACCTTTGTTACAAGCTCCTATTATTTCTTGATTAATACTCTGTCCAATGGTATAGCTACTGTTAGTGTTACTGTTAATAAACTACTTCCACCACTGTTGTCTGCCCCTTGTTATTTCTTACCTCCACTCATACTGATTCTACTTCCTGATCTTCTGAGCCAAGATCCTTTCTTACTACTGTCATTATGTCATCCTTAATTATCAGGGCTACCCCCTCCTGTTCCAGTCTGCCTGTCTTTTTGATAAGTCAAGCACCCTGGAATATTTAGTTCCCAACCCTGGTCACCTTGCAACCATATCTCTGTAATGGCTATTAGATCATACCTATGTATCACTATTTATGCCACTAATTTATCTACCTTGTTACGAATGCTTCATACATTCAGGTAAAGTGCCTTTAGTTTTAACCTTTTACCATTATTTCCTGCTTTCATCTTATTTGCTGATGCACGATTACCTTTAAATTCTCTATTCCTTCCTGTCACACACAGCTTATCTTTAGCCAAGTCGCTACACTGCTCCATTGCCTTGACTTTTCTCATTAAATTTTGAAATTTCCCCTCACTTGACCACTTCCCCACCGTCGCCCCCCCCCCCCCCCCCACCCTCCCCTTTTAGTTTTTTTTATTCGTTCATGGGATCTGGGCATTGCCGGCAAAGCCAGAATTTATTGCCCATCCCTAATTGCCCTTGAGAAGGTTGTGGTGAGCCGCCTTCTTGAACCGCTGCAGTCCGTGTGGCGAAGGTACACCCACAGTGCTGTTAGGGAGGGAGTTCCAGGATTTTGACCCAGCGACGATGAAGGAACGCCGATATACTTCCAAGTCAGGATGGTGTGTGACATGGAGGGGAACTTGGAGGTGGTGGTGTTCCGATGCGCCTGCTGCCCTTGTCCTTCTAGGTGGTAGAGGTCACGGGTTTGGGAGGTGCTGTCGAAGAAGCCTTGGCGAGTTGCTGCAATGCATCTTGTAGATGGTACACACTGCAGCCATGGTACGCCGGTGGTGAAGGGAGTGAATGTTTAAGGTGATGGATGGGGTGCCAATCAAGCAGGCTGCTTTGTCCTGGATGGTGTCGAGCTTCTTGAGTGTTGTTGGAGCTACACTCATCCAGGCAAGTGGAGAGTATTCCATCACACTTCTTACTTGTACCTTGTAGATGGTGGAAAGGCATTGGGGAGTCAGGAGGTGAGTCATTTGCCGTAGAATACCCAGCCTCTGACCTGCTCTTGTGGCCACAGTATTTATGTGGCTGGTCCTGTTAAGTTTCTGGTCAATGGTGACCACCCAGGATGTTGATGGTGGGGGATTCGGCGATTGTAATGCCGTTGAATGCGAAGGGGCGGTGGTTAGACTCTCGCTTGTTGGAGATAGACGTTGCCTGGCACTTGTGTGGTGAGAGTGTTACCTGCCACTTATCAGCTCAAGCCTGAATGTCGTCCAGGTCTTGTTGCATGCGGGCATGGACTGCTTCATTATCTGAGGAGTTGCGAATGGCACTGAACACCTTGCAGTCATCAGCGAACATCCCCATTTCTGACCTTATATTGGAGGGAAGGTCATTGATGAAGTAGCTGAAGATGGTTGGGCCGAGGACACTGCCTGAGGAACTCCTGCAGCGATGTCCTGGGGCTGTGATGATTGACCGCCAACCACCACAACCATCTTCCTTTTGTGCTAGGTATGATTCCAGCCAGTGGAGAGTTTTCCCCCTGATTCCCATTGACTTCAATTTTACTAGGGCTCCTTGAAGCCACACTCAGTCAAATGCTGCTTTGATGTCAAGGGCAGTCACTCTCACCTCATCTCTGGAATTCAGCTCCTTTGTCCATGTTTGGACCAAGGCTGTAATGAGGTCTGGAACCGAGTGGTCCTGGCGGAACCCAAACTGGGCGTCAGTGAGCAGGTTATTGGTGAGTAAGTGCCGCTTGATAGCACTGTCGACGACACCTTCCATCACTTTGCTGATGATTGAGAGTAGGCTGATGGGGTGGTAATTGGTTGCATTGGATTTGTCCTGCTTTTTGTGGACAGGACTTACCTGGGCAGTTTAAAGCCCTATCTACAGCCCTAGTTACACTGGTTCCAGCCTGGTTTAAGTGGAGACCGTCCCAACGGAATAGCTCCCTCTTTCCCCAGTACTGGTGCCAGTGCCCCATGAATTGAAACCCCTTCCTCCCACACCATTCTTTGAGCCACGCATTTAACTCTCTGATCTGCTTGTCCCGATGCCAATTTGCACGTGGATCAGCTAACAATCCAGAGATTATTACCTTTGAGGTTCTGCTTTTTAATTTGGACCCTAGCTCCTCAAACTCTCTCAGCAGAATCTCTTTGCTAGTTCTATATATGTTATTGGTTCCTACGTGGACCACGACAACTGCATCCTCCCCCTCCCACTCCAAATTCTTTTCTAGCTGCAAGGAGATATCCTTAACCCTGGCACCGGGCAGGCAACACAGCCTTCGGTACTCCCAATCGCAGCTGCAGAAAATAGTATATGTCCCCCGACTATACTGACCCCTACCACTACAACATTCCTTTTCACTCCCCCCACTTGAATGGCCTCCTCTACCATGGTGCTGTGGTGAGTTTGATCATCCACCCAGCAGACTTTGCCCGCATCCACACAGGCAGCAAGAACCTCATACCTGTTGGATAAGGGCAAAGGCGGAGTCTTCTCCAGCACTGCACCTGGGGTCCCCTTACATGCCCGAGTTGCAGTCACACCCTCCTGTCCCTGACCACTAACCAGACCTGTACTACTACCTAACCTAAGGGGTGTGACTGCCTCCTGGATCAGAGAGTCCAGATAACTCTCCCCTTCCATGAGGACCCGCAATGTATGCACCTCGGACACCAGCTCAACAACTCTGAGCTGAAGTTCCTCGAATTGCAGACACTTACTGCAGACGTGGCTGTCCGGGATCGCAATGCTCTCCACAAACTCCCACATGCTGAAGTTGCGGCACACCACCTGCACTGCCATCCTTTTAGAACCTTTTTTTAATTAGTTAGTTAATTAAAGTTTATGGGGGAAAAATTAGGTCGCGCCCCGTTTGGGGCGCAAATATCGTCTGGACGCAAAAATTAGCGCCTGGCGCTAATTATCGCCACTGACTGGAAACTTCACTTTTACCGCCCCGAGAGGTGAGTGGAGCGCTAAATCAGGCGCTGCACACCTGTCTTAAGGCGCAAAGGCCGAGCAGTGAGGCGCTAACTCAGCACGCGAACGCAGCGCAGGCGCTGCCAGTTAGCGAGGGAACACAGACACACTGGCGCCGGCCAATTCTTAAAGCGGGGGGGCCAACTTGCTCCCCAGCCACACCCTGCTCATTGCAGCCTTGAATCTCGGCCTGGAGAGACCTGTGAATCCATTTTGCTGCCAAGGATGGAGAGGGTGAGAGAACGAGCTCAGCGCTTCACCGAGCGGGCCTTCGATGCTCTGGTTGGCGCGGTGGAGCGCAGAAGATCTATACTCTTCCCTGAGAGTGGCAGGAGGCCTTTGCCACGCGAGTACAGAAGAGTGTGGAGGGAGGTGGCTCAGAGCGTCTCCTCCAGGAGCATGGTGCCCAGGACCCATGTTCAATGCCGCAAAAAGTTCAACGACCTCACTCGGGTCGTCAGGGTGAGTGGCTTTTTCTCAATACCTCTCCATCCCTCCATCTCAACCTCACTCTATGGCCAGAGGGTCTTAAAACCCCAATGCACAACACTCATCCAACACCTATGGCCCTTTCATGAAACACACACACACATTCCACACTTTGCAAACAGTAAGGGCTATTCACCTATGGGAGGCACATCAGGCAAGACCATGGCTGCATACAGTAAGGGCTATTCACCTATGGGAGGCACATCAGGCAAGACCATGGCTGTATATTTACTCAGATGCTGTCCTTTTACTTGCAGGCCAAGCTGGCACATAATAGGAGACAGCAGCAACGGACAGGTGGAGGGCGGCCTCAGCTGCAACCCCTCAGCGATCTTGAGGAGCGCGTCCACAGGATTGTGGCAAGCCGGGTGATCGGTCCCGTCGCCACTGGAGATGCCGACCCCGTTCTGGACAGCAATGGTAAGTTCATCACCTTTTTGTCCTCTGTCCTTCCACTTGTCCCTCACAACACCAGCCTTTGACACTTTCAATCCAACTTGCTAACTCGCTGCACTTATTCCTCCCTTACTGCCACCCTGTCCTCACGCTAAAGCCACTCTTGTACCTCCCTGCTTTCAGATGGTGATTCACCAGCTGAGGAGACGGGCCCTGAAGCTGCCAGTGGGAGTGAAGCTGCAGCCGAGGAGGAAGAGGAAGCCGGAGCATCAGTGCCACCCTCTCCCGAGGAAGCCCATGCCCACACTGGGAACACGCCTTCCCTGGAGGGGAGCAGGGGGGAAGGGTCTGATGAGGGTGAAGCTCCAGGACCCAGCGGGCTGCAGCAATGCCATGGGGGTAGGGAAGAACGGGGGCCTTCTCCCCAGAGGGAGAGTATGCCAGCGACTCCTACTGCAATGGACGCAGAGGAGGAGCGGCTGATCGCAGAAATGAACACCCAGGCGGTGGGCATGCACACTGAGCTCATGGGTGCAGTGGGAAGGGTGCCCGAATGCATTGAGTCACTGGCAAGGAGTGTGGAGCACTTCGCTGTAGCACAGGCGGATGCCACACTAACGCTTAGTGCTGCAATTCAGTCACTGACTGCCGTGATCCCATCTCTGACTGCTCTCATGCAGACTCAGATTGAGGCCACGCGAGCACTGAATGCTGCCAACCTCGATGGTTCGTTCACATGTCCCCGGGGCTCTCACCGCGCCGCAGCAGGCCAGCAATCTGTGCTCCAGCAGATTGCTCCGGATGCTGAAGTGCTGCCCCTTGGGAGTGCCAGTGTGTCGGTCGAGCAGGGAGTTGCTGTCTTCTCTCACGATGACAGCATTCCTGCTGCCAACACTGTCACTTCTCCACTGCACTTGCCACCGCCTGTAGGACAGACTGCTGCCGCCCATGCAGAGTTGGTGCAGACTGCAGCCGGGCCCTCCAGGCCCAGAACTGGTCGAGGCCGTCCTTCAGGGGCATCTGCAGTGTCAGGGTCTGACAATCAGCAGCCTTCCACCAGCCTTGCTGCAGCCACTGAGGTCCCATTACGGAGGAGCAGTAGGGTTAGAAGGGGGGAAGTGCGCAAGGGAAGGAGATCACCCTCGAAGGGCAAAAAGTAGGAGGTGTGACAAAATGCTGGTCATTTTTTTATGAAAGGCCGAGGTTCGTGGTCCAACTTTTGTCTAGTGTTTTGGACATTATCTCCAGGTTGTGAGAACCAGTTATGTTAATGACTGTTTTTTTGTGTTTATTTCTATGAGTTTGTCATGAGGAAATGACACACACAGAGTTTGTAAAATAAATAAGTTTTTGTATTCAAAATATACATGTTTGGTGTTTGGAATCATTGGTGGCTTGGCCGGCTTAGGGGTTGCGTGCTGGGTTCATTGATGTTGTTAGCAATGGCAGAAGCCATTTCCACAGCAGGGGCCCTAGAAGCGGCTTGCTATCAGCCGTTGACGGACGGCCCTTGCAGTTTCACCATTGTGGGCCGCCCTCCCGCCTTGGTGCTGCTGATGATCATCCTCCTCGTCCTCTTCCTCCTCTTCCTCCTCCTCCTCTGGTGGTGCTACAAGGCCTGGTGGCATTGGCTGGGTCCTGACGATTGACATGTTATGCAACATGCAGCACACAACTACGAAGTTGGATACTCGCTCAGGCGAGTACTGCAGGGCTCCTCCAGAATGGTCGAGACAGCGGAACCGTTGCTTCAGCACGCCGATTGTGCGCTCAATGATGTTCCTGGTAGCTTGATGGCTCTCATTGTACCGCAGCTCAGCAGGGGTGTTGGGCGTACGGAGCGGTGTCATCAGCCAGGTGCTCAATGGATACCCCTTGTCCCCGAGAAGCCAACCAACTGGCTGATGCGGTGCCACGAAAAGTTCTGCCACAGTAGTCTGGCGCAGGATGAAAGCATCGTGGCAGCTGCCAGGATAGTGGGCATTGACAGCGAGTATCAGCTGTCTGTGGTCACAGACCAACTGAACATTCAAGGAATGGAACCCCTTTCTGTTCCGGAAATCCTCGGCATTCTCATGTGGAGCACGCAAAGCCACATGCGTGCAGTCAATGGCGCCCTGCACCATGGGGAAGCCCGCTATCCTCGCAAAGCCCAGAGCGCGGTCACGCTGCTTGTCTAGGGTCATGGGGAAAGAGATGAACTCTCGTCTCCTTTTAAAGAGGGCATTTGTGACCTGCCGGATGCAGCAATGCACCGCGAACTGGGAGATATTGGCGAGGTCCCCAGCAGCAGCTTGAAATGAGCCAGTAGCATAGAAGTTGAGAGCCACTGTGACCTTCACTGCCACCGACAGAGACGTCCTGGACCTCAGTTGAGGCTGCAGATCTGGCTGCAGCAGGTGGCAGAGCTCAGTGACCACCTCCTTGCTGAATCGCAGCCTTCGCAAACACAGCTCCTCAGACATATGAATGTAGGAGAGCTGTTCACGATATACCCTGGGAGGGTAAGCTCTCCTGTACATACGCCTGTTGGCCCTCCTCCGTCTGGCCATCATTGCCACTCTCTCTCTGCGTCTCTGTGTCCTCCGATTCAGCTGGAGCAGGACGACGCCCCCAATCAGTGCAGCCCCCATAGTCTCTTTGCAAGCAAAGTTATGAAGGACAGCAACCAAAGTACCAGCGAAGTTAGGATCAGTAGGCAAAACTACCTCACAAAGCGTTGACTCAATGCAGAAGTCTCTCTTTCTCTCTCTCCGAATCTCTCTCTCTCTCTCAGAACGAGTGGTGCAAAAATGTCAACCACAGAAAAAGACAGGAAGAGGCCCCCTTTAAATAGCGCCCCCCCCCCCCGCCCCACAGCGATTGATAGCGTTCCAGTCTTCCGGTCGTTGGATGCGCCAGGCGGTAAGGCAGGGGGCGCCACTCAATTTCCGCTCCGGGGCGCCACAAGGGCGTTGCACCATGGAATGACGTCACAATCTGCGCGCGCAGGTGGTCGCAGCGGTAAAGTTTAGCGCCACCGCACGATGTCTAGTTAAGTTCCCGAGCGGCGCAAACATCGCTGCGCCCGGGCGCTAGCGGCTTTGCGCCCCATTAGCGCCCTCTTAAGGCGCTAACGGGAGGCGCAACCAACTGAATTTTTCCCCCCACGTATCTAATTAATTTAGCTTACAATTTAGGTTTTAACTAATTACCAGATCTAGTTTAAGTTCTAGGTAGATGAAATTAAATATTTACCTATAACACAAAGCACTCCAAGTATTGCAGGCAAAAAGTTGCAGCTCCTTCCCCCTCTGCTCCAAATTCCCACTCTCTCCAAATTCCCAGTTCAACATTCCATTTAAGACACTCTGTGCAGACCACTCTTCTTTGACTCTATGTATATTTGCACCTGATCACGCCTCTGTGAAGCACCTTCGGGTGTTTTTCCACGTTAATGGTGCTATGCAAATGCAAGTTATTCTGAATAAACAGTAAGTCCGAACAGTTATATGGTAAATAGCCCTTACCCTGCTGAATAAACCGTGTCTGCAAGCCCCACCCCTCACTAACTCACACACACAGAGATACCACATACTCACTCACACACACAAACAGGGATACACTCACTCACGCACCACAGACACATGCACCATACAGATATAGGGTTACATAGGATATATGGCACAGAAACAGGCCATTCAGCCCAACCAGTCCATGCTCCACTCGAGCCTCCTCCCGTCTTTCCTCATCTAAATCTATCAGCATAACCTTCTATTCCCTTCTCCCTCATATGCTTGTCTAGCCTCCCCTTAAATGCATCTATACTTTTCGCTTCAACCACTCCCTGTGGTAGCGAGTTCCACATTCTCACCACTCTTTGGGTAAAGAAGTTGCTTCTGAATTCCCTATTGTATTTCTTGGTGACTATCTTATATTGATGGCCTCTAGTTATGCTCTTCCCCACAAGTGGAAACATTCTCCCTGTATTCACTCTATCAAAACCTTTCATAATTTTAAAAACCTCTATTAGGTCACCCCTCAGCCTTTTTTCAAAAGAAAAGAGACCCAGCCTGTTCATCCTTTCCTGATATGTATACCTTCGCATTTCTGGTATCATCCTTGTAAATCTTCTCTGCACCCTCTCCAGTGCCTCTACATCCTTTTTATAATATGGCGACCAGAACTGTACGCAGTATTCTTGGGCCGCGATTTTGCCGGTGCTTAGAGAGCGGGTTTGGAGGCAGGTCGTGAGTTAAATCCAAAATGATTGACGCGGGTTGCGAACCCGCCGCGAACCCGCCTCCATGCAACTTTCCAAAGTGTCGGGTCTATGACTCCTGATCAGACCTGACACCAAGCAGCGGGAGAGGCAAGTCAGCCAATTACATCCACTTCTCAACGGATGAAGCAAGTGTTACCGCGCGGGCGGTTGGGTTTGCCAATATGGCAGGTTTCCCAAGGGTGCAGAGAGTCATTGATTGCACACATGTGGCCATCAGGGCACCCCATCACAACCCAGCTGTATTTGTCAACCGCAACAGCTTCCACTCCCTTAACGTGCAGCTGGTGTGTAACCACAGGAAGAACATTATGCATGTGTGTGCAAAGTTCCCTGGCAACTGCCATGACTCGTATATCCTGCGGCAGTTCACTGTGCCTCAGCTCTTCAATCCGCCAACCCAACTTTCCGGATGGCTACTTGGAGACACGAGCTATCCCCTGAAGATGTGGCTAATGACACCAATGAGGAGGCCATCAAACGAAGCTGAGGAGCGTTACAATGAGAGCCACATTTCCACCAGAAGCACCATAGAGCAAACCATAGGCCTGCTCAAAATGTGCTTCAGATGCCTGGACAGATCTGATGGAGCCCTACAATACGCACCAGCCAGGGTCCAGAATCATCGTGGTCTGCTGTTCCCTGCACAACATCGCAATGCAGCATGATTTACCGCTGCCTGAGGAACAAGTGGCACAGCACACAGCCTCCTCAGAAGAGGAGGAGGAGGAAGAAGAGCCTAATGAGGCTGCAGATGAGGAGCACCTGACAGAGGAAGCTGTCCCAGTGCTACCAGCACGCGAGCTCATTGCTGGCCGAGAGACAAGGGATGGACTAATCCATGCCAGATTCGCGTAACTTTACGCAGCACATACATGTGGCCGGCACATGCACATGAGGGTTGGCAGGACCTCCATTCCACACCATACAGCATCTGTACAATGAACTGTGCATTCCTACTGCTCTCCCCACCATCGCCGCAGATGAAAGTCGCCCTCACTGTGCCACTTCCAATTCTGAGCACACATAGGGCAACGCAATGAATCATTGACATCGCATTACTTTAATACAATAGAAATAAAGATCACAAACGTTAATTGGTATAATATGAATCACCCAAGTGACTACCCTTGTGACTATTTGGGGAAAATATTCGGTGCCGTCCCCTTTGGGGCGCTAACTTCGCCGGGGCGCTACTTTTAGCGCCCCGAAAAAGTTAGTGCCCCTTCACCGTAAATTCAGTGGTAGTGCCCCAAGCAGGAGGCGGGGCGTTACTGGAAGCGCTCCTCCTCCTTCCTGGGTCACTAGAAGTGAATATCGCAGCGCTACGTGCAACTCCCCTCCCCTGATTAAAGGGGAGGGGCCTAGCGCTGTGCACCCTCAAGAGGAGTGCCTGGCTGAGCGATCGCGGATGGCACCCTGAATAAAAAAAGGGGAAGGGGGCAGGTGCTGACAGGCAGCCAAAAAAAAATGGCCACCCAACACCTGTCCCTTAACTTACGCCGTCGCTGCTGCAAAAACGCCACCCTGACTCTGTCGGACGTTTCGTCCGGTGATAGGTCAGGGGCGCAACTGAAGTTTGCAGCCGGGGCGCGAGCGGGGCACTGCGCACGGCGATGACGTCATCGCCGGAGGCGCAGTGACGCGGGGCGTTTCAGGCTACTGCCGCGGCTAACCTCCCGCTGAATTTTGCAGGAGGCTTTAGCGGCGCCGCGCCCGGGCGCTCGGGGTTTTGCGCCCCGTTAGCACTCCAGGAGGTTCAAAGCAACCCAATTTTTCCCCCTTTGTGTTTTAGCTTTCTCTTACGCGTGCTTCTACGTGGTGTTTCTCCTGTGCTTCAGCAAATGTAGAGGCAGTGTGCTCACTTCCCTGCTGCGCCTGCTTAGACGCCTTTGGCAGTCGTCCTCTGGGTTTGGGAGCCTTGGAGAGCTCCGCCAAAGTCTGCTCCTCCTGCGGCTGTGCAGAGACGGCCATCTCTGTTGGGTGAGACATCTGGGGCTCTGACCGAGGGTTCGACAGTGGCATGGGAGTGTGAGCGCTTGGAGAGGAGCCCCCACTTCCTTGTTCTCGACCACCACCATCCCTCTCATGGGTCACCCGCACTTCACTGCTAACAAGTAGCTGGGGAGCCCCTTGCTGCACATCAGTGGGGCCATGTGGACCCGCCTCTGTACTGACAGTCCTCATAACGGGGACGTCCATGTACCTCTGGTTCCTCTCCATGATAGATGCCCATCTATCCTCCATAGCTGACCATCTATCTCGAAGAGTCACCATGTTGGTTTGTGTCTGCCGATTTATGTCCTCCATGGAGGTTGCCATCCTTTCCATGGCAGCACTTAATTCGCCATTGCGTGCACCACAGCGTTGCTCATGTTTGACATCGACTCCTCCATTCTCTGCACACTCGCAGTTACCATGGTTGCAAACCCAGTCGGAGTCTCCTGCACTTGTTCCTGAAGCTCCAGCACCACTCTCTTTCTGGATGGCCCCAGAGGCACAGCATCTACGTGCAGCTGAGCAGAGCTAGGAGCGCCCTGCGGCCTCCAACGAGGACTCTCCACTGCTGTCGCTGTCTCCACCATCTGCTCCTGCTCACTTGTGAGCTGTGATACACCAGGTGACAATACTACTCTATCTTGCAAATGACCCACCGAGGTGTGCGTCTCTGCGCTGGTGCTGGCTGCGCTCATTTTTGTTGACGCTGCTCCCTCAGAGGCTGGAGGTTCCTCTGAGGAGTCCTCCTGCTCTTCCTCCTGGACAGTGGGGAGGGGGCTCTCGATGGTCCTGTGGGGGAGTAAAGGCATAAGTTAGACATGTGATATGTAGGTTGCAGACACATCTCATTGTGCAGATGATCAGAACAACATATCCCATATGAGTCACTCATGAATGCAAAATCAGAGGGTTGGAAATCAATTCTGTCACCAGCTTGCTGTACTGCGCCCATCTCTCCGTCCCCCACTTCCAGCTCCTCTACTGCTCCAACGATCTTCAGAGCTGCCTCCTCAGCGTTCGTTAGATGTGCCACGGATGGTGGGCCTCCTCCTGTCCTCCCCCTCCCCCTCTTATTCAGGGCTCTCCTTTCCTGCAATGAGGGACACAAGTGGAGTTTCAGAGAGATTGATGGAATGAGTGTAAAGAATGGCTAACATAGATGCTTAGAGGGAGACAATGATGGAGTGAGGTGCCAATGCCAAGGTCCCTCCCTGTACGTTGTTAGTTGTTGTCATTGCATAACAGTGAGAGCGAGTGTGAGGGGTGCATAGTAAGATGGTGAAGTGATTCTATACATAGAGAGGGATGGGTGAGGGTGCAAGGGATGTTAGGGTGAGTTGGAATGTGCAGGAGTAGCTTGCCAATGCAGAGTGATGGGGATGAGAAGAGATGGGAAGCAGATTGAAGGTAAGTGTGATGTTATACTCACTTTTGCTGAGCACAGCAGATCATTAAACCTTTTCCTACACTGCACCCAGGTGCATGTAAAGACCGACCTTGCACTGACCTCCTCAGCAATTTGCAGCCAGGCTGCCTTTGCGAGCTGAGGAGGCCTCCTCCTTCCATCTGAAGGGAAGAGGACCTCCTTGCGTCTTCTTACTCCCTCCACAAGAGCATGGAGGAAGTCACCATCAAACCGGGGAGCAGCCTTGTTCCGTTGCGCTGCCATGCCTGCAGCAACCAGCATTCGGGTGTAAAAAAAAGAAAGTCATAATCAAAGGGGACATGGCCCCCTTAAATATAGAGGCTCCCAGTGCATCATCAAGCGTGATCACCCGACCTGCACCCACTGATTGGGCCGGGTAGTGCGCACGGTGTCCTTAATGAGGGCAATCTGGGGAAAATCATTATTGCAGGGCGGCTGCAACCGGCAGCAGGACTGGAACCCACAAAACAACGGACCGGCCACCATCCCGCCTCCGGGCGGAAAATCCAGCCCTAAGTGTGGTCTAACCAAGGTTCGATACAGGTTTAGCATAACTTCCCTACTTTTAAATTCTATACCTCTAGAAATAAACCCTAGTGCTTGGTTTGCTTTTTTTATGGTCTTGCTAACCTGTGTTGCAACTTTTAGTGATTTGTGTATTTGTACTCCGAGATCTCTTTGTTCCTCTACCCCACCCACACTCGCACCCTGCAAGTGATAAGTGACCTCCCTATTCTTCCTGCCAAAATGTAATACCTCACATTTATCTGTGTTGAACTTCATTTGCCAATTATAGGCCCATTCTGCAAGTTTATTAATGTCCTCCTGTAATTTGTTGCAGTCCTCCTCAATACAGTCAGAAACGGGAGAATTTATAATGGGAACAAGGAAATGTCAGAGCAATTAAACAAATATTTTGGCTCTGTCTTTACGGAAGAGGACACAAATAACTTCCCAGAAATGCGAGGGAACCAAGGGTCTAGTGAGAAGGAAGAATTAAAGGAAATTAGTATTAGTAAAAAAATAGTGCTGGAGAAATTAATGGGACTGAAAGCTGATAAATCCCCAGGGCCTGATAATCTGTATCCCAGAGTACTAAAAGAGGTAGCCATGGAAATAGTAAATGCATTGGTTGTCATCTTCCAAAATTCTATAGATTATGGAACAGTTCCAGCAGATTGGAGGGTGGCAAATGTAACCCCACTATTTAAAAAGGGAGGGAGAGAGAAAATCGGGAACTACAGACCGGTTAGCCTAACATCAGTAGTAGGGAAAATGCTAGAGTCTATTATAAAGGATGTGATAACAGGACACTTAGAAAATATCAACGGGATTAGACAAAGTCAACATGGATTTATGAAAGGGAAATCGTGTTTGACAAACCTACTGGAGTTTTTTGAGGATGTAACTGGTAGAATAGATAAGGGAGAACCAGTGGATGTGATGTATTTGGATTTTCAGAAGGCCTTTGATAAAGTCCCACATAAGAAGTTAGTGTGCAAAATTAAAGCACATGGGATTGGAGGTAATATACTGGCATGGATTGAAAATTGGTTGACAGGAAACAGAGAGTAGGAATAAATGGGTCTTTTTCGGGGTGGCAGGCGGTGTCTACTGGGGTACCACAGGGATCAGTGCTTGGGCCCTAGCTATTCACAATATATATCAATGATTTGGATGAGGGAACCAAATGTAATATTTCCAAGTTTGCTGATGACACAAAACTAGGTGGGATTGTGAGTTGTGAGGAGGATGCAAAGAGGCTTCAAGGCGATTTAGACAAGTTGAATGAGTGGGCAAATACATGGCAGATGCAGTATAACGTGGATAAATGTGAAGTTATCCACTTCGGTAGGAAAAACAGAAAGGTAGAATATTATTTAAATGATGATAGATTGGGAAATGCTGATGTACAAAGGGACCTGGGTGTCCTTGTACACCAGTCACTGAAAGCAAACATGCAGGTGCAGCAAGCAGTTCGGAAGGCAAATGTAATGTTGGCCTTCATTGCAAGAAGATTTGAGTACAGGAGCAAGGATGTCTTACTATAGTTGTACAGGGCCTTGGTGATTCCACACCTGGAGTACTGTGTGCAGTTTTGGTCTCCTTACCTAAGGAAGGATACACTTGCCATAGAGGGAGTGCAGCGAAGGTTCACCAGACTGATTCCTGGGATGGCAGGACTGTCGTATGAGGAGAGATTGGGTCGACTAGGCCTGTATTCACTAGAGTTTAGAAGAATGAGAGGGGATCTCATTGAAACGTATAAAATTCTGACAGGGTTAGACAGACTGGATGCAGGGAGGATGTTTCCCCTGGCTGGGGGGTCTAGAACGAGGGGTCACAGTCTCAGGATATGGGTAGGACATTTAGGACTGACATGAGGAGAAATTTCTTCACTCAGAGGGTGGTGAACCTGTGGAATTCTCGACCACTGAAGGCTGTGGAGGCCAAGTCACTGAATATATTTAAGAAGGAGATAGATAGATTTCTAGACACAAAAGGCATCAAGGGGTATGGGGAGAGAGCGGGAATACGGTATTGAGATAGAGGATCAGCCATGATCATATTGAATGGCGGAGCAGGCTCGAAGGGTCAAATGGCCTACTCCTGCTCCTATTTTTCTATGTCTATGTTCTAATACTGACTATCCCCCCCCCCCAATTTGGTGTCATCCGCAAATTTAGAAATTGTGTTTTTGATTCCAAAGTCTAAATCGTTAATATAAATTGTGAACAGCAGTGGTCCCAGCACTGATCCTTGTGGAACACCACCTTCTGCCACTGTGAATAGCTACCTTTTACCCCTACTCTCTGCTTTCTGTCTTGAAGCCAGCTAGCTGTGCATTCAGCTACTTGTCCCCTGACTCTGCATTCTCTGACGTTCTTCATCAGTCTATTATGGGGTACCTTATCGAAGGCCTTTTGAAAATCTAAATAAATTACATCTACTGCATTACCATTGTCTACTCTCTGTTACCTCTTCAAAAAATTCAGTGAGGTTGGTCAAGCTAGACTTTCCCTTTTGAAATCCATGCTGACTATTCATAACTATGTTTTTGGTTTCTAGATGTTCTTCTATTTTCTCCTTTAGTAGGGATTCCATTATTTTTCCTACCATCGATGTTAAGCTGACTGGTCTATAATTCCTTGGACATGTTCTAACCCCCTTCTTAAATATAGGTATTACGTTAGCTATCTGCCAGTCCTCTGGCACTACACCTTTAGAAGAATGAGAGGGGATCTCATTGAAACTTATAAAATTTTAACAGGACTAGACAGACTAAATGCAGGAAGGATGTGCCTGATGGTGGGGGAGTCCAGAACCAGGGGTTACAGTCTAAGGATAAGGGGTAAGCCATTTAGGACTGAGATGAGGAGGAATTTCTTCACCCAGAGAGTGGTGAACCTGTGGAATTCTCTACCACACAAGGCAGTTGAGGCCAATTCATTAAATATATTCAAGAAGGAGTTAGATATATTTCTTAAGGCTAAAGGGATCAAGGGATATGGGGAGAAAGCAGGGACAGGGTACTGAATTTGGATGATCAGCCATGATCTCATTAAATGGCGGAACAGGCTCGAGGGGCCGAATGGCCTACTCCTGCTTCTATCTTCTATGTTTCTATGTTTTTTCTAACGAATTATTAAATATGTGTAGTAATGCCTCTGCTATCTCTTCCCTAGATCCTTTTAAAATGCATGGATGCAATCCATCCAGACCAGGGGTTTTATCCTCTGATTTTGATTAGTTTATTTAATATATCCCCTTTTTATTTTAAATGCACTTATCTCATTACTAATCTCATCATCCAATGTCATGTCCACCTGTTCTATCTCACTCACTCACACAAACTCGCACACAGATACACACTCATTCATACAGACACACCCTCCCTCATACACACACACACACACACACACCCCACACAGACATACAACTCACAGACACACACACCACACGGACACACACACGCCACACACCACACAGACACACACACCACACAGACACACACACGCCACACACTCACACACTGATCACTCCTCGCCCTCTTGAGCTCTTGTGAACATATTACCACTTTTATAAGGTCCATTAGAGAGGAAGACAGGACTGGGCAGAGGAGCGTGCGAGAGAGTAACTTCCATTTGCAAGTACCACCTTTAAACTTCGCCTCCCTCTTAAGTTTGGGCCAAAATCTTTCTCAGAAGGCAGTCGTTTCTCATACAGAAAAGGCAAATCCCCACATAATGCTCATCGGCTCTCGGCAATAACTGCTGCCAACTCCCATCTGAGTTAAGTTGAGACCAGATAATCCCCAGATGAAGGGGCTGCCATAGAAACCATGCTGCGGTTGGTATAACACATCAAACGGCAGGGGCAGGGTACAAGTGGCTCTGAGCCTGGCAGCCCAGTACTCTGAGGTACACAGCAGACAACGGGCAGTCAACAAAAGGCACTCGCCTCGCCTGGCGCAAATCTGAAATCCCCTTTTACTGGGAAATACTGTTCAACACAAACACTTCTTTTTAAATCTAAAGTTTTGAACCAAATTCTAACAGCACAGCCAAACCCAGAAAATGGCCCATGGGGAGACATCTCCTGATTGCCAGGAGCAGGGAAAGGAAGGAACGAGGAGAGAGGGAGAGAGAAAGGAAGGATCGAGGTGAGACGGAGAAAGCAAGGAACAAAGAGAGGGAGAAAGGAAGGAACAAGGAGTGAGATAGACAGGAAGGAATGATGAGAGAAGAAAGGAACAATGAGAGGAGAAAATGAAGGAATGAGAAGGGAGAGGAAGGAAGGAACAAGGGGAGAGGGAGAAAATAAAAGAACAAAGAGGCAGAAAGGTAACGAGAGAGAGAAAATTAAGGAATGATATAACCTACTGCTCTTAAAGGGCCCATGCTTGGTTACGATTTCTTTTCAATGATCACTGGCTCTGCGTGCTCAGTTGCTGGTCTAGCTGCTCAGCGTGAACTTTAAACAGCGGCACTGGCTCCTTCTTCTCCAACAGCCTCTGTTTCTCCACATCTTCCTCAAGGCTCAAACCGACCCACTCTGCCTCCTCTTCGGGAATCATGAACACCTCGGGGAAAAATTTGGTTGCTTTGCGCCTAAGAGGGCGCTAACGGGGTGCAAAGCAACTAGCGCCCGGGCGCGGCACCACCAACGCCTCCCGTGAAATTCAGCGAGAGGTTAGTGGCGGCAGGTAACCGGTAGCGCCCCGCCGCCGGCGATGACATCATCGCTGCGCGCAGCGCCCCGCTCGCGATCTTCGGGAGCGCCCCCTGACTTACCGCCGGACGCTATGTCCGACGGGGTCAGGGGGGCCTACCTGTGGCCGGGGAGGCGCAATTTAAAAGTGAGATGCAGGGTGGCCATTTTTGTTGCTGGCCGCCTGCCAGCACCTGCCTCCGCTCCCGTCCCCGGCCTCCTTACCCGCCCCCCCCCACGGAGTGCCGGCTGCGCTCCATGAGCCCAGCACTTCTCTTGAGTGCCGGGCTCTTTTGCCGGCACTCCCGATCCCCGGGGGCCCAGCTGGGCCCTGGGTCGCGCTGCACAAGGCCCCTCCCCTTTAAGAAGGGGAGGAAGGCCTGCAATACCGCGGCACATAGTGCCGTGATAGTCCCTCGCAGCGCCCCAAGAGGGAGGTGGGGCGCTTCCAGTAGTGCCCCGCTTCCCTCTTGGGGCACTACCACTCAATTTCCGTTGCGGGGGCACTAATTTTTCCGGGGCGCTACTCAATTTTTAGCCCCTTATATTTGTTATAGATGAGCTCCCATTTCTCTGCATCGTCAGGGTAAAGCTCGGTGTCGTTGTGAGCGAGTCTCAGCAGCATTGCACGTTTCAGATCCAGTCTCAGCTTAGAGTTCTGGTCGACCTTTGGAGTCTTGTCATTGTTGGCAGACCTGAACCCTTGTACATAGCCCTCTCCTCCCCACAACCCACGCTGCAACTCTGGGGGGGATGTAGATGGAAATCAGGATATCTTGCACGCATTCTGGTTGCTTGGTTCCATTTATACTTAACCCCATGGGATTTTAAATGAACGGGCATGGGCTCCTGGGTCTCATTAAGGGAGCAAAGATAATGGGCTGGTAGGCGTCCTAGGGTCCCTTGTTTCAGCCGCAGGGCCTCCCAGATTCCTAGGCGGGTACTTGTGGAGCGGCATTCTTGCAGGCGTCGGGATGGGGCAGTCGCACCATCTTTACCATCTAATGAATCTCCTCAGACAACCAGCAAAACAAAAGCCACATAACCGCCTGCCCCCTTCCTTGCCCCCTTCCCCACTCCGAGTCAGTAATTTCCCATGGAGAGGATTCTCTCGGTTTTGTGTTGCCACCAAAAAGAAAGCCTCTCGCAACAGCTTGTGTTGTTCCAAAATGCGACCGCCGCTCGGTCCCCGGGAATGGACTATGCGCGCCTCCACAGAAAAAGTACCGACAGAATCCTGAGACAACGCTTGTCGGGTTCCAGGTATCTTATCAAATGCCATTCCAATTCGGATCGGCTCTGTGAGGTCACAAACAACTCTCTGTGAGGCTTTCCGGGCCATTGTGTATTGGGCCCCTTCCCCCACTCCAGCTTTCTAGCTCACTGTGCATGGCCTTTGAATTTGAGTGCACAGGACCTTACAGATCTCTGCGAGGCCAACCACCCATGCCCCTTAGAGGGAAAAGTGCTCCTCAAATCTCCCCATTTAAGTGCGGGCTGTTAGCACTCTGCGGGTAAGGCGCCCAAAAATGTTCTCATCCTCTTGTTTAAATCCCTCCATATCTCTGTAACCTTCTCCAGCCCAGACTCACAAACTCTCCATTCCTTTGACTTTTGCCTCTTATGCAATTCCACCCCACCAATGTGGGAATGAGCCCTAAGTCACGTAGGTCTCATGCTGTAGAATTCCCTCCCTAAACTCTACCTCTCCATCTTCCTCTCCTCCTTAAAACCCATCTCTTTTGACCAAGCTTTTGGTCAACTCTTCTAATCGCTCTTTCTTTGGCTCAGCATCTGTTTTTCTCATGCCTCTGTGAAGCATCTTGCCTTTTTGCAACATTAAAGAAACGATATAAATGCAAGTTGTTGTTGCAGATTTCATTTAATTAATAAATTTGCACAAGCAATTGGTTTAAATATCCAATCCATTTACCATCAAACAGCCACTTCTTTAATTTATTTAATATTTTTTAACCAAACCTATTCAATTAAATGGCCACTGCTTCTATTTAATTTATAAA
This sequence comes from Squalus acanthias, assembly GCA_030390025.1. Lineage (NCBI taxonomy): Eukaryota > Metazoa > Chordata > Chondrichthyes > Squaliformes > Squalidae > Squalus > Squalus acanthias. Next base: position 47,025,953 of record CM059441.1, on the reverse strand, counting down.
TTTTAGGGGAAGCCCACTGCAATAAAATACCACTAATGTTCTGCATAAAAACATAACATAAGAAAATAGGAGCACGAGTAGGCGCTTCAAGCCTGCTCCGCCATTCAATAAGATCATGGCTGATCTTCTACCTCAACTCCACTTTCCTGAACTGTCCCCATATCCCTTGATTCCCTTAATATTCAAAAATCTATCGATCTCTTTCTTGAATATACTCAACGACTGAGCCTCCACAGCCCTCTGGTGTAGAGAATTCCAAAGATTCACCACCCTCTGAGTGAAAAAATGTCTCCTCATCTCAGTCCTAAATGGCCAATCCCTTATTCTGAAACTGTGACCCCTGGTTCTAGACTCCCCAGCCAGGGGAAGCATCCTCCCTGCATCTACCTTGTCAAGCCCTGTAAGAATTTTGTATGTTACAATGAGATCACCTCTCATTCTTCTAAACTTTAGAGAATATAGGCCTAGTCTACTCAATCTGTCCTCATAGGACAATCCCCTTTTATTTAATAATTTTTTGAAGTTATCACTCAGTTCCTCTAACTTCCCAAGTCGTTCAAATTTATTTTTCAGCCTTTATAAAGTGTGCATGGAGCAAAAAATGTTGTTAGCAAAAACCAATGGCAGCCAAAATAAATGCGGAGGCAGGAATCAAGGCTGTCAACAAGCAGTATAGTCCCCAAACCCACTGTATGATACCTAGCAAAGTGGAGGTATTAATACAAACAATGACTGCAAAAAGAGTTGCCTCATTAGGCACATCAGGACAAAAGTGAGGTATGTCTGAAAGTAGATGGTAGCGGAAGATGCTTCCAAAACAGGTAGATGGCCCAAGCATTAGTGCTCCAAAATGTTGCCTGCTAATCTGTTGCACGTTTACTGCTGGCCCACTAAACTGTCGCATAACTTTACAAGGCTTTTGTTGCTGACCAAGAATACACATACTCCAGCTTGGCACATATCTAGCCACAATTTACCATCAAAAACCTTGGCACACTCAACTTCAAAGGGCTTCACACATAAAATCATTGTAATTCAACCTAGTTGCAGAATACATAAGTCACTTATTGACACATAGGATACACTTCATGTTGTGCATGTTTGTCACTGTGTAAGTGCTCTTTCATCTTACATCTAATGACTACTTTGCTTATGTGAAAAAATGGTACAGAATAAAAGAGAAAAGATCCAAATTATTGAAAGGCTCAAAAGTCACAAACCTTACATCCCCTTTTAAGAGGCCACTCTGGACATCCTTAAATATAAGAGCATGAAGGGAGTATGGGGAAGGTGAATCTACAACCCTCCCCCAAGCTCAGGACTAGAATTAGGCAGCTGTTATATCTGTTCCACATTCTCACTCACTCCCACACAGTCATATACACAACCACACAAACTTCAAGCACAGTTAGTGGCCTGTAATTGGTACTCTGTTTGAATCCATGTCTTGGATTCAGCCTTCTAACATTTGTCCCTTTCTGTACTTGCTGGCAAAAAAGCAGCCTGACAGCGCAGCAGGGACCCAGAACAATTCCAGTGAGGATCAGGTGGAATTAATCCCAGTGTTTGGAAAAATTCCCAATTTGTCATACTGGAGACCTAAAGAGGGGGATGCAATTAAAATTAAAAAGGGAAAATTATTCCAAATATAAACTTTAAAATGCAGTTGTTACTGAGTATCAATTTTACCTTGGTTTCCAGTTTTAGGTAACTTTGGTGTGCCCGTCATTAAGAAATGTACGCCTATATCATCACCATGGCAGCCATTAGAATTCTGAAATAGTGAAATAAGATTATTGTTGACAAGATCTTCTCCAATATTGAACTAATTCTCAGGCCTACTCCAAACACATTCACATTTTCTTAATGGCAATATTTTCTGCCATATTTCATATCCAAAGCAATACCCGCCATATTTTTTGAATCTTTGCCAATACTGGCCACGTCTATATAAGAAGGTAGCGTGAACTCCATTCTAAAAATATAAGGGCCTTATAGTCCTCTGCTTTGTGCCACAAGTGCACCTAATTTTGGGGTGCAATACAGAAGAAAAGTAGGCAGAGACCAATGTTCCACTTAATTTTGTTTACGTGCGTGGCCCCTTTGAGGGGTTGTGCGGCCCATTCAAAATACAACACAGGCGCATTTTTTCCTATTTAAAAGCCGGTCAGCCGGCTGCGCGGGAGCTGCAGTGCGATGCGCGGCCACACAGCTTAAAGGGAACATTGGCAGAGACCCATTATAACGGGTCCTTACCCCAATTATACTGCCTGTGCACTTCTTGTCAAAGGTCGGACAGAGTGTGATTCACTACATCTCAAAAAGGTGCTGTATTCAGAATACCTTTTAACAGTGGTCGAAATATATCAGAAACCTGTAACCATTTTTCTTCTGTCTCCACTGGTTGAGGTCAGGTATAGGCTGACCCCATTTAAACTGGGCACTGGGTGTAAGAATGTAGCATAATAAATACTGGATTCAGTTAAAGTCTGAAACTATGCAAATAATTATAAAATAGTTTCAGGTCCTTATGTTTCTGACATTAGTTAACTTGCTGCTACAGTAGGGGTAGCCTGGAAACCTAGACTATGGCCAGAATTTTCTGCCGTCCATGTGGGCGGGATTGGAGGTGGGTCGGGAGGGAAATTTGAAATAGCTTGGAGCGGGTCAGGAACCTGCCGTCATCCCGCCACCACGTGCCTTTCTCTCGGGCGCGGTTGCCAGCGCCGAGCTAATTTAGATGATTATTAGGTACTTGTCAGACCCTTAAGCGTCTTTTTAACCCTACCTTTCAAATTTCCCTGGATGGCCACGGGAATCACGCAACTCGGGAACCACATCTGTGAACCTGAGGCGGAAGTTCTATGGCCTATGATCCAGCTCATGAGTGCACAGCATGGAAAGCACAATAAATACTCCCACCTGACACCTGGCTACTTTTCTAAGGCAGCTGCTGTTGCTGAGTGCATTGTCAGCACAGATTTAGGTTTCTAGAGGTTGCAAGTGTTTTCAGCAAAGTCGAGATCCACTGTCACCTCATTGGTACAACCTATCACACCACTGACAGATTGCTTCTGTCATCTCTACTTCACCTGCCGTCTATTATATATGATGCGGAGATGCCGGTGTTGGACTGGGGTGGACAAAAGTGAGAAGTCGCACAACACCAGGTTATAGTCCAACAGTTTTATTTGAAATCACAAGCTTTCGGAGCGGCTGCTCCTTCGTCAGGTGAAGTGAAGAAATACAAATGGGCACAGCATATATAGGCAGAGAACAATGTCTGTGCAGAGAACAATGCCAGACAACTACAGTTAATCTTTCTGACTGCCATTTATCACACCTCGGCAGATAGACAATCACGGCAATCAAATCCAACCAGGAAGACATTACATCAAAGACGATAGCAAAATACAACAAAGACAATGAGGTGGGGTCACAGGGGGTCTAATGTGACAGAGGCTGCAGTCTGTATGGAAAACCAAAAACTTTAAACAATTTACTTTTTTTTACTGGAAATCACATCTGTGACCAAGCCAACGACAACTCGAGTCTGGATGACTCTACGTCAGGTGGGGTTACATGTAGCGTGACATGAACCCAAGATCCCGGTTGAGGCCGTCCTCATGGGTGCGGAACTTGGCTATCAGTTTCTGCTCGATGATTTTGCGTTGTCGTGTGTCTCGAAGGCCACCTTGGAGAACGCTTACCCGAAGATCCAAGGCTGAATGTCCTTGACTGCTGAAGTGTTCCCCGACTGGGAGGTAACACTCCTGCCTGGCGATCGTTGCGCGGACACTGCGACAACGTATGAACGGACACCACGCAACAATCACCAGGCAGGAGTGTTACCTCCCAGTCGGGGAACACTTCAGCAGTCAAGGACATTCAGCCTCGGATCTTCAGGTAAGCGTTCTCCAAGGCGGCCATCGAGACACACGACAACGCAAAATCATCGAGCAGAAACTGATAGCCAAGTTCCGCACCCATGAGGACGGCCTCAACCAGGATCTTGGGTTCATGTCATGCTACATGTAACCCCACCTGACGTAGAGTCATCCAGACTCGAGTCGTCGTTGGCTTGTTCACAGATGTGATTTCCAGTAAAAAAAAGTAAAAAGTTTAAAGTTTTTGGTTTTCCATACAGACTGCAGCCTCTGCCACATTAGACCCCCTGTGACCCCACCTCATTGTCTTTGTTGTATTTTGCTATCGTCTTTGATGTAATGTCTTCCTGGTTGGATTTGATTGCCGTGATTGTCTATCTGCCGAGGTGTGATAAAGGGCAGTCAGAAAGATTAACTGTAGTCGTCTGGCATTGTTCTCTGCACAGGCATTGATCTCTGCCGATATATGCTGTGCCCATTTGTATTTCTTCACTTCACCTGACGAAGGAGCAGCCGCTCCGAAAGCTTGTGATTTCAAATAAAACTGTTGGACTATAACCTGGTGTTGTGCGACTTCTCACTTTTGTCTATTATATAAGCATGGGTGCCATTTATACTGTCTCATCTTGGTCCTCAGAATCGGAACAGGATGAGCCCCAACACCAGCAGCACCAGGCACACCAGCAGCAACAACACCACCACCAACCTTCTACTCACCAACCTGATGCTGCACAAAACAGAGGGCATCAGCGCAGCACTACACTGCGCCGGAGGCGATACACCCAACACAGGGTATACAGGCAGAGGATGAGCTTTCTCAACATGACTGAGCAGCAGTGCCAAAGGAGGCTCATGCTATCGTGCCAGGTCATTGCAGACATTTGCAGATTGCTGAAGCAAGACTTGCAGCCCAGAGGACCGGGTGGCCACACCTTACCAGTGGCTGTCAAAGTCACCAGCGCGCTCAACTTCTTCGCCTCAGGCTCCTTCCAGGGATCTGCAGCAAACATTTGCGGAATCTCGCAGTCGGCCGCCCACAGATGCATCACAGAGCTCACAGATGCCCTGTTTGACAAGTCAGCCAATTATATCAACTTTGCCACTGATGAAGCCAGTGTTACTGAGCGGTCACTCAGCTTTGCCACTCTGGCTTCCCACAGGTGCAGGGCGTCATCGATTGCACACATGTGGCCATCAGGGCACCCCATCATCACCCAGGAGTATTTGTCAACCGCAAGGGCTTCCACTCCCTCAATGTGCAGCTCTTCTCCAACCATAGGAAGATCATCATGCATGTGTGCACCAAATTCCCTGGCAGCTGCCATGACTCTTTCATCCTGCGCCAGTCCACCCTCCCTCAGCTCTTCGCTCCTCCAAACAGACTTTCCGGCTGGCTGCTTGGAGACAAGGGCTATCCACTGAAGACGTGGCTCATGACACCCTTGAGGAGGCCAAGTACTGAGGCCGAGGAGAGATATAATGAAAGCCACATTGCCACCAGATATGTCATAGAGCAGACAATAGGCATGCTAAAAATGCAATTCAGATGCCTTGACAGATCAGGAGGAGGCCTTCATTGCACACCAGCCAGGGTCTCCAGAATCATCATGGTCTGCTGCGCCCTGCACAACATAAAGCAGCAGCGAGGATTAGCGCTGCATGAGGAGGAAGGATCTGAAAGTACAGCCTCTTCAGAGGAGGAGGAGGAGGAGCATCAGCTGGAAGACGAGGCGGAGGAGCAGGAGGAACCTGCTGTCCAGATCCCACCAGCACCCAAGCAAATTGCTGCCTGGGAGGCCAGGGATGGCCTCATCATGACCAGATTTACTTAACTTCAGGCATTACACCCATATGGCTGGCATATACTGCGCCAGACTCCCAACACCCCACAGCAACACCATAAAGCATCCCTACAAAGATCAGGCCATTCCTTTCACACTGACCACCATTGCTGGAGGTAACGTTATGTCTCACCATTCACTCCAACTCACTAAGCCACTTCCAAAGTTGCAGACAGAATTGGCCATGACCGGAAAGTGGTGAAAATAAGAATTTTTATCTGTGACTTCACATTACCAGAAACTTCATACAAACAGTTATTAAAACACCCAAGTGATTACCCTTGTGCATTTACTTGTGTGTCATCATTCTCTTACGCGTGCTTCTACGAGCTGCTACCCCTGTGGCTTCAGAAGAGGTAGAAGCAGCCTGCTCACTTCCCTGCTGCGACTGCATAGACACTTTTGGCAGATGTCCTCTGGGTCTTGGTGCCTATAATGGCCCCGCCAAAGTCTGCTCCTCCTGCAACTGTGCAGGGGCAGACTCGGCCATCGCAATCACAGGAGGTATGTGGGGCACTGACTGAGGGGGAGGCAACAGGGGAGAAGTGTGAGTGCTTTGAGAGAAGTCTCCACTTCCATGACCCCTCTCACCATCATCCCTCTCATGGGCCATCCGCACTTCTCTGCTAGCAAGGAGATGGAGAGCACCTTGATGCACAGCAGTGGAGCCATGAGGACCCAAGTTTACGTTTACATCCCTCCTAGAGAGGAGGTCTATGAGCGTCTGCCAACTATTCTCCATAGATAGCCATCTATTTTCCATAGATTCCATGTGCTCATGTGTGGCGCATTAGCTGCTCCATGCAGGTAGCCATCCTTTCCCTGGAAGAGCATATAGTCGCCATCGTCTGCGACACGGTGGTGCTCATGTTGGAGGTGGACTCCTCCATTCTCTGCCAGTTGCCGACATCGCAGTCACAAAACCTGTCAAAGCCTCCTGCACTTCTTGCTGCACCTCCAGGATTGCCCTCTTTCTCGATGGCCCCCAAGGCTCAGTGTCTGCATGCAGCTGAGCAGAGCTGAGAGCGTCCTGTGCCCTCCGGCGAGGCATCTCCACTGCTGTCCCTGTCTCCACCATTTCCTCTTGCTCACTTGTGACTTGTGAGACACCAGGTGACAACACTACTCTATCTCACGTGGGACCCACCGAGGTGTGCGTATCTGCGCTGGTGCTGACTGCGCTTATGTCTGGTGATGGTTCACCCTCAGAGGCTGGAGGCTCCTCTGAGGAGTCATCTTCCTCTTCCTCCTGGACAGTGGAGGAGGCTCTTAATGGACCTGTGGGAGAATAAAGAGATGTTTTGGAAATGTCATATAAACAATGGGTAACGATACCATTATGCACATGATGAACATTTACTGGCTGCTGACATCAGTCTCCATATGAGTGACTGCTGTACGCCATGTGGCTGTATGAGATGTAATTCTGTCACCAGGTTACTGAGATGTCCCCCTCTCTCCATCTCCCACCACCAGCTTCTCTGCAACTCCTGAGACTTCCAGGACGACCTCCTCTGCTGCAGTTAAGGTGGCCAATGATGGAGGGCCACCTCCAGTTCTCTCCCTCTTATTGTGGGCTCTCTTCTCCTCCAAGGAGGGAAAGAAGATAAGTTTGAGTGAGAGTGATGGAATGATTGTAAGGAATGGATGGGTAACATCTGTAGAGGGTGACTATGATGGAGTGGGGTGCCAATGCCAAATGGCCTCCTTGTGTGGTGTTACTTGGTATGATTGCATTAGGATGAGGGTAAGTGTGAGGGGTGGTTAGTCAGATGGGGATGTAGTAATCTAGATAGAGAGTGATGGGTGGACGTGCAAGGTATGTTGGTGATAGTAATGATGCGCAGGAGCAGGCTTCGGAAGGCAGAGTGATGGGATGTGATGAGAGGCACAGCAGGATGAAGTTGAGTGTGGCTTTGCACTCAACTTTCCTGATCTAATGAGATCATTGAAGCGTTTCCAGACACTGCACCCAGGTCCTCCTGACAACACCCCTGCTGGTGACCTCCTCTGCAATCTCCAACCAGGCTCCTTTGGTCTGCTGAGGAGGTCTCTTCCACCCAGCTGAAGGGAAGAGGGTCTCCCTGCGTGCTCTCACTCCCTCTACAAACATATGGAGGGAGTCATCTGAGAACCTGGGTGCAGCCCTCTGCCTCTGTGCAGTCATGTTTGCATGTGTTTGGAACACTCCAATGCTGCAGTATAGTGCCTGCATAATCCTAGATGAGCTTTCAAATACAATGTGGCCATGGCTCCTTTAAATATCCCAGCTGAAAACGCGTCATCGATGACGTCATCAGACCCGCACCATTTAATTGGGCCGGGTAACGCGTAGGGCTGCCTTTAGAAGCGCCATTAAGGGAAAGTCGATCTCATGAATGGAATGGAATCAGGAAGGGTATCGCGACCCGCCACGGCGACCGCCCGCACCCAACCCGCCCAGGTACAGAAAATTCCACTATAATTCAATTAAAATTCAAGAGGGAAAATTAATCCAAATGGAAATTTTAGAAATGCAGTCACTACCGTGCATCACTTTTACCTTGATTTCCAGATATAGATAACCTTGGTGCGCTCATCTTTAAAATGTATAGGCTTATATCATCCATGACAGCCATTAGGTTCTGGAAACTTAAAACAAAATTATCATTGTGGGGGGTAGCTGTGGAATAGTTGGAGCCCAAATTTGGAGAAGAACCTACAGAGTGGTTGAAGCCCACCATCAACCTTCCACAAAATGGGTGTGTCATCTGAGATACCCTTAGGTCTGATCTACTCAGATGAAGAAGACAAACGAGAGGCACTTTTGAATGCAAGAGAGGTGAGACAGAGGAGAGCACCTATCTGCTATCCTCTTGGATGAAATTATTCGTCCCACATGACATTTCTCAACCTAATGGAGGAGCAGCGTCTATGCAGGCATCACTTCACTTGGGAGGTGGTCCAAGGCCAATATGACCTGTTGCAGGCAGATCTGCTGTCATGGCAGGCATGGCACTGCCAATGGCAGGCATGGTCACAACAGCCTTGAACAATTTTGACTAAGGGTCCTTCAGGGGGCCACTAGCAGTAACACTAACATCAGTCAGTCAACTGCATTCAACAAGTGACTGATGGTTTGTTTCCAACAGTCAAAAATGATATCCAGTTCCCCATGGAGTCCAAGGAGCAACAGTCTTGAGGACCTTGGCTTCTTCAGAATGGCAGTATTCACCAAAGTCCATGGGCAGAATTTTCATTGACCCGTGGAGGCGGGTTTGGAGGTGTGTGGGCGATTAAAATTGCGAAAACTGGGGGGCGGGCACAAGCCCGCCTCCATCCCGCCTCCACGCAATTTTCAGTAAATCGTGTCTGCTGGTCCCGACTCCATCCCGCCTCCAAGAGGCACTAAATTGCCTCTATAATGCCATTTTGAAAGGCCTTTGTGATTTTAACCCTTTTTCCACGTGAAGCACGCTTGTTCTGAACCACGAATGTGAAACCTGGCGGTAGCACATTTGGATTGCTGACTATCAGCTGCAGCTCAACCATGAAATAGGAGATGCGATCAGCCATCATTTGCAGTTGGCAGGACTTCGTTGTCTGAGGTCTGGGGGAACTTTTATATGGCATAACCACAGCTGTGGAAGTTTGGAGCCTGACACCCATCTCCAGTGTGACCTCCTGGGAAACCCCTCTCGCCACCTTGACTGAGCACTTCCTCAACTGAGGCATATACCAGAAGCATGGGAACCATTTATTCCCTTTCCTCCTGGACATCAGATTCGGACGAAGATCAGCCGTGGCAGCAGCAGAACCATGAACAGCACCACCAGCAGCAGCAGCATCAACAGGAGTGCCAAGCTGCTCCTCACCCACCTGAAGCTGCACAGGCCAGAAGGCGCCAGCGCGCGACCACATTGCTGCCCGAGATGCAAGGGACGCACTTGACCAGATTTACTTAGCCTGCACAATCAAACACTTTTGCCTCGCACCTTCTTATCAGACTATCGACAATGGCCAGGAACCTGCGGATTCCTATCACTCTGACCACCATACTGACAATTGCAAGTCATCCTAAGCCCTCAATGTGGAAGTCCCATTTGCGAAATGACAGACGCCACAACTTCAGCAGTTTGCCAGCAGAATTTTTAATCACACCAAGCAAGTGCTGGCATTTCAAGATTAAACACATTACACCCAAGTGACTACCCTTGTGACTACTTGTGCATTATTTTTCTTTTACGCGTGCTCCTACGTGGTGCTTCCCCTGTGGCTTCAGCAGATGTGGAGGCCCCTTGCTCACTTTCTTGCTGCTCCTGCCTCGACACCTTTGGCGGGCGTCCTCTGGGGTTGCGAGCCTCTGAGGGTTCGCCAACAGTCTGCTGCTCCTGCGACTGTGCAGGGGTTGAGACGCCGATCTCAGTTGGGTGAGGACTCTGGTGGGGCTCTGACCAAGGGCTTTGCAGTGGCTTGGTCGTGTGAGCGCTTGGAGAGGAGCCCCCACTTCCTTGTTGTCTGCCACCAACATCCCTCTCATGGGTCAGCCCCACCTCAGTGCTTGCAAGTGGATTGAGAGCACCTTGCTGCACATCAGGGGGGCCATGGGGACCCGTATCTGCACTGGAAGTCCTACTCAGAAGGACTTCCATGAAGGTCTGGTTTCTGTGTTCAATAGATGACCATCACTCCTCAAGAGATGCCAGTCTATTCTGAACAATGACCATGTTTTCTACACTCTGGCGACTTATCTCCTCCATAGCCATAGCCATCCTCTCCTCTACTGTAGCCCACCTTTCCACGGAGGTTGCCATCCTTTCCATGGTGATGCGTTCATGCGCCAATGCCTCCACAAAGGCTCTGCTCATGTTCGCTATGGACTCCTCCATTCGCTCCACACTCGCAGCGACCCTGGCAACACGGTGGCATAGTGGTTAGCACTGGTGCCTCACAGCGCCAGGGACCCGGGTTCGAATCTGGCCTCGGGTGACTGTCTGTGTGGAGTTTGCACATTCTCCCCGTGTCTGCGTGGGTTTCCTCCGGGTGCTCCGGTTTCCTCCCACAGTCCAAAAATGTGTGGGTTAGGTTGATTTGGCTATGATAAATTGACCCTTAGTGTTAGGGGGGATTAAATATGTGGGGTTATGGGGATAGGATGGGATATGTTAGGGGGAATTAAATACTTGGGGTTACGGGGGTAGGGTGGGATATGTGTACTGTGGGGATTAAAGCAGGGACAGGGTACTGGATTTGGATGATCAGCCATGATCGTATTGAATGGCGGAGCAGGCTCGACGGGCCGAATGGCCTACTCCTGCTCCTAGATTCTATGTTTCTATGTTTCTATGTTTCTATGGAGACAAAACCTGCCAGAGACTCCTGCATCTGTTCCTGGAGTTCCAGCACCACTGATCTTATGGATGGACCCAGAGGCAGAGGGTCGACATGCAGCTGAGCCAAGCTAGGAGAGTCCTGCGCCCTCTGACTAGGACTCTCCACTGCTGTCCCTGTCTCCACTATCTGCTGATGCTCACTTGTGAGCTGTGATACACCAGGTGACAACACTACTCTATCTCGCGATGTTCCCTCCGAGGTGTGAGTGTCTGCGCTGGTGCTGGGTGCGCTGAATTCTGCTGACACGGCGCCCTCAGAGGTTGCAGCTTCCTCTGAGGAGTGGTGAGGCTCATGCTCTTCCTTCTGGATGGTGGGGACGGCTGCTCGCGATGGTCCTGGGGGGGGGGAGTAAAGGAAAGAGTCAGAGATGTGAGTCCAAGGTTACATGCACATTGCATATTGCAGATGATCATAAGTCAGTCTGCTGGAGCATCAGAATCATTATCAGTGACTCATGCAATGTCAATGAGAGAGATGATAAACTATTCTGTCACCAGCTTGCTCTGATGCATCCGTCTGTCCGTCCCCCACTTGCGCATCCTCCTCCACTCCCATGATCTCCAGGACCGCCTCCTCCCAGGTGGTGAGCTAGGCTACTGAGGGTGGCCCTCCTCCTGTCCTCGCTCTTTCCCTCTTATTGTGAGCCCTCTTTTCCTGCAATGAGGGAGACAAGTGGAGTTTGAGTGAGAATGAAGGAGTGAGTGTGGAGAATCTATATCATTGATGGTTAGAAGGAGACAAATTCGGAGTGAGGTGGCAAGACCTCCCTGTGTGTTGTAAGTTGTTTTCATAGCATCACAGCGATAGGGAGTGTGAGGGCTGCATAGTCGAATAGTTAGGTGAATGTGACCATACAGAGAGAGGGAATGGGTAAGGGTGCAGGGATGTCAGTGTCGAGTGGGATGTGGAGGAAGAGGTTGTCAAAGCTGAGTGCTGGTGAGGAGAGGCAATGGGGATCAGAATGAAGGTGATGGGAAATTCATACTCACTTTTCCAGTGCGCAGCAGGTCATGAAACCTCTTCTTACACTGAAGCCAGGTTCTGCGGGTTATGGACAACGAGTTGACCTCCTCTGCCACCTGGATCCACACAGCCTTGGTTTGATGGGAAGGCTTCTTCCTCCCTGAAGAAGGGAAGAGCATCTCCTTATTAGCTCTGGCTCCCTCAATTAAAGTTTGCAGAGCGACGTCATCAAATCGAGGTGCAGACCTAGGTCTCTGGCTGGCCATTCTTCCTGCAGGTGTCTCTAACATGCAAAGGCAGAAGCTTGGCAGTCTGCAGAGGAAGCAAGGCTTGTTGCAGACCTTAAATGCTGCAGCAATGATGACGTCATCGGAAGCGACTTTCAGACTGGAAAAACTCACTGGCCATGGGTTCCCACACGTTGGAACTCAATTGGCCAATTATGTTAAAATCGCATCAATCTCCCACATCGATTTAGATTTGGGTGGCTAATACAAAATGCGGATTACACGACCCCAGCCCGCCCCTGAATCAAAATCCAGCCCCATGGGTTCATAGATGACACACAAGTAGCCCTTCATGCTGCAGTTCCAAGGCAGCACTCATCATGCCTTCATGCCTCTGCCTGAGAGGGCAGACAGGGCCTCGGTTTAACATCGCATCCGAAAGACGGCACCTCTAACATTGCACCACTCCCTCAGCACTGCACTGGCTTGAACCCACGACCTTCTAACTCAAAGGCAAGAGTGCTACCGCTGAGCCACGACTGACACCTAAGTGACCAAATAATCTAGTTTTCTATATGTTGGTTGAGGGATAAATGCTGGCCAGAATACCAGAACTCCCTTGTTCTTCTTCAGGTAGTGCATTGGAATCTTTTAGGTCCATCTGAGAGGGCAGACAGGCCCTCATCCAATGTCTCATCCAAAACCCAGAACCTCCGACAGTGCGGCATCGAAGTCTCAGCCTAGATCAGAGTTGTCCAATACAGGAGCCACTAGCCACATGTGGTTAATTGGGAATCCAAATGTGGCCAATTGCCTTTTTGATTAGTAAATAAAAGAATGAGTAATAGACACTATTGTTGGGTAAGTGATCTGAATACTCATATTTCTCTTACCTGCATGAAAAAGCTATCATCTGCTACTTCTTGTGGTCTCACTGCAGACACAGGACCATAGTTCACTCTTGGCGGAATAAACAATTTGAAAGGATTTTCTTTTATACCATCCCCAACCACTTTAGGTTCCATTATGTAGTACCTGTTGGACAAAAAAATGCTCCTTCATGTTTTGAAAATTGTAACATTGAAATTTGAAAATTGATTCTTGATGTGTACTTCTTGCCAACAAGAATCAATGAAAGGCTCAATAGGTGTATTCTGTAACAATTGATCTGATACTTCTCCAAATATAATTTTATAGCATTTTAGCTTATACTTTCACTGCTGTAGTTATACACCAAAGTACCCTTTTCCTTTTTTGATTCGCCTTGATTGAACATGTGTATGGCAACACTGTGGGCCTTACTGTTGTATTTAAATGAAACCCAAACCATACCTTTTCCACAATTTCAGCCATATACAGGATTTTGATGTTGTAATTTGCCACTATGCTAACTAGAGTTTGTGAAGTTTTTAGTCCAGAAGCCAACTTGTGAAAAGTGACTAAATAAATAAACTATGCACCCCATGTCACAAAAAAGATCTGATGGGTTGTGACACAAAAATGTATAAGAAGCTATACCCATCCTGCCATACTACCAAAAAATGGGGTCTGAGTTACTTGTCAATATTAAGGCAATACATTATTTTCAACTGAAGCCATCAGTTATGGAAGTAAAGTTTTGTTCACAAAGTGACTACCACTGGACCAAAATGAAAAAATAACACTAGGGATCTAGTTATTTTTCCAATGTCATCTTTAAGCTTTTGATAGTGTATGCAGGTCAAAAAAGGTCAACAAATATCCAACCAGGCCAAGTATTTATGGAAAATATACATCAGATTTGTGGAATAGTGACACTCCTATCTCTCACTATTGAAACATAACAAACATAAGAAATAGGAGCAAGAGTAGGTCATATGGCCCCTCAAGCCTGCTCCACCATTCAATAAGATCATGGCTGATCGTCTACCTCAACTCCAACATCCCACCCGATCCCCATATCCCTTGATTCCCGTAGAGTCCAAAAATCTATCGATCTCAGTCTTAAAAATACTCAACGACTGAGAATCCACAGCTCTCTGAGGTAGAGAATTCCAAAGATTCACCACCCTCTGAATGAAGAAATCTCTCCTCATTTCAGTCCTAAATGGCCGACCGCTTATCCTGAGATGCCCTAGTTCTAGACTCTCCAGCCAGGGGAAACAGCCTCTCAGCATTTACCCTATCAAGCCCTCTCATCCCAGGAATGAATCTAGTGAACCTTCGTTGCACCACCTCTAAGGCAAGTATATCCTTCCTCAGATAAGGAGATTAAAACTGTGCACAGTACTCCAGGTGTAGTCTTATCAAAGCCCTGCACAATTGCAAGACTTCCTTACCATTGTACTCCAACCCCCTTGCAATAAAGGCCAACATACCATTTGCCTTCCTAATTGCTTGCTGTACCTGCATGTTAACTTTCTGTGATTCGTGTACAAGGACACCCAAATCCCTCTGAACACCAACATTTAATAGTTCCTGTAGAAATATGAACTGGTGCCTTTAGAAAATGGTCGAGGACTGCGAAAACTGCAGCCAGTGAGATCTCAAATAAACAAAAACTTGAAGCTGGGGGCCCAGGGCTGCTCAAATAACATAGTTAACAGGCCTGCAAAAGATGACAAGCTTACATAAGAACATAAGAACATAAGAAATAGGAGCAGTAGGCCAATTGGCCCCTCGAGCCTGCTCCGCCATTCAATAAGATCATGGCTGATCTGATCCTAACCGGCAATCTACTATCACAGAACCATCTCCTGAACCTAACAGAATTGGACACACGAAATAGGAGCAGGATCAGGCTTGCAGGATGATTGAGTCTACAACAATAATTAACTCAAGATAAGGGTGACAATCTAGTCTAACGGTTGAGCAGTCGCAAATCACATAATAAGGGACCTCTGGAATTCCCTAAACGACCAAGGATACTGATTGGCTAAGGATGAACACATCCTCTATCCATGCTAATATATTACCCCATACCTCATGAGCTCTTATCTTGTGCAGTAACCTTTTATGTGGCACCTTATCAAATGCCTTCTGGAAATCCAAATGCTCTACATCTACTGGTTTCCCTTTATCCACCCTGCTTGTTACATCCTCAAAGAACTCTAGCAAATTTGTCAAACATGATTTCCTTTTCATAAAACCATGCTGACTCTGCTTGACTGTATTATGATTTTCTAAATGTCCTGCTACTACTTCCTTAATAACTTCTGCCTGCAGTAGCTCATGCAACTGGCTGGGGGAAACAGTGCAAATGTCACAACAGGGGAGACAGCGTGCACCAAGTTTCTCAGATGCAGCACTGGAGGGCATTGGTGCAGCAGGTGGAAATGAGTAGAGAGGTCCTATTTCCACAGGGGGCCAGGAGGCCATCCAAAACAAATCAAAAACACTAATGGGAGCAGATAGCCATAGCTGTCAATGCCAGCAGTATCACCCCGAGGAGCTGGTTGCAGTGCAAGAAGAAGTTTAATGACATCAGTCAAGTAGTCAAGGTCAGTGAATTCATCTTCAAATGCCATATCGCACCATCTGCACCACTAGCCTCACACACTGCTGAATGCACCACACCCCCATCACTCATCTACCAACAATCTCTACCAAACACAACTCATACCTCAAAATCATAGCTTAACCTCACCCTCACACACTTACCACTGCTGCAAGACTCACACCCACATCTCACAGCTTGCACGGACTGTCAGCTATTCAACCATGACAGGCACATCACCCAAACATAATGCACCACACTCAATGACACATTTCCCTTTCTCTTGCAGAACAAGGTGGCTCACAATCGGAGCCAGTAGGGGCTACGCAAAGGGGCACAAGCGCACCTGCATAATCTCACCCCCCTGGAGGAGATGGTGTTGGCCATTCTTGGCAGGGCAATCGCTGAGCCCTTGGCCAGCGGCGGGTCTGAAGCTATCCAAGATGACGGTATCCTCATACCTAATCCTCCATCTCACATCCCACTTCCCCCTCAACCCACTATCTCTTCTGACTTACAAGCTGCAGATGGTGTAAGGATGCATCTCTTGCTTCCGGCCCCTCCCATCACCACAACCTTACCCTTGTGCCTTTCTTCTTTCAGATAGCCAAGAACTGCCACCTGGCCAGACACTGGTGGAGGAGCAGGAAAAAAGTGATCATGAAGATGCAGCATCACTCAATTTCACACTTCCAGCCAGCAGCTCAGATATCGACACTCCGCATACTTAGAGGATAGGTTAGACGCAGGATCTGCACATGGTGAAACACCGGGCACGAGTGGCCTGCAGCCAGGGCAGAGGGAAAGAGTAGCGCAGGTGCAAGCTCCCCAGAGAGCGAAGTCTCACACGAGTTCTTCTGCAGAGGACTCAGATGAGGACTTCGATGAGGCGGCCTACAGAAGAAGACTGATCGGTATGCACACTGAAATGCTAGGTGCATTGGCAGGCCTGCCAGAAAGCCTGAGTGCAATGTCAAGGAGCATGGAGGGGTCCGGCACCAACCTTGCACATGGCTTTGCGCACAGCTCAGAGCTCATGATTTCCAGCATGGAATTGTTGGCCTGCTCCACGACCGCACTTGTGGATCCAACCATGATGCAGGGTCTGAAGAACAATGTCTCAGCTTCCATTGAAACACTGGCGGAAGTAACCCAATGTCTGAGTGATGCAATGGAAGCTCAGACTGAAGTCATGCAAGCTCAGCTTGCTGCCACACAAGCTCAGACTGCTGCCATCGTGGCTGCATTCCAAGTGTGGAAAGGGGCTTGCAGAGTGTCACAGCAGTCCAGCAATCTGTCCTCCAGCAGATTACTAGGATTGCTGAGGCGCCACCCCGGGGAATGGCAGTGGCTCAGTGGAGCACGAACCTCCTGTACTCTCTCAGGATGACAGCTTTCATGTTCCCACCACTGCTACTCCACCTGTGCCCTTGCAGTTAACCATTAGCTAGCCAGCCCAGACTGCTGCCACCCATGGCAAGGTGGTGCAGTCTACAGCTGGCACTAAGACAGGCAAAGGCACAAGGAAGACAAACACTATGGGAATGTACAAGGGTGATTAGTTGACTTTTTAATGTAAAATTGGATGGATTGATATATAAAGTTGATTTGGAATGTTTGTTTGGTGGTGGTCATTTCAGCATTGTGGCCAAGAGGACGCTGTGATGGTCCGTATCAGAGGGATGGTAAGGTGGGGGACTATAGGTGAATGTGGAATTGGAGTTGAGTTCAATGGAACCATAGTCGATCACGGACAGCCCGTGCAGAAAGGGGCTGTCCGGGTTGCCTCCTCCCTTTGCTTTATCCTCCTCCTTCTCTTCTGCTTCCTCCTCCTCCTATCCTTCTCCTCCTCCTCAGCTGGTGGCAAGGGCTCTGTCCGCATGATGGCCAGGTTGTGGAGCATGCAACAGACCACAACAAATCTTGAGACGGGCTCTGGTGAATACTGCAGGGCTCCTCCAGAGCTGTCCAGGCAGTGGAACCATTGCTTCAGCGCCCCAGTGGTCTGCTCTATGATGTTTTGTGTGGCAGCATG
Source organism: Squalus acanthias (assembly GCA_030390025.1). Lineage (NCBI taxonomy): Eukaryota > Metazoa > Chordata > Chondrichthyes > Squaliformes > Squalidae > Squalus > Squalus acanthias. The sequence continues at coordinate 47,008,152 of CM059441.1, read as the reverse complement.
GCTCTCGTTGTATACATGCTGGCCACATGTGGTTGGATTGCAGAGTGGACTCATGAGCCAGGTGGTCAAGGGATAGACCTTGTTGCCCAGTAGCCACCCTCTGGTTTGATGTTGTGGCTCAAAGACTGAGGGATCAGCGGACTGGCACAGAATAAAAGCATCATGACTGCTACACGATACCGGGCATTCACCATCATAATGGCCCAGAAATTGATCTCGCTCTGTTCCCGCGGGGGTAAGGCTTTCCCGCGATCTCTCACCTCGCTTGTGCTTTTTCAGATCCAGCTCGCACGAACTTCATGTTCTAGAGATCAGCTGGGCAGTGCTTGCGTATCCCAGCGGCGTAGTGAATTCGTGCGAGCTGTGGGATCACGTGACTCAGTTAGAGCCAATGGCAGCACACCATCTTCCATTCATAAGTTTCATAGGTGCTGTGAAATCTATGAATCTTACACCCCCCAAAATAACAGCTAAACCTCAATTAATTTTTTTTAAAAACCATCACATTAATAAAATAAGTATAGTTAATTAAATTAACCATTTTAAATAAAAAATTAAATTTTTGAAAAAATTTAAAATCTTTTAAAAAGTTATAAAAATAAACTTACCTGTCTTTAAAGTCTCTAAAAAAGATATACCTGTTAAAAAAAATTCAAAAAAATACTTAATTCACTACTTACCTTCTTAAAAGTGGGTCTTACTCCTCCTTTTTACATTTCTAAAATCTTCAGTACTTACCTGCGCGTCCAAAGCATGAAGTGCACAGCGTGCGCGCAGCCTGTAGCGCGCACGCGATGCACTGAGGAACCGCCCCCTTTTCAAAAGAGCAATTGCCGGTTTTCAGCGCATGCGCAGGGCATGCAGAAAACCGGCAATTGGAGTGGGAATACGCGAGAGTATGCAGTGCGTACTCTCGCGTCGCGGGATCAATTTCTGGGCCAATATGCTGAGCATGGTCGCACATCAACTGCACATTCAGCGATTGGAAACCTTTGCAGTTGCGGTACATCTCAGCATTTAGATGCAATGCCCACAAAGCCACGTGCGTACAGTCGATGGCGCGCTGCACCATGGGGAAGCCCGCTGTCTTGGTAAAGCCACATGCATGCTCTGCCTACTTCTTTCTGTTCATAGAGAAGACAATGAAGTCCCTTCTCCTGGCATAAAGAGCATCTATCACCTCTCTTATGCAGCACTGGACGGCAAACTGTGAGATGTTACAGATGTCGCCTGCTCCAGCCTGGAAGGATTCCGATGCGAAGAAATTCAGGGTTACGGTCACCTTCACAGCCACTAGCTGCGCTGTCTTTGCCCTGGTGTGAGGCTGCAGGTCTGATTGCAAGAAGTGGCAGAGTTTTGTGAGCACCTCCTTCATAAAGCGCAGACGCCTCACACACTGCTCCTGGCTCAGGCTGAGGTAAGAGAATTGCTCTCGGAAAGCCCAAGGTGGGTAAGGTCTCATGCTGAAAGCCCTTTTCCTCCTCCTCCCTCCTCTGTGAGCAGCTTGTCTTCTTCGTTGCCTCTGCGTCATCTCAGTGTCATGCTGCAGACCAAGGGGAATGACAACTAGAGCACCCATGACCAATGTTCCCTTTAATTTTTTTTGTGCACGGCCCCTTTAAGGGGCTGCACGGCCCATTCAAAATACTGCGCATGCGCAGTTTTTCCTATTTAAAAGCTGGTGAGCCGGCTGCACAGGTGCTGCACAGCGTCGCATGGCCGCATAGCTTAAAGGGAACATTGCCCATGACTGGGAGCAAGTGGTCTGACCAGAACTCTTGAAGTCAGAAGCAAGGCCTTCTTCACTTGCAGCACCACTCCCTGTCACCTCACCAACTTTAAACAACTCTAGAAACTTCCAAACACTTCCACAAACTTACACAGAGCCAGTAGAAATCAATCAGTAACTAACCTTAGCGTGGTTACTGATCCCTATATATATTGCTGGTAGGGGGTCCTTGCTGATGCTGAACACATGTTCAGCTGTGCAAGGTTAACACAGAGTGTTATCTCCAACGATGACTATCAAAATGGCAGCTCTGGCATCAAATTAGCGTTGATTGACGTCGCAATCTGCGCACTCTGCTGACTTCTAGCGCACGCTTTTAACGTCCGCCCTACCACCCTCACCAAGATTGCGTCCAGCACGGCACGCACCAGAATTGTGCATGAGCAGCACGGACGCCATTTTCGGCAGAAAATGGCACCCATAGCGCCAAAAAATCGGCCGCTACAGAGCCTAATTTTTCACCCCGAGTCCTCCTCACAGCTTACTTTCCCACCTAGCTTTGTATCATCAGCAAACTTGGATACATTACACGCAGTTCCTTCATCTAAATCATTAATATAGATTGTAAATAGCTGAGGCCCCAGCAATGATCCTTGTTGGACACTACTAGTAATAGCCTGCCAACTTGAAAATGACCCGTTTATTCCTACTCTGTTTTCTGTCCACTAACCAATCCTATACCCATGCTAATATATTACCCCCAACCCCATGAGCCTTTATCTTATCTAACAACCTTTCATGTGGCACCTTATCAAATGCCTTTTGGAAATTCAAATATACTACATCCACTGGTTCCCCTTTATCTACCCTGCTAGTTACATCCTCAAAAAACTCTAATAGATTTGTCAAACACGATTTCCCTTTCATAAAATCATGTTGACTCTGCATAATCATATTATGATTTTCTAAGTGCCCCGTTACCACCTCCTTAATAATGGATTCTAGCATTTTCCCGACGACTGATGTCAGGCTAACTGGCCTGTAGTTCCCTATTTTCTCCCTCCCTCCTTTCTTGAATAGCGGTGTTACATTTGCTACCTTCCAATCCACTGGGACTGTTCCAGAATCTTGGGAATTTTGGAAGATCGCAATGCATGCACTATCTTTGCAGCCACCCCTTTTAGAACCCTAAGATGTAGGCAATCATGTCCAGGGGATTTGTCAGCTTTTAGTCCCATTAATTTCTCCAGTACTTTTTCTTTACTAATATTAATTACTTTAAGTTTCTCACTCTCATTAGACCCTTGCTTCTCCAGTATTTCCGGTATTTTTTTTGTGTCTTCCACTATGAAGACAGATACAAAATATTTGTTTAATGTCTCTGCCATTTCCCATTATAATTTCTCCTGTCTCAGCCTCTAAGGGACCCATATTTACTTTTGCTACTATCTTCCTTTTTTAATACTTGTAGAAGCTCTTACAATCTGTTTTTATATTTCTTGCTAGTTTACTCTCATATTCTATTTTCTCCCTCTATCATTTTCTGGTCAATCGTTATTGGTTTCTAAAGCTCTCCCAATTCCTAGGCTTACTACTCTTCTTGGCAACATTATAAGCCTCTTCTTTTAATCTAATACTGTGAAGGAATAAGCCATATAACCTATTCAGAAAAATACACCATTCTATGAAAGAATTCTGGCCTTATTAAAACATGACAAACTGGGTCTGGAAATCTAGAAACCTAACTATGAAAAAGCTGTGAAAGCATTCTGCCTATAGAGATAAGATAGTTGTTGACACTGAATCAACAACCTTATTGAAACAGAAGGTTAAAGGCTCCGGCAGGCTGAACCTTTCGGAATGAAACAATGGTTCACCCTGGACAAGGTGTTCTAATTTACACTTCGTAAAGAAGCACATAAAAGTAAGAAACATCTGCCTTCGTAAAAATTACATCAAGTAAAAAACACACCTGCCGTAACACTGTTTTTTATGGTAAACTTAGAACACCTAGAGAAGAGACATAATTCTGTAATGCTACCAGCTGAGGTGACTGTAAGAATTGCAGGGGTCAGCAGAAAAATGACTAGAGATAATTAGCTTACATCAGCAGAAAACCTTAAAGGAAATACCACTGGAAAAGGGTATAAATATTGAACTCTCAAATGGGATAGTAGACTCGCTTTAAAGGGGCAAAGCGATTCTCGGCTTCAGAGGCGGCTCTGTAAGTCTACAACTCTTTGTATCTCGGGGATCAAAGGTATTTGATTTTGGTGGATATCCTGAATAGAACTTTAAGAACTGTAAAACTGTAGCAAAGTTAAGATTTGAGAGTAAGGTTCTCTGATAATAAGATTGTAAGCTTTCTCTTTCTGGAACTGTTAATGTTGCGATTGACTCACCAACTGTAAAATACATGTCGGTTCTTTAATAAATCTATATATTTTTAGAATTGTCTCACATAAGACTTCTGTATCAAACTCGCAAACTCAATTTCTGTACACTCTTTGGTGAGGAGTTGCAGAATTCTGGGGGAGTTTTCCGGACCCTCATAATATCCAGAACATTACAGTCTAGCTAAACTTATTAAAAGTGCTATCTGGAGGACGGTAACATTTTCAGGTTGTTCCTTTCCTTTAGAGAGAGATAGTCCAGACCTTTAGGCCCAATTAAGCGTCTTTAGGATTCAGCTACTTCAAACTTTAGTTGAAAGTGAACGTCTGAGGAATACGCCTGATCCGGGGTAGCCCTAAAGGGGCTAGGACTAGTAATTATCCCTTCAATACTATCCTAAACCCCTTTACTTAGCCGCGGATGGAACATTTTCATGTGGAATTTTTATTTCTCAATGGAATGTATATTCATTGAGAATTATGAAATTTCTTTAAATGATCACCATTGCTTATCTACCATCATACCTTTTAATCTAATTGTCCAATCTACTTTAGCCAACTCACCCCTCATACCTATGTAATTGGCTTTATTTAAGTTTAATACTCTAGTTTCAGACTGAACTACGCCACTCTCAAACTCAAAATGTGAAATTCTATCATATGATGATGAATCTTCCCCAGAGGAACCCTTATTATGAGATTATTAATTAACCCTGTCTCATTACACAAGACAAAACCTAAAATAGCCTCTTCCCTGGTTGGTTCCATGACGTATTGTTCTTGGAAACCATCTCAAATTCCATTAAGGGTCTGCAATCCAGTTTCCACCCTATCCACAATACTGAAACTGCACTGGTCAAAGTCACAAACAGCCTCTGTGAAAAAGCCTCTTCTGGTTTCATTTATCTTTGTCACAATAAAGATGTTACTATCTAGGTTTTCTGGTACAGATGCAACTTACACTTGAATGGCGCGAAACAAATGCAAAGCTCCCCAGAAACATAAGCCTAGATTTTCTACTCAAACAAAATCCCAACTGGAAGTGGGGTGGCATGCAATTTGTGCCCACCCACTGTCGAATGGGTGAACTTGCTTATATTTCCAAATTCAGCTTCATTAGAATATTGGGGAGTTGGAGGGTGGGAAGTAGCATGCTGCTAAGAAATAAAGATATACAGCAGCGGAACATAATATTAAGCTTAGTTTAAATATAACATCTGTAGAAGAGAAGAGAACCCCTTGGTTCTCAGATGCAGCTGCTGCTTTAGGCAGAGGAATTTTGCCAAAGAGTGAAACAGGGCCCAGGGAGAGCAGAAAAGGGGAAATAGAAGGAAATGGTCAGGACCATCACAGCCAATTCTATGGCCCCACACAGAACTAAGTACATGAAAAAGTTTAATGACCATACCATGTCTGGCGAGGTAAGAAAAGGCAGCCACACATTCCAAGAATACACTATATGAATCACGCCTGCCACTTAAAATGATCTCCCCTCATACTGTGTTAAAGTGCTGGAACTGCTTACTACCAATGTTATGGGGACAACATGGTGCTCCCTACACCCAACCTTCATCTAAAAATGTTGCTTTACCTACAATCTGACATTCATTTGCTCCATTAAAAGCCTTGCATGGAATGTAACTGCCTGTTGTATGCACCTATCATGACACACATTATGGTGTGCATGTTGATACGTCGTCTCAATGCATGTCATAGTAACAAAACGCAATATTGCCCTGTCTGATTATATTTTGAAAGACAAGAGAGGCCAAAAAAGCCAGAACAGAGCTATGACAGATCGCAGACCTCCAAATCTCCATCCACGCACAGATCTTGGGCAGGAAAGTCAGCTGTGGGTTCTTGATAACATTCTGCCTCTCATTCCATTGGACTCTGCATTACTTGTCAGGAATTAGGTTGGGAAATCCTTATCATGTGAACTCAACTTCTCAGCAGCCCATACTGTTCCTTTCCCTCCTCAACTTTTGCCCGAAGGTAAAACAAGCCCACTACAACTGGCCCAACCAACACTTCAGAGTACATGCCATTACTAACTCTCTCCCTCACAAGGCATCCACCCTGACAGAATTAGATAGTGAGCCAGAGAGGAGTGTATTGAGTGGTACACAAAGCATAAGTGATCAGTAGCAGATAGTGATGGGTCATAAGGAGAACTTTGCCGACCAAACAGTCAGGATGCTTCGCCCCTTGGCTGAAGAGTCTCTCTAGATCTCATGTCCTGTTTTTAAAAGAAGGATACCTGCAGAGTATCATATGTTTCACAGGTGCTGGGGACCATGTCAGACAGTCTGGTGCAGAAAGCAGCGGACTGGAGGAGTCCACTACCAATATGTGCAATATCATGCAAAATGCCTTTGAACATCTGGAATCCACCTTAGAGTATGTGGCAGCTCCAGGCAATGGAGGTCTCCATGACAAAGGCTCAAATAGCAGTCTGTGCTTCTTCTATGGATACCAAGACTGCTGCCATGGAGGCCTGGGGTACCAGATTAAAGAAAGCTGTTTCTTCTTGCTGCAAGAGGCTTGGCATTTAGATAGAAAGAACCATGATATAGGACTTCACTGATCTCATCAATACCATTAGGTCTACCTTCTGGCAAATCAGTGACCATGAGGAAGCTGTGCAAACCATCTGTGTCACATTAGGAATCTATATGAATAATGGTTCTGTCTCTGAGGATGGCATTATATTCCAGCCCTCCTGCCAGCCCTCTCCAATACTTACATATGTAATTGAAAGCATGCAGGACCAGACTATCCATGCAGTAGCACAAGAGGAGTCGCTTCAACAGGTCCATCTAAGGCCTTAGCTGCTGTGACACAAGGACCATTTCAAGCCAAGGCGGCTTTAATAACAACAGAGCAACCAACCACCCCATAGTCCTTCCAATGTGGTAACACCTAGGAGAAGTACAGGGCTCAGGTCCCAAGCACATTATGCACACATTGCCACCTCTAGACTTGATTTTTCAAATGTCCAACTACCCACTCTTCATAAACTCTAACTGGGCCAAAATTGCACCATCACCCCTGTCCTTACTGGCTCCCTGTCCCCAAAGCATTCAATTTAAAATTCTCACCCTCTACTACAAATCCCACCGTAGCCTTGCCCTACCCTATCCCTGCACCCTTCTCCAGCCTCACATCACCTCCCGTTCCATCAAGACCTCTGACATTGTACATCCTTTCCCTTCTTCCACAAGCCTTCAGCTTACCAACCCCACTCTGGAGCTCCCTCCCTAAACTGCCACACCTCTCTATTTCTCTCTCCACCTTTTTCCCTTTCCTGCCCTCTCCTCCCTTCAGCCCTCATCACTTCTAACCTGCCCTAACCCCATTCACCCCCACCAACCTGATCCCAAAGTCAGGGTCCCAGGACTATGCTGGGAAACTGGCAATTTCTTTTTAAAATAGCTTATAGTGCCATACTGTGTTGCTGGTCTTGCGACACACTTATATCCCAGCCCTCCTGCCAGCCCTCTCCAATACTTACATATAGAAACATAGAAACATAGAAGATAGGAGCAGGAGTAGGCCATTTAGCCCCTCGAGCCTGCTCCGCCATTCAATGAGATCATGGCTGATCATCCAAATTCAGTACCCTGTCCCTGCCTTCTCTCCATATCCCTTGATCCCTTTAGTTTTAAGAAATATATCTAACTCCTTCTTGAATATATTTAATGAATTGGCCTCTACTGCCTACTGTGGCAGAGAATTCCACAGGTTCACCACTCTCTGGGTGAAGAAATTCCTCCTCATCTCAGTCCTAAATGGCTTACCCCTTATCCTTAGACTGTGACCCCTGGTTCTGGACTCCCCGGCCATCGGGAACATCCTTCCTGCATCTAGTCTGTCTAGTCCTGTTAGAATTTTATAAGTTTCAATGAGATCCCCTCTCATTCTTCTTAGCTCCAGTGAGTATAAGCCCAATCGACCCAATCTCTCCTCATACGCCATTCCTGCCATCCCGGGTATCAGCCTGGTGAATCTTCGCTGCACTCCCTCCATGGCAAGAACATCCTTCCTCATATATGTGGTTGAAAGGATGCAGGACCAGGCTATCCAGGCAGTAGCACAAGAGGAGTAGCTTCAACAGGTCTATCTAAGGCCTTGGATATGGTTTTCTGGAGATTTTGCTGAGTCTGCACCCGAGCACACTGGATCACTAGGGCACAGTGAATATTGGAAAACTAGGCAATTTGAAGTAAGAAATCCACCAGATTTTCCTCCATTTAAATTTGAATTAATCGGGGAAATTGGATGAGTTACTTTATACGTATGCCCTCCTACCAATGTACCCAGATGATCCAGTGCACCTGGGCACACACCCAGGAAAATCCACCCTCTAATTTTGCTGCCCTCATCTCGCTGTGTTATGTTCGGCTGCACTGACTCTATGGCTGAGAGTTTCCAGAGGGTCAGCGGGCGCGATTGGTGGTGGGTCAGGTGGGCAAGTGTTTATTTCCCCAGCGGGTCATGACCCCGCTGTGAGCCCGCCGCCACACGCCTTTACCAAATGTCGGGTCTGTCAGCGCTGAGCAGACCCGACACGCAGCGGCGGGGAACCCAATTTAAATGATTAGTGGCTTGTTTACAGCCACTTAACAATGGTTTTAAACTGACCCTTTGAATTTGACAGCTCGTCCACCGGTTTCACGCTGTTGCTAGACTATGTCTGTGAAGCTGAGGCAGGAGGTCAGTGGCCATTGAATCAGCTGATGAGTTGACAGCTTCAAATGTCAAGTAAAAGCTCCCACCTTAGAGATATCTTCCCTCAGCCACAAGCTCTTCCTCACAGCATTTCCCCAACAGATTCACCCTGCTGCAAGTCTTTGCACAAGTCTCCATCCAGTCTGACCTCATTACCTCTCTCACCATTGACAGATCGCTTCTGTCATCTCTACTTCACCTGCCATCTATTCCATCAGCATGGGTGCCCTTTATACTCTCTCGCCTTGGTCCTCAGAATCCCACCACGATCAGCCCCAACACCAGCAGCACCAGGCACACCAGCAGCACCAACAACACCAACCTTCTCCGCAATCAACTGATGCTGTAAAGGACACAGGGCATCAGCACCTGACCACATTGCTGCCTGGGAGGCCAGGGATGGCCTCACCATGGCCAGATTTACTTCACTTGACACAGTACACCCTGGCTGCCACATGATGCGCCAGGTTGGCACCACCCCACACCAACACCATAAAGCATCCCTACAATGTCCAAACCATTCCTTTCGCACTCATCACCATTGCGGGGAGTACCGTTATGTCTCGCCATTTACTGCAACTCACTAAGCCACTTCCAAAGGTGCTCACAAATCTGTCCAAGAACATAAAGTGTTGAAAATAAAGGTTTCAATGTTTGACACCACATTAACAGAAACTTTACATGGACATTGCATAAAATACCCAAGTGCCTACCCTTGTGTGTTGTTAGTTGGTATGATTGCACTAGGATGAGGGTGTGTGTGAGGGGTGGCAAGTGAGATGGAGATGTGATAATATAGAGAGAGGGATGGGTGGAGGTGCAAGGCAAGTTGGTGTGAGTAAGGATGTGCAGGAGCATATGGAGCGAGTCATGGGAGAACCTGGGTGCAGCCCTGTGCCTTTGTGCAGTGATTGTCAGTGTTTGCCGCACCTCAATGCTATAGAACACTGACAGCACAAATGTCAAACTAAATTTCGGCATGGTCCCTTTAAGGAAACCGGCTGATGATGCGTCGTCAAATGACATCACCATACCCGCTTCCTCTAATTGGCCGGGAAACTCGCTGGGTGGACTTAACAAGCCCCATCAAGGGAAATTAATTTCAGAGGCCGGGATGGAGCCAGCAGCGGAGTCCGCCACCGACATCGCCCGCCACAGACCCACCGAGGTCAGCAAAATCGCAGCCTATGTGTGTGGAATGGACACTGGCTCATCAAGTATTTCATCTACGGGATGACGTGGACTACCTGACATCTCACAGTGTGAGAGTTTACTAGTGCTCACAAGGACATAAAATGATCGGCATGTTTGCCAAGCAGCTTGAGAGTGTCAAGGTCAAGTAACCATATCCCTAAATTGTCAGGAACTACAGGAAACTCTTTATTAACCGGCACCGACGGGACCGGCGTGGTGCCGGTTAATCAAAAAGTCCGGATAATGGAGAGTTATATCTCCCAACGTACGAGAGCCCCGTACACATTGACATGCGCCTGCATTCGGAGCTCCGTCTCCCCGGGAACCGCCAGCTGACCATCTGTCGTGTCCGCTGCCTACCCGGGCTGCACATTCCCCTCCCAATCTACACGCTCCGATACAAGGCAAACGCCTCGGGGTTTTTTTTAAAGTTAATTTTAAACGAGAGATGAAGGAAAACCCCGGTTACCTACTCAAGAATTTTGCCGGTCAAGAGAGATTTCCGGATATTTGGGTGCCAGTTAATAAAGAGTTTCCTGTACTACCAAAAATCTGTCCCTTATATTAAGTAACACTGTACAACGCACCCGTTGAAAGTAATGCAGACAGCACGCAAAATTCGTGCTGCCCACTAATTAGCATGACTGAAGCGCTGAGCCTAGCGCTGAATGTGCTGCTGGTTGGTTCAACGCTCAGCAGGGGGCCCAATTTCGTGGGAACTGTGATCTCTATTTAAAGCTAGCTTGCAGTGTGAAACACTGTTTGCACTTCATAAAGGGGATGTGCTTTCTGAAAGAAGCACCTCATTGTCAGTGTAGCTAAGGAAAGGGAAAGGAAACTAGGGCTCAACAGGGCAGAGAAAAGGCACCTCAGTTCTCGGATGCTCGGAGGCAATAGTGCAGGGGGTCAAAAGGAGGACACAGGTCCTCTACCCGCAGGGGACCAGGAGGCCCTCCAGAGTGTAAGAAGGCAGTGGGAGCAGATTGCTGAAGCAGTCAGTGCCACCAGCCTTTCCCCCAGGACCTGGATCCAGTGCCGTAAGAAGTTTAATAACCTCACACAAGTGGTTAAGATCAGTGAATGCATCTTCAAATTCCAGCTCGCACCAACTGTACCACTAGCCTCACACACTGCTCAATGCACCACAACCCCATCACTCACCTACCAACAATCTCAATCAATCACGACTCATACCTCACAATCATAGCTTCACCTCACCCTTAAACAATTACCACTGTTGCAAGTCTCACACCCACATATCACACATTGCACATGCCAGCTATTCAACCATGACAGGCACATCACCCAAGCTCATTGCACCACACTCACTGACACACTTCCCTTTCTTTCTCTTGCAGGCCAAGATGGCACAAGTCAGCACCAGCACCAGCTAACAGGCGGGGGGCAGGCATGGCTGCAGGATCTGACCCAGCTAGAGGAGGCATTGCTGGATATCATTGGAGGAGCCGTCACTGAGGCCGTGGCGATCAGTGAGGTTGAAGGCATTGATGATGACGGCATGCTCATACCTAATCCTCCTTCTCACATCTCACTTCCCCCTCATCCCACAATCTCTTCTCACTTACAAGCTGCTGATGGTGTAAGCATGCACATCGTGCTTTGCCCCCCTAGCCTCAAAGCTACCCTACCCTTGTGCCTTTCTCCTTTCAGATACCCAAGAACTCCAACCAGCCAAGCCTGTGCAAGAACAAGAGGAGGAGAGTGATGAAGAAGAGACACCATCACTCGATCTGACACTTGCAGGAACCAGCTCAGACAATGGCACTGTGCGGGTAGCGAGGTCGCACACGAGTTCTTCTGCAGAGCACTCCAATGAGGACTTTGATGGGGCAGCCTTTAGAAGTAGGGTGATGGGTAAACACACTGAAATGCTTGGTGCATTGGCAGACCTGCCAGATAGCCTGAATGCAATGTCAAACAGCATGGAGGAGTCCAGCTCTAACCTTGCACAGGACTTTGCTCAGAACTTGGAGCCCATCCTTTCCAGCATGGAAGGGGTGGGCAGTTCCATAACGCACTTGTGGACTCAACCATCATGCAGCGTCTGATGGCCGGTGTCTCAGCTTCCATTGCAGCACAAGCAGAAGCCATCCGACGTCTGAGTGCTGCAGTGGAAGCTCAGACTGAAGTCCTGCAAGCTCAGCTTGCTGCCACGCAAGCATAGACTGCTGTCATCATGGCTGGGTTTACCAGTGTTCAAAGGAGCATGCAGGGTGTCACAGCAGTCCAACAATCTGTCCTCCAGCAGATTACTAGGATTGCTGAGGCACTGCCCCGGGGGAGTGACAGTAGCTCCGTGGAGGACAAACCTCCTGTCCTCTCTCAGGATAACAGCATTCATCCTCCCACCACTGCCATTCCGCCAGTGCCCTTGCTGTTGCTGGTCAGCCAGCCAGCCCAGATTGCTGCCGCCCATGCCAAGGTGGTGCAGTCCGAAGCTGGGCCTACAAGGCCCAGAACTGCTCAAAGTCATCTTGCAAGTCCATCTGCAGTCTTCCACACCAAAAATCAGCAGCTTTCCACCAGCCATGCTGCAACCACTAGGGTAGCACTAGGACAGGCAAAGGCTCACTGAAGACAGGCACTAAGGGAATGTACACTTCTACAAACTCAGCAACAGCTTGTAAAAATCATAGAGCAACTAACCTGTAAGTAGCTGATGATCCCTTTAAATAGTGCTGGTGGGGGCTCCTTCCTGCTGCTCAACACATGTTCAATTGTGGGAGGTTAAGAGAGGGCATCAGCTCCAGCCTTGAGGTCGAAATTGGCAGCGCTGATTGACGGTATAATCTGCCTCCTCTGAATACTTACGCTACACGCTTCCAACGCCGACTCCAACACCCTCACCAAAATGGCGTACTGCGCAGCCTGCACCAGAAGTCTGCATATGCTGCTCGGGCACCATTTTCGAGCCAATTCAGCACCCGTAGCACCCAATCGACAGGCGCTAAGCATGGAATCTTTACCCAGTGTGTGTGTGTGTGAGAGACAGACAGATAGAAAGTGAGAACACATGCACACTGTACTGATTACACAACTGTTGTAGATTTTGCTTTGCATTCTATAAACTTTAGAAACTGTATCAAGCTGAGAGAGTGCTACACAGCCTAGTATTATCAGCGAGTTCCACTAAAAACCATTACCAGCTACAACTAGAGTCTGAACAAGTTATAGACTAGTGGAGTGATCTTACAAACAAGCAAAGAAGTCTGTGTTGCAAACTGGGTTAATCATGTTTCATTAAATGTGCAGTGACGATTCTCTGCTCAGCAAACTACGACTGAACAGCATGCAGCATTAATTCCAGTGGAGACCTGATGGCAGGGTGAATTGTTGGAACATTGCACAGAGCGGGATTAAACGCAGTGGACTGGAACAGTGTATTTTGTTTGGGAATTTGGAAAGAGTGGGAATTTGGACAAGAGGGGGAAGGAGTTGCTGCTTTTTGCCTACACTACTTGTAGTGCTTTGTGTAATAGATAGATATTTAATTTCAGTATCCTTAACTTAATCTAGATCAAGTAAGTAGTCAAGAAATTAAGGTACCTAATTACAAATTTAATTAAATAAAGGTCATATAGGGATGGCAGTGCAGGTGGTGCGCCGCAACTGCAGCATGTGGGAGTTTGTGATCCCGGACAACCATGTTTCCAGTACGTGCCTGCATCTTGCGGAACTTCAGCTCACAGTTTTTGAGCTGGAGTCTGAGATTATTTTTATTATTCGTTTACGGGATGTGGGCGTCACTGGCAAGGCCAGCATTTATTGCCCATCCCTAATTGCCCTGGAGAAGGTGGTGGTGAGCCGCCTTCTTCAACCGCTGCAGTCCGCGTGGTGAAGGGACTCCCACAGTACTGTTAGGTAGGGAGTTCCAGGATTTTGACCCAGCGACGATGAAGGATCGGTGACATACTTCTAAGTCAGGATGGTGTGTGACTTGGAGGGGAACATGGAGGTGGTGGTGTTCCCATGCGCCTGCTGCCCTTGTCCTTCCAGGTGGAAGAGGTCGCGGGTTTGGGAGGTGTTGGCGAAGAAGCCTTGGCGAGTTGCTGAAGTGCATCTTGTAGATGTACACACTGCAGCCACGGTCCGCCGGTGGTGGAAGGAGTGAATGTTTAAGGTGGTGGATGGGGTGCCAATCAAGCAGGCTGCTTTGTCCGGGATGGTGTCAAGCTTCTTGAGTGTTGTTGGAGCTGCACTCATCCAGGCAAGTGGAGAGTATTCCATCACACTCCTTACTTGTGCCTTGCAGATGGTGGAAAGGCTTTGAGGAGTCAGGAGGTGAGACACTCGCCGCAGAATACCTATCCTCTGACCGACGCTTGTTGCCACAGTATTTGTGTGGCTGGTCCAGTTAAGTTTCTGGTCAATGGTGACCCCCCTGGATGTTGATAGAGGGCTTTTTGGCGATGGTAATGCCGTTGAATGTCATGGGGCGGTGGTTAGACTCTCTCTTGTTGGAGATAGTCATTGCCTGTCACTTCTGTGGCGTGAATGTTACCTGCCACTTATCAGCCCAAGCCTGAACGTCATCCAGGTCTTGTTGCATGCGGGCATGGACTACTTCATTGTCTGAGGAGTTGTGAATGGCGCTGAGCACTGTGCAGTCATCAGCGAACATCCCCATTTCTGACCTTTTGTTGGAGGGAAGGTCATTGATGAAGCAGCTGAAGATGGTTGGGCCTAGGACATTGCCCTGAGGAACTCCTGCAGCGATGTCCTGGGGCTGTGATGATTGACCTTCAATCACCACAACCATCTTCCTTTGTGCTAGGTATGACTCCAGCCAGTGGAGCGTTTCCCCCCCCCCCCCCCCCCCGCCGATTCCCATTAACTTCAGTTTTACTAGGGCTCCTTGATGCCACACTCGGTCAAATGTTGCCTTGGTGTCAAGGGCAGTCACTCTCACCTCACCTCTGGAATTCAGCTCCTTTGTCCATGTTTGGACCAAGCCTGTAATGAGGTCGGGGGCCAATTGATCTTGGCGGTACCCAAACTGGGCATCAGTGAGCAGGTTATTGGTGAGTAAATGCCGCTTCATAGCACTGTTGATGACACCTTCCATCACTTTGCTGATGATTGACAGTAGACTGATGGGGCGGTAATTGGCCGGATTGGATCTGTCCTGCTTTTTGTGGACAGGACATACCTGGGCAGTTTTCCAAATTGTCAGATAGATGCCAGTGTTGTAGCTGTACTGGAACAGCTTGGCTAGAGGCACGGCTAGTTTTGGAGCACAAGTCTTCAGCATGATAGCTGGGATGTTGTCGGGGCCCATAGCCTTTGCTGTATCCAGTGCGCACAGCCTTTTCTTGAAATCACGTGGAGTGAATCGAATTGGCTGAAGACTGGCTTCTGTGATGGTGGGGCAGAAGCATGGCAGATGCAATATAATGTGGATAAATGCGAGGTTATCCACTTTGGTGACAAAAACAGGAAGGCAGATTATTATCTGAATGGCAATAGATTGGGAGAAGGGGAAGTACAACGAGACCTGGGTGTCCTTGTGCACCAGTCGCTGAAGGTAAGCATGCAGGTGCAGCAGGCGGTTAAGAAGGCAAATGGTATGTTGGCCTTCGTAGCGAAAGGGTTCGAGTACAGGAACAAGGATGTCTTGCTGCAGTTGTGCAGGGCCTTGGTGAGACCACATCTTGAGTATTGTGTGCAGTTTTGGTCGCCTTATCTGAGGAAGGAGGTTCTTGCCATGGAGGGAGTGCAGCGAAGATTCACCAGGCTGATACCTGGGATGGCAGGAATGACGTATGAGGAGAGATTGGGTCGATTGGGCTTATACTCGCCGGAGTTTAGAAGAATGAGAGGAGATCTCATTGAAACTTATAAAATTCTAACAGGACTGGACAGACTAGATGCAGGAAGGATGTTCCTGATGGCCGGGGAGTCCAGAACCAGGGGTCACAGTCTAAGGATAAGGGGTAAGCCATTTAGGACTGAGATGAGGAGTAATTTCTTCACCCAGAGAGTGGTGAACCTGTGGAATTCTCTACCACAGAAGCCAGTAGAGGCCAATTCATTAAATATATTCAAGAAGGAGTTAGATATATTTCTTAAAGCTAAAGGGATCAAGGGATATGGGGAGAAGGCAGGGACAGGGTACTGAATTTGGATGATCGGCCATGATCTCATTGAATAGCGGAGCAGGCTCGAGGGGCTGAATGGCCTGCTCCTGCTCCTATCTTCTATGTTTCTATATGTTTCTATGACCTCAGTTGTAGGCCGATATGGATCATCCACTCGGCCCTTCTGGCCGAAAATGGTTGCAAACGCTTCAGCCTTATCTTTTGCACTCACGTGTTGGGCTCCACCATCATTGAGGATGGGGATATTCATGGAGCCTCCTTCTCCCGTTAATTGTTCACCACCATTCATGACTGGACATGGCAGGACTGCAGAGCTTTGATCTGATCCGTTGATTGTGGGATCGCTTAGCCATGTCTGTAGCATGCTGCTTCCGCATTTTAGCATGCATGGAGTCCTGTGTTGCAGCTTCTCCAGGTTGGCACCTCATTTTTAGGTACGCCTGCTGCTGCTCCTGGCATGCTCTTCTACATTCTTTATTGAACCAGGGTTGGTCCCCTGGCTTGCTGGTAATGGTAGAGTGAGGGATATGCCGGGCCATGAGGTTACAGATTGTGGTGGAATATAGATCTGCTGCTGCTACCCCACAGCTAGATCTGTTCTGAATCTATCCCATTTAGCCCAGTGGTAGTGCCACACGATGGAGGGTGTCCTCAGTGTGAAATCTCCACAATGACTGTGCGGTGGTGACTGCTACCAATAAAGGACAGATGCATCTGCGACAGGTAGACTAGTGAGGGCGAGGTCAAGTAGGTTTTTCCCTCGTGTTGGTTCTCTCACCACCTGTCGCAGACCCAGACTGGCAGCTATGTCCTTCAGGAACGGATCAGTAGTGGTGCTACCAAGCCACTCACTAGTGATGGACATTGAAGTCCCCCACCCAGAGTACATTCTGTGCCCTTGCTACTCTCAGTGCTTCAACATGGAGGAGTACCGATTCATCAGCTGAGGGAGGGCGGTAGGTGGTAATTCATAGGAGGGTTCCTTGCCCATGCTTGACCTGAAGCCATGAGACTTCATGGGGTCCAGAGTCAATTTTGAGGACTCCTAGGGCCACTCCGTCCCGACTATGCTGCCAGCACAGGACGTAGATGGTGATGGAGGAATTTTGGACATTGGCTGAAAAGTATGATTCTGTGAGTATGACTATGTCAGGCTGTTGCTTGACTAGTCTGTGGGACAACTCTCCCAATTTTGATACAAGTCCCCAGATGTTGGTGAGGAGGACTTTGCAGGGTCGACTGGGCTGGATGTGCCATTGCTGTGTCCATCGCGGGTGCCGAGGTCGATGCCGGGTGGTCCGTCCAGTTTCATTTTTATTATTGTGTTTTGTAGCAGTTTGTTACAACTGAGTGGCTTAATAGGGCATTTTAGAAGGCAGTTAAGAGTCAACTGTGGGTCTGGAGTCACATATAGGCCAAACCAGGTAAGGACGGCAGATAAGGGTGGCGGTATACAGTCGGGAAGGAGTGGCCCTGGAAGGAACCAAATGGGTTTTTACGACAATCCGATAGTTTCATTATTGATACTAGCTTTTTATTCCAGATTTATTTAATTAACTGAATTTAAATTCTCCAGCTGCCGTGGGGTAGCAGCAGCAGATCTGTATTCCACCACAATCTGTAACCTCATGGCCCGGCATATCCCTCACTACCATTACCATCAAGCCAGGGGACCAACCCTGGTTCAATAAGGAATGTAGAAGAGCATGCCAGGAGCAGCAGCAGGCGTACCTAAAAATGAGGTGCCAACCTGAAGAAGCTGCAACACAGGACTCCATGCATGCTAAAATGTGGAAGCAGCATGCTACAGACATGGCTAAGCGATCCCACAATCAACGGATCAGATCAAAGCTCTGCAGTCCTGCCAAATCCAGTCATGAATGGTGGTGAACAATTAACGGGAGGAGGAGGCTCCATGAATATCCCCATCCTCAATGATGGTGGAGCCCAACACGCGAGTGCAAAAGACATGTCTCTGGATCATTAGTCCAGGCCTCTGGATTACTAGCCCAGTGACATTACCACTATGCTACCATTCCCCGGTGCAGACATTGCAGGGCATCAGGGAGGGGGAGAGTTACCTGGACACTTTGATCCAGGAGGCAGTCACACCCCTTAGGTAGTGGTACAGGTCTGGTTTGTGGTCAGGGACAGGAGGGTGTGATTGCAACTCAGGCAGGTAAGGGGACCCCAGGTGCAGTGCTGGACGAGCCTCAGCCTTTGCCCTTGTCCAACAGGTATGAGGTTCTTGCTGCTTGTGCTGCTGGATGAGGGAAAAGCCTGCAGGATGGATGAGCAAGTTGACCATGGCACCATGGTGCAGGAGGCCATTCAGTGGGGGGAGTGAAAGGGAATGTAGTTGTGGTAGGGGACAGTATAGTCAAGGGATAGATACCGTTCTCTGCAGCCGCGACCGAGAGTTCCGAAGGTTGTGTTGCCTGCCCGGTGCCAGGGTTAAGGACATCTCCTCGCGGCTGGAGATGAACTTGGAGTGGGAGGGGGAGGATCCAGTTGTCGTGGTCCACGTAGGAACCAACTACATAGGTAGAACTAGGAATGAGGTTCTGCTGAGGGAGTTTGAAGAGCTAAAATCCAAATTAAAAAGCAGAACCTCAAAGGTAATAATCTCTGGATTGTTACCTGAGCCACGTGCAAATTGGCATAGGGACAAACAGATTAGAGGTTTAAATGCGTGGCTCAAAGAGTGGTATGGGAGGAAGGGCTTTCAGTTCATGGGGCACTGGCACCAGTACTGGGGAAAAGAGGGAGCTGTTCTGTTGGGACGGGCTCCACTTAATCAGGCTGGAACCAGTGCCCTAGCGAACCGAATAACAAGGGCAGTAGACAGGGCTTTAAACTAATGATGTGGGGTTGGGAGGATTCAGCAAAAAGTAAATTTAAAAGCAGCGAGAGAAATGTCAAGGCTCTAGAACAGAGTAGAGTTTTGGGTAAAAATAAGCAGTGTGGGTCAGGAAGGGACAGAGAGAGTAACAGAGGTAATAAGGCATCAGTGACTAAGCTGGCATCAGGGAAAAATAGAAACAAGTCAAAACTAAAGACACTATATCTGAATGCACGAGTTTAGAGTTCTTTGAGGTTGTAACCAGCAGAATAGATAACGGAGAACCAGTGGATGTGATGTATTTGGATTTTCAGAAGGCATTCGATAAGGTGCCACACAAGAGGTTATTGAACAAAATTAGAGCTCATGGGATTGGGGGTAATATACTAGCATGGACTGAGGATCGGTTAACGGACAGAAAACAGAGAGTAGGAATAAACGGGTCATTTTCGGGTTGGCAGGCTGTAACTAGTGGGGTACCACAAGGATCAGTGCTTGGGCCTCAGCTATTCACATAGAGGAAGTGCAACGAAGGTTCACCAGACTGGTTCCTGGGATTGTCCTATGAGGAGAGATTGAGTAGTCTAGGCCTATATTCTCTAGAGTTTAGAAGAATGAGAGGTGATCTCATTGAAACATACAAAATTCTTACAGGACTTGACAGGGTAAATGCAGGGAGGATGTTTCCACTGGCAGGGAAGTCTAGAACCAGGGGTCACAGTCTCAGAATAAGGTGTCAGCCACTTAGGACTGAGATGAGGAGAAATTTATTCACTCGGAGGGTGGTGAATCTTTGGAATTCTCTACCCCAGAGGGCTGTGGAGGCTCAGTCGTTGAGTATATTCAAGACAGAGATCAATAGATTTTTGAGTATAAGGGGAATCAAGGGATATGGGGATAGGGCAGGAAAGTGGAGATGAGGTAGAAGATCAGCCATGATCTTACTGAATGGCAAAGCAGGCTCGTAGGGCCAAATGGCCTACTCCTGCTCCTATTTCTTATGTTCTTATGCCACTTCTGCTGCTACTACCAGTACTATTACTGGTAATACTACTACACCATAGAGTGTTGCTGGACTTCACTAAAAAAAAAACAGGCGTATTCCTCTTTTCACAGCTTGGTTGAGTAGCATGCAGCACACCACTATCATTCTGCCACCCTGGTGCAGATCAAACATTAGAATCATTTTTTCAACACATCTTATGCCTTATTGATGAGGTTTGTGCCTCTTGCAAGTGCTTCACTATAAGTTCTTTACACCGCTCCTTGACATTCAACGGCATTACCATCGCCAAATCCCTCACCATCAACATCCTGGGGGTCACCATTGACCAGAAACTTAACTGGACCAGCCACATAAATACTGTGGCAATAAGAGCAGGTCAGAGGCTAGGTATTCTGCGGCGAGTGTCTCACCTCCTTACTCCCCAAAGCCTTTCCACCATCTACAAGGCACAAAGAGTGTGATGGAATACTCTCCACTTGCCTGGATGAGTGCAGCTCCAACAAGACTCAAGAAGCTCGATACCATCCAGGACAAAGCAGCCCGCTTGATTGGCACCCCATCCTCCACCTTAAACATTCACTCCCTCCAACACCGGCATACCGTGGCTGCAGTGTGTACCATCGACAAGATGCACTTCAGCAACTCGCCAAGGCTTCTTCGGCAGCACCTCCCAAACCCGCGACCTCTTCCACCTAGAAGGACAAGGGCAGGAGGCGCATGGGAACACCACCACCTCCAAGTTGCCCTCCAAGTCACACACCATCCTGACTTAGAAGTATATCGCCGATCCTTCATCGTCGCTGGGTCAAAATCCTGGAACTCCCTACCTAACAGCATTGTGGGAGTCCCTTCACCACACGGACTGCAGCGGTTCAAGGCAGCGGCTCACCACCACCTTCTCAAGGCCAATTAGGGATGGGCAATAAATGCTGGTCTTGCCAGCGACGCCCACATCCCATAAATGAATACAAAAAAGTGCAGTGTTATGCATGTGGGCAGGGCAAATGCTCAAAATTCATACACCCTTCAGGGAAAAGTGTTAAAAAGGTAGCGATAGAAAGAGATTTGGGCATTCTAGTGCATATATCTCTAAAGGTACATAAGCAATGCCATGAAGCAATAGCTGGAGCAAATAGGGTGTTGGCAGGTATCCAAAGGACAATTGAGTACAAGATGAGTCATAATATTTTGTCCTTGTACAAGACCTTGGTCAGGCATCATTTGGAATACTGTGTCCTGTGTTGGTCTCCGCACATGGTGGGTGATAGAGGCGTTGGAAAGGGTGCAGAGGTGGGCCACTAGACTAATTCCCAGTTTAAAGCATCTTAGTTATCAAGATAACCTAAAAGCGTTGGCACTATACACTTGAGAGAAGCTTTGACTTAGGGGGGATGTGATTGAGGTTTATAAGATGATGAAGGAAATAGTTTGTGTTCCAGTTGACAGTTTGTTCCAATGAAATAGGTTAGCGAGGACCAGGGATCACAAATTTAAGTTATACAAGGCCAGATGTAGGTTAGATGTCAGGAGGTGGTTCTTTTCCTAGAGAATAGTAGGCCTCTGGAATAGGCTGCCGTCTCGGGCGGTGGATGCTGATTCCCTGAATTTCTTCAAGCGAGAGCTGGACCCGTTTCTGGCTGGGGCAGAGATCACCTCCTACAGAAGGTAGGTACTGCAGGGAATTCAGGGTTAGAGTGATCTCCTGGACTAGTTTCAATCACCTAGATGGGTCGGAGAGGAATTTCCCAGATCTTTTTCACCCAAATTGGCCTGGGTTTTTAATCTGGTTTTTCGCCTCTCTCAGGAGATCACATGGTTTTGGGTGGGGTGGAGAGTATAAATCGGGATAAACAAGGTATCGCAATTGTGTGGGACAGGCTCGATAGACCAGAGGGTCTTTACCTGTCCGTCATTGTTCGTATGTTATGCAACGGTGAATTGGAAAATGGTTGATAGCAGATCCTTGCCATTAGCTGCCGTGCCTTCAGCTGCCAAGGACCTAAGCTCTGGGATTCCCTCCCTAAACCTCTCCGCCTCTCTACCTCTCTTTCCGCCTTTAAGACACTCCTTAAAACCTACATCTTTGACCAAGCTTTCGGTCATCTGCCCTAATATCTCCTTACGTGGCTCAGCGTCAAATTTTGTTTGATAACACTCCTGTGAAGCGCCTTAGCGCCTTTAACGTAGTAATACGTCCCATGTAAATACAAGTTGCTGTTGTTGTTGTTGTTGCTCCAGCCATTGCTTAGAAGGATCCTGTGGCAAATGAACTGAGTGTTGACATCATGTTCACCACTACTGGCAGCACTGCGCTGATGTTGATCACTGACTGTAGGTCGAGTTCCAAAAGATGGGACAATTTGCCTATGGTTTCCTTCTTCATGCAGTACTTCATGATGAAATCAAGATACTTCTGGTCACTCAAAAAATAGCAGTAAATTGAGGAAATAAACCATAAACCAAGAGTGGAAGATCATCACACCAGTTTGCCACCAATTTAGTATCCCATGTAAGTTTCTGCCAACATTTCCTTCTACCACCAGTCTCACCCGTAGTTTATAAGTTTGCATATATAAATGAGATCTTAATAAAGTATTGAAATAAAGTACTTCCATTAATATACCTTTAACATCCTCAAGGCATCCCAAAGCACCTCACAGCCAATTAACTATTTTGAAGTGTGGTTAATTTTGCTATGTAGGCAAACGAGGCAGCCAATTTGCACGCAGCAAGATCCCACAAACAGCAATGAAATAAATGACCAGTTACTCTGTTTTGGTGCTGCTGATTGAGGGATAAATGTTGGATCGGACACCAAGAGAACTTCCCTGCTCTTCTTTGAATAGTCCCATTAGATCTTTATGCCCACTTAAACAGGCAGACGGGGCCTCAGTTTAACTTTTCTTCTAAAGGGTGGTACCTCCAACAATGCAGCATTCCCTCAGTATTGCACTGAGCCTAGATTATGTGGTCAAGTCCTGGAGTGCGCTATTCATGTCCTTCGTGCAATTTTGTACAATTTCTTCCAGGATTTCACTGTTTCTTCAACTAAGGCCTGAACTGCAGTACTCTTAAAGAGCCATGCCTGAAGACTGCAAGAAGAATTTATGCCTCGCACGTTAACTTTATTTCTGTGAGGTTTTTTTTAAATTTCTTCTTAGTTGCAGTTATCTTTGTGGCAACTCAACTTTGTGGCAAATCAATCTGTCAAAAACGGTCAAATGCTAAACGTACTCATTGCCTTACATTTGAGGCACAGGGTATTTAACTCCCAGGCACGAAGTTCCCAACTGCAGTCTATATCCATGCCACTCTAAAACCTACTTTAGAGGTGCACAAAAATGGCACAGTGATTTATTACTTCCCCGTGGAGAAGTGCTTCGCTCACACAGGACCCACCTTGGTGAAAAGTCACTTGTTGGGAATTACAGACATAGGCAATGTTCTGCTACAACATGTCTTTGGGCCCAACCTCTCGTCATGATTCAATGATCTATAGCCATGGGGGGGGAAATTCAGTTGGTTTGCGCCTCCCGTTAGCGCCTTAAGAGGGCGCAAAGCAACTAGCGCCCGGGCGCGGCGCTGTCTGCGCCGCTTGCGAAATTGACCATTTTGCGGCGGCGCTAAACAATACCGCCCTGATCTCCTGCGCACGCAGATCTTGACGTCATTCAAGCGTGCAACGCCCTTGTGGCGCCCCGGACCGGATATTGAGCGGCGCGCCCCTCCTTTCCGCCTGCTGCAAGCAACGACAGGTAGACTGGAACGTTTCCCAGTCGCTGTGGGGCTGGGGGGCGCTATTTAAATGCGGCCTCTTCCTGGCTTTTTCTGTGGTAGACATTATTGCACCACTCGTTCTGACAGAAAGATTCTGAGAGACAGAAGGAGAGACTTCTGCAGAGTCAACGCTGTGTGCAGGTACTTTTGTTTTTGACCTTCATTACTTTGATTGCCAAGAGACTTTGGGGGCTGCAATGATTCAGGGCGTCGTCCTGCACCTGCAGATTCGGAGGCCACAGAGATGCAGAGAGAGAGTGGCAATCATAGCCAGACGGAGGAGGGCCAACAGGCCTCTGTACAGGAGATCTTACCCTCCCAGGGTATTTCGCCAACAATTCTCCTACATTAATATGTCTGAGGAGCAGTGTTTGTGAAGGCTGTGCTTCAGCAAGGAGGTGGTCACTAAGCTCTGCCACCTGCTGCAGCCAGATCTGCAGCCTCTACTGAGGACCAGGACGTCTCTGTCGGTGGCAGTGAAGATCACAGTGGCTCTGAACTTTTATGCCACCGGCTCCTTTCAAGCAGCTACTGGGGACATCGCCAATATCTCCCAGTTCGCGGTCCATTGCTGCATCCGTCAGGTCACAAATGCCCTCTGTAAAAGGAGACGACAGTGCATCTCTTTCCCGATAACCCGGGCCAAACAGCATGAACGCGCATTGGGCTTTGCAAGGATAGCGGGCTTCCCCATGGTGCAGGGCGCCATTGACTGCACACGTGGCATTGCGTGCACCGCATGAGAATGCAGAGGGTTTCCGCAACCGAAAGGGATTCCACTCCTTAAACGTCCAGTTGGTGTGTGACCACAGACAGCTGATACTCGCTGTCAATGCCCGCTATCCTGGCAGCAGCCACGATGCCTTCATCCTGCGCCAGACTGCTGTGGCAGAACTTTTCCAGGCACCGCATCACCCAAGTGGTTGGCTTCTCGGGGACAAGGGTTATCCACTGTGCACCTGGCTGATGACACCGCTCCGTACCCCCAACACCCCTGCTGAGCTGCGGTACAACAAGAGCCATCTTGATACCAGGAACATCGTTGAGCACACAATCAGCGTGCTCAAGCAACGGTTCCGCTGTCTGGACCATTCAGGAGGAGCCTTGCAGTACTCGCCTGAGCGAGTCTCCCTCTTCATAGTTGTGTGCTGCATGCTGCATAACCTGGCAATCCTCAGGACCCAGCCAATGCCACCAGGCCTTGGAGCACCACCGGAGGAGGAGGAGTAAGAGGAGGAGGATGATCATCAGCAGCACCAAGGCGGGAGGGAGGCCCACAATGTTGAAACTGGAAGGGCCGTCCGTCAACGGCTGACAGCAAGCCGCTTCTAGACCCCTGCTGAGGAAATGGCTTCTGCCATTGAGAACATGAATGAAACCAACCCGCAACCCCTAAGCCGGCCAAGGCAGCAATGATTCCAAAGACCAAACATGTAAATTTTGAATACAAAAACTTATTTATTTTACAAACTCTGCGTGTGTCATTTCTTCATGACAACTATAGAAAGAAACACAAAAAAAGTCATTGACATAACTGGTTCTCACAACCTGGAAATAATGTCCAAAACATTAAACTAAAGTTTGAACACGAACCTCGGCCTTTAATAAAAAATTGACAAACATTTTGTCACACCTCCTACTTTTTGCCCTTCGAGGGTGATCTCCTTCCCTTGTGCACTTCCCCCCTTCCCACCCTACTGCTCCTCCGTAATGGGACCCCAGTGGCTGCAGCAAGGCTGGTGGAAGGCTGCTGATTGTCAGAACCTGAGACTGCAGATGCCCTTGAAGGACTTCCTCAACCAGCTCTGGGCCTGGAGGGCCCGGCTGCAGACTGCACCAACTCTGCATGGGCGGCAGCAGTCTGGGCTTTGTATTCAAAATTCACATGGTTGGTCTTTGGAATCATTGCTGCCTTGGCCGGCTTAGGGGTTGCGGGTTGGTTTCATTCATGTTGTTCTCAATGGCAAGTGCAATGGGGAAGTGACAGTGGTGGCAGCAGGAATGCTGTCATCTTGAGATGGACAGCAACTCCCTGCTCGACCGACACACTGGCACTCCCACGGGGCAGCGCATCAGCATCCGGGGTAATCTGCTGGAGCACAGATTGCTGGCCTGCTGCAGCACGGTGAGAGCCCCGGGGAAATGTGTCTGAACCAGCGAGAATGGCAGCAGTCAGTGCTTGCGTGGCCTCAATCTGAGTCTGCATGAGAGCAGTCTGAGATGGGGTCATGGCAGCCAGTGACTGAATTGCAGCACTAAGCTTTAGCGTGGCATCTGCCTGTGCTACAGCGAAGTGCTCCACACTCCTTGCCAGTGATTCAATGCATTCGGGCACCCTTCCCACTGCACCCATGAGCTCAGTGTGCATGTCCACCGCCTGGGTGTTCATTTCAGCGATGAGCCGCTCCTCCTCTGCGTCCAGTGCAGCAGGACTCACTGGCCTACTCTCCCTCCAGGGAGAAAGCCCCCGAGCTTCCCTACCCCCATCGCGTTGCTGCAGCCCGCTGGGTCCTGGAGCTTCACCCTCATCAGACCCTTCCTCCCTGCTCCCCTCCAGGGAAGGCGTGTTCCCAGTGTGGGCATGGGCTTCCTCGGGAGAGGGCGGCGCTGATGCTCCAGCTTCCTCTTCCTCCTCGCCTGCAGCTTCACTCCCACTGTCATCTTGAGGGCCCGTCTCCTCAGCTGGTGAATCACCATCTGAAAGCAGAAAGGTAGAAGAGTGGCTTTAGCGTCAGGACAGGGGGGCAGTAAGGGAGGAATGAGTGCAGCAATTTAGTAAGTTGGATTGAAAGTGTCAAAGGCTGGTGTTGTGTGGGACAAGTGGAAGGAGAGAGGACAAAATGGTGCTGACCTTACCATTGCTGTCCAGAACAGGGTCGGCCTCTCCAGGGGCAATGGGACCGATCACCTGGCTTGCCACAATCCTGTGGACGGGCGCTTCAAGTTCGCTGAGGGGTTGGAGCTGAGGCCGCCCTCCACCCGTCCGTTGCTGCTGTCTCCTATTATGAGATAGCTTGGCCTGCATGAAAAAGGACGGCATCTGGGTAAATATACAGCCATGGTCTTGCCTGATGTGCCTCCCATAATTGAATAGCCCTTAATGTATGCAGCCATGGTCTTGCCTGATGTGCCTCCCATAATTGAATAGCCCTTACTGTATGTAGCCATGGTCTTGCCTGATGTGCCTCCCATAATTGAATAGCCCTTACTGTATGTAGCCATGGTCTTGCCTGATGTGCCTCCCATAATTGAATAGCCCTTACTGTATGCAGCCATGGTCTTGCCTGATGTGCCTCCCATAGGTGAATAGCCCTTACTGTATGCAAAGTGTGGAATGTGCGTGTGTGTTTCATGAGAGGGCCCTAGGTGTTGGATGAGTGTTGGGCATTGGGGTTTTAAGACCCTCTGGCCATTGAGTGAGGTTGAGATGAAGGGATGGAGAGGTATTGAAAAAAAGCCACTCACCCTGATGACCCGAGTGAGGTCGTTGAACTTTTTGACATTGAGTGTGGGTTCTGAGCCACCTCCCTCCACACTCTTCTGTACTCGCGCGACAAAGGCCTCCTGCCACTCTCTGGGTACAGTATTGATCTTCTGCACTCCACCGCGCCAACCAGAGCCTCCAAGGCCCGCTCACTGAAGCGCTGAACTCGTTCTCTCACCCTCTCCATAGTGCTTGGCTGGAAGATTTAGGCACAGGTCTCTCCAGGCCAAGATTCAAGGCTCCAATGAGCAGGGTGTGGCTGGAGAGCAAGATCGACCCTCCCCTTTAAGAACTGTCCGGTGCCAGTGTTCTGTGTTCCATCGCTAACTGACATCACCTGCGCTGCGCCCGCGCTCTGAGTTAGCGCCTCGCTCCTCGGCCTTTGCGCCTTAAGACAGGTGTGTAGCGCCTGATTTAGCGCTCCAATCACCTCCAGGGGCGATAAAAGCCAAGTTTGCAGTTGGAGGCGATAATTAGCGCCAGGCGCTAAACTTTGCGCACGGCCGCTAATCGCGCCCCAAACGGGGCAATACTGAATTTTTCCCCCATGGTACCTAATGTGGTGTCCATGCTCATAAAAATATTGGCCCAGAATTTCCTGGAAAGTTGCAGCATAACTATGGTGCAAGAGCAGAGTTGCTGTATTTTTTCTAAGGAACTTTGCCTGGAACTGATAATGCCGAAACATCGCTACACACGATTTTCCTTGATCATTAGCATCACTCCCCAAGCAAAGGACCAGAGAGCACAAATTTCCTGCACCAATATCAGTTCTAAATGAGTGTAAATTTATGTCCAAAATTTTAGATACAGCAGGACCTAAAGTCAATATTTCTGGTGGTTTATAACGATTTTTAAAATACATTTCTCCTTACTGAGACCAGCACTGTATTTTCTATATCTTTGGGGGGGGGGGGGGGGGGGGGCTATGGCATTGGGATCCGTTCCATTAAAAATATAAAAGCTTCCACAATTACATTTTTTTAAACATGCTGTGATCAATGTGCATAAATGATGGTTTGGTGGCCTCAAATTTTAATCACATCAATAAGATAAAAAAACTGAAATAAGGAAGATGGCATATGTTCAGTGCTTTCCCAATTGTTTTCCAGTTGTTTTACACGGTTTTGTATATGCTGCTTTATGGTAATATTATTCTCAGGAAATTTAGGTGTAAATTCCCGGCGTAATATTCGCATAAAGGCGATCCAGGAAATTGCAGGATTAATATTTCCCGTGTTAAAAGGGCACTTATGGTCCAAATTCCTTCCTTAAAGTTCAGGCGGAAGTATACTCTGCCAAGTTAGCCAACGAATTAACATCCAACTTGTACTTCATTACTCATGAATGGTAAGGTATGAGATTGTCGAACCGCAATGAAAATATTAATACAACTGGCAGTCCACCAGCTCTTGGTCATCTTCAAGATGTGCCCAGACCATAAACCGCAGCCAGTGGTTCAACACTTACTTCAGGTGTTGAGACGGTGACAAAAAAAATGCCACCTGTCTCCGGTGCCGGTGCCTTAATGCAGCTGAGGTGGAAAATACTCGGCGGAGGAAGCAACAGCGGACAAGTCTTGTGTGAGCCTGGAATCCGGGTCAGTCGCGGCTATGGACGGTGCTTTGCGCGCCAAAAACGGTTTAACGGACAATGGAGTCGAATCCAAGCGCGCGGGCCGATCTAACGGTGGTTGTGGGCGCGAGCTGAAACAGCGCGAGCTGCGGCCCCGCCCCGCCCCGCCCTCAGGAAAACACAACTGCGCCAGGATCCGAGGGCAGTGCGCATGCCACCCTTGCCTGTAAGGGACAAATGGCACATATTCCATCGAACTGAGAGTCTTTTACCCCGCAATTATGACCCTTTAAAATTTCATGCCCACTCCCACTCCCCTCCCAAAAAACAGAAAGTGGAAAATAATCGAGTCAGTGTACTGGTCAGGACTCTTTCCAAGAAGATGTCTTGCCCACGTCGGTCAAGTCATCGTTAGTTTTCCTCTCCAGTTTTATCTCTTGTTGTAGCGAGGTCCACTCTTACCTTCAACAACTGTTTTAAATACGATAGCATTTTCACCTTTGGAAAGCCATATCCAATTAAGTGGACTTTGTGATCAGTCTCTGTGAATTCCTAAATTACCAGGAAACAACTCTGAAAGGCTGCATTAATTAACACCAAATAAAATAAGCAAAGGAAACTTAGCGAAAAGTTGCTAGAATCGACCACAGCACTGACCCACTGGGGTATTAAGCTCCCAAAAGATAAAATAAGCACATCCTAATTCATCCCTGCAGTCACCATCAGCAGTGGTTAACAGCACATAACTTGCATTGTGATATTCCAAGGCTGAGTAGTGCCCCTTGTACATCCTAACGTTTTATCACTTCCTTCTTTACCATGAATGAGCCCAATCTGAGGGCTCAGCCTTAGAGGATACATCCTTCACAAAGCTCACCCAACAAGTGCTGAGATGACCGAAATCTTAAAGGTACTTTCAAGGTAGGTGACATACAAACATACGAACAATCATGGACAGGTAAAGACCAATGCTGCCTCTAAGCTGTGCTTTGTTGTGCGTGGCCTGTTTATTTCAATGCACGGTCCCTTTAAATTTCTGTGCATGTGCGATATTTCCAATGGAAAAGCTTATGAGCGGCTTGCGCGGTACCTTGCAGATTACTGCATGGCTGGGCATGTTTGCAGCTTAGAGGGAAATTGGTAAAGACCCTCTGGTCCATCCAGCCTGTCCCACAGAATTGTGATACCCTGTGTATCACAATATATAGACTCTCCACCCAAAACCATGTGATCTCCTGGGAGAGGCAAATAAACAGATAAAAACCCAGGAACAAAATCTGGGAAATTCCTCTCCGACCCATCTAGGCGATCAAAACTAGTACAGGAGATCACTCTGGCCCCAAATTCTCTGCAGTACCTACCTTTTGTAAGAGATGGTCTTCACCCTAGCCAGAAACAGGTCCAGCTCTCGCTTGAAGGAATTCAACGAATCAGCGTCCACTGCACAAGAAGGCAGCCTGTTCCAGATGTCCAGTATTCTCTGGAAAAAGAACCACCTCCTGACATCTAACCTATATCTGGCCTTATACAGCTAGATCTTGCCTTATACCTGTTAATTTGTGATCTCTGAAGATGGGCACCATCAATCTTTTCAGCTTTTCCTATGTGGTATATATATTCTGTTGATTGCTGCTCAGGATTAATGGCATAATGCTTTCTTACTAACCTGAGAAACAGCCCTGTTTCTCTGGACAAACCTCCAAGCAGTTGGAATCATGATTCTGCTCTGTGACCTGATAGCATGTAAGCAGAGAGAACTGTTGGAACATCACACACGAATACTCCTATTTATATTGTCGAGGTCCACAGTCCAAAATGTGATGAAAGCTGGTTTTGATCCCTTTGGTAACCTGACCTGGACAGCTATCAGGAAAGGATTCAGAGACTGCAGTAGTGCAACAGTCTCTCCACACAGACATCAGTGGCTGCTGTCATCACTCAGCTTCCAGCAGCAGCACGCTAATAGAAGCAAAGGAACAGTGGGTGCCTCTCAAGTGGCCCCAGTCCTTGCCCAAAGCCTGCTTCTGGGCAAGTGACAGAAGATGCACCCTATGCAGGCCCCCAACCATAATAGAGCAGGTTACACTTATTATGAAACCAGAGCTATCTGGGTCTGCATAGTAGAAAGCATAGCAGCATATAAACGTAAACACATGCTACACATTCATTATTAATAAAGATACAACACACATATCCTTAAGCTTAGTCATTTTTATTTCAAAATTGGTTCTTTACAGATAAATAGTAGTGATAAGGAATGACTCATCAAAAGAATTGCATAGAATGTACAGCACAGAAACAGACCATTCGGCCCAACTGGTCCATGCCATTGTTTATGCTCCACACAAGCCTCCTCCCACCCTCTTCAGCTAGCCCTATCAGCATAACCTTGTATTCCTTTGTCCTTGATGTGTTTATTTAGGTTCTCCTTAAATGCATTTATGCTACTCTCCTCAACTGGTCCATGTGGACTCCTTATATTTATGGCCCCTAGTTTTAGTCTTCACGACAAGTGAAAACATTTTCTCTACTTCTACCCTATCAAACCCTTCCATAATCATGAAGACCACTATCAGGTCACCCCTCAGCTTTCTCTTTTCTAGAGAAAATCTTTCAATCTTTCCTGATAGGTACAACCTTTCAGTTCTGGTATCATCCTTGTAAATCTTTTTGCATCTTCTCCAGTGTCTCTATAACCTTTATATAATATGGAGTCCAGAACTGTACACAGTACTCCAAGTGTGATCTAACCAAGACTCTACACAAGTTCGATATAACTTCTCTGTTTTCAATTCTATGGGCTGAATTTTAACTTTGAAGAGTGTGCAGGTCCTCCGGTTTCCGCCTTTAACTTGGCCATGTTAGTCAGCGTGCCAGAGACCCGCTCGGGAGAGGAGGGTAACCTCATTAAAGCACTTTAGAGCTCGTTAAGAGGCTATTAACAGCCTTTTTAACCTGATGTTACAACATTTACTGACTGTCCACGGGTTTCCTGGGTTTGCTGAACCTCGCCAATGAATGCAAGGCAAGAGCATTTAGGAAGTTGAACAATTGGCAGTTAAAAAAACCCACATAAATACTCACACTTACACCTGCTTCCTTGCCTAAGGGAAAGGCTCTTGCTGACACCATTTGTGCTGAGATTGCTTTCAGGAGTTTGCAGGTGATTTCTACAACTTCAGAAGTCACTCTCACTACATTGGAAGTCACTCTCACTACATTGGAGGATTGTGACTCTGATCTTCACTTTACCTAGCATCTATCAGATCAGAATGGGTGCCGCTTATGCTGTTTCACCTTGGACCTCAGATTCGGACCAAGATGAGTCCCAGCAGCAACAGCAGCAGCAGCCTTCTCCTCACCGACCTGCCGATCCACAGGAGAAAGGGGATGAGCACAGGGGTGCACCTCGCAGGAGACAATACCCCCAACACAGGGTATATAGGCAGAGAATCAGCTTCCTGGACATGACTGAACACCAGTGCCTCAGGAGGCTCAGGCTATCACATCAGGTCATGGCAGACATTTGTAGTCTGCTGGAAGAAGACCTGCTGCCAAGTGGGCCTGGTAGGCATGCATTACCAGTGGCTGTCAAAATCACCACCGCCTTCAGCTTCTTCACCTCGGGCTCCTTCCAGGGATCTGCAGGAGACATTTGCAGGATCTCGCAGTCAGCCACCCACAAATGCATCACCCAGGTGACTGAAGCCATGTTTGACAAGTCAGGCACTTGTGTACATTTTGCCAATGATGAAGCCGGTCAGACTGAGCGGGCGCTCGGCTTTGTGGCTCTGGCTGGCTTCCCACAGGTGCAGGACATCATCAACTGCACACATGTGCCCATCAAGGCACCCCCAGATCACCCAGGCCTGTTCGTGACCCGTAAGGGCTTTCACTCCATCAATGTGCAGCTCGTCTGCAACCACAAAAAGATCATGCATGTGTGCGCCAGATTCCCAGGGAACTATCATGATTCATTCATCCTGCGCCAGTCCACCCTCCCTCAGCTTTTAGCACCTCCAACCAGACTTACCGGCTGGTTGCTTGGAGACAAGGGGTATCCACTGAAGATGTGGCTAATGAGACCCTTGAGGAGGCCAAGCAATGAGGATGAAGAGGTCTACAATCAAAGCTAGATGAAAAAATGTATAATAGAGCAAGCAATCGAGATGCTGAAGATGCGCTTCAGATGCCTGGAAAGATCTGGAGGAGCCCTTCAATAGGCACCAGCCAGGGTCTCCAGAATGATCGTCATATGCTGCGCTCTGCACAACAAAGTGCCCACCCACACTTGCCTGCGAGAAAGGAGCTGGAGAGCACTTTGCTGCACATCAATGGGGCGATTAAGGACCAACTCTAGGTTTCTATCCATCCTAGATTTCTTCTTCTTCTTAGGCAGTCCCTCGGAACCGAGGATGACATGCTTCCACACTAAAAATTAGTTCTCAGGTGACTGATGAGTCTAATGCGGTGGACCTACAGTCTCTGTCACAGGTGGGGCAGATGGTGGTTGAAGGGCGGGTGGGTGGGGTGCTTGGGTTGACGTGCGCTCCTTCCGCTGTTTGCGCTTGGCTTCCGGCAAAGAGACTCGAGGTGTTCAGCGCCTTCCCGGATGCTTCTTCTCCACTTTGAGCGGTCTTGGGCCAGGGATTCCCAGGTGTCAGTGGGGATGTTGCACTTTTTCAAGGAAGCTTTGAGGGTGTCCTTGAAACGTTTCCTCTGCCCACCTGGGGCTCTCTTGCCATGTCGGAGCTCCGAGTAGAGTGCTTGTTTTGGGAGTCTCGTATCGGACATGCGGCCCATCCATCGGAGCTGATCGAGCGTGGTCAAAGCTTCGATGCTGGGGATGTTGGCCTGAGCGAGAACACGGACGTTGGTGCGCATATCCTGCCAATAGATTTGCAGGATCTTGCAGAGGCATCGTTGGTGGTACCTCTCCAGTGCTTTGAGGTGCCTGTTGTACATGGTCCATGTCTCTGAAGCATAGAGGAGGGCGGGAATCACTACTGCTCTGTAGACCATGAGCTTGGTGCCGGGTTTGAGGTCTTGGTCTTCAAACACCCTCTTCCTCAGGCGACCGAAGGCTGCACTGGCACACTGAAGGCGGTGTTGGACTTAGTCATCGACGTCTGCCCTTGTTGACAGTAGGCTCCCGAGGTATGGAAAGTGGTCCACGTTGTCCAAGGCCTCGTCGTGGATTTTGATAATGTGCCTATCTGCGCTGGTGCTTGGTGTGCATGGGTCGTGCGACAGTGCACCCTCAGAGTCCACGATCTCCTCTGAGGAGTCGTCTTCCTCCTCTGGCTGGACAGTGGGATGGACACTTGATGGGCCTGTGGGAAAGTAAAGACATGAATTAGAACTTATGATAAAATGTTTTAAGTTACTATTATGCACATGATCATATTTCGCTGGCTGTTGACATCAAGTCAACATGAGTCACTGTTGTATACCATGTGGCTGTATAATATTTAATTCCGTCACCAAGTAGTTGGAAGGTCCCTCTCTCTCCATCTCCCATCGTCAGCAGCTCCACAACGTGGCTCAGTTGTAGGGCATCCTCCTCTGCTGAAGTCAGCGGTTATGGTTACTGATAGCCCAGCACTGGTTCGCTGCCTCTCCCAAGTATTCTGCGCTCTCTTCTCCTGCAAGGAGGGAAAAAGTGACCTGTGAGTGAGAGTGATGGAATGAGTGTAAGGGATGGATGAGCAATATCTGTGGAGAGTGACTGTGAGGTAATATTGCACTAAGATGAGAATGAGTGTCAGTGCTGGATGGTCAGATGGGGATGTGAGTAAGTGCACAGACAGTGCGGGATGGGTGCACCTGCAAGGTAAGTTGGTGTGAGGATTGATGTGCAGGAGTAGGATTGGGAAGGCATTGTGAGGGGGTTGGGGTGTCACGCACATCAGAATGTAGGGAAATGTAGCATTGTACTCACCTTCCTGACCTCATGAGGTCATTCAAACGTTTCCTACACTGGATCCACGTCCTTTAAACAACACTCCTGCTGCTCACTTCTTCTGCTATCTCCAGCCATGAATTTTTGATCAGTGCCGCTGGCCTCTTCCTCCCATCATCAGGGTACAGGATGTCCCTGCGGGCCCTCACTCCTTGGAGTAATATCTCCAAGGAGGCATCACTAAACCTGGGGGCTGCTTTCTGCCTTTGACTCTGCAAATTGAGGAAAAGTAGTATTCTCAAAAGTGTTCTACTGCCAACAATACCCCTCTGTAACAATCAGGCTTTCACCTCCACCAGCCTTCAAGTGACATCTATGCATTGCTCCTTTAAATAGTTGAGCTGAAGTCGAGTCATCCGTGATGTCATTGGACCCACTCCAGTTAATTGGTCAGGAAACCCAGAAGTCTGATTCAATTGCAGTGGCTCTGTTAAAAAGCCACTGCGAAACCTGCCTATCCAACTTCCGAGTTCCCGAGGCAGTGCACACCACCCACCCCGCCACCCATCGCAACTCCAAGGTAAAAATTCAGCTCTAGCTCAATAGAATGAACTCAAGCTTGGTTTGCTTTTTTATGGCCTTATTAACGTGCATTGCTACTTTTAGTAATTTGTGTATCTGTACCCCTAAATCTCTTTGCTCCTCTACCCCATTTAGACCCCTATTTTCCAAGGAGATTGTGGCCTCCATATTCTTCCTACCAAAATGCACTATCTCACACTTGGCTGTATTGAAATTAATTTGCGAATTACACGCCCACTCAGAAAGTTTATTAATGTCTTCTTGTATTCTGACGCAGTTCTCCTCCGTATTAACTATACCCCTAATTTAGTGTCGTCCGCAAATTTTGTAATTGGATTTCCGATTCCTGAGTCCAAATCATTTATGTAAATGGTGAACAACAGTGGTCCCTACACCGACCCTTGTGGTACACCACTTCCTAACTTTTGCCAGTCAGAGTAACTACCCTTAACCCCTAATCTAATTTTTGCTTTGAAAATAACGATTTTAAGAAGAGAAAATAACGTTTTTTTAAACATAAATGCAGCCATTAAGGGGAGACCTCCTAACTCAGAGCAAAAAAAAAAGCCCTAGGGGGAACAATTCGGTTGCTTAGCGCCTCCCGTTAGCGCCCTAAGAGGGCGCTAATGGGGCGCAACACAACTAGCGCCTGGGCGCGGCGATGTTTGCACCGCTTGTGAAATTGACCAGAGTTTTTGCGGCGGCGCTAAACTCTACCGCCCCGATCTCCTGCGCCCGCAGATCGTGACGTCAGTCGAGCGTGCAACGCCCCAGTGGCGCCCCGGACCAGATATTGAGTGGCGTCCCCCTCCTTTCCGCCAGCCACAAGCAACGACAGGGAGACTGGAACGTTTTCCAGTCGGTAAGAGGCTGGGGGAGCGCTGTTTAAAGGTGCCCTTTTCCCGCCTTTTTTTGTGGGAGACATTTTTGCACCACTCATTCTGAGAGAGAGAGAGAGAGAGAGAGAGAGAAATTCTGAGAGAGAGAGAGACTTCTGCAGAGAGTCAACGTTGTGTGAAGTAGTTTTGGCTACTGAGCAGCACTTTGCAGGTTCTTTTGGATTTGACCTTCATTACTTGATTCGGGGCGTCGTCCTGCACCTGCAGAATCGGAGGCATCAGAGATGCAGAGAGAGAGTGGCAATCATGGCCAGATGGAGGAGGGCCAACAGGCCTGTGCACAGGAGACCTTACCCTCCCATGGTATTCCAGGAACAATTCTCCTACATTCATTTGTCTGAGGAGCAGTGTTTGCGCAGGCTGCGCTTCAGCAAGGAGGTGGTCACTGAGCTCTGCCACCTGCTGCAGCCAGATCTGCAGCCTCAACTGAGGACCAGGACATCTCAGTCGGTGGCAGTGAAGGTCACAGTGGCTCTGAATTTTTATGCCACCGGCTCCTTTCAAGCAGCTACTGGGGACATCGCCAATATCTCCCAGTTCGCGGTCCATTGCTGTATCCGGCAGGTCACAAATGCCCTCCATAAAAGGAGATGCCAGTACATCTCTTTCCCGATGACCCGGGCCAAACAGCATGAACGCGCATTGGGATTTGCGAGGATAGCGGGCTTCCCCATGGTGCAGGGCGCCATTGACTGCACGCATGTGGCATTGCGGGCACCACAGGAGAATGCAGAGGTTTTCCGAAACTGCAAGGGGTTCCACTCCTTAAATGTCCAGTTGGTGTGTGACCACAGACAGCTGACACTCGCTGTCAATGCCCGCTATCCTGGCAGGAGCCACAATGCCTTCATCCTGCGCCAGACTGGTGTGCCAGAGCTTTTCCAGGCAGCGCATCAGCCAAGTGGTTGGCTCCTCGGAGACAAGGGTTATCCACTCTGCACCTGGCTGATGACACCGCTCCGTAACCCCAACACCCCTGCTGAGCTGCGGTACAATGAGAGCCATCTCGCCACCAGGAACATCATTGAGCAGACGATCGGCATGCTCAAGCAACGGTTCCGCTGTCTGGGCCACTCAGGAGGAGCCCTGCAGTACTCACCTGAGCGAGTCTCCCTCTTCATAGTTGTTTGCTGCATTCTTCATAACCTTGCAATCCTCAGGACCCAGCCAATGCCACCAGGCCTTGGCGCACCATCGAAGGAGGAGGAGGAGGAAGAGGAGGAGGATGATCAACACCAGCACCAAGGCGGGAGAGAGGCCCACAATGTTGAAACTGCAAGGGCCATCCGTCAAAGACTGATAACAAGCCGCTTCTCGGCCCCTACTCAGGAAATGGCTTCTGGCATGGAGAACATGATGGAAAGCAACCCGCAACCCCTACAGCCGGCCAAGGCAGCAATGATTCCAAAGGCCAAACATGTACATTTTGAATACAACAACTTTTTTATTTTACAAACTGTGTGTGTGTCATTTATTCATGACAAACTAATAGAAACAAACACAAAAAATAATTAACATAACTGCTTCTCACAACCTGGAGATAATGGCCAAAACACCAAACAAAAGTAATTACACGAACCTCGGCCTTTAATAAAAACATTCCCAAATTTTCATCAGACGGCCTACTTTTTGCCCTTCGAGGGTGATCTCCTTCCCTTACCCACTTCCCACCCTACTGCTCCGCCGTAATGGGGCCCCAGTGGCTGCAGCAAGGCTAGTGGAAGGCTGCTGAATGTCAGATCCTAAGACTACAGATGCCCTTGAAGGACGCCCTCGACCAGCTCTGGGCCTGGAGGGCCCGGCTGCAGACTGCACCAACTCTGCATAGGCGGCAGCAGTCTGGGCTACAGGCGGTGGCAAGTGCAAAGGGGAAGTGACAGTGGTGGCAGCAGGAATGCTGTCATCTTGAGAGAGGACAGCATCTCCCTGCTCAACCGACACACTGGCATTCCCACGGGGCAGCACCTCAGCATCCGGAGCAATCTGCTGGAGCACAGATTGCTGGCCTGCTGCGGCGCCATGAGAACCCCGGGGCAATGTGTCTGAACCAGCGACGATGGCAGCAGTCTGTGCTTGCGTGGCCTCAATCTGAGACTGCATGAGAGCAGTCTGAGATTGGATCACGGCAGCCAGTGACTGAATTGCAGCACTAAGCATTTGCTTGGCGTCCGCCTGTGCTGCAGCGTAGTGCTCCACACTTCTTGCCAGTGCATCAGTGCTTTTGGGCACCCTTCCCTCTGCACCCATGAGCTGAGTGTGCATGTCCACCGCCTGGGTGTTCATTTCAGCGATGAACCGCTCCTCCTCTGCGTCCAGTGCAGGACTCGCTGGCCTACTCTCCCTCCGGGGAGAAGGCCCCCGAGCTACCCTACCCCCATCCCGTTGCTGCAGCCCGCTGGGTCCCGAAGCTTCACCCTCATCAGACCCTTCCCCCCTGCTCCCCTCCAGGGATGACGTGGTCCCAGTGTGGGCATGGGCTTCCTCGGGAGAGGGTGGCGCTGAGGCTCCGGCTTCCTCTTCCTCCTCGCCTGCTTCACTCCCACTGGCAGTTTGAGGGCCCATCTCCTCAGCTGGTGAATCATCATCTGAAAGCAGGGAGGTACAAGAGTGG
Organism: Squalus acanthias; assembly: GCA_030390025.1. NCBI lineage: Eukaryota > Metazoa > Chordata > Chondrichthyes > Squaliformes > Squalidae > Squalus > Squalus acanthias. Next base: position 46,969,308 of record CM059441.1, on the reverse strand, counting down.
CTTTAGCGTGAGGACAGAGGGGCAGTAAGGGAGGAAGGAGTGGAGCTATTTAGTAAGTTGAAATGAAAATGTAAAAGCCTGGTGTTGTGAGGAACAAGTGGAATGAGAGAGGAGAGAAAGCGGATGACCTTACCATTGCTGTCCCGAACAGGGTCAACTTCTCCAGGGGCGACGGGACCGATCACCTGGCTTGCCACAATCCTGTGGATGCGCGCCTCAAGATCGCTGAGGGGTTGCAGCTGAGGCGGCCCTCCACCCGTCCGTTGCTGCTGTCTCCTGTTATGAGATAGCTTGGCCTGCAAGAAAAAGGACGGTGTCTGAGTTAATATGCAGCCATGGTCTTGCCTGATGTGCCTCCCATAGTTGAATAGCCCTTAATGTATGCAAGGTGTGGAATGTGCATGTGTGTTTTATGAAATGGCCATAGGTCTTGGATGAGTGTTGGGCATTGGGGTTTTAAGACCCTCTGGCCATAGAGTGAGGTTGAGATGGAGGGATGGAGAGGTATTGAAAAACAGCCACTCACCCTGACGATCCGAGTGAGGTCGTTGAACTTTTTGCGACATTGTATATGGGTCCTGGGCACCATGCTCCTGGTGGAGACGTGCTGAGCCACCTCCCTCCACACTCTTCTGTAGTCGCACGGCAATGGCCTCCTGCCACTCTCAGGGTACAGTATAGCTCTTCTGCGCTCCACCGCGCCAACCAGAGCCTCCAAAGCCCGGTCACTGAAACACTGAGCTCGTTCCCTCACCCTCTCCATAGTCCTTGGCTGGAAATTTTAGGCACAGGTCTGTCCACGACGAGATTCAAGCCTGCAATGAGCAGGGTGTGGCTGGAGAGCAAGATCGACCCTCCCCTTTAAGAACTGGCCAGCGCCAGTGTGTCTGTGTTCCATTGCTAACTGACATCACCTGCGCTTCGCCTGCACTCTGAGTTAGCACCTCGCTCCTCGGCCTTTGCGCCTTAAGACAGGTGTATAGCGCCTGATTTAGCGCTCCAATCACCTCCAGGGGCGATAAAAGCCAAGTTTGCAGTCGGAGGCGATAATTGCACCCCAAACGGGGCAATACCGAATTTCTCCCCCATAGTATGTTGCTGGTGTTCACTGAAAAACAGGCGTATTTCTCTTTTCACAGCTTGGTTGAGTAGTATGCAGCACACCACTATCATTCTGCCACCCCTGGTGCAGTTCAAACATTGGAATCATTTTTTCAACATACCATATGCCTTATTGATGAGGTTTGTTTGTGCCTCTTGCAGGTGCTTCATTATAAGTTCTTTACTGCGAGTAACTGGGTTACATAGTGCTGCCATGAGATACATTTTAAGTAGGTAACCTATATCTCTGAGAAGCTAATTGTTCAACTGTTTGTCACCCTGGACTGAGTGCAGAAATCATGATTCCCTTTAAGACATGGTTGTTATGAGCATTCCCTTGAAACTGTGTATATGCAAGCAGAATTATTTCAGTTTTAGCACACAAGTTGGATCTTCATAGAGTTACTGTTACTAAACACCATGCGTTGTCGCAAAGATGTATGTTGGTACAGTTGATGCTGCCTTGGCACTGCACACAAAGGCTGAATTTAATGCCTTTGTTAGCATGTCAAAATAGGGTATCTGTTGGCTGTGTTACTCTGTAGCTGTTAGCTCACTGTACTCTGGAATGGTTCCCATAGACTGGAAGGAGGCTAATGAAGTCCCTATCTTTAAAAAAAATGACAAGACGGACCCTTGTAACTATAGGCCCATTAGTTTGACATCAGTAATAGGTAAGATGCTTCAGGGAATCATTAGGGATGCAATATATGAATGCTTGCATAGAGAGGAAAATATTGGGGACACCCAACATGGCTTCATAAAAAGGTCATGTCTTACAAATCTAATTGTATTTCTTGAAGAAGTTACTAAGCTGGTGGATGAGGTAAGCCCAGTAGACATTTTCTACCTAGACTTCCATAAAGCTTTTGATAAGGTACCACACAAGAGGCTTCTCTATAAGATCGAAGCCTCTGGTATTAGTGGTAATATATTGAGCTGGATGTGGGTGTTGGGGGCATGATATGCAAATTTGCAAATCATACTAAGATCTGTGTGAGTGTTAGGACTGTAGACGATGCTCATCTGCTTCAGGCGGAACTTAATATGTTGGGAGATTGGGCTCATGACTGGCAAATGATGTATAACTTGCATAAGTGCAGTGTTACGCATGTGGGCAGGGCAAATGCTCAAAATTCATACACCCTTCAGGGAAAAGTGTTAAAAAGGTGGAGATAGAAAGAGATTTGGGCACTCTAGGGCATATATCTCTAAAGGTACATGAGCAATGCCGTGAAGCAATAGCTAGAGCAAATAGGGTGTTGGCGTGTATCCAAAGGACAATTGAGTACAAGATGAGTCATAATATTTTGTCCTTGTACAAGACCTTGGTCAGGTCTCACTTGGAATACTGTGTCCAGTTTTGGTCTCCTCACATGGTGGGTGATATTGAGGCTTTGGAAAGGGTACAGAGGTGGGCCACTAGACCAATTCCCAGTTTAAAGCATCTTAGTTATCAAGATAGGCTAAAAGCGTTCAGACTATACACTTCAGAGAAGCTTAGACTTAGGGGGAATGTGATTTGAGGTTTATAAGATGATGAAGGAAATAAATTGTGTTCCAGTTGACAGTTTGTTCCAATTAATTAGGTTAACGAGGACCAGGGATCACAAATTTAAGTTGTATAAGGCCAGATCTAGGTTAGATGTCAGGAGGTGGTTCTTTTCCCAGAGAATAGTGGACCTCTGGAACAGGCTGCCGTCTCGTGCAGTGGATGCTGATTCGCTGAATTCCTTCAAGCGAAAGCTGGACCCGTTTCTGGCTGGGGCAGAGATCACCTCCTACAGAAGGTAGGTACTGCAGGGAATTCAGGGTTAGAGTGATCTCCTGGACTAGTTTCAATCGCCTAGATGGGTCGGAGAGGAATTTCCCAAATCGTTTCCCCCAAATTGGCCTCGGTTTTTTATCTGGTTTTTCGCGCCTCTCAGGAGATCACATGGTTTTGGGTGGGGTGGAGAATAGAAATAGGGATACACAAGGTATCGCAATTGTGTGGAACAGGCTCAATGGACCAGAGGGTCTTTACCTGTCCATCATTGTTCGTTTGTTATGCAACGGCAAATTGGAAAATGGCTGATCCTTGCCATTAGCTGCCGTGCCTTCAGCTGCCGAGGTCCTAAGCTCTGGAATTCCCTCCCTAAACCTCTCCTCCTCTCTTTCATCCTTTAAGACACTCCTTATAACCTACACCTTCTGCCCTAATATCTCCTTATGTGGCACTGCGTCAAATTTTGTTTGATAACACTCCTGTGAAGCGCCTTGGGACCTTTTACTACGTTAAAGGCACTATGTAAATACAAGTTGTTGTTGTTGCTCCAGCCATTGCTGAGGATCCTGTGGCAAATGAACTGAGTGTTGACATCATGTTCACCACTACTGGCAGCACTGCGCTGATGTTGATCACTGACTGTAGGTCGAGTTCCAAAAGATGGGACAATTTGCCTATGGTTTCCTTCTTCATGCAGTACTTCATGATGAAATCAAGATACTTCTGGTCACTCAAAAAATAGCATTAAATTGAGGAAATAAACCATAAACCAAGAGTGGAAGACCATCACACCAGTTTGCCACCAATTTAGTATCCCATGCAAGTGTCCGCCAACATTTCCTTCTACCACCAGTCTCACCCGTAGTTTAAAAGTTTGCATATATAAATGAGATCTTAATAAAGTATTGAAATAAAGTACTTCCAATAATATACCACCTGTAACATTTTCAAGGCATCCCAAAGCACCTCACAGCCAATTAACTATTTTGAAGTGTGGTTAATTTTGTTATGTAGGCAAACGAGGCAGCCAATTTGCACGCAGCAAGATCCCACAAACAGCAATTAAATAAATGACCAGTTACTCTGTTTTGGTGCTTTGAATAGTCCCATTAGATCTTTATGCCCACCGAAGAAGGCAGACGGGGCCTCAGTTTAACTTTTCTTTTAAAGGGTGGTACCTCCAACAATGCAGCATTCCCTCAGTATTGCACTGAGCCTAGATTATGTGGTCAAGTCCTGGAGTGCGCTATTCATGTCCTTCGTGCAATTTTGTACAATTTCTTCCAGGATTTCACTGTTTCTTCAACTAAGGCCTGAACTGCAGTACTCTTAAAGAGCCATGCCTGAAGACTGCAAGAAGAATTTATGCCTCGCACGTTAACTTTAATTGTGTTTTTTTTTTAATTTCTTCTTAGTTGCAGTTATCTTTGTGGAAACTCAACTTTGTGGCAAATCAATCTGTCAAAAACGGTCAAGTGCGAAATGCACTCATTGCCTTACATTTGAGGCACAGGGTATTTAACTCCCAGGCACGAAGTTCCCAATTGCAGTCTATATCCATGCCACTCTAAAACCTACTTTAGAGGTGCATAAAAATGACAGTGATTTATTACTTCCCCGTGGAGAAGTGCTTCGCTCACACAGGACCCACCTTGGTGAAAAGTCTCTTGTTGGGAATTACACATAGGCAATGTTCTGCTACAACATGACTTTGAGCCCAACCTCTCGTCATGGTTCAATGATCGATAGCCATGGCACTGAATGTGGTGTCCATGCTCATAAAAATATTGGCCCAGAATTTCCTGGAAAGTTTCAGCATAACTACGGCGCAAGAGCAGAATTGCTGTATTTTTTCTAAGGAACTTTGCCTGGAACTGATATATGCCGAAACATCGCTACACACGAATTTCCTTGATCATTAGTGTCACTCCCCAAGCAAAGGACCAGAGAGCACAAATTTCCTGCACCAATATCAGTTCTAAATGAGTGAGTATAAATTTATGTCCAAAAATTTTAGATACAGCAGGACAATAAGTCACTATTTCTGGCGGTTTATAACGATTTTTAAAATACATTTCTCCTTACTGAGACCAGCACTGTATTTTCTATATCTTTGGGGGGGGGGGGGGGAAGAGGGGGGGTTTATGGTATAGGGATCCGTTCCATTAAAAATATAAAAGCTTCCACAATTGCATTTTCTTAAACATGCTGTGATCCATGTGCATAAATGATAGTTTGGTGGTCTCAAATTTTAATAACGTCAATAAGATTTTTTTAAACTGAAATAAGGAAGATGGCATATGTTCAGTGCTTTCCCAATTGTTTTCCCTTTGTTTTACACGGTTTTGTATATGCTGGTTTATGGTAATATTATTCTCAGGAAATTTGGGTGTAAATTCCCGGCGTAATATTCGCATAAAGGCGATCCAGGAAATTGCGGGATTAATATTTCCCGTGTTAAAAGGGCACTTATGGTCCAAATTCCTTCCTTAAAGTTACCTGACTAGTTCAGGCGGAAGTATACTCTGCCAAGTTAGCCAACGAATTAACATCCAACTTGTACTTCATTACTCATGAATGGTAAGGTATGAGATTGTCGAACCGCAATGAAAATATTAATACAACTGGCAGTCCACCAGCTCTTGGTCATCTTCAAGATGTGCCCAGACCATAAACCGCAGCCAGTGGTTCAACACTTACTTCAGGTGTTGAGACGGTGACAAAAAAAATGCCACCTGTCTCCGGTGCCGGTGCCTTAATGCAGCTGAGGTGGAAAATACTCGGCGGAGGAAGCAACAGCGGACAAGTCTTGTGTGAGCCTGGAGTCCGGGTCAGTCGCGGCTATGGACGGTGCTTTGCGCGCCAAAAACGGTTTAACGGACAATGGAGTCGAATCCAAGCGCGCGGGCCGATCTAACGGTGGTTGTGGGCGCGAGCTGAAACAGCGCGAGCTGCGGCCCCGCCCCGCCCCGCCCTCAGGAAAACACAACTGCGCCAGGATCCGAGGGCAGTGCGCATGCCACCCTTGCCTGTAAGGGACAAATGGCACATATTCCATCGAACTGAGAGTCTTTTACCCCGCAATTATGACCCTTTAAAATTTCATGCCCACTCCCACTCCCCTCCCAAAAAACAGAAAGTGGAAAATAATCGAGTCAGTGTACTGGTCAGGACTCTTTCCAAGAAGATGTCTTGCCCATGTTGGTCAAGACATATCATTAGTTTTTCTCTCCAGTTTTATCTATTTTGTTGTAGCTAGGTCCACACTTACCTTCAACAACTGTTCTAAATGCTATTGCATTTTCACCTTTGGAAAGCCATACCCTATTAAGTGGACCTTGTCGTCAGTGGGCCAAAGGTATATGGAGTTAGGTCACATATCAGCCATTATCTCATTGAATAGCGGAACAGGCTCGAGGGGCTAAATGGCCTCCTCCTGCTCCTATGTTCCTATGTTCTCTGTGAACATAATAAATAGGAGCAGGAGTAGGCCAATTGGCCCCTCGAGCCTGCTCCGCCATTCAATAAGATCATGGCTGATCTGATCCTAACCAATCTACTATCACAGAACCATCTCCTGAACCTAACCGAATTGGACACACGAGATAGGAGCAGGATCAGGCTACGCTACCCACAGGGCCATGACCGATCCGAACCTAGACTCATGTCCAAATTCCTGCCCGCTCCCCGTAACCCTTAATTCCCTTTACTTCTAGGAAACTGTCTATTTCTGTTTTAAATTTATGTAATGATGTAGCTTCTACAGCTTTTTGGGGCAGCATATTCCATGGACCTACCACCCTCTGAGTGAAGTAGTTCCTTCTCATCTCAGTTTTGAAAGAGCAGCCCCTTATTCTAAGACTATGCCCCCTAGTTCTAGTTTCAACCATCATCGGGAACATCCTCCCCGCATCCACCCGATCCAACCCCTTCACAATCTTATATGTTTCAATAAGATCGCCTCTCATTCTTCTGAACTCCAATGAGTAGAGTCCCAATCTACCCAACCTCTCCTCATATGTCCATCCCCTCATCCCCGGGATTAACCGAGTGAACCTTCTTTGTACTGACTCGAGAGCAAGTATGTCTTTTCTTAAGTATGGACACCAAAACTGTATGCAGTATTCCAGGTGCGGTCTCACCAATACCTTGTACAACTGAAGCAATACCTCCCTATTTTTATATTCTATCCCCCTAGCAATGAAAGCCAACATTCCATTGGCCTTCTTAATCACTTGCTGCACCTGCATACTAACCTTTTGAGTTTCGTGCACCAGGACCCCCAGATCCCTTTGTACTTCAGTACTTTCCAGTTTTTTGCCATTAAGATATTGGCACAAAAATTCGTGAGGAAGCCTTCGTGCGAGGGTAAGGCCTCCCCGCGATCTCTCACTGCGCATTGGCTTTTTCAGTTCCAGCTCGCATGAACTTGATGTTCTGGACAGCTGCTGTGCTGGGCTTGCGTATCCCACAGGCGTAGTTAATTCGTGCGAGCTGTGGGATCACGTGACTCAGTTAGAACCAATGGCAGCACACCATCTTCCATTCATAACTTTCACATAAGTGCTGTGAAAGCTATGAATACTATAGCCCCCCAAAAGAACCGCTAAACCTCAATTAAATTTTTTTTTAAAAACCATCACATTAATAAAATAAGTATAGTTAAATAAATTCACCATTTTAAATAAAAAATTAAATTTTTGAAAAAATTTAAAATCTTTTAAAAAGTTATAAAAATAAACTTACCTGTCTTTAAAGTCTCTAAAAAAGATATACCTGTTAAAAAAAATTCAAAATAATACTTAATTCACTACTTACCTTGGGGATAGGATGGGATATGTTAGGGGGAATTAAATATGTGGGGTTACGGGGGTAGGGTGGGATATGTGTACTGTGGGGATTAAAGCAGGGACAGGGTACTGGATTTGGATGATCAGCCATGATCGTATTGAATGGCGGAGCAGGCTCGACGGGCCTAATGGCCTACTCCTGCTCCTAGATTCTATGTTTCTATGTTAAAAGTGGGTCTTACTCCTCCTTTTTTTATGTGTAGAATCTTCCGTACTTACCTGCGCGTTGAAACCACTAAGTGCACTGCATGCGCGCAGCCTGTAGCGCGCACGCGGTTCACCTAGGACCCGCCCCCTTTTCCATTCACCAAGTGCCGGTTTTCAGCGCATGCGCAGTGCATGCAGAAAACCGGCAATTGGAGACAGAATACGCGAGAGTACGCAGTGCGTACTCTCGCGTAGCGGCACTAATTTTTGGGCCAATAACTTGCTCGACTATTTTTCCTGCCAAAGTGCATAACCTCACACTTTCCAGTATTGTATTCCATCTGCCAAATCTCTGCCCACTTACTTAGCCTGTCTATGTCCCCTTGCAGATTTTTTATGTCCTCCTCACTCACTACTTTCCCTCCCATCTTAGTATCATCTGCAAACTTTGATATGTTACACTCGGTCCCCTCCTCCAAATCGTTAATATAGATTGTAAAGAGTTGGGGACCCAGCACTGACCCCTGCGGAACACCACTAGTTACTGATTGCCAGTCTGAGAATGAACCATTTATCCCAACTCTCTGCCTTCTGTTAGATAGCCAATCCTCTATCCATGCCAGAATATTACCCCCAATCCCGTGATTTTTTATCTTAAGCAATAATCTTTTGTGTGGCACCTTGTCAAATGCCTTTTGGAAGTCTAAATACACCACATCCACTGGTTCCCCTTTATCCACCCTGTATGTTACCTCCTCAAAGAACTCCAGCAAATTTGTCAAACATGACTTCCCCTTCATAAAACCATGCTGACTTTGTCCTATTAAATTATGATTATCCAAATGTCCCGTTACTGTCTCCTTAATAATGGAATCCAAAATTTTACCTACCACAGATGTTAGGCTAACCGGTCTATAGTTTCCAGCCTTCTGTCTACTGCCCTTTTTAAATAAGGGTGTTACATTAGCAGTTTTCCAGTCTGCCGGGATCTTTGCTGAGTCCAGAGAGTTTTGGAAAATTATTACCAATGCATCCACAATCCCTACCACCACTTCCCTCAAGACCCTAGGAAGTAAGCCATCAGGTCCAGGTGATTTATTCGCCTTGAGTCCCATTATTTTACCGAGTACCACTTCCTTAGTGATTTTGATCGTGTTTATCTCCTCCCCCCCCCCCTCCGAATGCCCCCTGTTTGTCCAGTGTTGGGATATTCTTAGTGTCCTCTACTGTAAAGACTGATACAAAATATTCATTCAGTGTATTTGCCATCTCCATATTTCCCACCATTAATTTCCCGGTCTCATCCTCTAAGGGACCAACATTTACTTTAGCCACCCTTTTTCTTTTTATATAACTATAAAAACTCTTACTATCTGTTTTTATATTTTTTGCTAATTTACTTTCATAATCTATCTTCCCTTTCTTAATCAATCTTTTTGTTATTTTTTGCTGTCTTTTAAAGTTTTCCCAATCCTCTATCCTCCCGCTAGATTTGGCTACCTTATAAGCCCTTGTTTTTAGTTGAATACTATCCTTAATTTCTTTACTTAGCCACGGATGACTGTCTTTTCTTTTACACCCTTTTCTTCTCAGTGGAATATTTTTTTTTTGGAAGTTGTAAAATAACTCCTTAAATGTACACCACTGATCATGTATCGTCTTACCCTTTAATCTATTTTCCCAATCCACTCTACTCAATTCCGCTCGCATACCTTCATAGTCTCCTTTATTCAAGCTTAGCACGCTTGTTTGAGATCCAACCTTCTCACCCTCTAATTGAATATGGAATTCAACCATGTTATGGTCACTCATTCCAAGGGGATCCTTTACTAGGACATTTTTAATTAATCCTGTCTCGTTACACAGGACCAGATCTAAGGTTGCTTGCCCCCTGGTCGGTTCAGTTACATACTGCTCAAGAAACCCATCCCTAATACACTCAATGAACTCATCCTCAAGGCAGCCCTGCCCAATTTGATTTGTCCAATTAATATGATAGTTAAAATCCCCCATAATTATAGATGTTCCCTTATTACAAGCCTCAACTATTTCCTGATTGATACTCTGTCCAACAGAGTTGCAACTGTTCGGAGGCCTATAGACTACGCCCACTAGTGTTTTTTTCCCCTTATTATTCCTTATCTCCACCCAAACTGTTTCATTATCCTGATCTTTTGACCCAATATAATTTCTCTGTATTACACTGATTCCTTCCTTTATGAACATAGCCACCCCATCTCCCCTTCTTTCCTGCCTGTCCTTCCTGATCGTTAAATAACTTGGTATGTTTAATTCCCAGGTATTGTCACCCTGCAGCCATGTTTCTGTAATGGCCACAAGATCATACCGATATGTAGTTATTTGTGCCATTAACTCGTCTATTTTGTTACGAATGCTACGTGCATTCAGATAGAGAACTTTCAAATATGTTTTTTGACACTTAGTTCCTGCTTTTGCCCTTTTTATTACTTTACCTTTTACTCCATACCTTCTGCCCTTTCCTGACACACTCTGGTTTTTAATTTCCCCACTGCTACCTAAGTCTATGACCTTCTCTGTTGTCATTTTTATTATTTGCTCTCTAGGAACCTCCCCCCCACTAGTTAGTTTAAAGCCCTCTCTAAAGCCCTAGTTATATGATCCACCAGGACTCTAGTCCCAGCACTGGCCAAGTGAAGCCCGTCCCAACGGAACAGCTCCCTCCTGCCCCAGTACTGGTGCCAGTGTCCCAGGAAGCAAAACCCATTTCTCCCACACCAGTCTTTGAGACACTCATTTAACTCTCTAATTTTATTTGTCCTAGCCAAATTCGCTCATGGCTCAGGTAATAATCCACATTACCCTTGAGGTTCTGTTTTTTAATTTGACCCCTAGCTGCTCATACTCCTTTAACAGAACCGGCTTCCTTGTCCTATCTACGTTGTTTGTACCAACATGGACCATGACAACTGGATCCACCCCCTCCCACTGCAAGTTTCTTTCCAGCCCAGAGGAGATATCCTTAACCCTGGCACCGGGCAGGCAACACAGCCTACGGGACTCTCGCTCTCGGCTGCAGAGAACTCTATCTATCCCCCTAATAATACTATCCCCTACCACTACAACATTTCTATTTACTCCCCCCTCTTGAATGGCCCCCCATTCCACGGTGCTGTGGCCAGGTTGCTCATCCTCCCTGCAGTCCCTGCTCCTGTCCCCACAGGGAGTAAGAACCTTGAACCTGTTGGACAAGAGCAAGGGCTGCGGCTCCTCCAACACTACCTCCTGGATCCCCGTACCTGCCTCACTCGTAGTCACACATGTCCCTGACCATGGGCTACATCTGAATTAATTAACTTCATAGGTGTGACCACCTCCTCCCTGATGTGTCACAGTGTCTGAAGCTCAGCCTCCAGCTCATCAACACGGAGCTGGAGTTCCTGTAGCAGCAGACACTTGTCACAGATGTAATCACTGTGAGCCTCAATGGGGTCCACCGGCTCCCACATCTCGCAACAGTAACACATCACCTGCTCCATTCTATGTAATTAATTAAATTTTTTATTGTTAGTTATGGACACTCTCTGCCCGATTATAGATGCTAGTATCCCCTCTAATTAATTGGATTTAAATTAAATCAATCCCTCTAAATTACACCAGTTAAATGGTTTACCAACAGTCACTCTGCACCAGAAAGGCCTTATTAACTACAACCCACAGAGTTAAAGTTTGAAAAGAGCACCCTACACCCCACTCACCCGAACTCACACTTACCCAAACTCACAGCACTCTCTGCTGACTTGCACTGGTCTTTTTATACTGTTTGTTTGTTTACAGCCAAATGAGTCACCCCTGCTGATTGGTTAGAAAACTGGTTTCCGCTGCCTGCTGTGCCAATTTACTCCTACTGCAGTGTAACCTTGTGTCCAAGGAGACTGCTTAAATTACCAGGGAACAACTCTAAAAGGCTGCATTAATTAACACCAGATAAAATAAGCAGAGGAAACTTAGCGAAAAGTTGCTCGAATCGACCACAGCACTGACCCACCAGCTTAACATTGGGGCATTAAGCTCCCAAAAGATAAAATAAACACATCCTAATTCATCCCTGCAGTCACTTGTTCACCATCAGCAGTGGTTAACAGCACACAACTTGCATTGTGATATTCCAAGTCTGAGTAGTGTCCCTTGTACATCCTAACGTTTTAGCACTTACTTCTTTACCCTGAATGAGCCCAATCTGAGGGCTCAGCCTTGGAGGAGGATACATCCTTCATAAAGCTCACCCAACAAGTTAAGTGCTGAGATGACATAGACCTTAAAGGTACTTTCAAGGTAGGTGACATACAAACATATGAACAATGACGGGCAGGTAAAGTCCTTTTAAATTTCTGTGCATGTGCGGTATTCCAATGGAAAAGCTTGTGAGCGGCCTATGCGGTACCTTGCAGATTACTGCGTGGCCGGGCACGTGCGCAGCTTAGAGGGAAATTGGTAAAGACCCTCTGGTCCATGCAGCCTATCCTACACAATTGTGATACCTATCACAATATATACATTCTCCACCCCACCCAAAACCATGTGATAACCTGGGAGAGGTGAAAGACCAGATAAAAACCCAGGAACAAAATCTGGGAAATTAATCTCAGCCCCAGTTAGGCAATCGAAACTAGTCCAGGAGATCATTCTGGCCCTGAATTCTCTGCAGTACCTATCTTTTGTATGAGGTGATCTTCACCCCAGCCAGAAATAGGTCCAACTCTTGCTTGAAGTAATTCAATGAATTAGTGTTCACCGCCTGTTCCCCTGGGAAAAGAACCACCTCCTGACATCTACCTAGATCTGGCCTTATAAAACTAGATCTGGCCTTATGCAACTTGTTAGTTTGTGATCTCTGAAAATTGGCACCACCAATCTTTTCAGGTTTTCCTATATGGTAAATATAATCTGTGGATTGCTGCTCAGGATTTATGGCATAATGCTTCCTTACTAACCTGATAAACAGCCCTGTTTCTCTGGACAAACCTCCAAGCAGTTGGAATCATGGTTCTGCTAAGACTGTGACACTCCCTACTTTGAGTCCATTCATTTTCTGATATATCATAGAGAATTACATTACATAGGATGTACGGCACAGAAACAGGCCATTCGGCGTTTATGCTCCACTCGAGCCTCTTCTCGTCTTTCCTCAACTAAATCTATCAGCACAAATCTCTATTCCCTTCTCCCTCATATGATTGTCCAGCCTCCCCTTAAATGCATCTATACTATTTGCTTCAACCACTCCCTGTGGTAGCGAGTTCCACATTCTCACCACTCTTTGGGTAAAGAAGTTTCTTCTGAATTGCCTATTGAATTTCTTGGTGACTATCTTATATTGATGGGCTCTAGTTATGCTCTTCCCCACAAGTGGAAACATTCTCTCTGTATCCACTCTATCAAAACCTTTCATAATTTTAAAGACCTCTATTAGGTCACCCCTTAGCCTTCTTTTTTCAAGAGAAAAGAAACCCAGCCTGTTCATCCTTTCCTGATATGCATACCCTCACATTTCTGGTATCATCCTTGTAAATCTTCTCTGCACCACCTCCAGTGCCTCTATATCCTTTTTATAATATGGCGACCAGAAATGCACGCAGTACTCTTAAGTGTGGTCTAACCAAGGTTCGATACAGGTTTAGCATAACTTCCCTACTTTTCAATTCTATCCCTCTAGAAATAGACCCTTGTGCTTGGTTTGCATTTTTAATGGCCTTGCTAACCTGTGGCGCAACTTTTAGTGATTTGTGTATTTGTACTCCGAGATCCCTTTGTTCCTCTACCCCACCTAGACTCACACCCTCCAAGTGATGAGTGACCTCCCTATTCTTCCTACCAATATGTAATACCTCACATTTATCTGTGTTGAACTTCATTTGCCAATTATTTGCCCATTCGGCAAGTTTATTAATGTCCTCCTGTAATTTGTTGCAGTCCTCCTCAGTATTGACTATCCCCCCAATTTGGTATCATCCGCAAATTTAGAAATTGTATTTTTGATTCCAAAGTCTAATTCATTAACGTAAATTGTGAACAGCAGTGGTCCCAGCACTGATTCTTCTGGAACACCACTACCCACCTTCTGCCACTGTGAATAGCTACCCTTTACTCCCACTCTCTGCTTTCTGTATTGAAGCCAGCTCGCAATCCATTCTGCTACTTGTCCCCTGACTCCGCATTTTCTGACCTTATTCATTAGTCTATTATGGGGTACCTTATCGAAGACCTTTTGAAAATCTAGATAAATTACATCTACTGCATTACCATTGTCTACTCTCTCTGTTACCTCTTCAAAAATTCAATAAGGTTGGTCAAGCAAGATGTTCCCTTTTGAAATCCGTGCTGACTATTAATTATTATACTTTTTGTTCCTAGATGTTCTTCTATTTTCTCCTTTAGTAGGGATTCCATTATTTTTCCTACCATTGATGTTAAGCTGACTGGTCTATAATTTCCTGGACATGTTCTATCCCCCTTCTTAAACATAGGTATTGGGCCGAAAATTGATCCCGGGACGCGAGAGTACGCACTGCGTACTCTCGCGTATTCCCACTCCAATTGCCGGTTTTCTGCATGCCCTGCGCATGCGCTGAAAACCGGCAATTGCTCTTCTGAAAAGGGGGCGGGTCCTCGGTGCATCGCGTGCGCGCTACAGGCTGCGCGCACGCTGTGCACTTCATGCTTTGGACGTGCAGGTAAGTACTGAAGATTTTGGAAATGTAAAAAGGAGGAGTAAGACCCGCTTTTAAGAAGGTAAGTAGTGAATTAAGTATTTTTTTGAATTTTTTTTAACAGGTATATCTTTTTTAGAGACTTTAAAGACAGGTAAGTTTATTTTTATAACTTTTTAAAAGATTTTAAATTTTTTCAAAAATTTAATTTTTTATTTAAAATGGTTAATTTAATTAACTATACTTATTTTATTAATGTGATGGTTTTTTTTTTTAATTTAATTGAGGTTTAGCTGTTATTTTGGGGGGGTGTAAGATTCATAGATTTCAAAGCCGTGCTGTGAAACTTATGAATGGAAGATGGTGTGCTGCCATTGGCTCTAACTGAGTCACGTGATCCCACAGCTCGCACGAATTCACTACGCCGCTGGGATACGCAAGCACTGCCCAGCTGATCTCTAGAACATGAAATTCGTGCGAGCTGGATCTGAAAAAGCACAAGCGAGGTGAGAGATCGCGGGAAAGCCTTACCCCCGCGGGAACAGAGCGAGATCAATTTCTGGGCCATTATGTTAGCTATCCGCCAGTCCTCTGGCACTATACCTTTTTCTAACGAATTATTAAATATGTATAGTAATGCCTCTGCTATCTCTTCCCCAGATTCTTTAAAATGCATGGATGCAATCCATCCGGACCAGGGGTTTTATCCTTTTTGAGTTTGATTAGTTTATTTAATATATCCCTTTTTTTATTTTAAATGCCCTTATCTCATAGAAACATAGAAAAATAGGAGCAGGAGCAGGAGTAGGCCATTCGGCCCTACGAGCCTGCTCCGCCATTCAATATGATCATGGCTGATCCTCTATCTTAATACCATATTCCCGCTCTCTCCCCATACCTCTTGATGCCTTTTGTGTCTAGAAATCTATCTATCTCCTTCTTAAATATATTCAGTGACTTGGCCGCCACAGCCTTCTGTGGTAGAGAATTCCACAGATTCACCACTCTCTAAGTGAAGAAATTTCTCCTCATCTCAGTCCTAAATGTCCTACCCCATATCCTGAGACTGTGACCCCTCGTTCTAGACCCCCCAGCCAGGGGAAACATTCTCCCTGCATCCAGTCTGTCTAGCCCTGTCAGAATTTTACACGTTTCAATGAGATCCCCTCTCATTCTTCTAAACTCTAGTGAATACAGGCCTAGTCGACCCAATCTCTCCTCATATGACAGTCCTGCCATCCCAGGAATCAGTCTGGTGAACCTTCGCTGCACTCCCTCTATGGCAAGTATATCCTTTCTTAGGTAAGGAGACCAAAACTGCACACAGCACTCCAGGTGTGGTCTCACCAAGGCCCTGTATAACTGTAGTAAGACATCCTTGCTCCTGTACTCAAATCCTCTTGCAATGAAGGCCAACATGCAATTTGCCTTCCTAACTGCTTGCTGCACCTGCATGTTTGCTTTCAGTGACTGGTGTACAAGGACACCTAGGTCCCTCTGTACATCAACATTTCCCAATCTATCACCATTTAAATAATACTCTGCCTTTCTGTTTTTCCTACCGAAGTGGATAACTTCACATTTATCCACGTTATACTGCATCTGCCATGTATTTGCCTATTCAGTCAACCTGTCCAAATCGCCTTGAAGCCTCTTTGCATCCTCCTCACAACTCACAATCCCACCTAGTTTTGTGTCGTCAGCAAACTTGGAAATATTATATTTGGTTCCCTCATCCAAATCATTGATATATATTGTGAATAGCTGGGGCCCAAGCACTGATCCCTGCACTAGTCACCGCCTGCCACCCCGAAAAAGACTCATTTATTCCTACTCCCTGTTTCCTGTCTGTTAACCAATTTTCAATCCATGCCAGTATATTACCCCCAATCCCATGTGCTTTAATTTTGCACACTAACTTCTTATGTGGGACTTTATCAAAGGCCTTCTGAAAATCCAAATACACCACATCCACTGGTTTCCCTTTATCTAGTCTACCAGTTACTTCCTCAAAAAACTCCAGTAGGTTTGTCAAACACGATTTCCCTTTCATAAATCCATGTTGACTTTGTCTAATCCCATTGATATTTTCTAAGTGTCCTGTTATCACATCCTTTATAATAGACTCTGGCATTTTCCCTTCTACTAATGTTAGGCTAACCAGTATGTAGTTCCCGGTTTTCTCTCTCCCTCCTTTTTTAAATAGTGGGGTTACATTTGTCATCCTTCAATCTGTAGGAACTGTTCCATAAACTATAGAATTTTGGAAGATGACAACTAATAAGAACATAAAAAACATAAGAAATAGGAGCAGGAGTAGGCCAATCGGCCCTTCGAGCCTGCTCCGCCATTCAATAAGATCATGGCTGATCTGATCCTCACCTCAAATCTAAAGAACACAAGAAGTAGGAGCAGGACCCGGCCACTCAGCCCCTGGGCCTGCTACGGCACCCACAGGGCCTCGACCGATCCGAACTCAGCCTCATGTCCAATTTCCTGCCCGCTCCCCGTAACCCCTAATTCCCTTTACTTCTATGAAACTGTCTATTTCTGTTTTAAATTTATTTAATGATGTAGCTTCTACAGCTTCCTGGGGCAGCAAATTCCACAGACCTACTACCCTCTGAGTGAAGAAGTTTCTCCTCATCTCAGTTTTGAAAGAGCAGCCCCTTATTCTAAGATTATGCCCCCTAGTTCTAGTTTCACCCATCCTTGGGAACATCCTTACCGCATCCACCCGATCAAGCCCCTTCACAATCTTATATGTTTCAATACGATCGCCTCTCACTCTTCTGAACTCCAATGAGTAGAGTCCCAATCTACTCAATCTCTCCTCATATGTCCACCCCCTCATCCCCGGGATTAACCGAGTGCACCTTCTTTGTACTGCCTCGAGAGCAACTATGTCTTTTCTTAAGTATGGACACTAAAACTGTATGCAGTATTCCAGGTGCGGTCTCACCAATACCTTATATAACTGCAGCAATACCTCCCTGTTTTTATAATCTATCCACCTAGCAATAAAAGCCAACATTCCATTGGCCTTCTTGATCACCTGCTGCACCTGCATACTAACTTTTCAATTTTCTTGCACTAGGACCCCCAGATCCCTTTGTATTTCAGTACTTTCCAGTTTGTCGCCATTAAGATAATAACTTGCTCTCTGATTTTTCCTGCCAAAGTGCATAACCTCACATTTTCCAATATTGTATTGCATCTGCCAAATCTCCGCCCACTCACCCAGCCTGTCTATATCCCCTTGTAGGTTTTTTATGTCCTCCTCACTTTCTACTTTCCCTCCCATCTTTGTATCATCTGCAAACTTTGATATGTTACACTCGGTCCCCTCCTCCAAATCGTTAATATAGATTGTAAAGAGTTGGGGACCCAGCACCGACCCCTGCGGAACACCACTGGCTACTGGTTGCCAGTCCAAGAATGAACCATTTATCCCAACTCTCTGCTTCCTGTTAGATAACCAATCCTCCACCCATGCCAGAATATTACCCCCAATCCAGTGATTTATTTATCTTGAGCAATAATCTTTTATGTGGCACCTTGTCAAATGCCTTCTGGAAGTCTAAATACACTACGTCCACTGTGTCGTAAGAATGAGCCTTACGCGTGGTGAACTTAAAGTAAGCTTTAATCAACTAAAAAGGTGCTACATACAAAAGAGGTCTTACTCTATGCCTCTCCAGGATCCAACTGATCAGTCCAGTATTTATCCTGGACTAATCACAGGAAGTGATGCAATAAAGTTCGAGTCACAGGAAGCTGTATTGTGTTACCACATTCTCCCCCCCGCAAAAGATTAGGAGGCCGGGATGCTCCCTCCATTTCGTAGCCGCTGGACGAGGGAGAGCCGCACCCGTTTGGGTTCTCGTAGCGGTAGAGGGCCCCTAGCCCGTTTACCCGCCGCGGGCCGTGGACCAGAGTCCGAGTGATCCAGCCCGCTCTGTGAGGGGTCAGGACGATCCTGACTGTGTACTGGTGCCCGAAAGGGTGTCGGGCAGGGCTGTGGCAGATCCGTTTCCGAGCATACGGTACGGGGTGGATCGTGGCTGCGCATGCGAGCCCCGACGGGCTCATAGTCAGTCTGCCCCAGGTCGGCACGCTGGAGTGAGGTACCAGCCGGCGTCAGATCCAGATCGTGATGAGAGGCACCTGGCGAGCCCAGAGATGTGCCTGGTACAATATCATCCCCTGGTGTCCCTCTATGTTTCGGCGGGCAGGGAGCCAGATCCCGCAATGACACGGTAGATTCCCGACCGTCAGGATACCGAATATAGGCGTAGGTAGGGTTGACTTCAGTGAGCTCAACTTCATCTACCAGGGGGTCATTCTTAGACGCCCGGACATATCTTCGGAGTAGCACTGGTCCCGGTGTAGTCAGCCACGACGGGAAAGATATCCCATAGGATGAGCGACGCTGAAATCGGAAGAACCGTTCATGAGGCGTCGTATTTGTGGCGGTCGAAAGGAGGGACCGTGTGGAGTGTAATGCGTCTGGAAGTACTGCTTCCCATTGCTGGTTGGGTAGGCCCCGAGATCTCAAAGCCAGACGTACCGCATTCCAGATGATAGCGTTAAAACGCTCGACTTGCCCATTCCCGACCGGATGATAAGGCGTCGTTCTGCTGGCAGCAATACCCCGTTCCGAGAGATAGGCCTTGAGTTCTCCTGACATAAAAGAAGGGCCCCGATCCGAATGAACATAGGATGCCATGCCACAGAAAGCAAAAACCTGCTCAAGGCAGCTGATAACCGTGGTCGTCAGCATATTGGGGCAGGGAAAGGCAAACGGAAAACGGGAATACTCATCGACCATGGTCAACAGATAAGTGTTGCGAGTTGAAGAGGGCAACGGCCCCTTAAAATCGATGCTAAGCCGTTGCATTGGCTGGGTCGCATGTATGAGTATACCACCCGAGGGGCGGAGAAACTGAGGTTTCAATTCCGCACAGACTCTGCAGTCCGAGCACATCTTCTTTACATCCCCGGTAGAGAATGGGAGATTTCGGGACCGCACGAAGTGTAGCATGCGAGTAACACCCGGATGACACAACCCATCATGGATGTCTACGAGCGTAGAGGGTGCCATGGCAGAGCAGAATGCTCGTGTGAGGGTATCCAGAGCCACATTCTCCTTGCCAGGTCGATAGTGGATGGTGTAACCAAAAGAGGCCAATTCCAGCCGCCAAAGCTGGATTTTATTATTTTTAATTTTGGTCCGTTTTCGATTATCGAGCATGAAGGCGACCGATCGCTGGTCCGTGATTAAGGTAAAGTGCTGGCGAGCTAGGAGATGACTCCACTTCCGTACTGCCTCTATGATGGCTGTAGCTTCTTTCTCGACTGGAGGATAATGTAGCTCAGCCCCTTGAAAAGTCCTGGACAAAAATGCCACCGGACGACCTTCCTGATTCAGAGTGGCCGAGATCACCACCTCCGAGGCATCACACTCCACAACAAAAGGAAGACTCTCATCGATGGAGTGAAGAGCCGCTTTCTCCAACTGTTTTTTCAGGAGGTTAAAGGCTGCAACAGCCGCTGTGTCTAGTGGGAATGTGCTGGCCTTCAGTAGAGGTTGGATTCGGTCCGAGAAGTTAGGAATCCATTTAGCATAGTATGCAAACAGGCCGAGGGCCCGGCGCAAGGAGGCCGGATTCTTAGGTGGCGGGAGTTCTTGGAGTGGGCGAAGCCTTTCAGGGTCAGGTTTAATGATGCCATTGCCCACACAATAGCCAAGGATGTTGATGGTTGGTTGTGACTCAATGGATTTAGCCGCATTTAATGTCAAATTACGGTGCTGGAGTGCATCCCAAAATCGTTGGAGATTGGCGTCATGTTCCTGCTGATTGCGACCTGCGACAGTAATATTGTCCAGATAAGGAAACGTATCCTTCAAGTCTTCCTGTTTGACCAGGTCATCCATTGCTCGCTGGAAGACAGCCACTCCATTAGTGACCCCAAAGGGGAGGCGACGAAATTGATACAGCCGTCCATTGGCTTCAAAGGCCGTATACTGCTTGTCTGAGACCTTCAAGGGTACCTGATGATAGGCACCTTTCAGATCATATGTTGAGAACACCGTGTACTCAGCCAGTTTATTAACCATATCATCGATGCGCGGCAATGGGTATGCGTCCAAGTCCGTATATTGATTGATGGTCTGTGAATAGTCAATGCACAGCCGTTTCTTGTGAGGTTGTAGAGGGTTCTTAACAATAACGACCTGGGCGCGCCATGGCGACGAACAAGGCTCGATGATATCCTCTGCTAAAAGCCGAGAAATCTCAGCCGCAATAAAAGACTGGTCTTCCTGACTGAAACGTCGTGACTTTGTTATAATCGGTTTGCATCGAGGAGGGATACTGGTAAACAGTGAGGGTTCATCCAGTGAAGCTGCTGACAATGCATAGAACGGTAATCGAGGTCGTATATTAGAAATAGTGAGTTCAGGTTTGGATCCGCCGAACTCAATGGTGAGCTTCTTATGCTGCTTTTGAAAATCCAGCCGTAAGATAAGATCACTACATAAATCCTTGAGCACCGAAAGCCAGGTGGAGGGATACCTGTGACCATTAAGTGTTATTTCAACCATACAAAAGCCAGAAATTCTGGTATTAAGTGATGACTGAGCCATCGCAACTGCCTGGTCCGATGGGAAAACATGTAGCTTTAACTCTGCAACAATCTGTTCCCTAATGAAACTATCAGTGCTACCTGAGTCAATTAAGGCATCTAAAGTATGTCCATTAATTGATGCTTTTGTAGCTGCATGGAATAGGTTCTGAGGACAAGCAGCTGTAATTGGTGTCGTTGCACAAAGAGTGGCTGAAACTCTAGGTGTGTTTCTTCGAGAGGAAACCCGAGAGGAAGCACGATAGATGTTAGCCGGAACAGCTTGATAGGCCCTTACCGGGGCAGTTCGGTAGGACTTAGCTTGATAAGCCCTCGTAGAGGCTCTAGATAGGCAAACCTTTGCAAAATGACCCTTTTTGTTGCAATGACTGCAAAACGCATTGCGAGCAGGACAGAATTTCCGAGGCTGAAACTCATCACCACAAAAGAAGCATTTCTTAGATTGCCAAGGCTGCCACAGTGGGGTCATCATCCTCTTCATCAGTGAAGTCATCAGATTGATCGTCAGGGATAAAGACCTCCCTAATAGAGTTCACCTGTGGCCTCTTAAATTGCCTGACTGTAGTTAAGGCAGTAGACCGAGGTCTGGGCACTGTATAAAGGTCTGCATTTCTTTTTGCCAGATCTAGAGAGCAAGCCATGTCATAAGCTCTCTGAAGCTCAAGTGTCTTACTTTCCAGTAGACGCTGGCGTATAAATGGGGAGGCAAGCCTGCAGATGAAAGCATCACGGATCATTTCTTCACGGTACAGCTCAGCTGAGGCCGCCTGAAAGTTACAGTCCATACTAAGTATGCGAAGCTCTTGGAGGAATTTATCAATGGATTCCTCCGGCCCTTGTTGGGCTGTAGCTAGTAGATGTCTGGCATAGACCTCATTCGGTGTCTTAGTATATAGTCTCTTAAGCGTCCGAATTGCCTCCTCGTAACTGTCCCATTCCTCCACATACTGAAATACATTCGGGGTGACACAGTTGATGAGTATCCGCAACTTTGAGTCATCATCAGCCTTGCAGTATTCAAGAAAATTGTCAAACGTGCGATACCAGTGTTTCCACACCTTACCGGCTGCTGGGGTGTTTGGGTCCAAGTCAAGACGCGATGGTTTAAGGATGTTTTCCATGATGGGTGATTCCCTGGATCCTTAGTTCCGAGTTCGTCCAAAAAGTTTGAGTGCGAAGTTTTTCAAAGTTGATTAAATTGTCGTAAGAATGAGCCTTACGCGTGGTGAACTTAAAGTAAGCTTTAATCAACTAAAAAGGTGCTACATACAAAAGTGGTCTTACTCTATGCCTCTCCAGGATCCAACTGATCAGTCCAGTATTTATCCTGGACTAATCACAGGAAGTGATGCAATAAAGTTCGAGTCACAGGAAGCTGTATTGTGTTACCACACACTGGTTCCCCTTTATCCACCCTGTACGTTATGTCCTCAAAGAACTCAAGCAAATTTGTCAGACATGACTTCCCCTTCATAAAGCCATGCTGACTTTGTCCTATTAAATTATGTTTATCTAAATGTTCCGTTACTGTCTCCTTAATAATAGACTCCAAAATTTTACCCACCAGAGATGTTAGGCTAACTGGTCTATAATTTCCAGCCTTCTGCCTACTACCCTTTTTAAATAAGGGTGTTACATTAGCAGTTTTCCAATCTGCCGGGACCTTTGCTGAGTCCAGGGAATTTTGGAAAATTATTACCAAAGCATCCACAATCCCTACTGCCACTTCCCTCAAGACCCTAGGATGTACGCCATCAGGACCAGGGGATTTATCCGCCTTGAGTCCCATTATTTTACTGAGTACCAATTCCTTAGTGATTTTAATCGTATTTAGCTCCTCCCCCACTAGAGCAACCTGTTTGTCCAGTGTTGGGATATTCTTAGTGTCCTCTACCGTAAAGACTGAAACAAAATATTTGTTCAGCATTTTTGCCATCTCCATGTTTCCCACCATTAATTTCCCGGTCTCATCCTCTAAGGGACCTACGTTTGCTTTAGCCACCCTTTTTCTTTTTATATAACTATAGAAACTCTTGCTATCTGTTTTTATATTTTTTGCTAATTTATTTTCATAATCTATCTTCCCTTTCTTAATCAATCCTTAAGTTACTTTTTGCTGTCTTTTGAAGACTTCCCAATCTTCTATCCTCCCAAAAAGTTTGGCTACCTTATATGTCCTTGTTTTTAGTTGGATACTATCCTTAATTTCTTTACTTAGCCACGGATGGCTGTCATTTCTTTTACACCCTTTTTTCCTCAGTGGAATATTTTTTTGAAAGTTGTAAATTAACTCTTTAAATGAACACCACTGATCATGTACAGTCTTACCCTTTAATCTATTTTCCCAGTCCACTTTAATCAATTCCGCTCTCATACCATCATAGTCTCCTTTATTCAAACTCAGTACGCTTGTTTGAGAACCAACCTTCTCACCCTCTAATTGGATATGGAATTCAACCATGTTATGGTCACTCATTCCAAGGGGATCCTTAACTAGGACATTATTAATTAATCCTGTGTGGCGGATCGCCACCTAAACGGGCATTATCCACTTTTCCGTCCGTGGACAATATATCGGGCACCTTGCCTTTAAGGTACCTTGCCTTTAAGGCAGGAGAAAAGGAGTGGGCGGGGCCTCAGGCTTTTTCCAGATAATTCTGTAAGCAGTTTGTTTCAGCCATTTTTGACCAGGCAGTTGTATTAAAAAGCCTTTGTGTTCCACAAATGGACTTGGTCTTAATTCGTGTTTCATGGCAGCCTCAACATTGGTGACCTCGACGCTCAGAACGTATTCCGAGCACTGCAATGGCGGACACGAACGCAGTTTCCGTGAAACTGCCGGAGTTTTGGGAAAACCAGCCCGAAGCCTGGTTTCTCCAAGCCGAATCCCGCTTCCGGCTGCAACACATCACCACAGATGGGACGCAGTACGACTACCTCGTCACATCACTCGGTAGCTCCACAGTTTCGAAGGTTTGGACAGCGCTGCAGAACCCACCAGAGGAAGGCAAGTATGCACATCTTTAGGCAGCGCTCCTTAAAAAATTTACGGCCTCCGCATACCAGCGAAACTGCCACCTCCTCGACCTTCCAGGCCTCGGTGATGCCTCACCGTCAGACCTCCTCTCCCACATGCTCTCCCTCACCGACGAGAGCCCACCCGGATCCGTCTTCCGCACGCTGTTCATCCGCCAGCTACCTCTCAGCATCCGCCCAGCAATCGTGGCGTCCGGCCTCACGAACCTGGAAGCCCTGGCCGATGAGGCTGACAAGCTGCTGTCCGCTCACTCCAGCCGCGACGTCAATGCCTGGGCGCGCCCCTCACCGGCCACCACGCGGCCACAATGACCAGCCACCAGGCCCACGGGGCCTTCGCGCCCCACTAACCCGGGCCACTGTTACGACCACGCACGGTTCGGCGCCAGGGCACAACGGTGCACACCTCCCTGCTCTTTCAAGTCCGCCCCCGTACCAGCCCCCGCGATAGCCGTGGGCCACGCGGGCTCCCTGCTGTCCGTCACGGATGACAAAACCGGCCGCCGGTCCCTGTGCGACACTGGAGCTCAGATCAGCATCATCCCGGCGTCCTCCCTCGAAATCCAAAAGGGCGAATGAGGACCGGCGCTGGCTGCTGCTAACGGCTCGGAAATCCGGACGTACGGCACCCGGACAGTCACCCTCGACCTCGCTGGTCGCCACTACCGATGGGAGTTCATCACTGCCAAGGTGCTCTCCCCTCTCATCAGCGCAGATTTCCTGTGCGCCCACGGCCTACTGGTAGACATCCCTCGTCACCGCCTCGTGGACATGAACACCATGTCCCCCATCCTGGGCGCCATGGCCCCCCGTCAACCCGCCGACATGGCGTCACAGTGCCACGCCCGGGCCACGGATGACTACTCGGCACTCCTGGCCGAATTCCCGGCCCTTACCAATCCGACCTTCTCCGCGGAGGCCGCCAAACACGGGGTGGAACACTTCATCCCCACCACAGGCCCCCCAGTGTACGCCCACGCCCGCAGGCTGGACCCGGCCAAACTGGAGATCGCACGGACCGAGTTTCCCACCATGGAACAGCTCGGCATCATCCGCCGCTCCAACAGTCCCTGGGCCTCCCCACTCCACATCGCCCCCAAACCAGGCGGGGGATGGCGCCCCTGCGGGGATTAACGCCGCCTCAACGACGCCACCACCCCTGATCGGTACCCCGTGCCGCACATTCAGGACTTCTCGGCTAGACTGGCCGGCCGTTCAGTCTTTTCCAAGGTCGACCTGGTGCGCAGCTACCACCAAGTCCCCGTCCACCCCGCGGACGTCCCCAAGACGGCCGTAATCACCCCCTTCGGCCTGTTTGAGTTACTGCGGATGCCCTTCGGCCTCAAAAACGCGGCCCAGGCATTCCAACGGCTCATGGACTCGGTCCTTCGGGACCTGAAGTTGCTGTTCGTCTACCTGGACGACATCCTGGTAGCCAGTTCCTCCAAGCAGGCACACCTCGAACACCTTCGCATCCTATTCGGGCGCCTCAGCGACCACGGGCTCATCCTCAGCCCAGCCAAATGCCAGTTCGGCCTGGACAAGATCAACTTCCTCGGCCACCACATCACCCATGCTGGGGCCATTCCCCTGCCCACCAAGGTGCAGGCCGTCCAACAATTTCCCCGCCCCACCACCATCAAAGGCCTCCAGGAGTTCCTCGGGATGGTGAATTTCTACAACCGCTTCATCCCCAAAGCGGCGTCCCTCATGAGGCCCCTGTATGAAGCCCTCCGGGGCAGGAGCGGCAAGATGGCGGTCGAATGGACGCGTCCGCCTTCGACTCCACCATGACCGCACTCGCCAACACCACCCTGCTCGCGCACCCACGGCCCAATGCCAGGGTAGCGCTCAGCACGGACGCCACCGACCACGCGGTCGGCGTCGTGTATGAGCAGTGAGTCGACGGCGCCTGGCAACCACTTGCCTTCTTCAGCCGCCAACTACGTCCCCCGGAGGTCAAGTACAGCACCTTCGACCGCGAGCTCCTTGCGCTGTTCCTGGCGGTCCGCCATTTTCGGTTTTTGCTGGAGGGCCACCCCTTCACTGCGTTGGTCGACCACAAGCCCCTGACATTCGCAATGGCAAAGACAACCGACCCCTGGTCTGCCAGGCAGCAGCGCCAGCTCACGGCAGTGTCCGAGTTCACCACAGACATCCAACACGTCTCCGGCCGAGACAATGTGGTAGCCGACTGCCTCTCTCGCCCCGCCATTCACGCCACACACCTGGCAGTCGACTACGCTCAACTCGCAGCAGACCAGATCACCGACCCTGATCTGCTCTCCGCACCTACCAACCTACCAGGGCTACGCCTGGCCGACGTCGCCTGTGGCCCGACCGCAGTCACGGTCAAGTGCGACATATCCCTATGTCAACCTCGGCCCGTCGTCCCAGCGTCCTGGCGCCGCCGGGTATTTGAGAATCTCCACAACCTCTCCCACCCCGGTGCCTGCGCATCCATCAAATTGGTAGCCAACCACTTTGCCTGGCGCAGCCTTCACAAGGATGTGCGTACTTGGGCCAACTCCTGCCTAGCCTGCCAATGGGCCAAGGTACAGCAACACACGAAAACACCCCTCGAGGAGTTTACCGTCCCTTCGCGTAGATTCGACCACATCCATGTGGACATCGTCGGGCCCCTGCCGCCGTCGCAAGGCCACACACACTTGCTGACGATCGTTGACCGCACCACACGCTGACCCGAGGCAATTCCACTGACCTCTACCACCACCGCCGACATCGCCAGAGCTTCGTCAGCACCTGGGTCGCACGGTTCGGCGTCTCTTCCAACATGACGTCGGACAGAGGTCCGCAATTTACCTCTGAACTCTGGACCGCTGTCGCACGCAATCTCGGGGTGACCATTCACCACATCACAGCGTACCACCCCCAAGCCAACGGACTGTGTGAGCGGTTCCACAGATCCTTGAAGGCATCTCTTCGAGCCAGCCTCCAGGACGGCGCCTGGACCGACTGACTTCCGTGAGTCCTCCTCGGCCTGCGCACCGCGGTTAAAGAAGACCTCCACGCATCGGCAGCAGAGCTCATGTACGGTCAGCCGCTGCGCGTACCCGGCGAGTTCCTGCCCACCGCCACGACACCCTGGTCAGCCGACCAGCAACGCCACGACTTCGCCTCACCGGCGCTGCAGTTCACCCCGGTACCCATTGCCCAACATGGCGAATCCACCTCACACGTCCCACTAAGCCTGCACCAGGCACGGTTCGTTTTCGTCCGGCACGACGCCCACCGCGGACCCCTTCAACCCCCGTACGACGGGCCCTACAAGGTGCTACAGGCTGGGGACAAATTTTTCACCCTGCAAGTGGGCGACAGGACCGAAAAAGTGTCGGTTGACCGACTCAAGCCAGCACACTCGGAGCCCGGTGAGCAGGTCCCTGTAGCTCGTCCACCGCCACGCGGCTGACCTGCCCTCAAGCCGGTTCACCCGGCTGCTCCACGCCCGGCCGTTCCACGTCCACCGGCGTCCTACAAGAGCCGCTCCGGCCGGCCCATCAGACCGCCGCAGCGTCTCGTCCGCACCTCTAAGCGGATTCTTGGGGGAGCTGTTTGGCCGATCGCCACCTAAACGGGCATTATCCACTTTTCCGTCCGTGGACAATATATCGGGCACCTTGCCTTTAAGGCACCTTGCCTTTAAGGCAGGAGAAAAGGAGTGGGCGTGGCCTCAGGCTCTTTCCAGATAATTCTGTGAGCAGTTTGTTTCAGCCATTTTTGACCAGGCAGTTGTATTAAAAAGCCTTTGTGTTCCACACATGGACTCGGTCTTAATTCGTGTTTCACGGCAGCCTCAACACCTGACTCATTACACAGGACCAGGTCCAAGGTTGCTTGCCCCCTTGTAGGATCAGTTACGTACTGCTCAAGAAATCCATCCCTAATACACTCAATAAACTCTTCCTCAAGGCTGCCCTGCCCAATTTGATTTGTCCAGTTAATATGATAGTTAAAATCCCCCATAATTATAGCTGTTCCCTTATTACATGCCCCAACTATTTCCTGATTAATACTTCTTCCAGCAGAGTTGCAACTATTTGGAGGCCTATAATCTGCATCCACTATTTCCATGGCAACCTCTTTTAGTACTCTGGGATGCAGATTATCAGGCCCTGGGGATTTATCGGCTTTCAGTCCCATTAATTTCTCCAGCACTATTTTTTTACTAATACTAATTTCCTTTAACTCCTCCTTCTCACTAGACCCTTGGTTCCCGAACATTTCTGGGAAGTTATTTGTGTCCTCTTCCGTGAAGACAGAACCAAAGTATTTGTTTCATTGCTCACCCATTTCCTTGTTCCCCATTATAAATTCTCCCGTTTCTGACTGTAAGGGTCCTACATTTGTCTTCACTAATCTTTTATTTTTACATACTTGTAGAAGCTTTTACAATCTGCTTTTATGTTCCTTGCAAGTTTACTCTCATACTCTATTTTTCCCCTCTTAATCAATCTCTTGGTCCTTTTTTGCTGAACTCTAAACTGCTCCCAATCCTCAGGCTTGCTACTTTTTCTGGCAACTTTATATGACTCCTCTTTGGATCTAATACTATCCTTAATTTCTTTTGTTAGCCATGGTTGGGCCGCTTTTCCTTTTGTGTTTTTGCGCCATTACTCATCTCATCATCCAATGTCATGTCCACCTGTTCTATCTCCCTGGTAAATACCAAAGCGAAATGATTTCATATTTCTTCCATCTACCTATCGTTACCTGTGGTATTGTCCTGTCTATCCCTTAATGTATGATATTCCAGAATATGACTGAACAGTCTTCATTGAGTTAATAAAATTGATGCTTTAAAAAAAATCAAAAGAAATACCGAGTAAGAGTGTTGTCTTATAGAAACATAGAAGATAGGAGAAGGAGTAGGCCATTCGGCCCCTTGAACCTGCTCCGCCATTTAATGAGATCATGGCTGATCATCCAAATTCAGTACCCTGTCCCTGCTTTCTCCCCATATCCCTTGATCCCTTTAGCCTTAAGAAATATATCTAACTCCTTCTTGAATATATTTAATGAATTGGCCTCAACTGCCTTCTGTGGTAGAGAATTCCACAGGTTCACCACTCTCTGGGTGAAGAAATTCCTCCTCATCTCAGTCCTAAATGGCTTACCCCTTATCCTTAGACTGTGACCCCTGGTTCTGGACTCCCCCACCATCGGGAACATCCTTCCTGCATCTAGTCTGTGTAGTCCTGTTAGAATTTTATAAGTTTCAATGAGATCCCCTCTCATTCTTCTAAACTCTAGCGAATACAAGCCCAATCGTCCCAATCTCTCTTCATACGTCATTCCTGCCATCCCAGGTATCAGTCTGGTGAATCTTCGCTGCACTCCCTCCATGGTAAGAACATCCTTCCTCAGATAAGGCGACCAAAACTGCACACAATACTCAAGGTGTGGTCTCACCAAGGCCCTGTACAACTGCAGCAAGACATCCTTGCTCCTGTACTCGAATCCTCTCGCTATGAAGGCCAACATACCATTTGCCTTCTTAACCGCCTGCTGCACCTGCATGCTTACCTTCAACGACTGGTGCACAAGGACTCCCAGGTCTCGTTGCACTTCCCCTTTTCCCAATCTATTGCCATTCAGATAATAATCTGCCTTCCTGTTTTTGCCACCAAAGTGGATAACCTCGCATTTATCCACATTATACCGCATCTGCCATGCATCTGCCCAATCACCCAACTTGTCCAAATCATACTGGAGTTTCTCTGCATCCTCCTCACAACACACACGCCCACCCAGCTTAGTGTCGTCTGCAAACTTGGAGATATTACATCTAGTTCCCTCGTCTAGATCATTATTATATATTGTGAATAACTGGGGTCCTAGAACCGATCCCTGCGGTACACCACTAGTCACTGCCTGCCACTCGGAAAAAGACCCGTTTATTCCAACTCTTTGCTTCCTGTCTGCCAACCAGTTCTCTATCCACGTCAGTACCTTACCCCCAATCCCATGTACTTTAACTTTGCACGCTAATCTCTTATGCGGGACCTTATCGAAAGCCTTCTGAAAGTCCAAATACACCACATCCACTGGTTCTCCCTTATCTATTCTACCAGTTACATCCTCAAAAAATTCCAGTAGATTAGTCAAGCATGATTTACCTTCAGTAAATCCAAGTTGACTTTGTCCGATCCTGTCACTGTTTTCCAAGTGCTCTGCTATTACATCTTTTATAATGGACTCTAGCATTTTCCCCATGACTGATGTCAGGCTTACCGGTCTATAATTCCCCATTTTCTCTCTCCCACCTTTTTTAAATAGTGGGGTTACATTAGCTACCCTCCAATCCATGGGAACTGTTCCAGAGTCTATCGAATTTTGGAAGATGACCAGCAATGCATCTACTATTTCTAGGGCCACTTCCTTAAGTACCCTAGGATGTAGATTATCAGGCCCTGGGGATTTATAGGCCTTCAATCCCGTCAATTTCCCTAGCACCATTTCCCTACAAAAACTAATTTCATTCAGTTCTTCCTTCTCATTCGACCCTATGTTCCCCTACATCTCTGGGAGGTTATTTGTGTCCTCCTTTGTGAAGACAGAACCAAAGTATATATTTAATTGGTCTGCCATTTCTTTATTCCCCATTATAAATTCCCCTGATTCAGACTGCAAGGGACCTACGCTTGACTTCACCAATCTTTTTCTCTTCACATATCTATAGAAGCTTTTACAGTCAGTTTATATGTTCCCTGCAAGCTTACTCTCATACTCTATTTTCCCCCTCTTAATTAATCCCTTTGTCCTCCTTTGCTGAATCCTAAACTGCTCCCAATCCTCAGGTTTGCTGCTTTTTCTGGCCAATTTATATGTCCTCTCCTTGGATCTTATGCTATCCCTAATTTCCCTTGTTAGCCACGGTTGAGTCACCTTTTTTGTTTTATTTTTATGCCAAACAGGGATGAACAAATTCTGTAGTTCATCCATGCAATCTTTAAATGTTTGCCATTGCCTATCCACCGTTATGAACAAAACCTACTTCCCCATAACAAAAATAGAAAATGGTGGAAACATTCAGCAGGCCAGGAGCATCTATGCAGAGAACAGACAAGCTAATGTTCTCTCAACAGATGCTGCATGTCCTGCTGAGTGCCTCCAGCACTCTCTTCCCTTGCTTCAGAGTTCGAGGAATTCAGTAATTTGCTTTTTGTTCTACTTCCCCTTTACTTTCCTTCTCCTGTGACTACCCTTTTACACGTGCAACAGCTGATTAACTTGTGCTGACGCACCCTGGAATATGATACACTTTCTCTATGATATATTAGAAAATGTGTGGACTCAAAAAAGTATTAAATATTTGGAACAATCTATCAGATAAGTTAAAAAGATTCGGGTCATTTCAATGTAGTAGGATTTTAGGCTGAGCGGGGGAGCGGGGTGGAGTCCAAGAGGGTTAAGCTTTGATGGACCATATGGTCTTTTCCCATTTCCTTTTTTTTCATTTATATTCATTGGGGCAGATTTTGCAGTCGACGGCATACATCCGGAGTACGCCGCCGGCATCCGAATAGAATACGAACTTCCCCGATGGAGACCCTCCTTCGTGAACTTTCTCTCTGACGCTGCATATTCAAGGGCAGCATAATGGCCCACAGATCCCAGGGATGCAGCGTGTGTGGAAGCGTACCTGGGATCACGTGGTCCTGGTGTTCCAATCAGTACACCAAAGGAAAAGTGTCTACCTCCAATACTGATAACGTTCTTACTTGCATTTCACCCAAAGTTATATTTTTACAGAATTATCTGCAATTGGCTGTATTTTCAGAATAATTATAAGGACTCAGAGAATAAAGAGTTACAAAATGACCTGCTCTCTCTCTCTCTCTCACACAGATGCAAAATTATGAGATTTTTTCTTTTCATTAATTAGACTGTATTACAGTAAATTGTACCGTATTTATTCAAGATATCAAATTATTACTGCCTGTCTAAAATGAAAAAAACTTTTGATAAATTAAAAAAATACACTCCTTAAAGCATTTTAGCTATCACTGAGCCACCCTGGCTGCATGCAAACTCTGATTTATTTTCACTGTTAACATGGCTTAACCTGCAAAAGAACGGAAAGGTAGTTACTTTTGCAGTGAAACAGGCTCCTGCGCCTGCTTTCACTAACCGTAACATTTTCGTCCGTAATTGCTGGGCAGTTAGTGGACAATTAGCCTAACTCTGCGGCAGCAATTAGTATTACCCTGTCGGTGCAGATCATCTGCCAAGTCATAACTTGACAGAACGCAAGTTCGGGATTTAGTGCATGCGCAGGCACATGCGGAAATCCCGAACTTGCGGTCAATTTCAAAGGCAGTATGATGGCATACTCTCAGAGTACGCCGTCACACCCACCGCAAAATCTGCCCCAATATTTCTCTGCATTACATTTCATAACCTGGATAAGGAATTTGCTTCCACATCTGTCTCAGTGTTGCTCTTTGGTCAGCTGCTACAAATTATGCAAGAATAGCTTGGGTTAACTCTCTCACTCACTTAACTTTCTGTAGGGAAGTAATTCAACTTTACTTGGCACCTGTGTCATATATTATAGAGTCATAGAGTTATATAGCACAGAAAGAGGCCCTTCGGCCCATCGTGTCCACGCTGGCCATCATGCCCTATCTATTTTAATCCCATTTTCCAGCACTTGGTCCGTAGCCTTGTATGCTATGGCGTTTCAAGTGCTCATCTAAATGCTTCTTGAATGTTGTGAGGGTTCCTGCCTCTACCACCCTTTCAGGCAGTGAGTTCCAGATTCCAACCACCCTCTGGGTGAAAAAGTTTTTCCTCAAATCCCCACTAAACCTCCTGCCCCTTACCTTGAAACTATGCTCCCTGGTTATTGACCCCTCTACTAAGGGGAAAAGTTCCTTTCTATCTACCCTATCTATGCCCCTCATAATTTTGTACACCTCAATCAGGTCCCCCCTCAGCCTTCTCTGCTCTAAGGAAAACAACCCCAGCCTGTCCAGTCTCTCTTCATAGCTGAAGCGCTGCATTCCAGGTAACATCCTGGTGAATCTCCTCTGCACCCTCTCCAATGCAATCATATCCTTCCTATCGTGTGGCGACCAGAACTGCACACAGTAATCCAGCTGTGGCCTAACTAGCGTTTTGTACAGCTCCATCATAACCTCCCTGCTCTTATATTCTATGCCTCGGCTAATGAAGGCAAGTATCCCATATGCCTTTTTAACCACCTTATCTACCTGTCCTGCTGCCTTCAGGGATCTATGTACATGCACGCCAAGGTCCCTCTGATCCTCTGTCCTTCCTAGGGTCCTACCATTCATTGTGTATTCCCTTGCCTTGTTAGTCCTCCCAAAATGCATCACCTCACACTTTTCAGGGTTAAATTCCATTTGCCACTGTTCTGCCCATCTGACCAACCCGTCTATATCGTCCTGTAGCCTGGGGCTTCCCTGCTCGCTATTTACCACCCCACCAATTTTCGTGTCATCTGCAAACTTACTGATCATACCTCTTACATTCATATCTAAATCATTAATGTATACTACAAACAGCAAAGGACCCAGCACCGATCCCTGCGGTACACCACTGCACACAGGCTTCCAGTCACAAAAACAACCTTCGACCATCACCCTCTGCCTCCTGCCACTAAGCCAATTTTGGATCCAATGTGCCAAGTTGCCCTGGATCCCATGGGCTTTCATCTTCTTGACCAGTCTCCCATGCGGGACTTTGTCAAAAGCCTTACTGAAGTCCATGTAGACTACATCAACTGCACTACCCTCATCCACACACCTAGTCACCCCCTCGAAAAATTCAATCAAATTGGTCAGACATGATCTCCCCCTGACAAAGCCATGCTGACTATCCTTGATTAATCCTTGCCTCTCCAAGTGGAGACTAATTCTGTCCCTCAGAATTTTTTCCAATAATTTCCCTACCACTGATGTTAGGCTGACTGGCCTGTAATTCCCTGGTTTATCCCTACTACCCTTCTTGAATAATGGTACTACGTTAGCTGTTCTCCAGTCCTCTGGCACCTCCCCTGTGGCCAGAGAGGTTCTGAAAATTTGTGTCAGAGCCCCTGCAATCTCCTCCCTTGCCTCACACAGCAGCCTGGGATACATCTCGTCTGGGCCTGGGGATTTATCCACTTTTAAGCCTGCTAAAACTGCTAGTACCTCCTCCCTCTCAATACTAACTTGTTCAAGTATATCACAATCCCCCTGCCTGATTTCTATGCCTACATCGTCCTTCTCCATAGTGAACACAGATGCAAAATATTCATTTAAAACCCTACCTACATCTTCTGGCGCTACACACAGATTGCCACTTTGGTCCCTAATGGGCCCTACTCTTTCCCTGGTTATCCTCTTGCCCTTAATATACTTATAAAACACCTTGGGATTTTCCTTTACTTTGCCCGCCACTGTTATTTCATGCCCCCTCTTCGCTCTCCTAATTTCTTTTTTAAGTACCCCCCTGCACTTTCTATACTCCTCTAGGGCTTCCACTGTTTTCAGTCCTTTGTATCTGCCAAAAGCCTCCCTTTTTTTCCTAATCCATTCTCGTGTATCCCTTGACATCCAGAGTTCCCTGGGCTTGTTGGTCCCACCCTTGACTTTTACGGGAACATGTTGGCATTGTACTCTCTCTATTTCCTTTCTGAAAGACTCCACTGCTCTGATGTGGATTTTCCTACAAGTAGCTGATCCCAGTCCACTTTGGCCAGATCCTGCCTTATCATATTAAAATCGGCCTTCCCCCAATTTAGAACCTTTATCTCCGGTCCATCTTTGTCCTTTTCCATGACTACCTTAAATCTCACCGAATTATGGTCACTGTCACCAAAATGCTCTCCTACTAACACTTCTACCACTTGCCCGGCTACATTCCCTAGAATTAGGTCCAGTACCGCCCCCTCTCTTGTACATGCTGGCTTAAAAAGCTCTCCTGGATGCGCTTTAAGAATTCCGCACCCTCTAAGCCTTTCACACTCTGACTATCCCAGTTAATATTGGGGAAGTTGAAATCCCCTACTATTATTACCCTATTATTTCTACACTTCTCTGAGATTTGCCTACATATCTGTTCCTCTATCTCCCCTGACTGTTTGGGGGCCTATAGTACACTCCCAGCAAAGTGCTTGCCCCCTTTTTGTTTTTAAGTTCTACCCATATAGCCTCATTAGAGGAACCTGCTAAGATATTATCCCTCCTTACAGCAGTAATTGACTCCTTGATTAATATTGCGACACCCCCTCCTCTTTTACACCCCCCTCTGTCTCGCCTGAAGATTCTATACCCTGGAATATTGAGCTGCCAGTCCTGCCCCTCCCTCAACCATGTCTCTGTGATAGCAACAATATCATACTCCCATGTGTTCATCAACACCTTCAATTCATCTGCCTTACTCGCAAGACTCCTTGCATTAAAATAAATGCCATCCAGCCTTGCCATACTCCTTTGTGCCATTACATATTTGCTCTGCCTTCCAGGCTGACTTGTTTTTTCCTCTATATTTGGCTGTGCATCACCCCCTACTATAGCTCCACTCCATATCCCATCCCCCTGCCAAGTTGGTTTAAACCCCCCCCAACAGTACTAGCAAACCTCCCCGCAAGGATGTTGGTCCCGTTCCGGTTCAGGTGCAACCCGTCCGACCTGTACAGGTCCCACCTTCCCCAGAAGCAGACCCAGTGATCCAGGAAACTAAAGCCCTCCCTCCTGCACCAACTCTTTAGCCACGCATTCATCTGCTCTATCCTCCTATTCCTATACTCACTAGCATGTGGCACCGGGAGTAATCCAGAGATTACAACCTTTGAGGTCCTGCTTTTTAATCTGCTACCTAGCTCCCTAAATTCTTGTTGCAGGACCTCATCCCTCTTTCTACCCATGTCGTTGGTACCAATATGAACCACGACCTCTGACTGTTCACCCTCCCCCTTCAGAATGCCCTGCAGCCGTTCAGTGACATTCTTGACCATGGCACAATGGAGGCAACATACCATCCTGGAGTCACGTCTGCAGCCACAGAAACGTCTATCTGTTCCCCTTACGATAGAATCCCCTATCACTATTGCTCTCCCACTCTTTTTCCTCCCCTCCTGTGCAGCTGAGCCAGTCGTAGTGCCACGGACTTGGCTCTTGCTGCATTCCCTTGAGAAACCCTCTCCCCCATCAGTATCCAAAACGGAAAATCTGTCGGAGAGGGAGATGGACCCAGGGGACTTCTGCACTACCTTCCTAGTTCTTTTACTCTGTCTGGTGGTCACCCATTCCCTGTCTGCCTGTGCACTCTTTACCTGCAGTGTGACCACTTTGTTAAACGTGCTATCCACGAAGATCTCAGCTTCGCGGATGCTCCACAGTAACTCCAGCCGCAGCTCCAGCTCCGAAACGCGGATTTCGAGTAGCTGCAGCTGGAGACACTTCCTGCACATGTATTCGCCCTGGACACCTAAAGTGTCCCTGACTTCTAACATAGCACAGGAGGAGTACTCTACGTTGCCGAGCTGCCCTGCCATATCCTACCCTTAATTTACTCCCTTTAAATTAAAGAATATTAAATACACTAGGGACCTTACTTCCCTTTAAACACTACTTACTCCAAACTAGAGACCTTACTTTTACTTTAATGACTGGAATGCAGAAATACTGTAGAAATACTCACCACTGGTTCTCTGTCCCCTCTTGTGCAGCTTTTTAGCTCCTGCTCTCCTGGAAGCTGACAAAGTTGGAAAAAGAAAGGAACACCTCCCTCCCCGAACTCCCTCACTCACCAAACGCGCAGTTTAACACTCTGTTCCGATCTGCACTTTTTGACAGTTGAATCTGGTACAAAGTTGCAACCTACTACATAACATGGCCACACCAATATGCTAATGCATGAGGCGGCATTCAATATTTACAGTTTTATTTATTTTCTTCGGCAATATACTGTAATTGTTTCTGAACTTTTCAGCCATTCATTTTCAACAATTCGACAAATCAAATATGCAAGTAGTCCAGTGCTTTGTGCATGGAGTGATATATAATGCTGGTTTGTACCTGTGATTCCCCATGTAGAGAGCTCCTATTATCAGTCATGTTATCAAACAGAGGTGTTGACTTTAAGTCAGAATATTCAGTGATATATCCTGATAATGCATTTTTTGTTTATGGCTGATTTAATTCAGTTAATACACATAAAAACACCAAATATTGCTCTTTCATTAGGACGTGAGGGGCTGTTAAGCAGTCGAGTAGTAACAGGCATGTGCATAGGATCATTGTCTATCAGGCACTTACCATTTATGTGTATTTTGCCAATTTTTCCAAATTGAGTTTTGCCATTAAATATAGCATAGGTTACCTCTGAAGGGTCACAATACAGCTCTTCAATACAGATTTGAAATTATCAGAAAGCATTAGAAACTAGTAACAGTAAAAGCCCCCTTGTGGTGTCATGTCTAGCCATTCATTTAGTTTGTCTTGCAGCATATAGTTATCATTTTAATACTTTTTTATCGATAAAAAATATTTTAATATTCTTTAAAGTTACTTACACTGGATGAAAGCCTGTAAAGATCCTCACTCATAATAAATTCTATTAATGCCCATTGTTTTCAATTAAAATTCACAAGCAATGTATAACATAATAGTTTATTGAATATTCTTAAATTCTAGCATTTCAAGATATGTTGCATTCTCCTCTGTAAAACACTCACATATAACAGATCTGTTAAAACAAATTGAAATGCATTTTTGGTGATTTTGTAATTTCATATTTTACCCCAATATTTTGTTGTATTTTATGTAAATTCATGTTAAAATTAGAAAGGATTGTGTGAGAATTTAGAAACATTTGGGGAATGTAACTTTCCAAAAGGCTGCTTTTGCAGCTGGTGCTCAGGTTAAACTTTCCCAGCAAACTCCATAGTCTTGTTGATTTAGAAAGATTAATTATAAACTGTCTTAATTACTGGTGGAACAGTCTTGCACTGATTGAGAAAAAATGCTTTACAAAGTAAAAATATAATGGCCAAATGGTTGGTGACAAACCAAATAAGAGCTGTTGGTCAATATAATAAACAAAAGTAAGATATAAAAACAAAAGCCTCACTTGCAGTAATGACTACCATGACAATTGATTTGGTTACCACATATTCTGGCATAGTAGCTGCTCACTGATGGAAATTAAAGTGAGATCTTCCATCATTCATTTTCTGTGGTTTTGTACTACAAAAAAGCCTGGTTTGCAGCTGGACTGACCAGTCTAAAAACATCTATCAAAGTTCTGCTATAATCCTTCACTGTACATCCCAAATTTCACAGAGCAATGGTGTGAGTTTCTGATCCTTCATCTTCCATGACATCAATACCTCTGAATGGTTGTGGTTGAGGGTTCTAAGCTGAGTAAGACGGCCCAACAGCCGAGCAAAGCGCTGTGGACTCTCTGGATGATGGATCTTGGAGTATTTGTATAAAATCTCCAAAAGAGGCTCCTGTAGCTTTTCTACATGTGTTTTATTCTTTACATAGGGTCGATCTACAGAACAACACAAAGAGCCATAAGTTGTGAACAACCAAACATGGCATAATTTTATTACAAATGTGAAAGTACATGGGGTTGACTTTGACTTTTGGCCAAGGCATTAAGCATCACCTGGGTAGAGCATAGAAAGGAAAATCTGGCAGGGAGGTTTGCATGTCCCTAACAGTACCCGCTAGTTTTTTCTTTTATTGAAATTAATGGGAGGGAAATCCAGCTAGTTCTGTTAGGGGCGTGTGAACTTCCTTTCTGCGCTCTGCCTAGGTGATGCTTACCACTAGCCGGTAAAGACAAAAATCTAACCCCATGTTGCTGGTAGTAGTCTAATGAAATTATTCAAGTGAGTGAAGCAAAAATCAAATCATTTTTCTGTGCAGAAAATTTTTGTTTATCCAGGTAAAGGAAGCTGGAATGGAACCTTTTGCTATCCTGTGTCCACAATTAAGCTATCTCATCTTTCAGTTAGGCACTTTACAACCTTCTGGACTCAAAATTGATTTCAGATCATAGCCACTGCTCCTATTTTTTCAGACAACACATGCTGGTAATGTTTCTGCTGTTGCCATTTACAGCAAGGCCCTGTCTGCCCTTTCAGGAGGATATAAAAGCTCCTATGGCACTATGTACTGAAGAACAGGGGAGTTAGCTAAAATTTATCCCGCAACCAACACCACCAAGAAATAGTATATCTAGACAATTATCTCATTGCTCATCTATTTTCTTTACTTGTCCTGTTGCCACCCCTTTTTGCCTTGCACCATCTGTTCCTTTTGTCATTTAATCACTCCTGCCTTTCACCCTAACACAGACCTTCCCGTTTGTTCTTTCCTCCCCTCCTCCCCCACCCCCCTGCCACCTTTCCCTGCCTCTGTACTTGCTTAAAAACTGTTGGATCTACAACTTCTTCCAGTTTTGATGAAAGATCATCGACCTAAAACGTTTACTGAGTATTTCCAGAATTTTCTGTTTTCATTTCTCAAGTTGGGTGTGATGGAAAATAAAACTATTTCTATACTGCCACAACAATATATCTTAGCCTAGCTTCAGAATGTGCACTTTACCTTAACACTGCAACATTTTCATTTCCAAAATGTAACCATTCTTGAGTGCAATTGCCAATTATTACCAAGTTATGAAGAGTTTAATGCTGCGGGTCTACACCCACCAGAAAAAGCAATGAGACTGAGACAAACACAGATACCTCTCACAGGGAGTGGAGGAAGGAGATCATCTAAATACTGTGGGCCTGATTCAAGCCAGCTCACAGAAATGAAAGGAACTTGTGCTAATCCACTGTCGATGAATGGAACTCTTGAATAGAACAGGCTCATATGAATACAAGTGGTCAAAATTAAGATATTCTACATTTTGGATCAATTCAGGCCATCTTGAATCTAATTATAACTGGCCCATCACCAGTGTGAATATTGCACATACTGGATCTCATTGGGTCACAGAGAGAGGAACTGTAAGACTGTCTTGGTGAAGAGAATCTAAAACCCAGAGGCTTCATGGTACAGTTTCTTGTTATTTCATACACTTTTGTTTACCACATTCTGGACTGTCATTAAATATATTTTAGTTTGCATATTCTGGATTATCCCTACTTTAATTTCATGTAATAAATCTTAGTTATTGTAGCAAAATCAACTTAAAAAAAGAAAGTAATGCAAGTCACAAATAGCCCATCAACATTGAAAAATCTTAAAAAATGGTTCCATTTTGGCCATTTATTCTTTCTGTGCATAACACGGTGTGCCAGCAACATATCTGTAAAGCTACAAACCTCTAATCTCTAAATTAAAAATATAACTTTTCTGTTAAAACTCCAATAGCATAGTTATATATTGACAGACTAGTAGATGGAGATTTTGCCCATCACACATACAGATCCACTGAACAGTTCCCAGCTAAGAGGTATTAACTTCCATACCATTTCAGTTTTACATCACTGGAGCCAATACTGAATAAAATCTGTATTTGGTTGGATCAGACTTGCTAATTATAGTGCTGGTCCAACCTAATTAGTGAATGTTTTTACCTGAAAAAAGAATCGTGGTTGCAGAAAGTAGGGCATATTCAGTATCTGTCACATTCAGTTCCCCCATACTTCTGTAGAAATCGAACATTGGTGTTACAAATTCTTCACCCATACCTAGTTACACAGAGAAGCAACATTAAACTTTCCAAATTCAATTTTC
The DNA here is from genome assembly GCA_030390025.1 of Squalus acanthias. Classification (NCBI taxonomy): domain Eukaryota; kingdom Metazoa; phylum Chordata; class Chondrichthyes; order Squaliformes; family Squalidae; genus Squalus; species Squalus acanthias. Next base: position 46,928,336 of record CM059441.1, on the reverse strand, counting down.
AACAAAAACATGCACATGATCTTCGAAAATTCCCTAGATTCAGGAGAGGTCCCAGCGGATTGGAAGGTCACAAATGTAACACCGCTATTCAAGAAAGGAGGGAGAGAAAAGACAGGATACTACAGGCCAGTTAGCCTAACATCAGTTGTTGGGAAAATGCTGGAATCCATTGTTAAGGAAGTGGTATCAAGTCACTTAGAAAATCATAACATGATCAGGCAGAGTCAACATGGTTTTATGAAAGGGAAATCATGTTCGACAAATTTATTGGAGTTTTTTGAGGATGTAACTAGCAGGGTAGATTAAGGGGAACCAGTGGATGTAGTATATTTGGATTTCCAAAAGGCATTCGATAAGGTGCCACATAAAAGATTATTACACAAGATTAGGGCTCATGGGGTTGGGGATAATATAGTAGCATGGATAGAGGATTGGTTAACGGACAGAAAACAGAGAGTAGGGACAAACGGATCGTTTTCAGGTTGGCAGGCTGTAACTAGTGGGGTGCCGCAAGGATCAGTGTTGGGGCCTCAGCTATTTACAATCTATATTAATGACCTAGATGAAGGGACCGAGTGTAATGTATCCAAGTTTGCTGATGATACAAAGCTAGGTGGGACAGTAAGCTGTGAGGAGAACACAAAGAGTCTGCAAAGGGATATAGATAGACTAAGTGAGTGGGCAGTAAGGTGGCAGATGGAGTATAATGAAGGGAAATGTGAGGTTATTCACTTTGGGAGGAAGAATAGAAAAACAGAATATTTTTTAAATGGTGAGAAACTTTCAAATGTTGGTGTTCAGAGAGATTTGGGTGTCCTCATGCAAGCAACACAGAAAGCTAGCATGCAGGTATAGCAAGTAATAAGGAAGGCAAATGACATGTTGGCCTTTATTGCAAGGGGGTTGGAGTATAAGAGTAAGGAAGTCTTGCTACAATTGTACAGGGCCTTGGTGAGACCACACCTGGAGTACTGTGCACAGTTCTGGTCTCCTTATCTAAGGAAGGATATACTTGCCTTGGAGGTGGTGCAACGAAGGTTCACTAGATTGATTCCTGGGATGAGAGGGCTGTCCTATGATGAGAGATTGTGTAGAATGGGCCTATACTCTCTGGAGTTTAGAAGAATGAGAGGTGATCTCATTGAAACATACTAGATTCTGAAGGGGATTGATGGGGTAGATGCTGAGAGGTTGTTTCCCCTGGTTGGAGTGTCTAGAACTAGGGGGCATAGTCTCAGGATAATGGGTAGACCATTTAAGACTGAGATGAGGAGGAATTTCTTCACTCAGAGGGTTGTGAATCTTTGGAATTCTCTGCCCCAGAGGGCTGTGAATACTGAGTCTTTGAGTATATTCAAGGCTGAGATAGATAGATTTTTGGACTCTCGGGGAATCAAGGGATATGGAGATCGGGCGGGAAAGTGGAGTTGAGGTCGATGATCAGCCATGATCTTATTGAATGGTGGAGCAGGCTCGAGGGGCCGTATGGTCTACTCCTGCTCTTACTTCTTATGTTCTTATGTTCTTATGATATGTGATATCTGAAGTGTGATGGGTGTGTGCAAAAGTTTTAGAGATAGATAAAAATCTGTTAAATGAGCACTAAACACTAAACATAGTGACACTTTAAAAGGTCAGCTATATGCATAAATTGAAATGCTCATTCCCTTCTCATGAAATAGCAGCCCAGTAATAGAAAAATAATGAAGAAGATAGTCTCATCTGGAATTTGCAGCATTTCAAAACTGGAGATGTGCTTTTAACATATCTGCATCTGAGTGTGATTTGTATCAAGGGGTTTACTGTAGAAAGCAATGTAGTGGAAATGGCATCACATTTTAGAGGTAAAGGAACCCACCACAGTTTTATTTTGATAATCACTCAGAATCAATTAAATTATTTTCACTGGTTAAGCCACTAATTAAGTTACAGCCTAGGACAAAGGGAATTATTCCTTTGCTTGACTATGTTCTGTTGATCTGAGAAATTACACACTTGTAACATCATTATGATTGTAGAACGTCATTGTTTTGTTTGTATTCACACTTGAACTGATAAACAAAGATGCTGTGGGAATAAATACCACTGGTTTTTCCTCCTTCTTCTCCAATCCATGCCGCCAGAAAACCTGTTATGGTGGGGTGGATGGCTGAGAGATCTTGAGAGGATAGAGATAGATCCTGTTGTGGAGAGGGGCGGGATGTATTGATTTTTTTAAATGTTATCTTCAACATAGCCTCTATGTTGGCCAGTCAGTGAGAGGAGAACGTGAGCATGGTGCACATGTAGATAGAGGGTCAGGTGTGTGGATATCAGGGCTCCACTGCTGTGAATGCATACAATTACTGTCTTTAATACATACTTAGCATATGTGCTAACTCTAATGCATTGAGAAAATTATCACTCCCCAGATATTATAAAGATCCCTGCCCTACACAATTTCCCCCTGCCATCAATATGAAAATGAAATCAAGTGTGTCGCAATCTTTTTTACCTCAATTATTGTAACACAGTAATATTATAGGAACAGATGGTACCTAATGTGCGATTTGGAACTATAATCGAGATTTCATCCAAATGAGACTGCTCCATCATAACAGCTGGAATATGCTCTTCAAAACATTGGTTATGACAGCACCCAGAGAGTGTGGAATAGTGATCAGTGTCTGTAAAACAAAGGAAAGAATTGTTTGGAAGAGGAAGTTCCAATCATGAGTAGCCCAATGTGATATGCCAACTATCTAGAATCCATGATATAACAAAAGTATTCAGCAGAACTATCTGATTTACTTAAAAGAGGAGGGGGCGTCGCAATATTAATCAAGGAGTCAATTACTGCTGTAAGGAGGGATAATATCTTAGCAGGTTCCTCTAATGAGGCCATATGGGTAGAACTTAAAAACAAAAAGGGGGCAAGCACTTTGCTGGGAGTGTACTATAGGCCCCCAAACAGTCAGGGGGAGATAGAGGAACAGATATGTAGGCAAATCTCAGAGAAGTGTAGAAATAATAGGGTAATAATAGTAGGGGATTTCAACTTCCCCAATATTAACTGGGATAGTCAGAGTGTGAAAGGCTTAGAGGGTGCGGAATTCTTAAAGTGCATCCAGGAGAGCTTTTTGAGCCAGCATGTAGAAAGTCCTACAAGAGAGGGGGCGGTACTGGACCTAATTCTAGGGAATGTAGCCGGGCAAGTGGTAGAAGTGTTAGTAGGAGAGCATTTTGGTGACAGTGACCATAATTCGGTGAGATTTAAGGTAGTCATGGAAAAGGACAAAGATGGACCGGAGATAAAGGTTCTAAATTGGGGGAAGGCCGATTTTAATATGATAAGGCAGGATCTGGCCAAAGTGGACTGGGATCAGCTACTTGTAGGAAAATCCACATCAGAGCAGTGGAGTCTTTCAGAAAGGAAATAGAGAGAGTACAATGCCAACATGTTCCCGTAAAGGTCAAGGGTGGGACCAATAAGCCCAGGGAACCCTGGATGTCAAGGGATATACAAGAATGGATTAGGAAAAAAAGGGAGGCTTTTGGCAGATACAAAGGACTAAAAAGAGTGGAAGCCCTAGAGGAGTATAGAAAGTGCAGGGGGGTTCTTAAAAAAGAAATTAGGAGAGCGAAGAGGGGGCATGAAAAAACAGTGGCGGGCAAAATAAAGGAAAATCCCAAGGTGTTTTATAAGTATATTAAGGGCAAGAGGATAACCAGGGAAAGAGTAGGGCCCATTAGGGACCAAAGTGGCAATCTGTGTGTAGAGCCAGAAGATGTAGGTGAGGTTTTAAATGAATATTTTGCATCTGTGTTCACTATGGAGAAGGACGATGTAGGCATAGAAATCAGGCAGGGGGATTGTGATATACTTGAAAAAATTAGTATTGAGAGGGAGGAGGTACTAGCAGTTTTAGCAGGCTTAAAGGTGGATAAATCCCCAGGCCCAGATGAGATGTATCCCAGGCTGCTGTGTGAGGCAAGGGAGGAGATTGCAGGGTCTCTGACACAAATTTTCAGAACCTCTCTGGCCACAGGGGAGGTGCCAGAGGACTGGAGAACAGCTAACGTAGTACCATTATTCAAGAAGGGTAGTAGGGATAAACCAGGGAATTACAGGCCAGTCAGCCTAACATCAGTGGTAGGGAAATTATTGGAAAAAATTCTGAGGGACAGAATTAGTCTCCACTTGGAGAGGCAGGGATTAATCAAGGATAGTCAGCATGGCTTTGTCAGGGGAGATCATGTCTGACCAATTTGATTGAATTTTTCGAGGGGGTGACTAGGTGTGTGGATGAGGGTAGTGCAGTTGATGTAGTCTACATGGACTTCAGTAAGGCTTTTGACAAAGTCCCGCATGGGAGACTGGTCAAGAAGCTAAGAGCCCATGGGATCCAGGGCAACTTGGCACATTGGATCCAAAATTGGCTTAGTGGCAGGAGGCAGAGGGTGATGGTCGAAGGTTGTTTTTGTGACTGGAAGCCTGTGTCCAGTGGTGTACCGCAGGGATCGGTGCTGGGTCCTTTGCTGTTTGTAGTGTCCATTAATGATTTAGATATGAATGTAGGAGGTATGATCAGTAAGTTTGCAGATGACACGAAAATTGGTGGGGTGGTAAATAGCGAGGAGGGAAGCCTCAGGCTACAGGACGATATAGATGGCTTGGTCAGATGGGCAGAACAGTGGCAAATGGAATTTAACCCTGAAAAGTGTGAGGTGATGCATTTTGGGAGGACTAACAAGGCAAGGGAATACACAATGAATGGTAGGACCCTAGGAAGGACAGAGGATCAGAGGGACCTTGGCGTGCATGTACATAGATCCCTGAAGGCAGCAGGACAGGTAGATAAGGTGGTTAAAAAGGCATATGGGATACTTGCCTTCATTAGCCGAGGCATAGAATATAAGAGCAGGGAGGTTATGATGGAGCTGTACAAAACGCTAGTTAGGCCACAGTTGAAATACTGTGTGCAGTTCTGGTCGCCACACTATAGGAAGGATGTGATTGCATTGGAGAGGGTGCAGAGGAGATTCACCAGGATGTTACCTGGGCTGCAGCGCTTCAGCTATGAAGAGAGACTGGACAGGCTGGGGTTGTTTTCCTTAGAGCAGAGAAGGCTGAGGGGGGCATAATTTCAATGTAAGGGGCAGGAGGTTTAGATGAGATTTGAGGAAAAACTTTTTCACCCAGAGGGTGGTTGGAATCTGGAACTCGCTGCCTGAAAGGGTGGTAGAGGCAGGAACCCTCACAACATTCAAGAAGCATTTAGATGAGCACTTGAAATGCCATAGCATACAAGGCTACGGACCAAGTGCTGGAAAATGGGATTAGAATAGACAGGGCTTGATGGCCGGCGTGGAAACGATGGGCCGAAGGGCCTCTTTCTGTGCTGTATAACTCTATGACTTTTTGTACATCAGTGAATATTTAAGCCTCAGCGCAATCAAAGCAATCAGAACATGGGAAGTGAGATATTCATTGTAAAATTTTAATTTTAAGTATTGAATAAGATGATAAAATAATAGGATTACATTGGATTACATAGGATATACGGCACAGAAACAGGCCATTTGGCCCAACCAGTCCAATCCGGCGTTTATGCTCCACACGAGCCTCCTCCCATCTTTCCTCATCTAAATCTATCAGCATAACCCTCTATTCCCTTCTCCCTCATATGTTTGTCCAGCCTTCCCTTAAATGAATCTATACTATTCGCTTGAACCACTCCCTGTGGTAGCGAGTTCCACATTCTCACCACTCTCTGGGTAAAGAAGTTTCTTCTGAATTGCCTATTGGATTTCTTGGTGACTATCTTATATTGATGGCCTCCAGTTATGCTCTTCCCCACAAGTGGAAACATTCTCTCTGTATCCACTCTATCAAAATTTTTCATAATTTTAAAGACCTCTATTAGGTCACCCCTCAGCCTTCTTTTTTCTAGAGAAAAAAAACCCAGCCTGTTCATCCTTTCCTGATATGTATACCCTCGCATTTCTGGTATCATCCTTGTAAATCTTCTCTGGTTACTAATTAATGTTACGCAACGACTGCTGCCAACTAAGTTGAAGTAGTTGTGCATGCGCAGTTTCAGTGTTTTTTCGGTTGTTCGCTAACTGAAAAGAAAATATTGTCGCCATTACAAATAAAACACTTCCAGAGAAAAAGGCGGGGAGGGGGTGGTGAAAAGAGAACGCTACTGCTGAACACAGCCGAGTCAGGAAAAGAAAATCTGCGGCAGCAAAACACAGTAAACGTCCATTTTTATTAATTTTCTTCTCCTTTCCCTTCACACGGAGTTTGTGCTCCGTACAAATAAATCTCCGCAACTCTCCCCCCGCGAAAATATTATACATTAATACTTAAACCAACTCGCACTATTATTATACATTATTAAACCAACCCATAGCTCCATAGATTCCATAGATTCAGGCGTGCGATATGACTATATTATTATACATTGTTAGTTAAACTACCACAGATTTATGCGCAGAACGCTTCTGCGCAGCTTCCGGTCATTGGCAGCAGTCACATGTTATATATAAAAAACAGACCTGCTATTTTGGATAGCAATCGCCCGCTTAGAAAATGAGTCGTGTCGTCAGGTAGCTTGAACTAAAAGGTAAGCAATGTATCATGAGGCACGAGCCTCTACTGAGGGGGACACAAAATAGGATGGGCACAAGCCAGTGATCAAAGGGCAATAAAAGGGTAGAGAGGAAATTATTATATTCCAATCTTTTATAGGGTCAACTTTTTTAACACTGTATTTGCAAAATGTCAGATCATGGGTAGCCTAATGAACTGTGTATATTACTATTTACCTGGTAATCTGATGATAGTTATATACCTATGTTCTCAGATGGTAAACTGGTAAATATACATGTAGCATTGTGGCCAAGAGGACGCTGTGATGGTCAGTAACAGAGGGAAGGTATGGTGTGGGACTATTAGTGAATGGGGAATTTGGGTTGTGTTCATTGGTACCGCAGTTGGATGAGTCAATCACAGACAGCCCGGGCCGAAAGGGGCTGCCTGGGTTTCCTCCTCCCTTCCGCTTCCTCCTCCTCCTCAGCTGGTCACTGCATGCCTGGTGGCAAGGGTTGAGCCGTCATGTTGGCAAGGCTGTGGAGCATGCAGCAGACCATGATGAACCTTGAGATGCACTCTGGTGAGTACTGCAGGGCTCCTCCAGAATGGTCCAGGCAGTGGAAGCGTCGTTTATGGATGCCAAAGGTCTGCTCTATCAGCTTCAGCGTGGCAGTATGACTTTCGTTATATGCATGCTGCCCACATGTACGTGGGTTGCGCAGCAGAGTCATGAGCCAGGTGTCAGCGGATAGCCCTTGTTGTCCAGTAGCCACCCTCTGGTTTGTCGTGGTGGCTCAAATGCGGATGGTACAGCGGACTGCCGCAGAATGATGGCAACATGACTGCTGCCTGGATACCGAGCATTGACCTGCATGACGCACTGAGTATGGTCGCACACCAGCTGGACATTGAGGGAGTGGAATCCATTCCGGTTGCAGTACCTCTCCGAATTGAGATGCAGCGCCCACAAAGCGATGTGTGTACAATCAGTGGCACCCTGCACCATGGGGAAGCCAGCTATCCTCGCAAAGCTGTTGTGTGCTTGCTCCGCCTGCTTCTCTCTGGCAAGAGGGAATGAAATTTATTCAGCTCTCCTTGAATACAGAGCCTCACTCATCTCCCTTGTACAGGAGTGGACGGCGAACTGGGAGATGTTACACATGTCTCCTGCTCCAGCCTGGAAGGAACCCGACACGAAGAAGTTCAAGGCTATGGTCACCTTTACAGCCACTGGCAATACCGTCCTCACCCTGAACTGAGGCTGCAGGTCTGCCTGCAGCAGGTGGCAGATTTTAATGAGCACCTCCTTAGTGAAGCGGAGACGTTGCATGCTCTTTTCCTCACTGAGGTTGAGGTAGGAGAATTGCTCTCTGAAGACCCTGGATAGATATGGCCTCCTGCTGAGAGCCCTTCTCCCCCTCCTCCTCCTGCCTCTTCTAGCAGCTTGTCCTGGTCTGTGTCGTCTCTGCTCATTCTCCCTGTCATGCTGCAGGCCAAGGGGGATACAAACTACTGCACCCATGTCTGGGAGCAACTAGTCTGAGCAGACCCATTGCAAGTCAGTACCAAGTCCTTGAGCATGTGCCACACCACTCCTTGTAGACTTTAGGCAAATTTACAGAAGTCTAGAAAGCACCAAATACTTCTACAAACTCAGCAACAGTTAGTAGAAATCAATCAGCAACTAACCTGTAAGTAAGTGGTGATCCCTTTAAATAGCGCTGGTGGGGTCTCCGTCCTGCTGCTGAACACATGTTCTGCTGTGCGAGGTTAAGGGAGGGTGTTAGCTCCAGCGTTGAGGTTGAAAATGACAGCACTGGTGTCAAATCAGCATTACATGCTGATTGATGTCACGATCTGTGTACTCTGCATACATCCGACGTATGTTCCCAGCGCTGGTGCTAACACCTTCACCAAAATGGCATCTGGCGTGTCCCGCACCAGAAGTGTGTGCGCACTGCTCGGACGCCATTTTTGAGCCGTTTGCACACCACTGGGTAATGTAACCACAATTGATTTGGTACACATAGGCCTATCTCTCCATGACAGATTTCATGGCCGGAATTTTCATTACCAGGGCGGGTCGGGCGAGGGTAGTCGGTGTGGTGGCTCGGAACCCCATTCTACTTTTCATCCCGCTCCTCAGAGCGACTTTCCCTTAATGGCGTCTCTTAAGGCAGGCCTGTGCATTACCCGGCCCTATTAAATGGTACGGGTCTGATGACGTCATCGATGTCTCATTTCCAGCCAGGATATTTAAAGCCGCCTTGGCCACATTGCAATTAAAGATTCATCTACGAGTGTGTAGGCAGCACAAATCACCATCTGGTTATTGCTGAGCTTTGCACAGACGGCTTCACACAGACAGAGCACTGCACCCAGGTTCTCAGATGACTCCCTACATATTCTTGTGGAGGAGTCAGAGCCCGCAGGGAGGCCCTGTTCCCTGCTAATAAGCGCAAGAGATCTCCTCAGGAGACTAAAAGAGCCTGGCTGCAAATTGCAGAGGAGGTCAACAGCAGGGATGTAGTCAGGAGGACCTGGTTGCGGTGCCAAAAGCGCTTCAGTGATCTCATGAGATCAGGAAAGGTGAGTACAAAGCCACACCACCCTCATCCTGCTGTGCCTCTCATCACATCCCCATCACTCTGCCTTCCCAAGCCTAATCCTGCACATCATTACTCACACCAACATACCATGCACGTCCGCCCATCCCTCTCTATCTATATACTCACATCCCCATCTGACTAATCCACCCTCACACTTATCCTCATCCTAATGCAATCATACCAACTAACAACACAAAAGGAGGCCACTTTGCATTGGCACTTTGGCATTGGCACCACAATAAGAGGGAGAGAACCAAAGGTGGCTCCCCATCATTGGCCACATTGATAGCAGCAGAGGAGGTCGCCCTGGAGGTGTCAGGTGTTGTGGAGTAGCTGGCGGTGGGAGACAGAGAGAGGGGGACCTCTCAGCAACCTGGTGAGAGAATTACATCTCATACAGCCACATGGCATACAGCAGTCACTCATATGGGAACTGATGTCAGCAGCCAGTGAATGTTCATCATGTGCATAATGGTATCGTTACCCATTCTTGATATGACATTTCTAAATCATCTCTTTACTCTCCCACAGGTCCATCAAGAGCCCTCCCCCTCACTGTCCAGGAGGAAGAGGAAGACGACTCCTCAGAGGAGCCTCCAGCCTCTGAGGGTGCAGCATCAGTAGACATAAGCGCAGCCAGCACCAGCGCAGATACGCACACCTTGGTGGGTCCTATACGAGATAGAGTAGTGTTGTCAACTGGTGTCTCACAAGTCACAAGTGAGCAAGAGGAGATGGTGGCGACAGGGACAGCAGTGGAGACTCTTCAACGGAATGCGTAGGACGCTCCTAGCTCTGCTCAGCAGCATGCAGACGCTGAGCATTGGGGGCCATCGAGAAAGAGGGCGATCTTGGAGGTGCAGGAAGAAGTGCAGGAGGCTCGTACAGGTTTTGCGACCGCGATGTCTGCAAATGTGCAGAGAATGGAGGAATCTATCTCCAACATGAGCACTGTGTCGCAGGCGATGGCGACTGTAGGCTCTTCCATGGAAAGGATGGCCACCTGCATGGAGCAGCTAATGCGCCACTCACATGAGCACATGCTAGCTATGGAGAACAGGTGGCAGAGTCTCATAGACCTCCTCTCTAGGAGGGATGTCAACGTAGACTTGGGTCCTCATGGCCCCACTGCGGTGCATCAAGGTGCTCTCCAGCTCCTTGCTAGCAGGGAAGTGCGGGTGGCCCCTGAGAGGGATGATGGTGAGAGGGGACATGGAAGTGGTGGCTCCTCTCAAAGCGCTCACACTTCTCCCCAATTGCTTCCCCCTGAGTCAGAGCCCCAGGTGCCTCCTTGGATTGTGATGGCCAAGTCTGCCCCTGCTCAGTCGCAGGAGGAGCAGACTTTGGCAGGACCATCAGAGGCTCCAAAACCCAGAGGACATCCGCCAAAAGTGTCTGACGAGTCACAGTAGGTAAGTGAGCAGGCTGCCTCTACCTCTGCTGAAGCCACAGAGGTTGCACCTCGTAGAAGCACATGGAAAAGAAAAACGACACAGAAGTAGATGCACAAGGGTAAGCACATGGGTGTTTAAAGAATTGTTTTTGTTAAGGTTCCGTTACTCTTATGTCACATATAAAACTATTTATTTTCACCACTTTCCAGTCATGCCCATTTTTGTCTGCTACTTTGGAAGTGGCTTAGTGAGTTGGAGTGAATGGTCAGACACAACGTTACCTCCAGCAATGGGGGGTCAGTGTGAAAGGAATGGCTTGGTCATTGTAGGGATGCTTTATGGTGTTGTTATGGGTGTAATGCAGGAAGTTAAGTAAATCTGACCATGATGAGGCCATCCCTGGCCTCCCGGGCAGCAATGGGCTCAGGTGCGGCTGGCATCTGGAACTCAGGTACTTCTTGCTCCTCCTCGTCTTCTAGCTAATGCTCCTCCTCCTCCTCCTCCCCCTCCTCTGAAGACGCTGTGCGCTCTGCAGCTTGCTCCTCATGCAGCGCTAATTCTCATTGCTGCGCTATATTGTGAAGCGTGCAGCAGATGACCGCAAACTTGGATACCCTGGCTGGTGCATACTGAAGAGCTCCTCCAGATCTGTCAAGGCATCTGAAGCGCATTGTCAGCATGCCTATTGTTTGCTCTATGACACATCTGGTGGACATGCGGCCTCAGTACGTGGCCTCCTCAAGGGTGTCCTGAGCCATGTCATCAGTGGATAGCCCTTGTCTCCAAGCAGCCAGCCAGTTCAAAGAGCTGAGGAAGGGTGGACTGGCGCAGGATGAAAGTATCATGACAGCTGCCAGGGAATTTGGTGCACACATGCATAATCTTTTTATGGTTGCAGACGAGCTGCACATTGAGGGAATGGAAGCCCTTGTGGTTCACAAGCACTCCTGGGTGATGAATGGGTGCCTTCATGGCCAAATGTGTGTGGTCGATGACACCCTGCACCCGTGGGAAGCCAGCCAGAGCACCAAAGCCGAGCGCCCACTCAGTAACACTGGCATCATCAGTAGCAAAGTTGATATAATTGGCTGACTTGTCAAACATGGGTGATGCATCTGTGGGCGGCTGACTGCGAGATTCTGCAAATGTCTGCTACAGATCCCTGGAAGGAGTCTCAGGCGAAGAAGTTGAGGGTGCTGATGACTTTGACAGCCATTGGTAAGGCATGTCCACCAGGTCCTCTGGGCTGCAGGTCTGGCTCCAGTAAGCTGCAAATGTCTGCGATGACCTGGCGCATTAGCCTGAGCCTCCTTTGGCACTGCTGCTCAGTCATGTTGCGGAAGCTCATCCTCTGCCTGTATACCCTGTGTTGGGGGTATCGCCTCCGGCGCAGTGTAGCGCTGCGCTGATGTCCTCTGTCCTGTGGAGCATCAGGTCATTGAGGAGAAGGTTATTGGTGCTGTTGCTGCTGGTGTGCCTGCTGCTGCTGGTGTTAGGGCTGTTCCTGGTCCGATTCTGAGGACCAGGGTGAGACAGTATAAACGGAACCCATGCTAATGTAATAGATGGCAGGTCAAGTAGAGATCAGAGGACCAATCTGTCAATGGTGCGATAGGTAGTGGCAATGAGGTGAGAGTGGCTTCCAAATTTGCAGGAAAGACTTGCAAACTGTAGACACCTAAATCTGTGCTCAAAATGAGTCAGCAAGAGCCTTTCCCATAGGCAAGTAAGCAGGAGTCAGGTGGCAGTATTTATTGGGATTTCCATGCTCCGCATTAATGACCTCGATCAATGGCCACTGAGCTTCCGCCTCAGGTTGACAGATGTGGTTCCCGAGCTGCATGATTCCTGTGGTCATCCAGTGAAATTCAAAAGCACTGTTAAGAGTCTGACAACAAGGTATTAATGAGGTAAATTAGGTTGCCCCGCCTCTGCCATTTGGGTCTGTGCCGCGCTGGCAAACGTGCCCGAGTTAAAGGCGCGAGGATGCGGGATGACAGTGCGTTCCTGACCCGTTCCCATTTATTGTGAATTTTACTCCTGACCCGGCTCCAATCCTGCACACAAGGCTGCATGAAAATTCCAGCCAATGGCCCAAAAATTTGTGTTGATACGCGAGAGTACGCACTGTGTACTCTCACGTATTCTGTCTCCAATTGCCGGTTTTCTGCATGCACTGCGCATGCGCTGAAAACCGGCACTTGGTGAATGGAAAAGGGGGCGGTTCCTAGGTGAACCGCGTGCGCGCTACAGGCTGCGCGCATGCAGTGCACTTAGTGGTTTCAACGTGCAGGTAAGTACGGAAGATTTTACACGTAAAAAAAGGAGGAGTAAGACCCACTTTTAACAAGGTAAGTAGTGAATTAAGTATTATTTTGAATTTTTTTTAACAGGTATATCTTTTTTAGAGACTTTAAAGACAGGTAAGTTTATTTTTATAACTTTTTAAAAGATTTTAAATTTTTTCAAAAATTTAATTTTTTATTTAAAATGGTTAATTTATTTAACTATACTTATTTTATTAATGTGATGGTTTTTTTTAAAATTTAATTGAGGTTTAGCTGTTCTTTTGGGGGGCTATAGTATTCATAGCTTTCACAGCACTTATGTGAAAGTTATGAATGGAAGATGGTGTGCTGCCATTGGCTCTAACTGAGTCACGTGATCCCACAGCTCGCACGAATTAACTGCGCCTGTGGGATACGCAAGCCCAGCACAGCAGCTGTCCAGAACATCAAGTTCGTGCGAGCTGGAACTGAAAAAGCCAATGCGTAGTGAGAGATCGCGGGGAAGCCTTACCCTCGCACGAAGGCTTCCTCACGAATTTTTGGACCAATAACTCTTGTAAAATATACAGTTCATAAAATCACAAAATAAGTATAGCCCAGCTTAGCATATTCATAATAAAAGCTAGTCTCCCCATCATTACATTCAACTCTCTTTTAATAGTTCCAAAGTTTTTCAGTCCATTAATCATTCTTTTTTCTCTGTAGAGAACTTCCTGACCTCAATCTTAAATTTACTTTTCATCAATTTGTGTCTACGCCTCCTTCTCCTAACTTCATGGCTTACCTTTAAATAGTACTCCATATTTACCATTCTTATATTATTAAATATCTTATATACCTTGATAAGCTCCCCTCTGTCATCTCCTTTCAAGGTTGAATAGCCCAAGTTTATCTTGCCTTTCCTCATAACTGATACCAGGGATCATCTTATGGATATTCTCTATGTCGCCTCAGGGCATGAATATTTCCCTTGTGTCTTAGCGACCAGAATTGGACACAGAATCAAGATACAGTCTGATTAAATACTCGATTTCAATGGCAATCTCTGATTTATACTCTACTGGCTTAGTAATAATGAGTTCAGCATTCTATTTGCTTTGTTGATTCCTGCTGCATGATAACTAGATATGCTAAATGCCATGCTCTTCAATACTTCAACACCATTTGTACAACAATGTCAGCTTGCTCAGTGATAGTAGTCTTATTTGTGAGTCAAAAAGTTGTGTGTTCAAATCCCATTTCAGTTACTCAAGCATAAAATCTAGGCTCATGCTTGAGTACAATACTGAGGGCGTGCTGTCTTTCAAATGAGGTCTGAAACTGAGGTCCCATCTTCCTGTTCAAGTGGATATAAAAGATCTCATGGCACTATTTAAAGAAGAGTTGGGAGTTCTCCTGGTGCCCTATTTTACCTCAACCAATACCACCAAACATAGATTGTATATTTATTTCATTGATGCTGTGGGTCCTTGCTGTGTGTAAATTTCTGTGAAGCACTTTGGGACATTCCAAGGATGTGACAGATACGATCAAAATGCAATTATTATACCACCCATTACTTATTCCAAGGCCCAGTACCATATACTGAATTTTATTTGCCACTGTTCAACCCAACTACAAATTTGGTTGGCTGCCTCATGAGATTTAAATGAGAGAAAGAGAGAGAACTTGCATTTATATAGTGACTTTCTTGACCTCGGGACATGTACAGCCAATATTCACGCCCAGTACTTTTGAAGTGCAGTCATCTTTGTAATGTAGGAAATGCATCAGCCAATCTGCGCACAGCAAGGTCCCACAAACAACAATGAGATAATGACCAGTTAATCATGATGTTGGTTGAGGGATACTGCTCTCACAGTTTAGCATTGTCCAAAAATTTGACAATATACATTCAGTTTCTGATTCCATCATTGACGTAAATTAGAAACAGTAGAGGCTCCAGCACCAACCCCTAATGCACTCCACTCAGTTTTTCCCTCTACCCTATCATAGTTTCTTTAAGAAGCATCTGTTGCTTCTTTTCCTTCAATAACTTTCTTATCCATTTTCAGACTTCACCTTCCATTCTTACTGAGCTTATGTAGCAGCCCTGTGTGTGGAACTTTCTGAGAGTCAATGTGCATATATCATAAAGCTTTGGATAGCTTGGGGGAAAAACCTCCTGAAAAAAGTGATATAGGTTGGTTAGGCAAGTCCTTCCCCTTCTGAAACTGTTTTAGCTGATAGTTGCCAGATTATTAACATACAGTGTCAGCTGTGGCTCAGTGGGGAGCACTCTCACCTTCTGAGTCAGAAGGTTGTGGGTTCAAGTCCCATTCTGGAGACTGGAGCACAGATATAGGCTGACACTCCAGTGAAGTAATGAGAGAGTGCTGCACTGTCAATCAAACTGAGACTCAGTCTGTCCTCTCAATATCCCACTGCACTATTCAAAGAAAAGCAGGGGAGTTCTCATGGTATCCCCAACCAACATCACTAAAACAGGTTATCTGATCATTATCACACTCCTGTTTGTGGAATCTTGCTGTGTGCCAATTGGCTGCTACATTTTCTGTATAACGAAGGCACTGTTAGTGATGAAGTAGCCACTCTTTATTTGAACTTCCCATTACTCACCCTGGATAAATTGGTGACTACTCTGTGTGAAGCGCTGGTTGTACAGCTGTGCAGACCGGAGGAACATCACTTCCACTGTGGAACCTTTTAGCAACGCAATCTGGTCTTCGTGGTCTAATGTCTGGAATCCTTAAACAATACACACACTACTGAATTTCCAGAGTGTAACATTTAATCTCTTATATGCTCCATTCAGTATACATAAAAAGCAAATCATCAACAACAATATCACAAAAAACTGTTTTGAAAATGATTTATATTATCGAATGTTTGGTATTTTTTCAAATACTATTTCTTCATCAGTCGGAATCATTTCTATATTTAAAACTAAATAATACATTTTCTTTTCTCCGCATGCATTTGCTCACCAAGGTAAAGAATACACGGACAAAAGAAAGAATATTAGGGGCAGATTTTCTTACCCTATACACCTGGGGAACATTCAGGTCTCATGGGGAAAGGAGAGGAACAAAGGGCGGGGAACCGTGAGAAGAAAGTCCCGACTGTTGCCAAAGAATTTCATGGGGAGCTTCCGGGAGGCACAATCAAGGGGCATATATGCAAATGAAGCAGGAGTCCTCAATGGGGCCTTTTACCTCATTTTACTCTACTTTCACTAGACAGGTGACAAAATGCAAGGGCACCCAGAAGAAGTAGATGATAGCCCTTGACCTGGCCCTTCTCAGCTCAGAGGATCTGAGAGGGACAGAGAACAAGACCAGGGAGGCCTAGAAAGACGTGACATCTTTTTATAGGGCCTCAATGGTTTCCACTGAGAAAAATAATGCATTTCCGATATACAATGATTATTTTGAATTTGAAATGTTCAAATTAGCTCTTTGTCTGTTTATGTCTCTCTCGGCTAGGGTTTTTCTCTCTTTGAAGTAAAAGTTAAACACACAATAATATAAATGTGATTTTTTTCCCCAAAATAAAACTGCAACTTTTTTTTTAATCATTTGGAAAAACAAAGGAACTATGTAATTCTATTGCAGCAGAAGGATGCACACATAAGAACATTAGAAATAGGAGCAGGAGTCGGCCATTTGTCCCCTCGAGCCTGCTCCGCCATTCAATAAGATCATGGCTGATCTTCAACCTCAGCTCCACTTTCCTCCATATCCCTTGATTCCCTTAATATCCAAAAATCTATTGATCTCTTTCTTGAATATACTCAACGTCTGAGCCTCCACAGCTCTCTGGGGTAGAGAATTCCAAAGATTCACCACCCTCTGAGTGAAGAAATTTCACCTAATTTCAGTCCTAAATGGCCAACCCCTTATTCTGAGACTGTGACCCTTGGTTCTAGATTCCCCAGCCAGGGGAAACATCCTCCCTGCATCTACCCTGTCAAGCCCTGTAAGAATTTTGTATGTTTCAATGAGATCACCTCTCATTCTTCTAAGCACCTCGGCAGTTGCAGTGAGAGAAGCATAATAGACAAGTGTGATAAGAAAGGTAGGTACATATCAGCTTGGCTCAGATAGTTGTACTCTACCTCTTATTCCGAAGTTTGCAAGTTGCTGTAGATAGATATTAAAGAGATTTGCTGTCAGCTCTGATCACTGTATTGCAACAAAAATGGGGCATTTCTGGATTTAGTGCTGTTGTGCGTTGGACTGATGGAACTTTACTTGCAGGCCCTGTTCCCATAGTATAATAACACTGAAAATTTGAACCCTTCTCACCTGGCAATCTTTTGGTAAACTCCACTAATACTTCAACATGTAGTGTGGCATTCTCTGAGAGCCGGAGAAAGTCCTCCACAGGATTTGCAAGTTCCAGCAGCTGAATCATAAAGAATAATGATATCAGAAACTGCACACAAAGGTTTCTTTAAAAATAAAATTGGTTAATCATCATAATCCCATAAGAGGAATATAATGTGTGTTGAATATTTTTTTCCCACAAGTGTTACAATAACCAGTGGGAACTATCTTAAATCCTGTTTGCCCTGTACTACAGTGGAAATATGAATTCCATGCTTTTGCAGTGGAAAAAGAACACTTTTTATTCAGCAATCTTCCACCCCAAGCATTCAGCATCATTCAGGATATATGCCAATACAGAGACCATGTAGAAGCACTCTATTTGATATTACCACCAGTGAAAGATCGACTGTTAGGCACAGAACAAAGGGTAAAAGCTCAAACATCAATTTGTTTCTCTGGAATGATGGGATGAAAAAACTTGTTATGGACCCTTATGCTAGGGATAGGTATCTACTCTAACTTAATTTGTTTTGTGATGAAATCAGCACAAACTAGACGGATGGCATTTTCTCTCCTTTAACTATATTATCTGGTGTCTTACCATTTCAGTCTTTCTCTGGACCAAATCATCAACTGCTACAGTTCAACAGCTACTAATTCAGAAGCATTCTGGTTTTCCTGCTCCAGCTGCTTCTACTTCTGCTTTATCAACTAATGAGACTTTGTGGAATTATTTGCATTAGATCAACTGGGCTTGACACCACCTCGATCGATAGAGGTGGTCTGACATTGACAGCTAAAATGATTGTTAACTTTTTTCACTCCTAACTTCTTATATTTTTTTTCCTTTGATTTACATAAATATCAGCCCAGTAAAAAGATTATGCCTCAGACCAGATAAAAACAAAATAAACTTGGTGAACCCTGCACTATATATATCAACATGGATGAAAAGATGTCAAATTTAATTGCACGTTTATATGATCTTTACACAGCCAAAAGCATGGAATACGGTACTGCTGCTGGACTGAGGGTAGAATCACATATAAATCTGGACCAAATTACTTTTGGTTCTATTGAAATAAAGGTATTTATGTAGCTATAATATTTAAGTGCAAAAAAGAGTTGTTTTAAATACATTTTCAGTACATACAAATTTTCTTGCTGCTTCTTGTGGTATTCGGTACTTGTGATGAGCTTCCACAATGTAATCAAGGAGCCGTTGTTGCTCAGCTGTAAACTCTACTCTCTCCTGGATCTGTACGAAAAATGGAAAATTACTCAGACTACCCCAGTTGATCCAGTTTCATCAATCCTCTAGATGCACTGTGGAGAGGCATGGAGTTAGATCTGCAGTGCGTTTTGATGTGATTCGCCAGCATACTCTGCCATAATGCCTTGAAGCACTAATTTACTTATTCTGTGGGTTAGAATTCCATGTAGGTGGCAGGGAATAAACACAAATCGCACAGTGATGCATAAGTATTGAGATTCCTTACACTGAAAAACCAAAGGAAGCATTAAAATACACAGGCACCTCATCTGCCTTTTTTGGCATCATCATTATTCAAAGGTCTCATGAGCACACCAATGTATTTTTTTTTTGAAAGATCTGCCTTTTCAACATATACCAACAGATTTTCCCATAGTGTCGATCACGGTGAGACAGTGGTTACCTAGAAATGATTTTAAACTGCCTGTTTCTTGTGTGATTGATGCAAGCCACATGGACCTGCGGGCTTCCATGTAGAGAAATGGTCCTTTTGCATGAATAAAAGTAGATACTACTCCATTAATGTCCCAGCTAGTGTATGATCATTAGCACAAAATTGTGCACATAAATGCTGGGTTCCCTGGCATCCTGCACACTGCCTTCATCCACACAAAATTCAGTATCCCATCCTTGTTTGAAGAAAGACAAGGATCAAAGGGTTGGCCGGTAGGGGACTTTGCCTAACCACTCTCGCCATGGTTAATGACACCACTGCGAGCTCCATCAAATGATGCAGAGCAGAGATATAATGAAGCTCATACTTCCACTAGAGTGACCATTGGGAGCACCATTGACATTCTGAAACAGAGGTTCCCATGCCTGGAGCATTGCAGGGGTGCCCTGCAATATAATCCAGGGAAGGTATATAAGATCATAATGGTCTTCTGTGTGCTCCATAACCAAGCCATTGACAAGGGCAAGCACCTGGTGGAGTAAGAAGTGGAGCGGGCAGAGGAGGTGCAGGTGATACATCAGATGAGCAAGACAAGACTTCAGACAGACCACAGGGCAGTCAAGCTGCTACTGGCCAAAGCTGCTGGAGAAATCTCATCCTGGAAACAACAACAGCAACACATGAGCAGCAACAACAACATGCATTTATATAGCACCTTTATAGTAGAAAAATGTTCCTAAGTGCTTCACTGAGATGTAATCTAAAATTGGAGGCTGAGCCAAAGAAAGAAATAGTAGGAGGGGTGACCAAAAGCTTGATCGAAGAGATGGCTTTTAAGGAAGGTCTTAAAGGAGGAGAGGGAAGTAGAGAGGCAGAGGGGTTCAGAAAGGGAATTCCAGAGCATGGGACATAGGCAGCTGAGGGATGGCTGCCAATGGTAGGGCAAAGAGAGGTAAAATGCATAAGGCCAGAGTCACAAAAACAGAGAGTTTGGGAGGAGGTTGTAGGACTGGAGCAGGTTACAAAGATAGGGAAGCGCAAGGCCATGAAGAGATAGTAACACAAGGATGAAAATTTTAAATTGAAGGTGTTGGAGGACCGAGAGCCGGTGTAGGTCAACGAGGACAGGTAACGGGCGACCAGAATTGCGTGCAGAATAGGATACAGACAGCAGAGTACTGAATGAGTTGCCCTTTACATAGGGTGCAAGATGGGAAGCCGGCCAGGAGAGCATTAGAATGGTGATGTCTGGAGGTGCCAAAGACATAGATGAGGGTTTCAGCAGCTGATGGGTTGAAGTAGGGGTGGAAGTAGGTGATGTTATGGAGATGGAAGAAGGTGGTCCTCATGACAGAGAGGTTGTGGGGTTGAAAGCTCAGCTCAGTGTTAAATAGAACACCAAGGTTGCGAACAGAAATAAAAACAGAAAATGCTGGAAATACTCAGCAGGTCAGGCAGCATCTGTGGAGAGAGAAGCAGAATTAACGTTTCAGGTCATTGACCTTTTGTCAGAACTGTCAAAGGTTAAAGATGTAAAGGTTTTAAGTAAGTACAGGGGCAGGGAAAGCAGAGGAGGGAGGAAAGACCAAAGGGGAAGGTCTGTGATAGGTTGGAAGGCAGGAGTGATTAAATGACAAAAGGGATGGCGGGGCAAGGCAAAAGGGGGTGGTATGTGACAAGTAAAGAAACAAAAGATTGGACTAGAGGAGCTGTAAATGGCAACAGCAGAATCATTGCCAGAACCTGCTGTCCGAAAAAATGGGAGCAGCGGTTATGATCTGAAATTATTGAACTCGGACTGCGAACAGTCTGGTTCTTATGATCATGTTATCTAGTATAACCCAATAATTCCATTCCTCCCTCTTGACCTTCCTCTGGAATAAAGACATCTCTTGAAAAACATACTCTAAATCCATTATTCTCCCTACAACAAAAACCTCAACTCCCAGTAATATCGAAAGGGCTTTGTAGAAAGCATAATCTGCAGCCAATGTATTTATTGCACATATATGCAGTTCTTTTTTTTTATTCGTTCATGGGATGTGGGTGTTGCTGGCAAGGCCAGCATTTATTGCCCATCCCTAGTTGCCCTTGAGAAGGTGGCGACTGTTAATTTAATTCTTTCCACCACAGTGATTCCCTTTCTAGCAGTGGCTGGCTTTTGTATATGGTTAGCTAGTCTTGTACCTCATCTAAGAGGTTCCCGAAGACAGGAACAGGGCAGCAGCAGGCAACTGTATTTCACCGCCTGGTGGATGGCTCTTATGAAACCAATGCTAACCTCTGCATTCATGGCTGTTTACCCCACTTATTAACCTCCTCAGAGTAGAGGAGCTACTCGGGCATGAATCCTTCAGCGTCTATTAACTGTGTTTGATCACCATTTCCACCTGCTAGAAAAGTGTGCCAAGCAACTATGACACAATGAAAGAATATGTGCAAAAGGGTAATAGTTGTGTACAATGTTCGACTGGTACCTTCCAGAGGGTGTCAGAGTTCCTATCTTAGTTTTGTGCAATAGCAGTTGGGCCCCACAAGAAATGCTTACAAATGTGAGGAGCGTGCTTAAGTTTAATGCCCACTGTGAGAAAAATGATGCACAACTCTGGCTCCTCTCCCTCCACAGAAAAATAAATATGATAAATACATTACCATGAAGCCATTGCCCTTTTAAAATAAGGAATTTCATTAAAAACAAGATGCACATGATATCTTTATCATACTAAACCCAAATCGTCTTACTTTCCCAGCCTTGGTTGTAGATGAAACCTGTTTGCTGTCAACCCCATCTTCCTCCATCTTTATGCTGCAGAAAAGGTCCATGACTTGTTTGGTGTTTTTCCGCAGACGTTTAGATTTGCACTGGATTTCTGTCAACAAACCTGGAAGAATTTAATAGATACTATTTAATGCCCCTCAATGTTGCTTCTGGATAAAAAGTAAACCGTGCACCCCGCCCAAGTCACCACAATGCCTGTGCCACACTGGTGAGCTCTGGCATATCTTTCACCTGTTTGCTACTGGTAGGAACAGGGTAGTTCTGACGCCTGTGTTGCTTCAGGACATCTATATGCTCTAAAAAAGAGCACCAGGCCCCATCTTCCATCACTGAGTAAGTACTAGGCACTCCGGAACCTGGCATCTTCTATGCCTTACTCACCAGCACATATCTAGGCTGATGAAGGGATGAACATAAGAACATAAGAAGTAAGAGCAGGAGTAGGCCATACGGCCCCTCGAGCCTGATCCACCATTCAATAAGATCATGGCTGATCATCGACCTCAACTCTACTTTCCCGTCCAATCTCCATATCCCTACACTTCCTCCCACCCCGCCTCCTGTAAGGACTCTATTCCCTTCTCCCAGTTTCTCCGTCTCCGCCACATCTGCTCCGACGATGCCACCTTCCATACCAGTGCTTCCGACATGTCTTCCTTTTTCCTCAACCGAGGATTCCCCTCTACCGTGGTCGACACGGCCCTCGACCGTGTCCGTTCTATCTCCCGCACTTCTGCCCTCACCCCGGCCCCTCCCTCCCAGAACCACGATAGAGTTCCCCTTGTCCTCATCTTTCACCCCACCAGCCTCCACATTCAACGGATCATCCTCCGCCATTTCCGCCACCTCCAACGTGATCCCACCACCAAACGTATCTTCCCCTCACCTCCCCTTTCAGCATTCTGTAGGGACCGCTCCCTCCGAGACACCCTAGTCCACTCCTCTATCACCCCCAGCACCCCTTCCCCCTCGCCCGGCACCTTCCCGTGCAAGCGCAGGAGATGCAACACCTGCCCTTATACATCCCCCCTTCCCACTCTCCAGTGCCCCAAACACCCCTTCCAGGTGAAACAGCGATTTACTTGTACTTCTTGCAATCTAGTATACTGTATTCGCTGCTCACGATGTGGTCTCCTCTACATTGGGGAGACCAAACGCAGATTGGGTGACCGCTTTGCGGAACACCTCCGTTCAGTCCGTAAGGGTGACCTCGAGCTTCCGGTCGCTTGTCATTTTAATTCACCTCTCCACGCCCACTCAGACCTCACCGTCCTCGACCTCGTGCATTGTTCCACAGAAGCTCAGCGTAAGCTCGAGGAACAGCACCTCATCTTTCGTTTAGGCACTGTACAGCCTTCCGGACTCAATATCGAGTTCAACAATTTCAGATCATAACCTCGGCCCCTACCACATATACATTTTATCCACCCTTTTGGTTCGTGCCTTTTTCCTTTTTTTTTCTCTCTCTCCCCCTACGGCAGCTGTCTCTCATTCTGCCAGCATTTCACACTTCACCTTTTGTTTCTTAACCTGTCCCATTACCATCTTGTCTTGCCTTGAGCATCTCTTAATGTCTCTACTTACCATAGTTGTTCCTCCCCCCAGCCTCCCCTTTGCATTTTTATCTGTTTCATTTCCTGCTCTTTTCTCAGTTCTGACGAAGGGTTTCGACCTGAAACGTTAACTCTGTTTCTCTCTCCACGGATGTTGCCTGGCCTGCTGAGTTTTTCTAGCGTTTTCTGTTGTTGTCTCCATATCCATTGATTCCCCTAGAGTCCAAAAATCTATCTATCTCAGCCTTGAATATACTCAAAGACTCAACATTCACAGTCCTCTGGGGCAGAGAATTCCAAAGATTCACAACCCTCTGAGTGAAGAAATTCCTCCTCATCTCCATCTTAAATGGCCTATCCCTTATCCTGAGACTATGCCCCCTAGTTCTAGACACTCCAGCCAGGGGAAACAACCTCTCAGCATTTACCCTGTCAATCCCCTTCAGAATCTTGTATGTTTCAATGAGATCACCTCTCATTCTTCTAAACTCCAGAGAGTATAGGCCCATTCTACACAATCTCTCATCATAGGACAGCCCTCTCATCCCAGAAATCAATCTAGTGAACCTTTGATGCACCGCCTCCAAGGCAAGTATATCCTTCCTTAGATAAGGAGACCAAAACTGTACACAGTACTCCAGGTGTGGTCTCACCAAGGCCCTGTACAATTGTAGCAATACTTCCTTACTCTTATACTCCAACCCCCTTGCAATAAAGGCCAACATGCCATTTGCCTTCCTTATTGCTTGCTGTACCTGAGTGCTAGCTTTCTGTGTTTCTTGCACGAGGACACCCAAATCTCTGTGAACACCAACATTTGAAAGTTTCTCACCATTTAAAAAAATTCTGTTTTTCTATTCTTCCTACCAAAGTGAATAACCTCACATTTCCCTACATTATACTCCATCTGCCACCTTACTGCCCACTCACTTAGTCTATCTGTATCCCTTTGCAGACTCTTTGTGTTCTCCTCACAGCTTACTGTCCCACCGAGCTTTGTATCATCAGCAAACTTGGATACATCTAGGTCATTAATATAGATTGTAAATAGCTGAGGCCCCAACACTGATCCTTGCGGCACCCCACTAGTTACAACCTGCCAACCTGAAAAAGATCCGTTTGTCCCTACTCTCTGTTTTCTGTCCGTTAACCAATCCTCTATCCATGCTACTATATTACCCCCAACCCCATGAGCCCTAATCTTGTGTAATAACCTTTTATGTGGCACCTTATCGAATGCCTTTTGGAAATCCAAATATACTACATCCACTGGTTCCCCTTTATCTACCCTGCTAGTTACATCCTCAAAAAACTCTAATAAATTTGTCAAACACAATTTCCCTTTCAGAAAACCATGTTGACTCTGCCTAATCATGTTATGATTTTCTAAGTGACTTGATACCACTTCCTTAACACCATGAAGACACCATGGTCGACCTGCGGGCCACTGCATAGATGGTAACACAGAATCTCACACATGGAAATTGTATTTGCATTTCCACTTGCTAGGATGCACTCACGTCCTATCCAACAAAAATCACAGGACCCTCCCCAGTCCTTTAAAAAAACATTGCCTTTGTTTCCCTTCCAGAAGATTCTTTCCCCTCTTTTTATGCCTTCTTTTTCCTCCGAGTTCTTTCCTTCTTCCTCTTTCCTCACCTTTCCCTTCCTCCTCTCCAACTGCTCTTCTTTTGTATTGTATCTTTACCTTCTCTCCTGCTTCACTTTCTTTTCCACTTCCTGCGCCCCTTCTGTTTTTTCTTCCTCTCTTTTCCCCCATCCCAGCAATCGTATTTCCTCTCTCCCTCCCCAGTCTTGGATCACCTGACTTACTTTCCTTACTTTCCACTTCTCCCATGCCCTAGTTTGAGGTCCAGTGACTTTTCAAGTCCCCTTCCAACTCATGTCTCAACTCCTTCCCAAACTCTTTTTCTAAGTGTTAATGTTAAAATAAATAGAATTTGCTCAGGCGTACAATGTTACAGAAGTGGAAATAGGTGATCTTTCTGATGGAGAGAATATGGGGTTGGAAGCTCAGCTTGGGATCGAATAGGATGCTGAGTTTGGGAACAGTCTGAGTCAGTCTGAGACATTGGACGGGAGGGGGATGGAGTCAGTGGCAAGGGTACGGAGTTTTTAGTGGGACCAAAGACAGGCTTTGGCCTTGCCATGGTTTAGCTGGAAGAAATTGTGGCTCATCCAAGACAAACAGTTTGGCAGCAAAAAGCCAGTAGAGTGGTCAACAGGGAGGTGGTGGACACGTAGTTCTGGGTGCTATCAGCGCATGTCTATGGATGATGTAGCCAAGGGAGAGCATATAGATGAGGAACAGGAGAGAGTCAAGGATGGATCTTTGGGGGGCTCCAAAAGTGATGGTGCAGAGGGT
This sequence comes from Squalus acanthias, assembly GCA_030390025.1. Taxonomy (NCBI): domain Eukaryota; kingdom Metazoa; phylum Chordata; class Chondrichthyes; order Squaliformes; family Squalidae; genus Squalus; species Squalus acanthias. The sequence goes on along the minus strand of CM059441.1, from coordinate 46,902,749 downwards.
GGGAAGAGAAGCCATTAGTAATGTTCAGAATGGTAAGAGTGGAATCAAGTGAAGGCCGTCCGCCAGTCTGGTTAACAGAGGCGTTGGAGGAGGATAGTGTGGACTACCATGTCAATGCTGCAGGGAGGTCAAGAAGGACAAGGAGGAATAATGGCACCATAGTCAAAGTCATAGGGAGTGTTATTTGTGACTTTGGTTTTAGCAGTTAGGTGCTGTGAGAGGGGAAAAAATCTGATTGGAGAGATTAAAACAGGGATTGTGGGAGAGATGGCATAGGAGGCAACAATATGTTCAAGAGCTTTGGAGAGGAAAGGGTCAGTAGTTTCCAAGGACAGATGGATTAAGAGTGACTTTTTTGAGGAGGGGTGTAATGATGGCAGTACTGAAAGGCCAGGGACTGTGGTGAAGGAGAAGGAATCATATACAACATCAGGTAGCATGTAGGTCCAAAAGGGAAGCTGGGTGGTTATTGGTTTAGTGAGAATGGGATCGAAGGAGCCAGAGATGAGTCTAACCACATGGGAGAGATGGGAGAGAAATAAGAGCGATGGGGGTATAGGGCTAGGGGAGGGAGGTGCCCTGGGGAGAGGTTTGGTTTGGTGGGCAAGGAGGGAAGCAGCACAGGCAGTTGAACAGATACGGTCTCTATCTTGCACTCATTGTTAGAAATCAGAATGGAGGGGGCAGTGGATAAGGGTTTTAGGAAATGAATGGTAGTGGAGAAAAGAAGCCCCAGGTTATTCTTTGCTCTCCAGGATGATCTTAGAGTAGTGGATGGTTTTGGCAGAGGACAATGAGGTCTGGTAGAGTTTAATATGGCCCAGTCGGGTCTTGTGATGGATGGCTCAGCCAGTTGTTCACCAGATACGCGCAAGTCTGAGCCCTTTGGACTTAATGGAGCAAAGATGGGGCTGCACCTGGTGGCATTACTGTGATAGGAGACAGTGGAGGTTTTGCTGAGGACAAGGGTATCAACGGTGGAGGTGAGGGAGTAGTTGAGCCACTCAACACTGCAGAGAATGGAAGGCCAAAGGCTAGGCAGTTAGAAGTCCTGTTTGCCAAAGCTAGACATGCTGCTGCAGACCTTTTAGGTGCCTCATTTTCCTGCCTCTTCCACCTGTACTAGGCCTTGCCAGGGGGAGAGCCGATGCTGGGGATGTCCGCATGCCAGGTAAATGGTCCATGACAGGAGATCCTGGTGATCATAGGCTGGGCAAGCGCAATGCAATTTGGCTGGTGCTACTCCTGTCTACTAGAAACATAGGAACATAGTATCAGGAGTACGCTGTTTATCCCCTCGAGCCTCGAGCCTCAAGCCTGTTCCGCCATTCAATGAGATCATGGCTGATCTGTGACCTAAATCCATATGCCTTTCCCCCATATCCTTGGTTAACAAAAATCTATCAATCTCAGATTTAAGATTAACAATTGACCTAGCATCATCTGCCATTTGTGGAAGAGGGTTTCAAACTTCTACCACCCTTTGCGTGTAAAAGTGTTTCCTAACTTCATTCCTGATGTCCCCTAATCCGAGACTTCCCATCTAGCGGAAATAGATTCTCTCTATCTACCCGATCAGTTCCTCTTCGTATCTTGAAAACTTCGATCAAATCATCCCTTAATCTTTTAAATTCCACCGGGTATAGCTGAAGTGTCAGGAAAATCAGCCATAATAGGTTAATTACTTACACTCTGCCAGCATTCCCACTGCCTTGCATTTCTTCAGCCGGCATTCCTGACATTTCCTCCGCATGTACATATCCATTTCACAATTCCCACCAGTCTTACATTTATACACAGCATTCTTTGTGATACTCCGGCGGAAAAATCCTGGTTGGAAAAGGGGACAGTCTCACGTAAATGGTTAATTAGTCATTTAAATAGACAAATCTTCCTATTTAATTTTTTTTAACAGATTTGGGGCATTAGTTGCTCATTTCTGTTTCTGCATCTTCCCTATCTTGAGGAAAAGCAGAGAACAAAGTTGAAAGTTCCTCCAAGGCCATCTTTAAAGACAAGGGAGGTAAATTTCATCTCAGTTATGCCCTGTAAACCGGTACAGAATGAAAAATTTGGTCACAATCTGTAAACGCCAGGCAAACAAACGGGAGCAGGAAACATCATCGTAATAATAAAAATAGATGGGTGGTGTCATTTTGTTTCGTAGCCTACATTCCAACGCTCATGCATGCAAGATTCTGAGTGCTATTCAAACCATATATAATGGTCGCCCATGGTTGTTAGGAGATCGGCAGTATACAGAAGTTTGTTTAATGAATTTAGGAAGAAGATTCAGTAACGTTTTAAGGCCAATTCTGCACCATTTTTCTTCGATGCTCTGTTAGTTCTTCTGCTACTACTTAGGTTCTCATTAGCCTTTGTGACAATTGTTCTGCTGCTTTTTTTCCTTATAGCCACCAATTATTGTCAGCAATGGTTTCCCAATGGGAATCGTCCTATCTCTACGCTTTATGAAGATAGAAGAGGACGACCAATGGAAGGATGCCAGGCAGGTCAGGCTACGCCATCAATGTTCTGTGCCCACCTATGGTAACCTCACCCACATCTACAACAGAGGTAGACATACCTCGCTTTATCAGAAGATTGGCGCTTGTGGAGGCTCCAATTCCCAAGGGAGCCTGTGATGAAAGTTCCGATAGCATGAGTACAATTTCTGAAGCCCTGACTAACTGTAATGCCAGATGGTTCTTCAAAATCATCCCACCACAGAATATCATGCTGTAACTGATACTCCATGAGAGAAGGCATTCCAGGGTAATGAACAGTCAGCATTGCCTGATTGGCCACACTGCCAAGATGCCACCAACCATATCTGCAGGTACACCTACATTAAATGACCATAGGGAATCAGCTTCCCTAGCTCTGGGTTAGCAGAGAGGCAGATGCACTACTGTGCTATCTCTTGCAAGAACATTTGTAGCCAACATGCACCATAGGGCTGGCAGAGAGACAGTAATGGTCATCTACAGCCTCAAACCTAACTCCACCCCTTTCCGGGCATGCTGTACTTATGGGCATGGTGGCTTGGAGAGGAAAACTGGGAAATCCTGGCAATCATTTGGAGAACAGATTGCTGGACTGCTGTGAGGCCCTGGAAGCCCCTTTCAACAGTGGTACCCAGAGACACGATGACAGCAGTCTGAGCTTCCAATGCAGCACACAGAGCTTTGCTGGAAGCTGTTTATGCTGCAATGGAAGCTGTGACATTGGACATCAGATGCTGCATCATGGTAGGTTTCACAGGTGTGCTGATGGAGGTGACCACCCATTCCATGTTGGAAAGGATGGGCTCCAAGCTCTGCGCAAAGCCCTGTGCCAAGTTGGAGCTCGACTCCTCCATGCTCCTTGACATTTGTGCAGGCTTTCTGGCAGGCTTTCCAGTGCACCATGCATTTGGTTGTGTACACTCATCAGCCTTCTTCTGTAACCTGGACCATCGAAGTCCTCGTCTGACTCCTCTGCAGCAGAACTAGTTTGCGACCTCACTCTTCAGCGAGCTAGAGCCTGTGGTGTCCTTTTCCCTCGCCCTGGCTCCTGTGCACTTGTGCCCGGTGTCTCACCAAGTGCAGATCCCTCCTCTATCCTATCCTTTAAAGTACGCGCAGTGTCAGTCTCTGAGCTGGTGGCTACGAGTGTAAGATCGAGTGATGGTGTCTCTTCATCATCACTGCCTTCGTCCTCTGGCTAGAAAGGTTCCAATTCTTGGGTATCTGAAATTAAAAAGGAAAAGGGGTTGGGTTGTGGTGAGGGGAGAGAAGACAGTAAGAAGTGTGTGCTTACACCATCTGCAGATTGTGAGTCAGAAGAGATTGTGGGATGATGGAGAAGTGGGATGAGAGGAGGAGGATTAGGTATGCAGATACCCTGATCATCAATACCTCCAGCGCTGCGAGTGGGCACGGCCTCAGCGATGCCCCTTCCCATGATGGCCAGCACTGTCTCCTCCATGGGGGTTAAAACATGCAGGCGCGCTGATCCTCCTTCAGTTTTTTTGCAGCTGCCTCCTGTTATGCACCACCTTCTCCTGCAAGAAAGAGGGAAGTGTGTCGGTGAGTGTCCTGCAATATGTTTGGGTGATGTTGCTGTCGTGGTTGAATAGCTGCTAGTGTGTGTGAGCTCTGAGTTGTGAGTGTGAGGCTTCCAACAGTGCTAAGTTTATGAGAGTGAGGTAAAACATATGCAGGGAAAAAGTGGATCACGGCCCCTTTGGGGCGCTAACTTCGCCAGGGCGCTACTTTTAGCGCCCTGAATAACTTAGCACCCCCACACCCGAAATTCAATGGTAGCGCCTCAAGCAGGAGGCAGGGCGCTACTGGAAGCGCTCCCCCTCCCTCTTGGGGCGCTCCAGCCCAATATCGCGGCGCTTATATTTTTATACCTGAAAATCTTCAAATTTCATCCCTTTCAGTGAGCTAACAGCAATCTTCTCAGCCTCAGTTGTACACACAATTAGACACACTTACACAGTGAAAGATCCTTGCAGTGGTGAGTACAAACTTATACCTCATTAATGATGAATGAAAAGTAAAAGAAAGAACAGAAAGACTTGCATTTATATAGCGCCTTTCACGACCACCAGATGTCCCAAAGTGCTTTACAGCGAATGAAGTACTTTTTGAAGAGTAGTTAATGTTATAATGTAGGAAACGTGGCAGCCAATTTGTGCACAGCAAGCTCCCACAAACAGCAATGTGATAATGACCAGATAAACTATTTTAATGATGCTGATTGAGGGATAAATATTGGCCAAGACATTGGGGAGAACTCACATGCTCTTCTTTGAAATAGTGTCGTGAGATCTTTTATGCCCACCTGAGAGGGCAGATGGGGCCTTGGTTTAACGTCTCATCCGAAAGACGGCACCTCCGACAGTGCAGCACTCCCTCACTCCCCCAGACTGAAGTGTCAGCCTAGATTTTTGTGCTCAAGTCTCTGGAGCGGGACTTGAACCACAACCTTCGGACTCAGAGGTAAGAGCGCTCCCCACTGAGCCACAGCTGGCATTGAATTATGAAGATAAAGCATTGTAATACAAAAAGGTAGTTAGGCATTCTTACCTTTGCATCCTTCACAGGTTAGTGCATTATAGTGATACCCTGAAGCTTTGTCCCCACACACCACACACAGCTCCTCTTCACCCTTTATTCGCAAAGATGAATGGTTGAGTCTAGGTCTTTTCATCACAGGTATTCCTCCATCAACATCATTGGGGCCCAGGTACGGTGGTTTGCTTAGCTCATATGAGCTAGGTGAATAATGTCCTTCTGGTGAATATTGTGGGTAGTAATTGTGGGCAGAATAGTGTGTTTGTGGCTGGGGTGTTGCCATCGGAGAGAATTGCATGTTGGGATACTGGCTGTATGGCGTCATCTGTAGATCTGGGTCTTGAAGTGGATAGCTGATCTGATCTGTCATAACCTCTGGATTTAAAACAAACTAGAAATTACTGTTTAGCAATAAATCTTAACATAAATCTATGAACATTTCCAATGTACAGCCACTCTCTGAATTTATTCAACTATCTTAACTTGAAGGAATTCATCTTTAATTCAGTTGAAATGTTGCAGTAATGTAAAGTTTGTTATTGTTTACTTTTAGAGACATCGGGTGGCTTAGTGAATACTAAAACAGCAGGCTACCGTTATAATGGAGCATGTGTGTAGTGTTATTTCTGTACTATAATGTGCTGATGCAGAAAGAGCATCCCTTACAATACCAATATAGTATTTCCATTCCCCACATCAGCAATTGTATGATATCTGAGTGAGATTTCTCAATTGGTGCTAAATTATTTTTTTCATGAAAATTATGAGAGGCCTGCTTTTTTTTTGCCAGTCATGAAAAAAATGCACACAATGTAATTCCTGCACGAAAGAACAAATATTACCTGTAACGAACACACATCAGCCAATCGTGACACACCTGCAGTAATGTTCCAACACTTCGCAAGCATCCAAAAAGTTAGTTAACTGGTATAAATGATATAAAGTTGATTGATCCAGCTGTGGAGTGCACAGTTATGTTAGACAACAGTTCAAAATAAAGTAAGTTCATGGGGTTAATTTTCCTGGCTCTCATACTCCAGAAAGGCCATTTTCAGGGGTGCAACACCCTTTGTACTAGATCTCCACTCCAATTGCGATGCCTCTGGATTTCCTGTCAGGGTTTATGGGGAGGTGTTCAAATTTAAATCAGATGCAAAATAAGACCAGGTGACATTATCCTGACCTGAGCCCTTATTTCCTGCATTGCCATTGGTCACAGGTCAGACGCTACCTGCCCCCATTTAAACTAACTGCTTAAATTCGTTGAGAGTTTTAGGGCTGGATTTTCAATGACCCGTGGAGTCGGGTTTGGAGGCGTGTGGGGGGTTAAAGTTGCAGATTCGGGGGTCCCGACCCCATCCCGACTCCATCCCGCCTCCATGCAATTTTGACAAAATCGGTCGCGGGGTTCCCGACTCCGTCCCGCCTCCAAGAGGCGTGAGAGGACATTAAAGCCCTTAACAAGCCCTAAATTGTCTCTGTAATGCCATTTTGAAACGTTTTAGCTAGTTTAACCCTTTTCCGACATGAAGTACGTCTGATGTGAAACACTCCAGTGAAACCTGGCGGGAGCACAAGTGGATAGCTGACTATCAGCTGCAGGTCCACTATTACAACGGAGATGTGATGAAGGTAGTAGTAGTATTAGGTCTGAAAGTCGCCTCTGATGCTGCTGCATTGAATGTCTTCAGAGACTGCCTGGCCTTTGCTGTGAGAGGACCTGGATGAAAAAAAAATTCATTCATATTCTTTCTCTCTCTCTCTCTCTCTGCATCTTGAACAGCATCATGGGAATTCGCTTTGCAATTCCTCCGTATCTGTGTTCCCTGGAGAACAAGGAGAGGGCAAGCAGGAGCCCATTTCGGATGCCAGAAAAGTCATGCATCACCAGAGGTGGAGGCACCTGGGAAAAATATTTTCATCTCCAGAGGACCTTTTTACATCTATTTGCACCATTCGGAGGAGCAGTGCCTTCGCTGCCTCCAGTTCAGCAGAGAGGTTGCCTGGGAGATTGAGGACGACCTTCAGCTACATTGCAGGGCTGGCACACCTCTGCCCGTCACTGTCAAGGTTACCATGACCTTGAGCTTCTATACCTTGTGTAACTTTCAGGGGCCACTGGCAAAAATGCCAACATCTGTTAGTTTGCGGTGGATCATTACATCAAGAAAATGATTGATGCACTGTTCTCCAAGGTGACTGAGTATATTTCCTTCCCCAGGGAGCAACAGGCAAGAGCACTCGGCTTTTTCCAGATACCCACAATACAGGGGCAATTGATGGAACTTGTGGCGCACTTTGTGCCCCATCTGACAAGCGTGCCCCTTACATGAACAGAAAAACACTTCTAGGGGGAAAAATTGAGTTGCGCCCCCTTTGGGGCGCTAACTTCGCCGGGGCACTACTTTTAGCCCCCTGAAAAAACTAGCGCCCCTGCAGCCAAAATTCATTGGTAGCTCCCCAAGAGGGAAGCGGGGTGCTACTGGAAGCACCCCGCCTCCCTCTTGGGGCGCTGTGAGTGAATATCGTGGTGCTACGTGCCGCAGTACTGCAGGCCTTCCTCCCCTTAAAGGGGAGGGGCCTTGCCCAGCACGACCCAGGGCCCAGCTGGGCCACCAGGGATCGGAGTGCCGGCAAAAGAGCCCGGCACTCAAGAGAAGTGCTGGGCTCACGGAGCACAGCCGGCAGTCCATGGGGGGGCTGAAGAGGAGGCCGGGGATGGCAACGGGGTCAGGTGCTGGCTGGCAGCCAGCAACAAAAATGGCCGCCCGGCACCTCGCCTTTAATTAGCGCCGCCCCGGCCACATGTAGGCCCCCCTGACCCCGTCGGACATAGCGCAGTGCCGCAGGGCGCTAACAGTTACCGCCGCCGCTAACCTCCCGCTGAATTTCACGGGAGGCGTTGCCGGCGCTGCATCCGGGCGCTAGTTGCTTTGCGCCCCATTAGCGCCCTCTTAGGGCGCAAACGGGAGGCGCAAAGCAACTGAATTTTTCCCTCCTAATCTATTAAGGTGTAACCATCAATACAAGATGATAGTAAAGTGGACTACCTCAAAATAAAGGTGTTGTGTGAGATCATCCTATTTAAAGTAAATGGGGTAATGCCCTCCGTTAAAACAGCAGAGAGAGGAAAGTCATTCGAAAGCGTTAAGCATTCATCTGCAATTATCAATCATTTCTGGCATTTATTGTTTTCTTGACTGAGTTAAAATGGTTTATTTTCTTGCACGAGAAATAAAATCTATTGCACACTGCAATCATTTTTTTAAATGGTTTGCAGGAATGGGAGGCTGAAATAGGAAAGGAAACCTGCCGACTTTATCCGGTCTGGCCTATACGTGACTCCAGTCCCACACCAATGTGGTAGCTCACACAACACCTTTATTTTGAGGTCATTCACTGTGCTATCATTATTCCAGGACAACATTGAAAAGATGGCTGGTGAGAGACTGCATTTGAAAGCCAACTATTCTTTGTTTTCCTTGATACTTTTTAGGCCAGGCTTGATAGTTGAATTTGCAGTGTTGAAAATCATGGATACCATCAGCTGACCTGCCTATCACCCTCCCGTGACAGTTCTGTCCTCCTGCTGGTTGGTTTTAACTGCTTCTATCTTAATTTCTGTCTCACACTGCAGGATTGGGAATCCCAAAAAACTGTTGGAAACTCACTCTGGCCATTGACAAATTTTCTGTACCACATCCTGTTCATTAGGAAACTTGCGCAGAGTAATCATACATCATATCTTGAGTGCATGTACAGAAAATACTAGCCAGAGAAATTACAGTAAAACTAAAAATTCACAAACGTAACTATAAGGAAAATTATTACAGTGTTGTATTGAATGGTATTTTGCAGTTTCATGCCTGCAGTTCCTCACTTGGTGAGTTCTCATTCCTGTCTGGGCCATTGAGGGAGGTGCAAAACAAAGCAACATCCTTATTTGGAGGGAAGAAAGGTTGGAGGGTGAGTCACTTTGGCTGTTACTCTGCACCTCCTAGTTCATAGATTCATAGAATAGTACAGCACAGAAGGAGGCTATTCAGCCATTGAGTCTGCGCCGGAGTCGTAACAATTGCCTCCTTTATTCATAACAGATCCACACTGCAGCTTTTTTTACTGCACTATTGCTTACATGCTTTTTAAGATGACAAAATTTTGACGCATATGTCTGCATTTTACAAGGAAATTCAGCTATTTTCACTGGGATTGCAGATTGTCAGTATCAATTAATCAAAATTTTATTGATGCTGGGACTGAAATCTGTTAGAAGCAATCAGATGCAGGAGCTGAGCGAGAGCGGAGCAAGATAAATAGCTCAGTGGCATACCAGGCCCGAGATCAGAGGCAGCGGGAGCTGAGCGAGAGCGGAGCAAGATAAATAGCGTAGGGCAGACCAGGCTCGAGATCAGAGGCAGCGGGAGCTGAGCGAGAGCGGAGCAAGATAAATAGCGTGGGGCAGACCAGGCCCGAGACCAGAGGCAGCGGGAGCAACTCAACACAGACAGAATTTGAAAGAGTGACGTCAGAGTAAAAATACCTAAAGTGATGTCAGCACAGGGAAGGAGCTGATTGGTGTGTAGCTGGTGAGTGATTTTTTTAAGTGTTGAGTTTATTTCTGTTAAATTAGTTAAGAATCTATTAAATAGAGGCTTGGCAGGGCACCTCAGTCCCGTGGAATGCACATCTTGTGCCATGTGGAAACTCCAGGACGCTTCCCGTGTCCTGGACAACCACATGTGCAGGAAGTGTTGTCAGCTGGAGGAGCTCGAGCTCTGGGTTTCAGAGCGTGAGCAGCAGCTGGCATCACTGCGGTGCATTCATGAGGCTGAGAGCTACGTGGATAGCACGTATCAGGAGGTGGTCACCCGCAGCTTAAGATTGTGCAGGCAGAGAGGGAATGGTGATCGCCAGACAGACAAGGAGGACCAGGCAGATAGTGCAGGAGTCCCCTGAGTGCATCTCACTCTGTAACCGGTATAATACTGGTGAGGACGATGGTTTCTCTGCAGAGTACAGCCAGAGCAAAGTCCACGGCACCACGGGTGGCTCAGCTGTACAAGGGGAAGGAGGAAGATCAGGAAAGCAATAGTGATAGGGGATTCAATAGTTAAGGGAACAGACAGGTGTTTCTGCGGCTGCAGACGTGATTCCAGGATGTTAAGTTGCCTCCCTGGTGCCATGCTCAAGGACGTCACTGAGCGGCTGCAGAACAATCTGAGGGGGGAGGGTGAACAGCCAGAAGTCGTGGTCCATATCAGTACCAACGACATAGGTAAAAAGAGGGATGAGGTCCTGCAGGCAGATTTTAAGGAGCTAGGAAAGAGATTAATAATCAAGACCTCAAAGGTAGTAATCTCCGGATTACTCCCAGTGCCACGAGCTAGTGAGTATAGAAATAGGAGGATAGAGCAGATGAATGCATGGCTGGAGAGATGGTGCAGGAGGGAGGGCTTTAGATTCCTGGGACATTGGGACCAGTTCTGGGGGAGGTGGGACCTGTACAGGCCGGACAGGTTGCACCTCAACAGGGCCGGAACCAATATCCTCATGGGGAGGGGTTTGCTAGTGCTGTTGGGGAGGGTTTAAACTAATTTGGCAGGGGGATGGACACCAGGATGTAGCATTAGAAAGGAGAAACAAGGTGCACAAAGGATTGGGAGAGACAGATAGCACTAGAGTAAGAAATAGCACAGTATTAGGTGGGGTCAGACTAAGAGAGAATACAAGAAGGTCTAAGACAGGTTTACAGTACGTGTGTGTGAATGCACGAAGCGTGGTAAATAAGGTTGGTGAGCTGCAGGCGCAAATAGCCACAAGGGAATATGATGTCATAGTGATAACGGAGACCTGGCTGAGAAAAGGGCAGGATTGGGTACTAAATATTCCTGGATATAAGGTGTTCAGGGAAGATAGGGAAGGAAAGAAAGGAGGTGGGGTGGCAGTATTGGTTAAGGAAAATATTACAGTGCTGGAGAGAGAGGATGTCCTGGAGGGGTCAAGGACAGAATCTATTTGGTAAGAGTTAGGAAACAATAAAGGTGCCATTACACTACTAGGTGTATTCTATAGGCCACCAACTAGTGGGAAGGATATGGAGGAGCAAATCTGCAGGGAAATTACAGAGAGGTGCAAGAACTATAGAGTAGTGATAATGGGGGACTTCAACTATCCTAATATAGACTGGGATAATAATAGTGTAAAGGGCAGCGAGGGGGAAGAATTTCTGAAGTGTTTCAGGAAAACTTTCTTGATCAGTACATTTCCGGCCCAACGAGGGAGAAGGCATTGCTGGATCTGATTCTGGGGAAGTGGAGCAAGTGGAACAAGTGTCAGTAGGGGAACATTTAGGGAATAGTGATCATAGTATCATGAGGTTTAGACTAACTATGGAAAAAAGGACAGGGCGCAATCTAGAGTAAAAATACTTAATTGGAGGAGGGCCAATTTCCACGGGTTGCGAACAGATCTGGCCTGGGTAAATTGGAATCAAAGATTGGCAGGCAAAACTGTAATCGAACAATGGGCTGAATTTAAAGAGGAAATGGTGTGGGTACAGTCGAGGTACATTCCCGCTAGGGGGAAAGGTAGGGCAACCAAAGCCAGAGCTCCCTGGATGACGAAAGAGATAGAGAGTAAGTTGGAGCAGAGAAAGGGGGCGTATGACAGATGTCAGGTTGAGAATACAAGTGAGAACCAGGCTGAATATAGAAAGTTCAGAGGAGAAGTGAAAAAGGAAATAAGAGGGGTAAAGAGAGATTATGCGACTAGACTGGCAGTTAACATAAAAGGGAATCCAAAAGTCTGCTACAGGCATAGAAATAGTGAATGGGTAGTAAGAGGAGGGGTGGGGCCGATTAGGGACCAAAAAGGAGACCTATGCATGGAGGCAGAGGGCATGGCTGATGTACTAAATGAGTACTTTGCATCTGGCCTTACCAAGGAATAAGATTCTGCCAAAATCATAGTGAAAGAGGAAGTAGTTGAGATACTGAATGGGCTAAAAATTGATAAAGAGGAGGTACTGGAAAGGCTGTCTGTACTTAAAGTAGATAAGTCACCAGGACCAGATGGGATGCATCCTAGGATGCTGAGGGAAGTAAAGTTGGAAATTGCGGAGGTACTGGCCATTATCTTCCAATCCTCCTTGGGGGTGGTGCCAGAGGACTGGAGAATTACAAATGTTACACCCTTGTTCAAAAAAAGGGTGTAAAGATAAACCCAGCAACTACAGGCCAGCCAGTTTAACCTCGGTGGTGGGGAAGCTTTTAGAAACGAAAATCCAGGACAAAATTAACAGTCAGTTGGACAAGTGTGGATTAATTAAGGAAAGCCAGCATGGATCTGTTGAAGGCAAATCATGTTTAACTAACTTGATTGAGTTTTTTGATGAGATAACAGAGAGGGTTAATGAAGACAATGTGGTTGATGTGGTGTACATGGATTTCCAAAAGGCGTTTGATAAAGTGCCACATAATGGGGTTGCCAGCAATGTTGAAGCCCATGGAATAAAAGGGACAGTGGCAGCATGGATACGAAATTGGCTAAGTGATAGGAAACCGAGAGTAGTGGTGAACGGTTGGTTTTCGGACTGGAGGAAGGTACACAGTGGTGTTCCCCAGGGGTCGGTACTAGGTCCACTGCTTGTCTTGTTATATATTAATGGCTTGGACTTGCATGTACAGGGCACAATTTCAAAATTTGCAGATGACACAAAACTTGGAAGTATAGTGAACAGTGATGGGGATAGCGATAGACTTCAAGAGGACGTAGACAGGCTGGTGGAATGGGCGGACACATGGCAGATGGAATTTAACACAGAAAAGTGCAAAGTGATACATTTTGGTAGGAAGAACGAGGAGAGGCAATATAAACTAAAGGGTACAATTATAAATGGGGTGCAGGAACAGAGAGACCTGGGGGTATATGTGCACAAATCATTGAAGGTGACAGGGCGGGTTGAGAAAGCAGTTAAAAAAGCATATGGGATCCTGGGCTTTATAAATAGAGGCATAGGGGGAAAAATTGAGTCGCGCCCCCTTTGGGGCGCTAACTTCGCCGGGGCGCTACTTTTCGCCCTCTTAGGGCGCTAACGGGAGGCGCAAAGCAACCGAATTTCTCCCCCATAGAGTACAAAAGCAAGGAAGTTATGATGAACCTTTATAAAACACTGGTTCAGTCTCAACTGGAGTATTGTGTCTAATTCTGAGCACTGTACTTTAGGAAGGATGTGAAGGCCATAGAGAGGGTGCAGAAAAGATTTACAAGAATGATTCCAGGGATGAGGGATTTCAATTACGTGGATAGACTGGAGAAGCTGGGGTTGTTCTCCTTAGAGCAGAGAAGGTTGAGAGGAGATTTGATAGAGGTGTTCAAAATCATGAGGGGTCTAGACAGAGTAGATAGAGAGAAACTCTTTCCATTGGCGGAAGGGTCGAGAACCAGAGGACACAGATTTAAGGTAATTGGCAGAAGAACCAAAGGTGACATGAGGAAAAACTATTTTACGCAGCAAGTGGTTATGATTTGGAATGCACTGCCTGAAAGGGTGGTGGAGGCAGATTCAATTGTGGCTTTCAATAGGGAGTTGGATAAGTACCTGAAGGAAAAGAATTTGCAGGGCTACAGGGAAAAAGTGGGGGAGTGGGACTGGCTGAAGTGCTCTTGCAGAGAGCTGGCACAATTCTATGATTCTCTAACTCTATGTTGCTTTCTCTTACTGCTAGTTTTGCATAAACTTGAGTCAGAAATGTTTTTAGATGAGCTGATGGTATCTGAAAGTTACAATTACAAGTGTGTTCATTTTGGTTTTTTCTCTGGAAGAAGTTATATATAACAAGTAAGCTGCCAAAATGCAGCTGTTAAAACACTTTTAATTTTCCTCAAAGAAACTTTCTGGGGCATGTCCGGCAGTCGTCTTATATGAAGGTTTATTTACCTCAAGACCAGCATTTATTGCACATTCCTAGTTGCCCTTGAGAAGGTGGTGGTGAGTCGCCTTCTTGAACTGTTGCAGTCCGTGTGGTGATGGTACTCCCACAGTGCTGTTAGGGAGGGAGTTCCAGGATTTTGACCCAGCGACGATGAAGGATCGGTGATATACTTCCAAGTCAGGATGGTGTGTGACTTGGAGGGGAACTTGGAAGTGCTGGTGTTCCCATGCTCCTGCTGCCCTTGTCCTTCTAGGTGGTAGAGGTCGTGGGTTTGGGAGGTGCTGCCGAAGAAGCCTTGGCAAGTTACTGCAGTGCATCTTGTAGATGGTACACACTGCAGCCACGGTACACCAGTGGTGGAGGGAGTCAATGTTTAAGGTGGTGGATGGGGTGCCAATCAAGCGGGCTGCTTTGTTGCAGCCACTTTTTTTAAGATAAGGGGTATGTTCCCTGGTGTGAATGCATTAACTGGCTTTATTTCAGTACTCCTGTCAGTGCACCGATTTCTTAAGGTGTGGAAATAAAACAGGAGTGGGGTTAGTGTGGTGATGAATTTTAATTCATTTAAAAAAAATTGAACTGGGATTCCCATATTTAGTATTTTATTACAGTGTACTACTTTTTTTAATTCATTCTCAGGATGTGGGCATCGCTGGCAAGGCCTGCATTTATTGCCCATCCCTAGTTGCCCTGAGAAGGTGGTGATTCAACTGATTGGCTTGCTAGGCCACTTCAGAGGGCAGTTAAGAGTTAACCACGCTGGTGTGGGACTGGAGTCACATATAGGCCAGATCGGGTAAAGACGACAGGATTCCTTCCCTATTTCAGCCTCCCATTCCTGCAAACCATTTTTTAATGATTGCAGTGTGCAATAGATTTTATTTTTCATGCAAGAAAATAAACCATTTTAGCTCAGTCAAAAAAGCAATAAGTGCCAGAAATGATTGATAATTGCAGATGAATGCTTAACACTTTCGAATGACTTTCCTCTCTCTGCTGTTTTAACGGAGGGCATTACCCCACTTATTTTAAATAGGATAATCCCTTTGTTAAAATAATGAACAGAGGGATGTCATGAACATGTTAAGCATCCATTTCCTATTATCACCAACAGTAATTTCTAGCCTCATAGAAATGTTTGAAATACACTGTTAGTTTATCAGCATCTAAAAAAGGAAAAGAACAGGTTAATGTTCACAGAAAATTCATCAAAACATATAAAAATGTTACATCCGAGCACTTGGCATGCTGCTGTACTTAATTAAGTCAAATAGTGTGGGATGTTACTGGCCCAGATAAAACATAAACCCATTCATTACTATTGCCAGATATTAGTAGATGAGCAGTTAATGTATTTGTCTGAATTTCCTATTTTAACACAGGTGTTAACTCATTTATTTTAAATGGGTTAACATGTCTGCTAAAATCGTGGGCAAAGGAATGTCATGCAAACAAGATAAGCATTCATCTTCTCATGTTACGAACAGTCATTTCTAGACTATAATTTTATAATTGGGTATGGAACTAGTGAAAACTGTTAGCTGGATAAATAAAAACTACTCCAAAAATTAATCTATCACCATTTAGAATGATGTTTTGAAACACAATTTTTGTAAATATTAGCTATTTTGCAATATTGTCCATGTAACTTAAATCATTTAGGGAATGTTCAGATGCTTCTGAGTTATGTGGGATTTCTGAGTTATGGGATAAAAATGATAATCCACAGTCAACCCTTGAGTCTGCACTACTTATATAACGAAAACATGCTGGGGGTGGGAGAAAGCTATTCACAGACCCTTCACAGTAACAGCTGTTTGGTGACAATCTGAGGAACCTACTCAGCTGATTGTTTTTAAAGCCAATAATTGTGCATTAGTCTTCGGGAATGGTATTGCTACTATATAAACACATTGAGCATCTTGCCCTGCTCTTCAAAGCAGATTCAATTTGTAGTTTACAGCGGCCTGCCAAAATACTACTGGTTTAAAAAAAAAGCCAGTACTTGGAAAGATGATACACTGAAATAATTCCAAGGAATTTTGATAAATATGATAAAGCACTTCAAATTAAATCATTAAAAAGGGAGTTTGAATCATCAGAAATATTTCTGAAGATGAGTTTTGATGATACCATAGGGGCCATCGGCTGGTTGAGTTACTGAGCCTGACAATGTGAAGAAATTGAATAAATATCAATAGATAGCCATTAACTTAGGAAGCCTCGATAATCTTTCCACTTAAAATTCTTGATGAGAATTCATTGCAATCACACCGTCAGGATTAAAAAGATCTTCAATTCCTCAAAAAATCCTGAATAAGGAAGAACTCTCACTATCATCATGAGTATTTACTTGCAATGGTAGCTGAGGCTAAATCAACAGGGAGATGAATCAGCATCAGTGTTATCTTGCCATATCAACTAATGATATGAATGAGCTCTTTTGTAGTTTTTAATTCAGGTAATCCTTTGATTGACAACTTCCAGACAACACATAATTCTCACTTAATGTAACAATAGACTATTTTCCTTCTCTACTTTCTTTCTTCCCTTTACTATATCCGCATTATCTTTCTATATAAACACAGTTCTTTCTTCTGACTTACAAGTGGAGATGGGTGAAGCACATGGATAACTCCACAAGCACCATTTATACCACGATGTAGCCAGCTTTCTAGGCTGCTGTCCCTCATCCCGTACACATATTGATCATCTCAACAGAACTAGCCAAGCATAATTATCAATCAAGGCTAGGATTTTGCCTTCTGTCTCCGAGTCGAGTTTAGTGGTATTGTACGTGCTAGGGCGATTTCCTACACTAAAAAGAGAAGTAATTGTAGAGCTCCCAAATAACATGGTGATGGACAGGAAAATATCGTCTAAAATGTGCTCTTCATAAGAACAACTCTCTTTACTATTAATTTTAATCAGTTCTCTCTCAGCAAACATCAAGACTCATTTCAGGTGTAATGGGTTGCAGATAGTGTTCTTCAGCATAAACTAACTGTGAATAAAAACTATTGTAGCTATTTATTATTTCGTGGAATAGTTCCAATGTTGCGATGTTTCCAGACTTTTTAGGTTGCATTTCGATTTTGGCAGTGACATGTATAGAGATTCGTTAACTAAATTCCAACAAGGATTACATTTTTTTATAAAATATTCTTCTTGACCCCATACACACATACGCAATATGCAATATTCTCCAGGGAAAAACTGATAATTCACTTACAAACATGTTGTCAATTAAATGGGATCAACTTTCCTCATTTTCGCTCTGGGCAACGCCCATTCTTGGGCACAGAGATCAGAAAGAAAGAGGTGGAGACCTGGCATAATAGGTCTTCACCTTCTTTACATTGCCCTAGGATATCTGGTTCTTCCCCGGGAGGGGACAATTGGGCCTGCACCTACAATAGGCACAGGCCCATCATGCACATGTATGGAAGGGAGAACTCCTAGCCTCCCAACTCTTTTTCCTGCATCAACCTACATGGTGCAAACTCATCACAAGAAGCTAGAGATGTGTTGTACCAAGACCCCACTCTGGACCAGAGAGTCTAAGAGGGGCTTGACAGAAAGATAAATAGGACAAGCAGATCTTCAGGTCTTGGGCCTTCTGACTGCTGCTGTCCAGCAAGGATGCTACTGGACAGGACAGGACAGCAGTCGCTGGCCCCTCCGGCCCACAGTTGCAATACACTTTCCTCCCCCTTTTGCTGGCACAAGGCCCTGCCAGAAACACCAAAATTGCCGTAGTTCAACCTGGACAGGTATAGTATACTTGAAGTGCATTGCTGCTGTCCACAGCCAAAGCAGAGAGACCAAGGAAAATTGGCCCCAATATGTTAATATGGCTGATATAACAATAAAGTAGATGTTCAAAGGCATGGCAAGCTATTTTAGTGACAGAACATCTGGGGTCATTTGTCTGGTACAGCAGCTGTTGGGATTGCTTGTGTGTCCTGTTCAAATAGCTATTATAGGATACTTGTGTTGCTTGTACATGATTATAGGCACCAGAGTTTCCTTTGATGCAATGTGTATACAGAGACAAGTTGTGTAAAATTGTACATTTACAGCTATTTATGGCTGCTGCATTAGTTACAAATACAGTTCGTGCCAATCTTACGAGTTCTTAATTGCATTTAAATCGCTGTTGATGACTTTTGCTTATATCAATCAGGTGATTGGTAAATGCAACAGTTTCCACCAGGGTGCCAGGTTGTCTTAAAAACTAGCTTCATTTCTACTGTAAATCCTGCCCACTTTTGCAATTTTCTGTCAAAAGTTACTCAATTTTCACAAACTGCGGGATTGCAGTGTGGTTGGAGAGTGTTGGAGGGCTTACTGATTGAAATGTGAAAATACTCTGTGTAAAACGAAGAGCTACTGTATTCAACAAAACTCCTAATACAAGAAACTTTCACTTGCATAAGTACATTTCTACTGTATTCAATTAAACCAATTTTTGTAATTAAGTATCAACAAGTCTGTATAGCCCCAGTTTTGTGATGGCAGCAAAATTAAGGCTGCGCTCGCACATGGTGCAACGGGGGGCTGACCTTGCAAAATTTTGTGAAACTGGCTTCTCCTCCTAAGTTTAATAGGCTTGTGGCTAGTTCCAACAAGAAAAGCAGTGAATGGTCAGTAACTATTTCATAAGCACTCCTTTCAGGTATTAGAGAATGCCAAAGAGAGAGTCACAAAAAAGAATTAGCCAATTTATGCAGAAAGTCTGAAACCCAAATCCACTGCGATCATATTACATTTAAATTACCGCTATCTTAAGGTAAAACTTTTTCTTTTTAAATCAAGAACATCAAATCAGTTTGAGCTGTGAAATGGGTGCTGTAATTATGGTACTGGACTGGCATCCTAGAGGTTGTGAGTTTAAATCCCACCATGGCAAGTTTTGAAACTGAATTCAATAAATCTGGTCATTTATGGGTGAGTACGAGAAAAATTGGTTCGGAAAGTTGCCATTTCACTGAAATCCTTCAGGGAAAAGAGTTATCATTCCACCCAGCCTGGCCTACACATAATTCTAGTCTACACTGTGTGGTTGACTTTTAATACTCCCTAAAGTAGCCGAGCAAGCCACTCAGTTTACAACTAGGGTTATGCATTATGCGACTGACCTGCCACTCACCAAAAACAATTTTTTTTTAAATGAGACAACAGTGAAGCAAATAAAAAAGATGCAATTTTGTAGATTTTATTTTGCAAATTTACTAGTATTTATAGTTACCAGTATTTATAGTTAGTGGCCTAGAAATGTGGATGCACAGGGAACGATCCATGCACCTGAACAGTGAGGTCCGAAGCATCACTGATATTGGGCCTCAGGCCTCATTGTAATGGAGCCGGCATGCTGCAACATCCTGCCAGCGAAGGGTAGAGAAGAGTACAGAAAAATCGGGCTGCTGCTAGCGTTGCTGTGGCCCTCAGGTAAGTGGGTCGGATCAGGGATAGGGGGGCTTGACAACACAGGAATGGGGTCGGGGCCGCCATCCGCCATGGGTCAGGATTGAGTCAGGGAGTCTGAAGTTGTGGAGGCCAGAGGTCGGAATTGTGTGAGGGACGGGATTGGGCCGGGAGGGTCGGGATTGGGTCGGGGGTCGGCATTGGGCCGGGGTTTGGGAGCAACGTTCCCCTGAGGACCCGCGCAGGACGCTCACAGGCCGTTGCTGCTGGAAGAGATACTGCACATGTGCAGCCGCGCAGCAAATTTAAAGGGACTGCGCACAAAAAAAAATTAGAGGGAACATTGGTTGCCAGAGGAGCCCGGGGGGCTGGTGGAGGATCTGGGGTCAGGAATGGCACCAATCGGGAGGGTGGTTATATGTGGAGTGGGGACGAACGCTCCTGCTCCTCTCACCTCCACATTCAAGTGAGTTACTTTACTTCTTGGTTGGCAGGCAATCTCTGATTTCTCTGAGTGCAGCCTGTGATGGTGATGGAGATGGTTGCCTCAGGGAAAACCAATCTTGGAGAGGGGACCTAAAGCTGCCGTTAGGCTTCAGGTGTGGGTAAAGGATGCCTCTTGTTTTCCTTACCCAATATGGCGGGCGCCATACTTCTTACCCATCATTTTGGGACCTTAGGTGTCTGCACAGCACCCAAAGAATTCTCTTGGTAGGGTTTTGCCTAAAACGTTCAGAAGAACTGCACTATAACAGAGATTTACATATCCCTTAGTGGACATATCTGGCCTTTTTACCTTCCATTTACAACAAATGTAGCTGAACTGTGAAGAGTTCGACATACCGTAAAGCTGGGGTGGTTCCGCAAGGCAGTATCCATCTGTGAGCGCTAAGTGGCTGTGTGCAGCCATGTTGGCCTCTGACCCTGTCCAGTGTTTCATTTATGCACTTTATTATTCAGATCTTTTGATAAAACTCCTTGATGGGCACTGAAAAAAGAGGAAAGCCAGTTATAACAAACTTAATTATTCAAAATTGAAATGCGAATGTGAAAATGTGAACACTAGTATCTAAAAGTTCAAGCAGTGTACCCTGCATTATACCTGCCTATCTGGAAGTTCGACAAAAAAAAATCAACATTAAAGGTTTCATCCCAATCTCTGGAATTTACAGATAAAAAGGTTACTTATAATGAGGCATGTATTTGATAAGAACAGATTCTAGTAAATAACTATAGGATGTGAGCTACATAACAAATTTCTGCAAATTTATTGAGAAATGGAATGTAATTACATCTCGAACAAGTGGCAGGACTTTTTTGCATTTTTCATTTCATTTCAATGGGGGAATATTTTAATCATGGTAATAATCAGTTTAGAATCACTTTTTCTTATTTATGTTATACAGTTGTTTTGTAAAACCCCATATTATTGTGCCCAAGATTACAGTCTTGTTCATTATTGTGTTCCTGATTGATTACAGATTGCGTTCAATTGGAATTTGATTTAATTCCAATTTGACTTTGTTGCCACAAAAATACCACCAGCAGTAGTAAGAGAACTTTTTCCAAAAAATGTATTTAATTATTCACGGGATGTGAGCGTCGCTGGCAAGGCCAGCATTTATTGCCCATCCCTAATTGCCCTTGAGAAGGTGGTGGTGAGCCGTCTTCTTGAACTGCTGCAGTCCGTGTGGTGAAGGTGCTCCCACATTGATGTTAGGGAGGGAGTTCCAGGATTTTGACCCAATGACGGTGAAGGAACGGCAACATACTTCCAAGTCAGGATGGTTTGTGACTTGGAGGTGAACTTGCAGGTGGTGGTGTTCCCATGCACCTGATGCACTTGTCCTTCTAGGTGGAAGAGGTCGCGGGTTTGGGAGGTGCTGCTGAAGAAGCCTTGGCGAGTTGTTGCAGTGCATCTTGTAGATGGTACACACTGCAGACACAGTACACCGGTGGTGGAGGGAGTAAATGTTTAAGGTGGTGGCCAGGTTACCAATCTAGCAGGCTGCTTTGTCCTGGATGGTGTCAAGCTTCTTGAGTGCTGTTGAAGCTGCACTCATCCAGAAAAGTGGAGAGTATTCCATCACACTCCTTACTTGTGCCTTGTAGATGGTTGAAAGGCTTTGGGAACTCAGGGGGTGAGCCACTCACTGCAAAATACCCAACCTTTGACCTGCTCTTGTAGCTACAGTATTTATCTGACTGGTCCAGTTACGTTTCTGATCAATGGTGACCACCAGAATGCTAATGGTGGGGGATTCGACAATGATAATGCCATTGAATGTCATGGGGAGGTGCTTAGACTCTCTCTTGTTGGAGATGGTCATTGTCTGGCACATGTGTGGCGTGAATGTTACTTGCCACTTATCAGCTCAAGCCTGGATGTTGTCCAGGTCTTGCTGCATGCGGGCACGGACTGCTTCATTATCTGAGGAATTGCAAATGGAACTCCGAATGGGACTTTAATCTTCATATAGATTGGATAAATCAAATTGGCAAAGGTAGTCTGGAGGACAAGTTCATGGAATGCATGCGGGGCAGTTTCCTAGAACAATATGTCATGGAACCAATCAGGGAACAGGCTATTTTAGATCTTTTACTGTGTAATGAGATAGGGTTAATTAGCAATCTCATAGTAAAGGATCCTCTTGGGCAGAGTGATCATAATATGATGGAATTTCACGTTAATTTTGAGAGTGACTTGCCTAAGTCCGAAACTAGAGTCTTAAACTTAAATAAAGCCAATTACATAGGTATGAGGGGCGAGTTGGCTAAGGCAGATTGGAAAAATAGATTAAAAGGTATGGCGGTAGAAAAGCACTGGCTAGCATTTAAAGAAATATTTCATGATTCTCAACAAAAATACATTCCATTGAGAAACAAAAACTCCATGGGAAAAGTGATCCAACTGTGGCTAACTAAAGAAGTTAAGGATAGCATTAGATTGAAAGAAGAAGCTTATAATGTTGAAAAGAATAATAGTAAGCCTGAGGATTGGGAGAGTTTCAGAAACCAGCAAAGGTTGACCAAAAAATTGATGAAAAGGGAAAAAATAGACTATGAGATAAAACTAGCAAGAAATATAAAAGCAGACTGTAAGAGTTTCTACAAGTATGTAAAAAAGAAAAGAGTAGAAAAAGTAAACATTGGTCCCTTAGAGGCGAAGACAAGAGAAATTATTATGGGGAATAAGGAAATGGCAGAAATGTTAAACAAATATTTTGTATCTGCCTTCACAGTAGAAGACACAAAAAGCATACCAAAAATGGTGGGGAATCAAGGGTCTAATGAGAGTGAGGAACTTAACGTAATTAATGTAAGTAGAGAAAAAGTACTAGAGAAACAAATGGGACTAAAAGCCAACAAATCCCCTGGACCTGACAGCCTACATCCTAGGGTTCTAAAAGAGGTGGTTGAAGAGATAGTGGATGCATTGGTTTTGATCTTCCAAAATTCCCTAGATTCTGGAATGGTCCCAGCGGATTGGAAGGTCGCAAATGTAACACTGCTATTCAAGAAAGGAGTGAGAGAAAAAACAGGGAACTACAGGCCAGTTAGCCTGACATCAGTCGTCGGGAAAATGCTGGAATCCATTGTTAAGGAAGTGGTATCAAGTCACTTAGAAAATCATAACATGATTAGGCAGAGTCAACATGGTTTTATATAGACCTCCAAACAGTAATGCGGAGGTTGGGGATGGCATTAAAAGGGAAATTAGAGAAGCGTGCAATAAGGGCACAGCAGTCATCATGGGTGACTTTAATCTACATATAGATTGGGCTAACCAAATTAGTCACAATACTATGGAGGAGGAACCAACCAGAGATCAGGCCATCTTAGACTGGGTATTATGCAATGAGAAAGGATTAATTAGCAATCTTGTTGTGCGAGGCCCCTTGGGTCGGAGCGATCATAATATGATAGAATTCTTCATTAGGATGGAGAGTGAAGTAGTTGACTCAGAGACTAGGGTCCTGAATTTAAATAAAGGAAACTACGATGGTATGAGGTGCGAGTTGGGTAGGATTGATTGGGGAATGTCACTCAAAGGGTTGACGGTGGATAGGCAATGGCAAACATTCAAAGACCACATGGACGAACTACAGAATTTGTTCATCCCAGTTTGGCATAAGAATAAAACAAAAAAGGTGACTCAACCGTGGCTAACAAGGGAAATCAGGGATAGCATAAGATCCAAGGAGAGGGCATATAAATTGGCCTGAAAAAGCAGTAAACCTGAGGATTGGGAACAGTTTAAGATTCAACAAAGGAGGACAAAGGGATTAATTAAGAAGGGGAAAATAGAATACGAGAGTAAGCTTGCAGGGAACATAAAACCTGACTGTAAAAGCTTTTATAGATATGTGAAGAGAAAAAGATTAGTGAAATCAAGCATAGGTCCATTGCAGTCAGAATCAGGGGAACTTATAATGGGGAACAAAGAAATGTCAGACCAATTAAATACATATTTTGGTTCTGTCTTCACAAAGGAGGACACAAATAACCTCCCAGAGATATTGGGGAACATAAGGTCTGATGAAAG
The DNA here is from genome assembly GCA_030390025.1 of Squalus acanthias. Classification (NCBI taxonomy): domain Eukaryota; kingdom Metazoa; phylum Chordata; class Chondrichthyes; order Squaliformes; family Squalidae; genus Squalus; species Squalus acanthias. The sequence continues at coordinate 46,878,777 of CM059441.1, read as the reverse complement.
GGAGGAACTGAAAGAAATCAGTATTTGTAGGGAAATGGTGTTAGGGAAATTGAAGGGATTGAAGGCCGATAAATCCCCAGGGCCTGATAATCTACATCCTAGGGTACTTAAGGAAGTGGCCCTAGAAATAGTAGATGTATTGCTGATCATCTTCCAACATTCGATGGAATCTGGAACAGTACCCATGGATTGGAGGGTAGCTAATGTTACCCCACTATTCAAAAAGGGTGGTAGAGAGAAAACAGGGAATTACAGACCGGTAAGCCTGACATCGGTAGTGGGAAAATGCTAGAGTCCATTATAAAAGATGTAATAGCTGAGCACTTGGAAAACAGTAACAGGATCGGACAAAGTCAACATGGATTTACAAAAGGTAAATCATGCTTGACTAATCTACTGGAATTTTTTGAGGATGTAACTGGTAATATAGATAAGGGAGAACCAGTGGATGTGGTGTATTTGGACTTCCAAAAGGCTTTTGATAAGGTCCCGCATAAGAGATTAGCATGTAAAGTTAAGGCACATGGGATTGGGCGCAAGGTATTGAGTTGGATAGAGAACTGGTTGGCAGACAGAAAGCAAAGAGTTGGAATAAACGGGTCTTTTTCCGAGTGGCAGGCAGTGACTAGTGGGGTACCGCAGGGATCGGTCCTAGGACCCCAGCTAGTCACAATATATATTAATGATCTAGACAAGGGAACTAGATGTAATATCTCCAAGTTTGCAGACGACACAAAACTGGGTGGGTGTGTGTGCAGCGAGGAGGATGCCGAGAAACTCCAGGATGATTTGGACAGTTTGGGTGATTGGGCAGAAGCGTGGCAGATGCAATATAACGTGGATAAATGCGAGGTTATCCACTTTGGCGTCAAAAACAGGAAGGCAGATTATTATCTGAATGGCAATAGATTGAGAGAAGGGGAAGTGCAACGAGACCTGGGTGTCCTTGTGCACCAGTCGCTGAAGGTAAGCATGCAGGTGCAGCAGGCGGTTAAGAAGGCAAATGGTATGTTAGCCTTCATAGCGAGAGGTTTTGAGTACAGGAACAAGAATGTCTTGCTGCAGTTGTACAGGGCCTTGGTGAGACCACACCTTGAGTACTGTGTGCAGTTTTGGTCGCCTTATCTGGGGAAGGATGTTCTTGCCATGGAAGGAGTTCAGCGAAGATTCACAAGGCTGATACCTGGGATGGCAGGAAATACGTATGAAGAGAGATTGGGTCGATTGGGCTTATACTCGCTGGAGTTTAGAAGAATGAGAGGGGATCTCATTGAAACTTATAAAATTCTGACAGGACAGGACAAACTAGATGCAGGAAGGATGTTCCCGATGGTCGGGGAGTCCAGGACCAGGGGTCACAGTCTAAGGATAAGGGGTAAGCCATTTAGGACAGAAATGAGGAGGAATTTCTTCACCCAGAGACTGGTGAATCTGTGGAATTCTCTGCCACAGAAGGCAGTAGAGGCCAATTCATTAAATAGATTCAAGAAGGAGTTGGATATATTTCTTAAGGCTAAAGGGATCAAGGGATATGGGGAGAAAGCAGGGACAGGGTACTGAATTTGGATGATCAGCCATGATCGCATTGAATGGCGGAGCAGGCTAGAGGGGCCGAATGGCCTACTCCTGCTCCTATCTTCTATGATTCTATGATTCTATGAAAGGGAATTCATGTTTGACAAATTTATTAGAGTTTTTTGAGGATGTAACTAGCAGGGTAGATAAAGGGGAACCAGTGGATGTAGTATATTTGGATTTCCAAAAGGCATTCGATAAGGTGCCACATAAAAGGTTATTACACAAGATTAGGGCTCATGGGGTTGGGGGTAATATAGTAGCATGGATAGAGGATTGGTTAATGGACAGAAAACAGAGAGTAGGGATAAAAGGATCTTTTTCAGGTTGGCAGCCTGTAACTAGTGGGGTGCCACAAGGATCAGTGTTGGGGCCTCAGCTATTTACAATCTATATTAATGATCTAGATTAGCGGTTCCCAACCTTTTCCTTCATGCGGACCACCAGCCGTTTAAAAATTGCTTCTGCGGACCACCAGCCGTTTAAATTTTTTTTAACAGCCTATGGCTGACGGGAGTCAAACGTATATATTTTTTTTCACGGACCACCTGCAGTACCCTCGTGGACCACCAGTGGTCCGCGGACCACAGGTTGGGAAACGCTGACCTAGATGAAGGGACCGAGTGTAATGTATCCAAGTTTGCTGATGATACAAAGCTCGGTGGGACAGTAAGCTATGAGGAGAACACAAAGGGCTGGATTTTACTCACTGAGACGCGTTGGGGGCGGGACTGCTGCTTTCCGGGTTCTAGTCCTGCCCCCAGCGACGTCCGACACACAGACACTATTTTCCCCTGATTGGCCTTGTTAAGCCCACACTGCGGGCTTGCTGGCCAATGAAGGGAAAGCCGGTGTCAGATGACGATAGTTGATGACGCTTCATCTGCCGGTTTCCTTAAAGCCACATGAACCATAAATTTTTGACCCATGATTTGACAGTGTTTGACAGCATTGAGGTGCTGTCAAACGCTGACAATCACTGTACACAGGTGAGCCCTTGCACCTAGGCTTTCCAGTGACTCTCTCCTTAGGGTGAAACAGATGGCAGCTGCAGGTGAGGGTACAGAAGCGATCTGTCACTTCTCCCAATGAGGTGAGGCCACACAAACACTTCAAAGCTTGTCACCTACAGAAAAATCTAAACAGATTAAAAATGACTTTCCCAACATTTCCTTATCTCTGATACTCACCAGTGTCCCACTGCATCCTTCACATCACTTCTGCAGCTGTCATCCAAACACCAACATAACAACAGACCCACATCACGTCTCACTTACCCTGGCGGGGTTCCCCGACGTCAGGAAGCCCGCAGCAGAAGTCTAAAAATTGGAAAAAGCCTCTTAACTGCCTGTTAACTACCTGTTAACAGGCAGTTAAGTGGCTATAATCCTCTTCCCACCATTAGGAGTTGGGTCCCTGCGCAAATCGGGGACTCGACTCCCGGGAAGATTGGTTGGAGGTGGGTTGGGAGCGGGTTCGAGCCTCCAACAACCACAATCATCTTCCTTTGTGCTAAGTATGACTTGAGCCAGTGGAGAGTTTACCCCCTGATCACCATTGACTTCAATTTTACTAGTGCTCCTTTGTGCCACACCCGGTCAAATTCTGCCATGGTGTCAAGGGCAGTCACTCTTGCCTCATTTCTGGAATTCAGCTCTTTTGTCCATGTTTGGACCAAGGCTGTAATGAGGTCTGGAGGCGTGTGATCTTGCGCATCGGTGAGCAGGTTATTGGTGAGTAAGTGCTGCTTGATAGCACTTACCATTACTTTGCTGATGATTCCTGACACCCGGACATGCATAACTTCAACTGTAGATGTACATGCATGACCAACCCCAGACCCCGCCCCCCCTCCCCAGTCATGGTACTGTTCAGCAAAAGTGAAGTACTACACTAATTAATCCCTTAAGGATACTAACGTTATAAGTGTTCAGTCTGGGCTCTGCTTTCTTACTTCAGTGACCATGTTTACATTGCACAATCTCACAGCGATAAACTTCTACAGTTCCGTGTACCCAAAGTACCCTTTGTTACTTTCTAAATTTATATTTTTTGTGCTCATTATGGTGATAGATGTCATTGCTGGGAAATGGAAATGTTCTTTTCTCACCCAGTATCTGCAATGTAAGGTCAGGTATAACTTCATGCCAAGTGAAGCTCCCGCTACACTCTGCAACTTGAGAATAGCACCCACTGCTGTACAAGTGTGACATTTCAATTTTCCACATCAGCCATCCTTATGTCCTTTCTGATTGAGATTGCCAGTTTAGTAACAGTTTATGCCAAATTACAAACACTTTTGTGCTGTGGGTTTATGCCCTTTAGGAACACAGCTGCCAAGACCGAAAGGACCATTGTAGCCAGCAATCTGGACTAGATATCATCCCAGGACTTACAGGTAAAAGGACAGTGTGCAACCCTATTCCACTGCTCAGTCCCTGGAGTCATCTATAATATATTGCAAAACGTACACAGGTTACATACTCATGTCAAGATTCCTAAGTTAAAATATCCACACTGGCCTGTTATGTTTCCCTGTGGCACCAATAGATGGCATTCTAATAGGCATTTCAATGTTAATTTTATGATCTGCTTGTCATAGCTTCCTGTTGCACCATCACATGGTGCTTTATTATTTGTCACCACAAATCTCTCAAAATATTTCTGAAAAAAATCTTGCGCACTATTTTTTCTCAATATCTGAAATTTTTAATGTCCAAAATAAGGTTTTAAACAGATAATACTTTTACATATTTCACAGAAATATGATTAAATTTATCAATTGAATTGTCTTTTGTGTCTTTTAATGTGCAGTATACCCAATTTCCCAGGATGCTTTTAATAGACAAACTGCTTGAATATTTTGCTTCAGTTTTGAGCAATTTCTGTTTTTATTTTCTTGAAGAAGATCTAGAGAACAAATTTGTTCAGGTAAAGTCTATAGTGATTTTTTTGAACACAGTCTGTGCATGCTTGCATGTGTGAGAAAGAGAGAAAAAGAAGGCAACTTGTACTGATTAAACAACTGTTGTAGCTTTTGTTTTGAGTTCTACAAACTTCAGAATGCAAATTAAGCAGAGAGACAGAGTGCCTAACTTCATCCTAATTTCATTATTCTTTCAAAAATTTAGTTGCAAGAAAGACTCTAATTATCTACCTATTTTTTGTTAACAAAAATGTAAACATACTCATTATTGGTTCCTATGAGACAGAGATAGAGAGATAGAAAGATAGAGAGGGACAGGGCATCTTTTCTCATCCTAATTTGAGTTCTTTTAAAAAAGCAAGTTGAATTTTGAGCGTAAACAAAGCATCTTTGAGGGAAACAGCAGGGGAGGGGGCAAGGAGGGAAACAGGTTGAGTGAGGGTGAGGGGCCCTCTGGCCACTCATTACACACTCTAGGGGGAGTAAGTGGCAATAAGGGGGGAGTGGATGGAATGTTGTGAGTGACAACAGAATGAGTATAAGGGAGGATATAAGAGCTGAGTGGGTAATTCAAAGGGGAAGATTGGGATAGTGATGGGAATGAATAAGGATAGCAATGGGAGTGACGGCATGATGAAAAATGGAAGGGGTAGTGTGAAGTTGAAAGGGTGGAGGATGCAATGGAAGTGAGCGAGTGATGGGAGGAAGAGATGGGAAGAGAGCCACTGAGGGCTGCAGGCCACATTTGCTCCACAAAACTCATCAGAAAATGTAGGCTGCAGCCCTTGGCCGATCCTGTCTGTGCCACACCATGCCATGCCGCACCACACCACACCATACCATGCCATTCCACACCACACCATGCTGCGCTGAGCCACTCCATGCCCCTGAAAGAAGAAAAGGAAAAAAGTACAAAACAAGAAGCAGAAGAGAACACGCAATAAGTAAAAATAAGAGTTAGAAAGAGTGATGTATAAGAGAGGAAAAAGAGATACACAGAAGCAAAAGAGGAGAGACAGAGATAAACACTCATAATTAAATCAGACTGTTCCTCCCTTTCCTCTCCAAGGTCCTTGAACGTGCATCGCCTCCCAAATCCGTGCCTATCTTTCATGGAACTCCATGTTTGAATCTGGCCAATTAGGTTTCCGCCCCACCACGGCACCGAGATGGCTCTTATCAAAGTCACAAATGGCATCCTATGTGACTGTGACTGTGGTAAACTATCCTTCCTCATCCTTCTGCAGCCTTTGACACGGTTGACCACACCATCCTCCTTCAATGCCTCTCCACCATCGTCCAGCTGCGTGGGACTGCACTCACCTGGTTCCATTCTTATCTATCCAATCATAGCCAGAGAATCACCTGCAATGGCTTCTCTGCCCGCTCCCGCACCGTTATCTCTGGTGTTCCCCAAGGACCTATCCTTGGCCCCCTCCTATTTCTCGTCTACATGCTGCCCCTCGGTGGCATCAGCCAAAAACACAGCGTCAGTCTCCACATGTACGTTGATGATACGAAGCTCTACCTCACCACCACCTCTCTCGACCCCTCCACTGTCTCTAAATTGTCAGACTGCTTGTCCAACATCCAGTACTGGATGAGCAGAAATTTCCAGAAATGACCAAAGCCATTGTCAGCAGCTTGCTCCTCCTGTCAGCCAAACTGCCTTCTTGCCACCAGTTTTCCCTCCTATCTACCAGATTTTCCTTCTCTCTACCAGTTACCCTCTTCTTGTCTATCAGTTTCCCCTCCTGTCCACCAGTTGCCCCTCCCCTGATCAACTGGTTGCCTTTCTCTCCACTGGTTTCTCTTCCTGTCCAGCAATTTTCTCTTTCTACATCCAGTTTTCCCTCCTGTCCACGTGTTTGAATAAAGACTTGCCATCTTTGGACCAGAATTCAATAAAAATTAAAGGGGGCTAAATTTGGTTGATTTGCGCCTCCCATTAGGGCGCTAACGGGGTGCAAATCAAATAGCGCCTGGGCGCGGCGCTGCTAACGCCTCCCGCAAAATTCAGCGCCCGGCCCAGGCGCTACCCAATTTTTATCCCAAAGGCTTTTAAAAACTGCACAGTCGGTATGAATATGGGCCTTTGACTAGTGGAAAGAGGAACCGGTGGTCAGGAGTTATTGCGGTGGGAGGGTGGAGGCAGTGGAAATTCTATGGCAAGGCCATTTATACCAGTGGTCATACATATTTTATTATTATTAAGAAACCTAGATAAAGAGCAAATAGAATAGGACAGTGTCGAGGTTGAAAAGAATAGGAGAGAAATCAGGAAGCAGTGAAAATAACTTATGTTTCTATAATTCCTTTCATGTTTACTGGAGGCCCCAAAGTGCGTTCACAGTCAATTACTTACTTTTGAAGTGTAGTCACTCTTGTTATGTAGGCAAGCACAGCAGCCAATTTATGTAAAGTAAGGTACCATAAGCAGCAAAAGAGATAAACAACCAGCTAATCTGTTTTTGGTGACATTGGTTGAGGCGAAATGTTAAGCAGGCCAGTGTGAGAACTTTCTGCTCTTCTTAAAATGCTGTCGTAGGCAGGGCCAGAGTTCAATATCTCAGCTGAAAGAAGGCACTTTCAACCACACAGCCCCCTCTCAGGACTGCACTGAAATGTCGGACTGGGTTATATACTCAAAACCTGGAGTGAGGTTTGAACCCTCAACCTTCTAGCCTTGGAAAGGAAACTGTTGCCAATGAGCCAAACTGATACAGTAGTGGCTATTATGTCAAGAGATAAATACATCGAAATCATTCCTGGGTGAAACCAACCCCAGATTTGGGTCTGATCTGGTACCATTTCAGAATTAGAAGGTCCATGTTATTTATAGTAATCGAAGTAAGGATTTGGGGATCATTTCAATCTTTACTATGAATTGGCTACAAGTGATTTGCTCAGTGACTCACTGTTTCTAACTTCACTCACAGGAAGTGATGGAGTTAATTTACTGAAAGTCATTGACACTGTTTTTCACATTCCAAGTTCTGAGAATTAAATGTCTGAGCCTTGGTTTTTGATCTTTGGTGCATGGAAGGAATGAAGCAATCTGTTCAAAAGCACATTTCATTTTTTTTTCTTTTTAATAAATATATAATAAGCATTGCCAGATGCTTCAGACTTGGAGACTCTGTTATATAACAGTACAACGCAAAGTCCTGCCAAGTAATTTCTATCTTCGTTGAGAAATGAACTGTAGAAAATATAGGAGTAGGATTTCTCACCAGTTCAAAGTAGGTCCTTTCACTGAACTGATAACTTGAGGTTGATACATAGGGGTAAAAATGGAATTTCACTGTGTAAAACGGGCACATTGAGGGCTAATTTTGGAGACCAACGTCCCGCTCCCAAAGGACATCTGATCAATGTTGCCCGTGATTTTTTTTGGATGGGCGGCCCCTTTAAGGGGCTGCGTGGCCCAGTCACAGTTTCGCGCATGGGCTGTGCGGGACTGGCAGAGAGCTGCGCGGCCACGTAGCTTAGAGGGAACGTTGCACCTGATAGATGTTCAAACCAATATTGGGTCAGGTCATTTTTCAGGCGTTCCTGATGGCCACCTAAAACAGGCATTAGGCCATTAATGAGAGCCTAACGCCTGTTTTAGGTCCCCTCTGCTAAACTGGATATTGCAGTCAGTCCTGCTCTGCTCGGGATTCTTAAGCAGTCAGTGCGACCTAAACTTTAAAAAAAAATTAATGCTACTGTGGAGCAAGGAAGAACAGGATTTTTCCCCTGACTCCACAGTAAACCGATCGGCCTATCCCCCCGCTGCCGCTCCACGCCCCTTTCCCGTACTTACCTTCAGGCCGCTGTCGGTGAGGTGATCAACTCAGTATTAATTTTCTTTCTTTTCTTCAAATGGGTTAGCTACCTGTGGAGACTTGACAGGCTCACTCAATTAAAATAACGTTTTTTGTGGAATGAGGCGGGGGGAGAAATTCAATTCATGGCCGCCTGTGTTACACCTGAATTGGGCGGAGTGTAAAACAGGCTGCCGATCTGTTATCGCCTGTTTTGCGCTCCGCATGTGGCGCCCATTTCATGCCTGAAATATCCATAAAGGAATTTCAACCACATAGTCTCCATTGTTACACCTTCATCTCCCGAAACTAAGTATAATGAGGGAGATGGTGCTGTCCACACAAGCTGAAAAAACTTGCAGTTCCTGACAAAAGCAATGGGGTAGAAATTTGTCTTAAGCGGTAGTGCAAAACAGGCAATAACAAATCGGCAGCCTATTTTACACTCCGCCCAATTCAGGTGCAACACAGGCGGCCGTAAGTTGAATTTCTTCCCCCTCATTCCACAAAAAGCATTATTTGAATGTAGCTACAGGAAATAAATCCTAATAAACGGGATATATAACTCCAGTATAAATAATAAGTTGCTCAATGAACTTGGGTAAAGCTAGAAGAGAGCATGAGGCCAACATTCCTACCTTTGTTAAGTTTAGCAAAAAGTATAAAGTGCTAACAGAGAATTTAGTCTGAAGCCACAATGACAACTTACTCTATACAGCACCTTTAATGTAGCAAAATGTCCCAAGGAGTTTCACAGAGCAGCTGATGAGACACCAAGGAGAAATTCCTAGTAGAGATAGGGGAGGTGATTGAAGGTGTTGACAAAGAAATAGATTTTGAAGATGCTTTTGAAGATGGGAGAGATGTGGCAAGATGAAGACATTTAGAAAGAGAATTCCATGGCCAAGATGGCCGAATGTTTTGCTGCTAATGGTGGAGCAGAGGGAGGAGGGTATAAGCTGGAAGATTTCAGAGGTAGAGTGGACCAAGGCCATGGAAGAACTCATAAATGAGGACAAGGATTTTGACATCATTGTGTGGCACTTCCATTAGCAGTGACTGAGACTACTTTCTTAAAGACCACAGGATTCAATCTTGCTAAGATCACTACTCTCACCCCAGCTGCTCAGTAACTCAGAACTTCATTGAAGAACACAGCCTGTATTAGAAGTATTTATATATGGAATTATCTCAATGCAGTGCTGAGGTAATGGAGCTGTCACTGGAGTGATGGAGCCCATCATCTTAATTTTCCTGATCTCTTTGAATGCTGTCAAACTACAAATTACACTGGTGCTGTCAACAAGATAACTCATCCGGCAGAATGCTATATTTGATATATAAAAACATCAAAAGTTGACCTAATCGTATCTTTAATGAGATGCCAACATTCTTGTCTTTGCTGTATTTAGTGAAAAAGTAGAAAGCGCTAACATCTGTGTTTAGCACTGTTCAAGGGTTTAACGAGGAACTCATGTCGCATTTTATGGTCCATAAGAGTTTGCTCTATGCTCTTTCCACTATAAATAATATGAAGAAGGATGCCTTAAGTATAACATTCTAAAATTTGCTGATAATATCAAGTGACCATGTGATCGAGAGCATTCAGAATAATCCAGATAAATTAAGGGGATGGGCTAAGGGATGGTAGATGGGTTTTCCAGTAAGTGTAGTAATAATCACACCAGAACAAAAAGTAGAAAAATAATAATAAATGAAGGGTGACCTGTGGCTTCACCGCACTTGCTTTACGTGGGAGCAATTTTAACCGTTTTACATCCCCCCAATATTACTCTCTGTTGACTTCAATGGAGATTAAAATTGGGGCGGGGGCAGCAGGAAACCAGAGTTGCACCTGATCCCGTCAATTTCTCGAGGGTGGGTTAGGTTAAAATTGCCCACGTCTGTGCTTTATGAGTAACATAGTAGTATACTTAAGTTTTAACTATTTCATATGGCTAACAAGTAACATTATTACCCAATTACAACGTGAGAATTATGCCATATGAAATAGTTAGCTGCTAAAATTATTCATCTCCCATGTTATAATTAATTTAATTCAAATCAAATATCAGATTTTTGAAGTAATTATTATAATTAGCTTAACTATCTTCTGTTTCATTTTCTGTCTATTTTGGGGGGGGTGGGGTTTGGTGGGGGGAGAATATTCTTTATTGAACAATAGGTGATGATGCTATCATCAGGTGATCTGGCTCAGTGAGCTTCGCAGAAGAGGGACCTGATTTAGCACACACCGTGGAAATGAAGCATCATGAAGCGTTTCTCAGTTAATGGGCTGGATTTTCATTGACCCGTGGAGGTGAGTTTGGAGGCGTGGAGGGGATTAAAATTGCGAAAACTAGCGGGCACAAGCCCGCCTCCATGCAATTTTCATTAAATTGTGTCTGCTGGTCCCGACTCCGTCCCGCCTCTTAGAGGCGGAATAGGTTGTTAAGGCCCTTAACAAGCACTAAATTGCCTCTATAATGCCATTTTGAAAGGCCTTTGTGATTTTAACCCTTTTTCTACGTGAAGCACGCCTGTTCTGAACCACGAATGTGAAACCTGGTGGGAGCACATTTGGATAGCTGAGGCAGGCTGGCTGGATATGTGGATGGATATGTGGATGGATGGATGGATGCATATATGGATGGATGGGGAGGAGACATATCTGGGAGTGGTGGTGTAAAAATACCTGGGAGCAGACTTAGGGCTGCTGCTGGTCATTTTGCATCCAGGTCTTCTCACAGCAAAGGCCAGGCAGTCTTTGCAGACCTTCAATGCAGCAGCAATTATGACATCATCAGAGGTGACTAATTAGGTCATGGGTTCCCACATGCTGGAACTCAATTGCCCAATTAGGTGAAAATTGCATCAATCTCCCACATCCAATTGCAGTCGGGTGTATAACACGAAAAGTGGATGACACGACCCCAACCCACCCCAGTATCAAAATCCTGGCTGGCTGCAGAGCTCTGGAGCAGTCGCCCTTGGAGAGGAGCTGTTGGGGGACTTGTCTGTGTCTCTCTGTGAGGAGGAGCGCCTGCTACTGCTAGAGAGGAGAGGAGAGGAGTCGAATCAAATCAACACCAGGAAAGCTACTCCCATCACTGCCTCCCCAACTGGTCTCCAATGAAGGAGAGGGAAGGAGAAGGAACAAGCCTTATTAACATCTGCTTGGAAGGAGGGAGAGCCATCTGGAAAACAACTACAGGTGGGTGTAAAGGTGCACTCTCCAAGAGACTTTGTATTTAGGTGGGGGAAGGAAAAGAAGGAGAAAAACATCGTGTGTGTGTGTCTCTTGCAAAAACTAGGCCACACACACCACCAGTAAACACCCTTCCTCATTGCTTGACCTGGGACAGCTGGAGCTGCCCAGGCGAAGTCCTCAACTAATTATCTAATTTCAAACATTGTTAAGACCTGGTGGTGGACTGAGCCTGGGCATCTGCAGCTTGCTTTTTTCCCAGGTGAAGACATCTTCTCCCCCCACCAGAAGAGGAGACCATCAACAAAGACTTTTCTTTTACATCGGAGAGTGCACCCCCGCGAGCACCCACCCAACATCTTGAGTGGAGACCCAACCCCTGCGACCTCCCTCCTTCCCACCCCCCTTTCTCTCTCTCTCTGTCTCTCTCTGCCTCTCTCTCCATAGAGGCACCTCCTTTAACTTTATTACCTATTGAGCAGAGGGGAGAAGGCCCCTCTCCTAATTAAGTCACCAAGGGGAGAGGTGTGCCTTCACGTATTAAAAAGCTCCCTCTGCTCGGGAAAAAACTTTTAAAACCAAGGCCAATCAACACCATCCGGCCTGTGACTAGGGGTGGGTGTAGAACCTTCTTAAAGATCGACCCCACGATGGTGAGCCCATCAACGGCGGTGGCGGGGCCAGCTAGATCATATGCGGGCGTGGCAGCCACAGCCACGGCTAGTCCCGCTGCTTCTGCTGCCCCGTCGCCATTCCGGCTAATTACAAAAAAACTCGGTGAAGAGCTACACCCACCCCGATATGACCATCGAGGCGTGCGTAAAAGCCATGGCTGGGGTTGTCGGCCCTTCAGCCATCGTCGCCGCCTCAAATGTACGGGAAGGCCGTGTTCTTCCTGGGGTCGGAGCAGGCAATGTCCCTGGCCATAACCAAGGGGCTCACCGTGGGTGGGATCTTCTTGCCGGTGGACCCTCTCGAGGCCACCGCGCAGAGGGTCATAATTTCTAACATCCCGCCCTTTGTCACGGGTGAGCTCCTCCTCCCCCACCTACGTCAACTGGGGGAGGTGAGGTCGGGGATTACAGCGATCCCGCTCGGCTGCAGGGAGGCCAGCCTCCGGCATGTCCTCTCCTTCCGGCGCCAGGTCTTTATCCAGCTGGCGCAGGAGGAGGAGACCGAGGGCTACTTCGCGGTCCACCACGAGGGGACCGCTTACCGCGTCTTTTGGACGTCGGACGGTGTGCGGTGCCACACCTGTAAGGAGGTGGGGCATGTCCGGAAAAACTGCCCCACCTCCAGGGCCGCCGGAACGTCAAAGGCGGCCAAGGCTGGTGCCGCCGCCGCACCCCCCCCCCAACCCATCCTGCCCGCGCGGCCACAACACCAGATGCGAGGGCAGCGCCGGAGGCCAATGCCATCACGGCCTCCAGCAGGGGGGCGGGAGAGCGTCCGGGTGGGGCGAAGGCGTGGCGCAAGACCAAACACCTGAGGGCGGGTCCCCTCGTGGAGCGAGAAGGCAATGACGTTTTGCCGGAACTCTCTCCCGCGTACCTCGACGAGCTGACCGCGAAATCAAAGAGTGGGGGGTGCCTCGTGCCCGGGCTCGCGGCCGCGACCACCGAGGCGGTAACACCAAGACCTGCGGCTGGGCTCAGGCCCGAGGGAACCACAGAAAAGCCCGCTCGGCGGGGGGGCGCGGGAGATAGTATGGAAATCTCCCAGCCTCCGGGTCCCTTCAATCCGAAAAAGAGGCATGACCCCCTGGAGGAGGAGGAGGAGGAGGACCAGGAAGAGCGGGGTCGCTCCCCGCAGGGGGAGTCATCACTCGCCGCAGGTAATGCGCCCCCTCCCACTGTCACTACCATCATCACTCGGCAGGAGTTGCCTGTCCCCCGGGAGGGCACGACAGATGAGTCTGTCCCGCCTGTGCCTCCCGGGGATGGGGAAGGGACCCTGCTCGTGGGGGGGGGCCGCGGAACCACCCGCAGCAGTCGCAGAACCGTCACCTCTCGCCATGTCGAGCGCCCTGGGGACTGGGGCGGGCGAGGCTGAAGAGGCCGAGCTCGCCCACGACAGTCAGGATATCTCCCAGGAGCTGCTCGACATGGTGGAAACCTTATCTGAGGCTTCCCAGCCCGCTGGGTCGGCGGCTGATGGCGGTGAAGAGGGGGGCCCCCTGAATTCGTCGCTGGGGCAGGGGGATCTGGGATCAGATTTCTCCCCAGTTTCCCCGTGCACCCCGGTGCCTGGGGCGGGGGGGGGGGGCCCCTGAACCACCGCTGCTTCCTGACCCGGCGCCACCAGAGGAGCCCAGGGAGAACTCCTCTGCCGCCGATCCTGGGGGTGGGATCGGGACAGAGGCGGGGCCGGCCGACGACGACCCCCCGGAGGAGGACCAGGACCCGGCGGAGGGCACTGAGGACGAGTCGCACTCCGTCGCCAGTGAGGCGGCGGATACCCTCGTGCCCCTCGCCGAGTCCTCCCTCATCCCCATTGCGGAGCTCCGGGACTTTGTGGCCACGTGCCAGGGTCGCCGTAACAAAATCAGGCTGGCCCTCGACAGGTGGTCAGATCCGGCGCTGCTCATTGGTTCCGCCCGTGCCGCAGTCATAACCTTGGGCACGGACGAGGGCGTGAGTCCGTCCGAGCGGCGCCGGATGAGTCAGTTCTTTGTTGGGCTGAAAAGGGAGTGGCGGTCGACCAGCGGCCGCTCTCCCTCCTCCCGTTAGGTTAAGTAGAGGTTGCACTATGCTCTTGTCATGAAGATAACCATAGCCAGCCTCAACATCAACGGCAGCAGAGAGGCGCACCGCAGATTTAATAACTTCTCGGTCCTCCGGGACGGGAGGTATGCGGTGTGCTTCCTGCAAGAAACCCACACCGTTTTGGGAGATGAGGCAACGTGGCTCCTGGAGTGGCAAGGAGGGGTCAGCATGAGTCACCTCTCCAGTAATTGCAGCGGGGTGGCCATCTTGCTGGCCCCGCATTTTCAGCCAGAGATCTTGGGGGTCAAGGAGCACGTGCCGGGCCGCTTGCTCCAGGTCACTGTTCGCCTGGGGGATGTGCCGCTTCATCTAGTGAACGTGTACACCCCCCAGGCCGGTGCGCAGCAATTCGCTTCTTTGAAGAAGTGTCCGCTCTTCTAAGCTCCATCGACGTCGGTGAGTGCATCGTCCTCGGGGGGGATTTTAATTGTACCCTCGCGGCGAGGGACCGTTCGGGTCACCCGCCGTGCCAGGCGGCGGTGGAGAAGTTGAGGGACCTGGTCGGGTCCCTCGACTTGGTGGACGTCTGGCGAAATCTCCATCCCGACTCCAGCGCTTTCACTTCCATGAGGTCTGGAGGAGGAAGGACCAGAATCGACCGCCTATACATTTCGCGGGCGTAAGTCTCTTGTGTTCCGGCGGCTTCCATGCGGCCGGTGCCGTGCACGGACCACCACCTGGTGTAGGCGGAGCTCGCTCCGTTGCGCGCGCGGGGGAGGCGTCCGCGTACTGGCATTTTAACAACCTGCTGCTGGAGGACGAGCGGTTCCGGGATTCGTTTCGTCGGTTCTGGGCCGACTGGAGAAGGAAGCAGGGAGGCTTCCCTTCCTTGAGACTATGGTGGGACGTGGGCAAGGCTCACGTCCATCTCTTCTGTCAGGAGTATGCGAGGGGGTCGACCAAGAGGCGGGAGGGCCGGGTCGGGCAGCTGGAGAGGGAGGTGCTCGACCTGGAGTCCCGTCTCGGTCAAGTCGTCGAGGACCCGGCCCTGCGGAAGGTGTACGAAGAGAAGAAGGGCGCGCTGAAGGACCTGCAGCTGGTCGGGTCCCGAGGCGCGTACGTGAGGTCGCGGATCCAGTTCCTCCGGGACCTGGACCGCGGCTCCCCCTTCTTCTACTCGCTGGAAAAAAGACGAGGCGTCCGTAAGCAGCTCTTGGGGCTGCTGGCCGACGACAGATCTCTGGTCTCGGATCCGGAGGGGATCAGCGCGGAGACCCGGGCCTATTACGGGGCTCTGTTCTCTTCGGATCCGTCCAGCGAGGATGCGCGCAGAGTTTTGTGGGAGGACCTGCCGAAGGTCAGCCCGGAGGGCGCTGAAAAACTGGATGCGCCGCTAAGCCTGGCGGAGCTGACCGGTGCCCTCGACCAGCTCTCATGGGGAAAATCCCCGGAGCTGGACGGGCTGACCACGGAGTTCCACAGGGCGTTTTGGGACGTCTTGGGGGGCGACTACGCGCGGGTCCTGGGGGAAAGTCTGGCGACCGGGGAGATGCCCCTCTCTTGGCGCAGGGCGGTGATCGGCCTGATGCCAAAGAAGGGCGATCTCCGCCTTCTTAAGAACTGGCGCCCGGTCTCCCTCCTCAGCACGGACTATAAGATTTTTGCCAGGGCCATGTCTGCCCGCCTTGGCACTGTGCTGGCCCACATGATCCACCCCGACCAGTCCTACACAGTCCCGGCCGGAGCATCCATGACAACATCCATCTGGTCCGGGACCTGATCCACCATTCCCAGAGGGCTGGTCTGTCGGTCGCCTTCCTTTCCCTGGATCAGGAGAAGGCGTTCGACAGGGTGGATCACGAGTATCTTTTCGGAACTCTGCGCGCATTCGGGTTCGGGACGCATTTCGTCGCCCGGATCCGACTTCTGTATGCCACCGCAGAGTGTCTGATAAAAGTTAACGGGTCTTTGACAGCGCCCCTTCGCTTCGGGAAGGGGGTACGTCAGGGATGCCCCATGTCCGGTCAGTTATACGCCGTTTGTGTGGAGCCTTTCCTGTGCCTCTTGCGGAAGAGGTTGACAGGTCTGGCTCTGCAAGGGCCGGGCGTGGAGGTCGTCCTCTCGGCTTACGCCGATGATGTGCTCCTCGTGGTCACGGATCCCGTCAACTTGCGGAGGATGCGAGAATGCCAGCAGATTTACTCGGACGCATCCTCCGCCAGGATCAACTGGGAGAAATGTTCTGGACTCCTGGTGGGCCCGTGGCGGGTGGACTCCCTGCCGGAGGAGTTCAGGCCTTTCACCTGGAGCACCACGCACCTCCTCTACTTGGGAGTCTACCTCAGCCCGGCCGAGGACGCCTGGCCGGCGACCTGGCAGGAGCTGGAGGCCAAAGTCACCGCTCGCCTAGGACGCTGGACAGGACTGCTCCGAGTGTTGTCCTACAGGGGTCGAGCGCTGGTCATAAACCAGCTGGTGGCCGCCATGTTGTGGTACCGGTTGGTCACTTTGATCCCTCCCCCTGGGTTTGTCGCCATGATACAGAAGAGGCTCATCGACTTCTTCTGGGACAAAAGGAAGCACTGGGTCTCTGCCGCGGTTCTGAGTCTCCCCCTTAGGGAGGGCGGTCAGGCGCTGGTGTGCCTTCGCACCCAGGTGGCGACTTTCCATCTTCAGACGCTGCAGAGATACCTGTACGTCGAGAATCCTCCGCGATGGTGTGCAATGGCGACGTATTTCTTCCGCCAGCTGCACGGCCTCAATTATGACACGCAGCTCCTGTTTGTGATATTGGGCGGTACATGTGCCTACCTGTGGGAGCTGCCTGTCTTCTACCAGGAACTGCTATGGGTCTGGAATAAGGTTGCCTCCAAGCGGAGTTCTCCCCCGTCAGGAGTGGCGGCACTCCTTCGGGAGCCGCTGCTCAGGAATCCGCACTTCCGCTACCACTGGATCGGGCGGCTGGCGGAGGGCAGGGCTGTGCCTGGCAATGTGACCAGGGTCGGGGGCCTGCTTGATGGCGGAGGAGCGGGCTGGATGGCGCAGGAGGAGTTGGCGCAGCGCCTGTCCTGGGCCAACGTTTGGCTTGCGGCCAAAGCCATCGGGTCGCTGAAAGTGGCACTGGGCCCCGACTCCACTAGGTGTATCGAGGAGGCTCAGGCACGTGGGGCAATCCCATCCGAATTGACCCCCGTTCGGACGGAATTCCTCATCGGCGCGCGGCACCGAAACCCCCCCCCCCCCGGGAACCGGCGCCTCACAACTTGAGCCGTCTCGGGGAAATGCCCTCCGTGCCCTTTAGCTCTGCGCGGAGGGGTTTCCTGTACGGGCTGCTCCTGCACACTGTCCACTTTGTCATCTTCGCCTACCGACCAGACACGCCTTGGCGTGCCATCCTGCCGTCCGGCGGAGGCGGAGGTCCCCAATGGAGGGCTCTCTACACGGGAGTCCTCCCCTTTTCTATTGGGGACATGGCCTGGAGGGTGTTGCACGGAGCAGTCCCGTGCAATAAGTTTCTAAGTAGGTTCACGGACTCCAAGGCAGCCTGCCATTTCTGCGGCCTAGAGGAGTCCGTGTTCCATGTGTATATGGAGTGCGAGAGGTTGCAGCCCCTGTTTTATTATTTGAAGGGGCTGCTCCTTGATTTTTGGCTACACTTCAGTCCCACGCTCCTGATTTACGGTCACCCGGTGCGGAGGAGTGCGGGCAGGTCGGAGGACCTCCTCGTGGGACTGCTCCTGGGCCTGGCCAAAGTGGCCATTAATAGGTCCAGGCAGCGGGCGGTAGAGGGGGTCGTCCGGCCCGATTGCCTGCCTCTCTTCCGCGGCTATGTTCGCGGCCGGGTGGCCCTGGAGATGGAGCACGCGGTGTCTGCCGGCAAGCTCGAGGCCTTCCGGGACAGGTGGGCGCCGCGGGGACTGGAGTGCATCATTTCACGGGCCGACGAAATTTTAATTTAATCTGATTATTTGAAGGTCCCTTAAAGTGAATGAGTTTGACAAAAGATGTCAAAATCCAGCCCAAAGACTCTCCCCACTGATAATAATTCAGCCCCTTTACTCTTCACTCTGTCAGTTTCTGTAACTTCTCTCATCCAATTCATCCTGTCCAGAAAAGTACATTCAAAAAATTGACAGAAAGAAAACCAAATGGATGTTAAGACGAATAAACAGACACAGGAAAAAAAAAAAGTGTTTATTTAAAAAAAACTTTTCATAGAAGTGTTGATGGTAAGGTTCACCCTCTAAAATGAGTCCTAATGATGGGGTGCCCTCATTAAAAGGGATCCCAATGGTCAAGTCCTCTCTTTTATAATTCTCAGGATGTGGGCGTCACTGGCAAAACATTATTGCACATATTTATGCACATCCCTAGTTGCCCTTCAGAAGGTGGTGATGGGCCTTCCCACTTTAAAAGGGCCTGACCTTGAGATTCCCTCTTTGAAAAAGGTACTAATTCTGAAATTCTCTCTTTAAAAGAGATCCCGATAGTGAATTTCTGTCTTTAAAATGACTAGGTCCCCTCTTTGAAAGGGATCTTGATGGTGAGACTCTCTTTAAAATTAGTTCAGATTTTAAAATGGTGCAATACCCTCCAGACAAAATCTCAATACAGGGAAATGAGGAGAATGTACAGCCTTAACCATAGAGCATTTTATTGCCATGGCAACTCATCAAATTCCAACTCTCAGAGATAAAGGTGCCTTTTTCCTCTTTCCCAAGTCCAGAACTCAGTTTCAAAAATCTATTTATTTGAAAATGAAGCACTCTAGAAATTGTTTCAAGCCTGGATGAGGACAATTCAGAATTTTATACGGGCACATGGTGTGAAAGAATATTGCTTAACCTACTCTTACATACATGTAATATGAGCACATGTCAAAGGGTTTAGAAATAATAAAATACTTCCAATGTTGAGGCGAGTACCTGTGTGGCCTTATTCTATGATGATAACAATAAAGATGAATTTACATATCTAAAATTAATACAGGGTTTTTAATAATACTAAAAAAGTGAATGGACTCCCCCAATCAATTATGATGTAGGATAAAGCCACACATTTCAGATGTTAGCTGTGGCTCAGTGGAAGCACTCTCGCCTCTGAGTCAGAACGTTATGGGTTTAGATCCCACTTCAGAGACTTGAGTACACTTCAGTGCAGTACTGAGGGAGTGCTGCACTGTCAGGAGTGCCGTCTTTTGGATTAAATGTTAAATCCAGGCCCTGTCTGCCCTCTCAAGCGGGCCTAAAAGATCCCACCGCACTATTCAAAGATGAGCTGGGGAGTTCTCCCCGGTGTCCTGGACAATATTTATCCCTCAACCACATCACAAAAACAGATTATGAGCTTGTCATTACCTCATTTCTGTTTGTGGGACCTTGCTGTGCACAAATTGGCTGCTGCGTTTCCTACATCACAACAGTGACTACACTTCAGAAGTACTTCATTGGCTGCAAAAGTGCTTTGGGATGACCTGAGGTTGTGACAGGTGCTATATAAATGCAAGTCCTTTCTTTCTTTCCAGGAAGATTCTTACTGACCTCAACCAGCGAGGCAGTGCAGACACTACAATTATCTTCAGTGTGCCTGGGTTAGAGAGGAGCAAAATCTGCTGGGATCTCCAGTCCTGAATGAAATTACATCCCAGTATGAGTAACTGCCTTCAGAAGAAGAAGGGAGAAATTTGTGGTGAAAAAGTCAAAAGGAAGGGGGAATAAAATTCAATAAGTTCTTTGGACAGTTATCAACAAATTATCGTCACTTGACAATAAAAATCCGTAGGAAACTGTAGCCCGCTTTCCCATTCCACAGAAGTATTTATCCCTGCGCTGACTGAGATCTAATCTTTAAAACATTTTCCACTTTAACGTTAACCTTTGTTAACCAGCTTCAAATCTCATCGGATTGGCAGCTGGCTGAGGTTTGCTCAAACCAACATTCTGTATGGCTGATGGATAGCTTAAGGCAGCTCATTGTATTTTGAATGTTGTATTTCACAGGAATTAACGTCACAAAGGAATATGCAGCACAATATTTATCATCCAAACTAACAGAGGCTTTGCAGGGGTCAGGGGTGGGGAGCGTGGAATCATGGTCAGAAATTACAGCACCAGAAGAGCCATGCTGGAGAGCTATAGGGGGAAAAATTCGGTTGCTTTGCGCCTCCCATTAGCGCCCTAAGAGGGTGCTAACAGGGCGCAAAGCAACTAGTGCCCGGGCACGACATTGCCAACGCCTCCTGCAAAATTCAGCGGGAGGTTAGCAGCAGCACTAACCGTTAGCGCCCCGCGGCGCTGCGCCGCCAGCGATGACGTCATTGCCATGTGCAGCGCCCCGCTCGCACCCCGGCCGCGATCTTCGGTAGCGCCCCCTGACTTACCGCCAGACGCTATGTCCGACGGGGTCAGGGGGGCCTACCTGCGGCCGGGGCGGCGCTATTTAAAGGCGAGGTGCTGGGCGGCCATTTTTGTTGCTGGCTGCCTGCCAGCACCTGCCTCCGCTCCCGTCCCTGGCCTCCTGACCCGCCCCCCCCCCCCCGCGGAGTGCCGGCTGCGCTCCATGAGCCCAGGACTTCTCTTGAGTGCCGGGCTCTTTTGCCGGTACTCCAATCCCTGGTGGCCCAGCTGGGCCCCAGGTCGCGCTGCGCAAGGCCCCTCCCCTTTAAGAAGGGGAGGAAGGCCTGCAATACCACGGCACGTAGCGCCGCGATATTCCCTCGCTGCGCCCCAAGAGGGAGGCGGGGCGCTTCCAGTAGCGCCCCGCTTCCCTCTTGGGGCACTACCACTCAATTTCAGCCATGGGGGTGCTTATTTTTCCGGGGCGCTAAAAGGTCAGAAATGGGGATGTTCGCTGATGACTTCACAGTGTTCAGTGCCATTCACAACTCCTCAGATAATGAAGCAGTCCATGCCCACATGCAACAAAACCTGGATGACGTTCAGGCTTGGGCTGATAAGTGGCAGGTAACATTCGTGCCACAGAAGTACCAGGCAATGACTATCTCCAACAAGCGAGAATCTAACCACCTCCCCTTGACATTAAACAGCATTACCATCACCGAATCCCCCACCATCAACATCTTGGGGGTCACCATTGACCAGAAACTTAACTGGACCAGCCACATAAATACTGTGGCAACAAGAGCAGGTCAGAGGCTAGGTATTCTGCGGCGAGTGTCTCACCTCTTGACTCCCCAAAGCCTTTCCACCATCTACAAGGCACAAGTAAGGAGTGTGATGGAATACGCTCCACTTGCCTGGATGAGTGTAGCTCCAACAACACTCAAGAAGCTCGACACCATCCAGGACAAAGCAACCCGTTTGATTGGCACCCCATCCACCACCTTAAAAATTCACTCCCTCCACCACCGGCGTACAGTGGCTGCTGTGTACCATCTACAAGATGCACTGCAGCAACTCGCCAAGGCTTCTTTGGCAGCACCTTCCAAACCCGCGACCTCTTCCACCTAGAAGGACAAGGGGCGCATGGGAACACCACCACCTCCAAGTTCCCCTCCAAGTCATACACCATCCTGACTCGGAAGTATATCGCCGATCCTTCATCGTCGCTGGGTCAAAATCCTGGAACTCCCTCCCTAACTGCACTGTGGGAGTTCCTTCACCACACGGACTGCAGCGGTTCAAGAAGGTGGCTCACCACCACCTTCTCAGGGGCAACTAGGGATGGGCAATAAATGCTGGCCTTGCCAGCGACGCCCAGATCCCATAAGCGAATAAAAAAAACATAGAATGAATTGCTTTGAGGTGCAGTGACTGCTGTTATGTATGTAAAACTCTCTACTGGCCCTTAATACTAAGATCCAATAATGAAAAGCTTTGGTTCTTCAATGCCTTTGATGGCAACTTTTGGGACTCAGAAAAATGATCAGACAATTCTGTTGCTCTCACTTGTGCAGCATTACCGTTACATACTGCGTTATTTTTACATTTTTACACTCATTTTCTTGTGTTTTTTATTCCCTTACTATGCCAACAAGAGGGCAGCAGGTAGCCTGCTCCTAAGCTTCTCCTAGTGTATCACATATCTCATTTTATGCGTATTTGCCTACTTTTTTTTTCATTCCTTCCTCTGGTTATGTTTTGCTCTGATCAGCTACATCTCTCAACAGTCTGATCAAGATCCAGATTTTGCCATTTGAAGTCCTGCAGCCAAAACCTGTCTTGCCTATTTATGATTTTATGTACATGTACAAATCACACATTGTTAGAAAATTGTTCAGTATCGGCAATTTTTGAAAGTTAGCTGACACTGGACAATTCTCCATCCAATGTTTCCTTTGTATATGTTGCATCCAATGACGGGTACTGCACGTCCGGATTTGATGAAGCAACACTGACAGTAGAAATAAAAACAAAAGAAAACTGCAAATGTTGGGAATCTGCCGAAAGAGCTACGCCCGAATAATTAACCCATCTTTTCTCTTTATAGACGGTGATCAATCTCCTGTTTATTTTCATCATTTTCTGTTTTCACTTCATGTGTAGCGCAGGTCGGTCAGGCAATGAGCGGGACGCCCATTCCACCCACCCGATGTTGTCAGCGGGAGGCCCAGTTATTGGCATTGAATAGGTGAGCCGCCAGCGCTAATCACACTGCTTACAGGCAGCGGGTCTTTTGGGAGGGCAGAAAATCTGTCAGGGCAGACACTGATCATGGGACTGCAGCAGCACCTTAAAGAGAAGGACTGAAAACAACAGAGGAGGGAGTGTGGGGGATGGTCAATGGAGCAGCTTATTTGAGCAGAGGAGAAATTTAAAGAACACATACAGCAGCAAGGACTTCAAGTTAAGGAAGCCTTAAGGCTCAAAACTATTAAAAGAATGGGGGAAAATTATTCCAGAGTTCCCTTACAGCAGCTCATTATTCCTTTAAATAGTGCTGGAAATGGCCGCCTCCTGGCCTGTACCGCCCATGTTTTGTAGGCAGATTGAGGAGGCAACACTGGCAGCGCTGATCAACATGAAAATTGCGTTGGGGTTGTAACTGCACTATTTGACCCGATTTCACTAGCTGCCGACATCGAGGTCTGCCCAAATATTGGAATGTGTGGACCTCCAGCTGTAAGTCTTCATATTTTTTTCTTGCAGATCTCATCCTGCTACTGCCCTGTTTTCAGGCGTAAGCAGGGCAGTAGAGAGATGAAAATAGGTCCATTGTTGAGGCTGCCGCGAAACACGAATTAAGGCTGAATCCATGTGTGGAAAACAAGAGACTTTTTTAATCCAACTGCATGGCACAAAATGGCTGAACAGACTGCTCCCAGAATTCTCTGGAAAAATCCTGAGGCCCCACCCACTCCTGCCTTAAAGGTAAGGTGCCTTAAAGGGAAGGTGCATCGATATATTGTCCATGGACGGAAAAGTGGATAATGCCCATTTAGGTAACGATCCGCCACATAGCTCCCCCCAGAATCCGCTTAGGAGGTGTGGACGAGACGGTGCGGCGGTCTGATGGGACCTGCTCACCGGCCTCCGAGTGTGCTGGCTTGAGTCGGTCAACCGACACTATTTCGGTCCTGTCGCCCACTTGCAGGGTGAAAAATTTGTCCCCAGCCTGTAGCACCTTGTAGGGCCCGTCGTACGGGGGTTGAAGGGGTCCGCGGTGGGCGTCGTGCCGGACGAAAACAAACCGTGCCTGGTGCAGGCTTAGTGGGACGTGTGAGGTGGATTCGCCGTGTCGGGCAATGGGCACCAGGGCGAACTGCAGCGCAGGTGAGGCGAAGCCGTGGCGTTGCTGGTCGGCTGACCAGGGTGTCGTGGCGGTGGGCAGGAACTCGCCGGGTACGCGCAGCGGCTGACCGTACACGAGCTCTGCTGCCGATGCGTGGAGGTCTTCTTTAACCGCGGTGCGCAGGCCGAGGAGGACCCACGGAAGTCGGTCGGTCCAGGCGCCGTCCTGGAAGCTGGCTCGAAGAGATGCCTTCAAGGATCTGTGGAACCGCTCACACAGTCTGTTGGCTTGGGGGTGGTACGCTGTGGTGCGGTGAATGGTCACCCCGAGATTGCGTGCGACGGCGGTCCAGAGTTCAGAGGTAAATTGCGGACCTCTGTCCGACGTCATGTCGGAGGGGACGCCGAACCGTGCGACCCAGGTGCTGACGAAGGCTCTGGCGATGTCGGCGGTGGTGGTAGAGGTCAGTGGAATTGCCTCGGGCCAGCGTGTGGTGCGGTCAACGATGGGCAGCAAGTGCGTGTGGCCTTGCGACGGCGGCAGGGGCCCGACGATGTCCACGTGAATATGGTCGAATCTCCGCGAGGGGACGGTAAACTCCTCGAGGGGTGCTTTCGTGTGTTGCTGTACCTTGGCCCGTTGGCAGGCTAGGCAGGAGTTGGCCCAAGTACGCACATCCTTGCGAAGGCCGCGCCAGACGAAGCGGTTGGCTACCAATTTGATGGATGCGCGGGCGCCGGGGTGGGAGAGGTTGTGGAGAATGTCGAATACCTGGCGGCGCCAGGACGCTGGGACGACGGGCCGAGGTTGACATAGGGATATGTCGCACTTGACCGTGACTGCGGTCGGGCCACAGGTGACGTCGGCCAGGCGTAGTCCTGGTAGGTTGGTGGGTGCGGAGAGCAGATCAGGGTCGGTGATCTGGTCTGCTGCGAGTTGAGCGTAGTCGACTGCCAGGTGTGCGGTGTGGATGGCGGGGCGGGAGAGGCAGTCGGCTACCACATTGTCTCGGCCGGAGACGTGTTGGATGTCCGTGGTGAACTCGGACACTGCCGCGAGCTGGCGCTGCTACCTGGCGGGCCAAGGGTCGGTTGTCTTTGCCATTGCGAATGTCAGGGGCTTGTGGTCGACAAACGCAGTGAAGGGGTGGCCCTCAAGCAAAAAACGGAAATGGCGGACCGCCAGGAACAGCGCGAGGAGCTCGCGGTCGAAGGTGCTGTACTTGACCTCCGGGGGGCGTAGTTGGCGGCTGAAGAAGGCAAGTGGTTGCCAGGCGCCGTCGACCCACTGCTCATACACGGCGCCGACCGCATGGTCGGAGGCGTCCGTGGTGAGCGCTACCCTGGCATTGGGCCGTGGGTGCGCAAGCAGGGTGGCGTTGGCGAGCGCAGTCTTGGTGGAGTCGAAGGCGGCGGACGCATCTGCCGTCCATTCGACTGCCATCTTGCCGCTCCTGCCCCGGAGGGCTTCATACAGGGGCCTCATGAGGGACGCCGCTTTGGGGATGAAGCGGTTGTAGAAATTCACCATCCCGAGGAACTCCTGGAGGCCTTTGATGGTGGTGGGGTGGGGAAATTATTAGACGGCCTGCACCTTGGTGGGCAGGGGAATGGCCCCAGCATGGGTGATGTGGTGGCCGAGGAAGTCGATCTTGTCCAGGCCGAACTGGCATTTGGCTGGGCTGAGGATGAGCCCGTGGTCGCTGAGGCGCCCGAACAGGATGCAAAGGTGTTCGAGGTGTTCCTGCTTGGAGGAACTGCCTACCAGGATGTCGTCCAGGTAGACGAACAGGACCGAGTCCATGAGCCGTTGGAATGCCTGGGCCGCGTTTTTGAGGCCGAAGGGCATCCGCAGGAACTCGAACAGGCCGAAGGGGGTGATTACGGCCGTCTTGGGGACGTCCGCGGGGTGGACGGGGACTTGGTGGTAGCCGCGCACCAGGTCGACCTTGGAAAAGACTGAGCGGCCGGCCAGTCTAGCCGAGAAGTCCTGAATGTGCGGCACGGGGTACCGATCAGGTGTGGTGGCGTCGTTGAGGCGGCGGTAATCTCCGCAGGGGCGCCAACCTCCGCCTGGTTTGGGGGCGATGTGGAGTGGGGAGGCCCAGGGACTGTTGGAGCGACGGATGATGCCGAGCCGTTCCATGGTGTCAAACTCGGTCCGCGCGATCTCCAGTTTGGCCGGGTCCAGCCTGCGGGCGTGGGCGTACACTGGGGGGCCTGTGGTGGGGATGAAGTGTTCCACCCCTTGTTTGGTGGCCTCCACGGAGAAGGTCGGATTGGTAAGGGCAGGGAATTCGGCCTGGAATGCCGAGTAGTCATCCGTGGCCCGGGCATGGCACTGTGACGCCATGTCGGCGGGTTGACGGGGGGCCATGGCGCCCAGGATGGGGGACATGGTGTTCATGTCCACAAGGCGGTGACGAGGGATGTCTACCAGTAGGCCGTGGGCGCACAGAAAATCTGCGCCGATGAGAGGGGAGAGCACCTTGGCAGTGATGAACTCCCATCGGTAGCGGCGACCAGCGAGGTCGAGGGTGACTGTCCGGGTGCCATACTTCCGGATTTCCGAGCCGTTAGCAGCAGCCAGCGCCGGTCCTCGTTCGCCCTTTTGGATGTCGAGGGAGGAGGCCGGGATGATGCTGTGCTGAGCCCCAGTTTCGCACAGGAACCGGCGGCCGCTTTTGTCATCCGTGACAAACAGTAGGTAGCCCGCGTGGCCCACGGCCATCGCGGGGGCTGGTACGGGGGCGGACTTGAAAGAGCAGGGAGGTGTGCACCGTTGTGCCCTGGCGCCGAACCGTGCGTGGTAGTAACAGTGGCCCGGGTTAGTGGGGCGTGAAGGCCCCGTGGGCCTGGTGGCAGGCCCTTGTGGCCGCGTGGTGGCTGGTGAGGGGCGCGCCCATGCATTGGCTGCCAGGTCCGGAGTGACGTCGCGGCTGGAGTGAGCGGACAGCAGCTTGTCGGCCTCATCGGCCAGGGCTTCCAGGTTCGTGAGGCCGGACGCCACGATCGCTGGGCGGATGCTGAGAGGGAGCTGGCGGATGAACAGCGTGCAGAAGAGGAATCCAGGTGGGCTCTCGTCGGTGAGGGAGAGCATGTGGGAGAGGAGGTCTGACGGTGAGGCATCACCGAGGCCTGGAAGGTCGAGGAGGTGGCAGTTTCGCTGATATGCCGAGGCCGTAAATTTTTTAAGGAGCGCTGTCTTGAGATGTGCGTACTTGCCTTCCTCTGGTGGGATCTGCAGCGCTGTCCAAACCTTCGAAACTGTGGTGCTACCGTGTGATGTGACAAGATAGTCGTACTTCGTCCCATCTGTGGTGATGTTTCGCAGCCGGAAGCGAGATTCAGCTTGGAGAAACCAGACTTCGGGCTGGTTTTCCCAAAACTCCGGCAGTTTCACGGAAACTGCGTTCGTGTCCGCCATTGCAGTGCTCGGAATACGTTCTGAGCGTCGGGGTCACCAATGTTGAGGCTGCCGCGAAACACGAATTAATGCTGAATCCATGTGTGGAAAACAAGAGACTTTTTTAATCCAACTGCATGGCACAAAATGGCTGAACAGACTGCTCCCAGAATTCTCTGGAAAAATCCGGAGGCCCCGCCCACTCCTGCCTTAAAGGTAAGGTGCCTTAAAGGGAAGGTGCATCTATATATTGTCCACGGACGGAAAAGTGGATAATGCCCGTTTAGGTGGCGATCCGCCACACCATAGTATTTCTCTTAATCCCTATTTTAAAAAAAGTTGTGTAAATGCATCACTTGGTGTGATATTGAACCATACTAACACCACAAAGACTCCGTCCAATCACCAGTGTGTGTGCTGGTCTCAGCTGGGCATGCATCAGTTAACCACACAGCCCCTAGGTAGGGAGAGGGAGAAAATCACTTCTGATTGTTATCCAGTAACCCCTGCTGAAAAGTGCATGGTGGATGTCAAATGTGGATAGGATCAGCCTCGGCTGTGGTTTCCCCCAGTGATTGAAAGCCACATTCATTGTTTAGGCACATCAGTGACCAATTATTTGAGGTACAATGGGTGTCTGGTGCCCATGGAACTGTACGCCATGAAGGGTCAGCAACTTCAAGAGAGAAGAGAAGTGCTTAGCAGAACAATAAGGATTGTACTCACAGCCAGTAATCTTAGTCTGTATCTGGACTTTAGTCCTAGTTTTAATGAGTTCTACAATTTTAGAACGAGTTAAGAATCCAACAATTCATAATAGAGGTCAGGCCAAATAGAATCTTTTGGTAGTTTATGAGCTCAGTCATTGCTCCCTATTCCTATTCATAACTGCTCTGAAGTAATGAGTTGAATTTATACACAAGAGCTGAAGGTTGTTTTGCTGATAAAATGATTAACTTACAAAGCTTGGTCAAAGACGTAGGTTTTAAAGAGTGTCTTAAAGGAGAAGAGAGAGGCGGAGAGGTTTAGGGAGAGAATTCTGGAGCTTAGGGCCGAGGCAGCTGAAGGCACAGCCGCCAATGGTGGAGCGATTAAAATCGGGGATGCGCATGAGGCCAGAATTGGAGGAGCTCCGAGATCTCGGAGGGTTGTAGGACTGGATGAGATTACAGAGATAGGGAGGGGCGAGGCCATGGAGGGATTTGAAAACAAGGATGAGAATTTTAAAATTGAGTCATTGCCAGACTGGGAGCCAAAGTAGGTCAGCGAGCACAGGGATGATGGGTAAAGGGGACTTCGTGCAAGTTAGGATGCAGGCAGCAGAGTTTTGGATGAGTTCAAGTTTACGGAGGGTGCAAGGTGGGAGGCCAGTCAGGAGTGCATTGGAATAGTCGAGTCTAGAGGTAACAACGGTATGAATGAAGGTTTCAGCAGCAGATGAGTTGAGGCAGGGGTGGAGACAGGTGATGTTACGGAGGTGAAGTAAGAGGTCTTGGTGATGGAGAGGATCTATGGTCGGAAGCTCAACTCAGGGTCAAATAGGATGCTGTGGCGGATCGCCACCTAAACAGGCATTATCCACTTTTCCGTCCGTGGACAATATATCGAGCACCTTGCCTTTAAGGCAGGAGCAAAGAAGTGGGCGGGGCCTCAGGGTTTTGCCAGAGAATTCTGGGAGCAGTCTGTTCAGCCATTTTGTACCATGCAGTTGTATTAAAAAGTCTCTTGTTTTCCACACATGGATTCAGCCTTAATTCGTGTTTCGCGGCAGCCTCAACAATGCCAAGTTTGCAAACAGTCTGCTTCAGCCTGAGACGGTGGTCAGGGAGAGGGTCAGAGTCTAAACTGCTGATCTCTGTTAAAACATGATTACTGATGGATAGACTACTTAAAAGTGGTCCGACTATGAAAGGTGTACTGAGGGGTACCCTTCCTCTTTAAATGGGTCATGAGGGTGAGACTTCTTGAAAAGGGGCCCTATGGGAGCGATGCCTCTTTAAGATGGGCAGATACTTAAAGAGCAAATAAATGCGAAATTATATAAAACAGCTTTCTAATCTATGTAAATAAGAAAATTATTACTATTAATTGTGAAACTGATGGTTAAAGCAGCAAACAAGCAAAAAACAATTCCACTCCAATATTCACTCCTTTCCTAAAGGCAATGGCCAATTCAACTGGACAGTGCCCATTTGCCATGTGCTAAGCGGCCTCCTAAGCATCTTATATGGGTGGCAGGAAGCACACACTCATTACGAGCCAGAAGTGCTGCCTGCAATATTAATAAAGGTCAAAAAAGCGACTACAGTGCCCACGCCTGGAACAGGCATTAGGTCCTTCGCAAATGTAAATAAGGGGCCTAACGCCTGTTTGTGACCCATGCTGCAAGATTGGTTCGCCCTGTACTCAGGAAAATCAGGTCTACCTGCGGCCTAACAGGTGCTTCTTAAAGGGACTGCTGTAGGCCACAACCAACAAGGTAAGTTTCGAAAATATACATACCTGAATGTGGAGCCGGGAGGAGCAGGAATGGTCCTTCCAACCCCACAGTCAAAATACATGGGTCGCTGCCAGCCACCTCAAACCCTGATCATCGCCACCGCTCCTCAGCCCCCCACCCACCCCGATCACTGCCGGCCACCGCTCCACCCCCCCCACCCCCTCTCCCCGATCACTGCCGGCCACCGCTCCACCCCCCCCCACCCCTCGATCACCCCCCATCTCCACTCCACCCCCGATCACCGTTCCACTCCATCCCCGATCACCGCTCCACCCCGCCCCCGATCACCCCTCCACTCCACCCCCGATCACCCCTCCACCCCACCCCCGATCACCGCTCCACCCCACCCCCGATCACCCCTCCACCCCACCCCCGATCACCGCTCCACCCCACCCCCGATCACCCCTCCACCGCACCCCCGATCACCCCTCCACCCCACCCCCGATCACCCCTCCACCCCACCCCCGATCACCGCTCCACCCCACCCCCGATCACCCCTCCACCGCACCCCCGATCACCCCTCCACCCCACCCCCGATCACCCCTCCACCCCACCCCCGATCACCGCTCCACCCCACCCCCGATCACCCCTCCACCCCACCCCCGATCACCCCTCCACCCCACCCCCGATCACCCCTCCACTCCACCCCCGATCACCGCTCCACCCCACCCCCGATCACCCCTCCACTCCACCCCCGATCACCGCTCCACCCCACCCCCGATCACCGCTCCACCCCACCCCCGATCACCCCTCCACCCCACCCCCGATCACCGCTCCACCCCACCCCCGATCACCCCTCCACCCCACCCCCGATCACCGCTCCACTCCATCCCCGATCACCCCTCCACCCCACCCCCGATCACCGCTCCACCCCACCCCCGATCACCCCTCCACCCCACCCCCGATCACCGCTCCACCCCACCCCCGATCACCCCTCCACCCCACCCCCGATCACCGCTCCACCCCACCCCCGATCACCCCTCCACCCCACCCCCGATCACCGCTCCACCCCACCCCCGATCACCGCTCCACCCCCGATCACCCCTCCACCCCCGATCACCGCTCCACCCCACCCCCGATCACCCCTCCACCCCCGAACACCCCTCCACCCCACCCCACCCCCGATCACCCCTCCACCCCCGATCACCGCTCCACCCCACCCCCGATCACCGCTCCACCCCACCCCCGATCACCGCTCCACCCCCGAACACCCCTCCACCCCACCCCACCCCCGATCACCCCTCCACCCCCGATCACCGCTCCACCCCACCCCCGATCACCCCTCCACCCCCGAACACCCCTCCACCCCACCCCCGATCACCCCTCCACCCCACCCCCGATCACCGCTCCACCCCACCCCCGATCATCGCAATTCTCCCCACAACCCCTACCCAATTACCGCCTTTTCACCCCAGCTACCATTACCTCCCAACCTGATTCCCCCGCCCCCCCCCCCCCCCCAAATCACTCAACTGAGGGCAGCTGTGACGCCAGCAGCACCTTGATCTTGATCGTGCTGCACCAGTAAGCTGCCGGTTGCTCTCTGTAGCTCGCTGACTTCATGGAAATGAAGCACAAGGCTTAATATCGGGGGTGCCTCGGGCCTCACCATTCAGGCACAAGGATTGCACCCTGCAGCCTCACATGCCCAAAAATGGGCGCCTCCGAATTTCTAGGCCAATGACTCTTACTGGAATACATTTCACAAATACTAACAAGAAATGGCTACTTTTCATGTATAATTCTAGACAGTGAAGATTGGCAGGTAATTTAAATGTAGGGGTAGCACCACTGAGCCTGATTCTGGCCTCACTTTCCATTAACACATACACTTTCCAGCAAGAATGGGAGTGGAAATGCTGGCTGATTTTCCCTTGTGTAGCCCAGGGGCAGTGGGGTAAACTGAAGCACTGCCATCCCCATTGAAATCAGGTAACTCAGACCAGGGATTGGATCTGGTCTTTATGGCTGTCTTACTTTCGGTGTCCTCCTGTGACAAAATTTCCAGTAAAGCCAGGGATCCCTGTAAGTGTAGAACTACTGCCCTGAAAAACTTCCCAATGTTAAAACACAACTCAAAACAGATCCCACTCCCATCCAAAGCTTGACCAGAGCAATAATGATATTTCCCACAAGCTGATTCTTAAGCATGTTGGGCTGCGATAACTGGGGTTAGCAAACAACTTGACATGTTTCTTAAGAGAAGCTTCCCTGGGGACTTTCTGGTTTGCAATTCAGAACACTTTGTTTACAAAGTAGTCATATTGGATTATAAAAGATGGCCACAGAAATGCAAGCCCATCTAATGTTTATAATAAAGATGCTTTAGGATAGTTTCAAAATCAGGATTTGAATATTAGAGATGAATCATTATGATCACATTAATGAATTACTCAGAAAACCTTCATATTTTAAAATCAGGGTGAACTGGCACAAGAGACCCCGGCCCAGAAATTGCATCACACCCAAATCGAGTCGAATCCGGTTGGTGGCAGGACACGTGCAAATTGATCCGCCGGCCTCATTAGTATAGTACCTGCAGTCACGGCCCCAGAGATAGCTCACCAGTCGCAGTGGGGTAGCAAGATCAGCCAGCAGAGACGCTGGACAAGGGTCTAAGGCAAGTCCGGGGAGTATAGGAGGGAATTAGGAGGAGGGTGAGCGGTAACAGCAGTGGCCCGCAGTTTTAATGTGGAGCTGCGAGGTGAACTCCTGCTCCTCCTGCTCCACATTCAGGTAAGTACTTTTTTTTAACTTACCTTTTTGGTAGTGGCCGCGTATAGACCAGGTAATGCTGAATGCAGCAGGCCCAATGCTTGCTGCATTCAGGGCAAACCAATTTCTGGTTTGGATCCTAAAACAGGTATTAGGCCCCTTATTAGCATCCTCAAGGGGCCTAATGCCTGATTTAGGCAACCGTCAGGAAGCCTTTACAGCGCCTGAGCCAATATAGCATCGGACTTGTTTCCGATGCTGTTCAGAGGTTGGCCCCTAAACTTTTCCTCTTTGTAAATCTTATCTCAAGATAAGAAGTCATGGCAATAAACCATCCATGAAGGCACCTCCTACTATGAGGCCTGTCGCATTGCTGATGCTGAATGTAAACACCAGCTGAGGAAGTCTCCCCTGAAAAATCAAGATTCACAACCTGGTGTATCTGGGATCCACTGTTTAATCTGCCGACACTCATTCCCAGCAAAAATAGGACTCATCGGTCACCAAACAACACACTGCAAAAAATGAGATGATATTCCAGCTGTCTTCTTTGATATCGAAAGACGAACGACGACCTCTTTACACCATTTTCCGGCTGGAAAATGGACGCAATGAGGTCCAATTTCACCACTCCCTCCGAATTCAAGTCTGCTAAAATGGCACATAAATTGAAATGAATCCTTTTTGGTCTGTGAAATGAATTGATGTCAGACATGGGGAGGATTGGCTTTAGGGGGCTGTGTAATGAGGTGATGTCAGACATGGGGAGGATTGGCTTTAGTGAGCTGTGTAATGACATGATGTCAGACATGGGGAGGATTGACTTTAGGGGGCTGTGTAATGAGGTGATGTCAGACATGGGGAGGATTGACTTTAGGGGGCTGTGTAATGAGGTGATGTCAGACATGGGGAGGATTGACTTTAGGGGGCTGTGTAATGAGGTGATGTCAGACATGGGGAGGATTGACTTTAGGGGGCTGTGTAATGAGGTGATGTCAGACATGGGGAGGATTGACTTTAGGGGGCTGTGTAATGAGGTGATGTCAGACCTGGGGAGGATTGGCTTTAGGAGGCTGTGTAATGAGGTGATGTCAGACATGGGGAGGATTGACTTTAGGGGGCTGTGTAATGAGGTGATGTCAGACATGGGGAGGATTGACTTTAGGGGGCTGTGTAATGAGGTGATGTCAGACCTGGGGAGGATTGGCTTTAGGAGGCTGTGTAATGAGGTGATGTCAGACATGGGGAGGATTGACTTTAGGGGGCTGTGTAATGAGGTGATGTCAGACATGGGGAGGATTGGCTTTAGGAGGCTGTGTAATGAGGTGATGTCAGACATGGGGAGGATTGACTTTAGGGGGCTGTGTAATGAGGTGATATCAGACCTGGGGAGGATTGACTTTAGGGGGCTGTGTAATGAGGTGATGTCAGACCTGGGGAGGATTGGCTTTAGGAGGCTGTGTAATGAGGTGATGTCAGACATGGGGAGGATTGACTTTAGTGAGCTGTGTAATGAGGTGATGTCAGACATGGGGAGGATTGACTTTAGGGGGCTGTGTAATGAGGTGATGTCAGACATGGGGAGGATTGACTTTAGGGGGCTGTGTAATGAGGTGATGTCAGACCTGGGGAGGATTGGCTTTAGGAGGCTGTGTAATGAGGTGATGTCAGACATGGGGAGGATTGACTTTAGGGGGCTGTGTAATGAGGTGATGTCAGACATGGGGAGGATTGACTTTAGGGGGCTGTGTAATGAGGTGATGTCAGACCTGGGGAGGATTGGCTTTAGGAGGCTGTGTAATGAGGTGATGTCAGACATGGGGAGGATTGACTTTAGGGGGCTGTGTAATGAGGTGATGTCAGACATGGGGAGGATTGGCTTTAGGAGGCTGTGTAATGAGGTGATGTCAGACATGGGGAGGATTGACTTTAGGGGGCTGTGTAATGAGGTGATGTCAGACCTGGGGAGGATTGGCTTTAGGGGGCTGTGTAATGTGGTGATGTCAGACCTGGGGAGGATTGGCTTTAGGGGGCTGTGTAATGTGGTGATGTCTCACACATAGCTTTGTCTTGCACAAATTGTGCCAGATAATCGAAAAGGGAATTTTGGAGCATTGATAATAGAGTCTCCGTTGTGCTATGTTTACCTATCTCCTCATCCTGTCTGCATGGTGTGTTTAACCTTTGGCAACTATTTCCAGTGTTGCAGACACCCTCAGCAGAACTATAGCTATAGTTGTTTTGGAATCAGTTTTTTACTGTCATTCAGTTGGTAGTTAATTTTTAAACAATTTTTGGATGTACTTTTTTCTGCTCTTCTGGGTAAAGGACATTAGCACTAACATTGGAACATTTCCCTATTGCCCACTGCTAGCCCACAGCACTCCCAAGTCAGGTTTAGTACACGTTAGTTACAGAGTAAAGCTCCCATTATCTCCCCAAATAATGTCCCAACCTCAGAAGAGTACTCACTATTGCAGCAGTGCGACATTTTCCATTTCCCACACGTTTCCCACACCAGCCATTCTTCTCATCTCTCTGACAATTTAGTGGCAATTAGTGCCAGATTAGGGCAGGTTTGTGCTGTGGGAAAAACCTACTAGGACTGGGTTGAGGCTGCCACAACTCATATCATTAGGGACCTTTATGTCCAGCAGAGAGATTCTGCTGTATTGGTCTGAAACCATGTCCCATTGCTAACAAGCTACTGCTTATTAATTTGAGTGTAATTTTGTTATAACTCCTCTTAATTGCCCTAGTTTTTATGAGTATTTCATTTACAGAATTGTGCACAAAGGTGAATTGTTTGCTATTGCACAAAATACGTGCAAACAGAGGGAGAGGACAGGTCATGGCAATCTTGAGGCAGTTTTGTGCTGCTGAATGGGGTAAAGGGTCACCCACTGTTAGCAGATTTTCTAATGGTTCCTGACAGTTTCAGGAAGTAGAGCTGTTTGTTTACAAAAATGCTTTTGCCTCTGTGCTTTAAGACATAAGGCAGGAGTCCCATTAATTTCTCATTGTAAATAGCCAGAAATTTCCTTGAAGCATTGACCAGAAGCTCGATGGGGAATTTTATATCGACCAGCCACATAAATGACATGGCTACTAGAGTAGGTGAGAAGCCTGGTATTCTGCAGCGGGTGTCTCACCTCCTGACTCCCCTAAATCGCTCTACCACTTACAAGGCACAAGTCAGGAGTGTGATGGAATACTCTTCACTTGCCTGGATGAGTGCAGCTCCAACAACACTCAAGAAACTCAACACCATCCAGGACAAAGCAGCCCACTTGATCGGCATCTCATCTACCACCTTAAACATCCACCTCCTCCACCACTGACATATCTTGACTATGGTTAGTACTATCTACAAGATGCACTGCAGCAACTCACCAAATCTTCTTCGTCAGCACCTCCCAAACCCATGACCTTCACCACCTAGAAGGACAAGGGCAGCAGGTGTATGGGAACACCATTACCTCCAAGTTCCCCTCCAAGTTACACACCATCCTGACTTGGACATATATCACCGTTCCTTCATCGTCGCTGGGTCAAAATCCTGGAACTCCCTCCCTAACAGCACTGTGGGAGCACCTTCACCATACGGACTGTAGCAGTTCAAGAAGGCGGCGGCTCACCACCACCTTCTCAAGGGCAAGTAGGGATGGGCAATAGATGCCATCCTTGCCAGCGATGCCAACATCCCTAGAATGAATAATTTTTTTTAATCAATTACAAGTACATTACAGCCAAATGGTAATTTGTCTTTAGAATAAGTGTTTGTCACTTCTCTCGACCCCTCCACTGTGTTTAAATTGTCAGACTGCTTGTCCGATATCCAGTACTAGATGAGCAGAAATTTCCTCCAACTATCCATCGGGAACAGCGAAGTCTTCAGTCCCCGCCACAAACTCCGTTCCCTAGCCACTGACTCCATCCCTCTCCCTGGCATCTGTCTGAGGCTGATCCAGACTGTTTCGCAACCTTGGTGTCATATTTGACCCTGAAATGAGCTTCCGACCACATATCCGCGCCATAACTAAGGCCGCCTATTTCCACCTCCGTAACATCGCCCGTCTCCGCCGGTCTCAGCTCATTCGCTGCTGAAACCCTCATCTATGCCTTTGTTACCTCTAAACTTGACTATTCCATTGCACTCCTGGCTGGCCTCCCATGTTCTACCCTACATAAACTTGAGGGCCGGAATTTTCAACTTCGTGTTGGGTTGGGTGCGTGTGGGCGTAGCGGGTCAGAAACGCGATGTTTTCAGCAACGCGCTGCTCAGAGCGACTTTCAGTTAATGGCCCCAATTGAAAGAGTCATGTGCATTTCCCGGCCCTATTAAATGGTGCGGGTCTGATGACGTCATCAATGACTCATTTCCAGCGCCAATATTTAAAGCAACCTTGCACTGAACACACTTGAAGGTTTCCAGAGGAGGGTGGAAGGTGTGAAAGAAAGGCCACATAGAGATAAAACATTTCAAACAGGGATAGTGAAAGGCAGAGGGCTGCACCTCGGTTCTCAGATTCTTCCTTGGATACTCTTGTGGAGGCTGTCAGAGCACCCAGGGAGGTCCTCTTCCCTGCTGACAGGCAAAGGAGACCACCACAAGCAACAAAGAGAGCCTGGCTGGATATTGCTGAGGAGGTCAGCAGCAGGGATGTGGTGAGGAGGACCTGGACACAGTGCAGGAAGCACTTCAATGATCTCATGAGGTCAGGAAAGGTAAGTGCAATGCACACCAACCTCATCCTGAAGTGCCTGTCAACACATCCCCATCACTTTGCCTTCCCAAGCCTACTCCTGCACATCATTACTCACACCAACATAATTTGCATGTCCACCCATCCCTCTCTCTCTATGTACATACTCACATCCCTATCTGACTAACCAGCCCACACACTCGCCCTCATCCTAATGCAATCATAGCAAGTAACACCACACAAGGAGGCCATTTGGCATTGGCACCCCTCTCCCTCATAGTCACCCTCTACAGATGTAACCCATCCATTCCTTGCACTCATTCCATCACTCTCACTCAAACTTCTCTTCTTTCTCTCCTTGCAGGAGAAGAAAGTCCACAACAACAGGGAGAGGGAGAGAACTGGAGGTGGCCCTCCAGTGATTGCACACCTCACAGCAGCAGAGGAGGCGGCTCTGGAAATTTCAGGAGCTCGAGAGATGCTTGAGGTGGGAGATGGAGAGAGGGGCAGATCTCAGCAACCTGGTGACAGAATCACATCTCATAAAGCCACATGGCATACAGCAGTCGCCCATATGGTGACTGATGTCAGCAGCCAATGAAATGTCATCATGTGCATAATGGTAGTGTTACCCATTCTTATTATAACACTTCTAATTCATCTCATTACTCTCCCACAGGTCCATCAACTGCGCCACCACCCCCCCCCCCCCCCCCACCCCCCCACCCCCCGGCCCACTGTCCAGCTGGAGGAGGAAGACGTCTCCTCAGAGGGACATCCAGCCTCTGAGGTTGCAGCGTCACCATCCCAAGCGCAGCCTGCACCATCGCAGATACACACACCTCGGTGGGTCCTGTGCACCATAGAGTTGTCAACTGCTGTCTCACAATTGACAAGTGAGCAAGAGCAGATGGTGTTGACAGGGACAGCAGTGGAGACTCCTTGCCAGAGGGCGCAGGACGCTCCAAGTTCTGCTCAGCTGCACGCAGGTGCTGAGCCTCAGGGGCCATCGAGAAAGAGGGTGATCTTGGAGGGGCAGCAACAATTGCAGCAGGCTCTGGCATCTTTTGCAGCCGCGATGTCTGTAAATGTTCAGAGAATGGAGGAGTCCATCTCCAATATGAGCACCACCATGTCGCAGGCAATGGCGACGATGTGCTGTTCCATGGAAAGGATGGCCACCTGCATGGTGCAGCTAATGCACCAGTCACATGAGCACATGCTAGCTGTGGACAACAGCACCCTCACAGTAACACTGGCTTAATCAGTGGCAAAGTTGATATAATTGGCTGACTTGTGAAACATGGCATCAGTGACCTGTGTGATGCATCTATGAGTAGCCGACTGCGATGTACCGCAAATGTCTGCTGCAGATCCCTGGAAGGAGACTGAGACAAAGAAGTAGAGGGCGGTGACTTTGACAGCCACTGGCAAGGTGTGTCCACCAGGACTTCTGGGCTGCAGGCCTTGCTCCAGCAAGCTACAAATGTCTGCGACGACCTGGCGCGATAGCCTGAGCCTTCTGAAACACTGCTGCTCAGTCATGTTGAGAAAGCTCATCCTCTACCTGTATACCCTGTGGTGCCCCCCCTCTCTCCTGTGGAGAATCAGGTCGTTGAGGAGAAGGCTGCTGTTGTGGTTGCTGCTGGTGCGGCTGGTGTTGTTGGTGGTGGTGCTTATCTTGGTCCGATTCGGAGGACCAAGGTGAGACTGTATAAATGGCACCCGTGCTGAAGTAGGCCGGTGAAGTAGCGATCAGAGGGACAATCCCTCAGTGTTCTAATACTGAGAAGCAATGTGGTGAGCGTGACTTCCAAGGTTGCAGAAATGACCTGCAAACTCCAGAAACCTAAATCTGGGTGCAGAATGGAGTCATCAACAGCCTTTCCCTGAGGCAACTAACGAGGTGTAAGGTGCGTCTATTTATCTGCTATTCCCAGCTGTCAATTATTGCCCTCGCACAATGGCCACTGAGCTTCTGCCTCCCCTTCACAGGCGAGGTTCCCAAGCTGCATGCTTCCCGTGCTCGTGCCGTTAAATTCAGAAGCTGCAGTTAAAAAGCCTGGTAAGGGTCTGATAAAAAGCATTTAATGAGTTTAATTAGGTCGCCCGCCTCTCCCGATCGGGTCTGTAGCAAGCTGGCATACTCGCCCAAGTTAAAAGCGCGAAGAGGCGGGATGACAGCGGGTTCCCGACGCACTGCCTATTTTTGCTATTTTTACAGCCAAATGCCTCCAAACCTGCACGCACGGCAACGGGAAAACTCCTGCCGAGCTCATCCAAAATTCTGCTACCCATATTCTAACTCGCACCAAGTCCCATTCACCCATTACCCCAGTGCTCGCTGACCTAAATTGGCTCTCAGTCCGGCAATGCCTCAATTTTAAAGTTCTCATCCTTGTTTTAAAAATCCTTCCATGGCCTCTCCCCTCCCTATCTCTGTAACCTCCTCCAGCTCGACAACCCTCTGAGATCACTGTGCTCTTCCAATTCTGGCTTCCCCTATTTTAATCGTTCCATCATTGGCAGCCATGCTTTAAGCTGCCTAGGTCCTAAACTCTGGAATTTCCTCCCTAGTTCCTCTCTGCCTCTCTACCTCTCTTTCCTCCTTTAACACGTTCCTTAAAACCTACCTCTTTGTCCAAGCTGTTGATCATCTGTCCTAATATCTCTGTATGTGGAGCGGCACCAAATTTTGTTTGATAATGCTTCTGTGAAGCGCCTTTTGTCCTGGTCTTCAAACACTCTCTTCCTCAGGCTGCCACGAGAGTGTTTGAAGACCAGGACCTCAAACCCGGCACTAAGCTCATGGTCTACAGAGCAGCAGTGATACCCGCCCTGCTGTATGCCTCAGACACATGGACCATGTACAGCAGGCACCTCAAAGCATTGGAGAGGTACCACCAACGCTGCCTCCGCAAGATCCTGCAAATCCATTGGCAGGATAGGCGCACCAACATCAGTGTTCTCGCTCAGGCCAACATCCCCAGCATCGAAGCTTTGACCATGCTCGATCAGCTCCGATGGACGGGTCACATCGTCCGCATGCCCGATACGAGACTCCCAAAACAAGCGCTCTACTCGGAGCTCCGACACGGCAAGAGAGCCCCAGGTGGGCAGAGGAAACGCTTCAAGGACACCTTCAAAGCCTCCTTGAAAAAGTGCAACATCCCCACCGACACCTGGGAATCCCTGGCCCAAGACTGCACAAAGTGGAGGAGAAGCATCCGGGAAGGCGCCGAACACCTCGAGTCTCTTCGCCGGGAGCAAGCGGAAGCCAAGCGCAAGGAGCGCACGTCAACCCAAAGCACCCCACCCACCCGCCCCTTCAACCACCGTCTGCCCCACCTGTGACAGAGACTGTAGGTCCCGCATTGGACTCATCAGTCACCTGGGAACTCATTTTTAGTGTGGAAGCAAGTCATCCTCGGTTCCGAGGGACTGCCTAAGAAGAAGAGGAAGCGCCTTGGGACGTTTTACTTCAGTAAAGGTGCTATATAAATGCAAGTTATTGTTGTTGTTAAGTACCACTCCACCTCAATCCAAACCAACAGCAACACTTAAATTTAATGGCCTCAAATTTCCTGGAATGCACTTACGCAGAAACTGTGACGAAATTTACTCCGATCTTGCGATTACGCCAAAATTTCCCGCAGAGCTCATTTGCCTATCCTGGAATGTATAAACTGGTGTAAAATAAGGGCAAATGCGGCACCACCAATAGGAGCAATAGCGAGTGGGCTGCTGTCTGCTGTCGTGGTCTCACTCTCAGAACCTCCTGCTTCTGCTGCTCCTCCTCCTCTACCTTTATTATGCGAAACATGGGTATGCCCACAGGGTAAGTCATTCCAGCTGCTTTGTTCTGAATGCCTGATGGATGGGAGGTGGGTTGCAAAACCTTTCACGTGCAGTGTCACTGACAGCACTTTTGTTGAGTAAAGTGAAGGTCTCAGTAAAAAATACTTTTTAAACTGCAAAGAAAATCACTATTTGGCCCCATAGATCTCAGTTATGCCGATATCAGGTGACTTTGGGCCGTGCTGCACCTAACTGTTTGGACATGAATCCACGCCAGTTCATTATTCGTGTAAATCCGTGAAACTTGCATGAGCTGGTCTTTTGCAGAAATGTAAATGAGCAGCAGAGGGTTTCTGCAGAGGTATCTTGAAAGTGGCACAAACGATGGAAGAAATTCAGGCATAGTGATGTTTCCGCATAAAACTAGTGTAAATCAGTTACACGTGAATGTCACTCTTATGCTGTTGTTACGGCAAAACTTTCCAGGAAATTCCGGGTCGTAATTTAAGGAATTTAATAACATGCTGATTCAGTACCCTTCTCCCATTCTTTGTTGCTATTTTTACTTTTTGGGATTTAATGGCTCATTAATGAGAAATCGCTTTCATGGACTTTTCCAATAATTTTTTTTGCAAACTGGAATAAAAAGTATTCTAATAAAATGAATTGAAATGCAATCATCAAAGGACTTACTCCTTAAAGTGGCAAATCACCTAAATGCAACATATAGGGTGAAAAATTGGTATCGCCCATTTTGGGGTGCTAATATCGGCCGGGCGCAAAGTTTAGTGCCCGGCGCTAATTATCGCCTCTGACTGCAAAATTTGCCTCTATCGCCCCGGAGGTGATTTGAGCGCTAAATCAGGCGCTACACACCTCTCTTAAGGCGCAAACGTCAGGGAGCGAGGCGCTACCTCAGAACACTACCGAAGCTCAGGCGATGCCAATTACCATGGAAACCAGACAGACTGGCACCATCCAGTTCTTAAAGGGGAGGGGCCTACTTGCTGGCCAGCCACTCCCTGCTCATTGCAGCCTTGAATCTCGGCCTGGAGAGACCTCAAAACCAATTGTGTTGGAAGCACTAATGGATAGGCCCAGGGAAAGAGCTCGGCGCTTAGGAACCTCAAAAGTGGTGCTGAGGGCCAAAACTCCTTAGGACAGCGTTAAAACCAAAAATTTTGCCAACAAGAAAAGGCAGGAAGCGCCTGCCTTTAAATAGCGCTCCCCCAGCCCCTTCCCGACTTGAAAACGTTCCCCTCTACCTGTTGTTCCCAGCGGCAGGTGCTAAGCAGGGGGCGCGACTCAATATACGGTCTGGGGCGCTACCGGGGCATTGCATGCTTGACTGACGTCATGATCTGCGGGCACAGGAGATCGTGGTGGTAGTGTTTAGCACTGCCGCAAAATGACTGGTCAGTTTCATGAGCGGCGCTAACATCACCGCGCCTGGGCGCTAGCTGCTT
This sequence comes from Squalus acanthias, assembly GCA_030390025.1. NCBI lineage: Eukaryota > Metazoa > Chordata > Chondrichthyes > Squaliformes > Squalidae > Squalus > Squalus acanthias. The sequence continues at coordinate 46,836,274 of CM059441.1, read as the reverse complement.
TGCGCCCCGTTAGCGCCGAGGCGCAAAGCAAATGAAATTTTCCCCCATACAACCTTAACATACTATTAAGGGTTATAAATGTTACCGAAGAAGAGAAAAAAATGTGAGAACATACTTGATACAACAATACTTAAAGGAAAACAATTGTTTTATACATTGTCAGTAGGCCTACCGTAACAGAAGGAATTTCTGTCATGAATAGACTGTGAAGCAACATTCAGATGTTAAGTATTTCAATGAGTGATTAACTATAATTGTTGGCATCGGTAGACATACCATTCTTACACGCTACCTGTGCAAGATTTATACAGAGTCAGTTATTACCTACTGTTGCGTGTTGTACATGTGTAGGGATCCCACGCAATGAGAAGACCATCAGCTTTTATCCAGTGGAGCAAATTTTCTAAACCTCTGCGCCCAGTCTTACTCAGTAGAAGCATCAATCGGACAATCAGGTGCTGAGGTCAGTCTGCTCAACTCGGTGCCCAATTTTCCAGCTATTAATTTTAATGGCCCGAACATTGAGCGCACCCCAAATCAGGTGTACTGACCTCCATGGCCGATTCTCTGATCGGTGCTGCTACTGAATGAGACTCCCGCTGGATGCAGAGTCTTGGCAGATTTACCTCAGTGTGTGCTGCACACATACAGAAGCCAGAGATAGTGAGGAGAGTCAGATTTTACTTAGTGTGAGGTATACATATATAGGGGTGACACACAGTCAGCTTTTACCCAGCATGTGGTGTACTTATACATAGATGACATGCTGTGAGGAGACGGTCAGTTTTTGCCCAGTGTGTGTTGTCCATGTATAGGAGTCAGAGACAATGAGGAGACTGGCAGGTTTTATCCCGTGTATGCTGTACATGCAAAGGAATCATGCAGAGTCACACACAGTGCAGAGGCAATCATTGTGCATGTGTACTGTTCAGGAGCTGACACTGATGCGTAATACTATTTTGGACCAGGATGAACTATTCCCTTTCATGCTGTGTACACGACATTTTGTTAAATTAGCCTTCTTCAGAACTTCTGACCTTTCATGTTTGAAATGTTTACTGATGTTGTTACTCTTTAATTTTTTTATCATGCTTTGGATCAAATTCCATTATTGCTTCAAGGGGAACAATTTCTAACACAGTACACAATGGACTTTTTATAGTGACTTTTGAAAACATTTTATTAAATTATTATTTTCCCATATTGTGAGATTGCTGGATCAGTTAACTTCTTGGTTATTAATTGCATTATGTGTTATTTTCATTGGCGAAGGGGAGAAGCAACAATAATTCTCAGCACATTAGCAAAAATGTTTTCTTGTTCTTGTTAATATTTATGTTGACACTGTTTGCATTCTCTTGCTCAATCTTGGGATGCTTGCTAGTTTCCTGCATATACAGTACAACATTTATAAAAATAGAATGCTGTTGTCAGGGCACAATACAGAGAATCAAACAGCTGTCAGGCTCAGGATCCATCTGTGATTACCTTTACATTGCTTGTTATCTTACTTCTAAATATGAATGTAGATGATGATGCACCCAGCAAGTGTGGCCCTTTTACTTACACATCAGCAGATTGAGGTGTCAGCCATTGCTCAGTAGTAGCGCTCTCACCTCTGAGTTCGAAGGTTGCAGGTACAAATGGTGAACCCCAGAGACTTGAGCACAAAATCTAGGCTGAGGCTGCAGTGCAGTACTGAGGGAGTGCTGTACTGTCGGAGATGCTGTCTTTCAGATGAGAGGTTAAGCCAAAGCCCCGTCTGCCCTCTCAGATGGACAATAAAATCCCATGCCACCAACGTTCCCTCTAAGCTGCATGGCTGCGCAGCTCTCTGCCGGTCCCACGCAACTTGGGACCGGCTTTTCTAATGTTAAATTTCACACATGCGCAAAACTGTGAATGGGCCGCACATCCCCTTAAAGGGGCCGCGCACCCAAAGAAAATTGGGGGGATCATTGCATGGCACTATTTTGAAGAAGATCAGGGAAGTTCTCCCTGGTGTCCTAGCCAATATTTATCCTTCAACCAACATCACTAAACAGATTGCCTGGTCAGTATCTCATTGCTGTTTGTGGGACCTTGCTGTGCACAAATTGGCTGCTGCATTTTCTCCATTACAACAGTGACTACACTTCAAAATTACTTAATTGGCTGTAAAGCACTTTGGGACATCCTGAGGTTGTGAAAGGCACTATATAAATGCAAGTCTTTCTTTTCCTTTATTTAGTGGAAAGATGTAGTCCAGCTCAAATTATTTTAATTGTTCTTAGGACTAGGCTGACACTGGCAATGACGCACCTATTGTCCATCCTCACTGCCGTGAGAAAAAGGTTGGCTCTCTGTAACAACTGTCTTTACAACTAAGTGGCTTTCTGGGCTACTTCAGAGAGTATTAAGAATCAACCATATAGTATGGGACTGGAGTTGTGCGCAAGTCAGACCTACCCTAGAACAGGTAGTGATGGCAGATTCCCTTTTTTGAAAAGCATTCGTAAACCAGTTGGGTTTTAATGACAATCCAGCAATTCAGTTTCACAACTTCCCATGGTAGGATTGTGAACCGATAGCCTCTGAGTTTCTAGTCCAGTAGTATAACCACTACACTACAGCTCTCACTTATACTATTGATACAGTTATCAACAGACTAGCTAGAAACATCTGCATTTAAATATATAGTAATGAAGATTCCCTCCACAGACTATATTTAAAATATATTTATTGTAAAATCATTGCAGAAGCAGATTCTTCACCCCGCATCTCTACTGTTACTAAACATTCCACTGCACCTACAACAAGGACCTTGCAGTACTTAGCAATGGGGATTTCTGTTGGCCCAGGTCCTTCAACAGACTACAGGAAAGTATCTGGAATGAGTTCCACACTGAACAAGAATTCATATACAATTCTCAATTTTTGATGTCAATTTTATTTTGGAATGCTTTCTTTCAAATTGGATGCCTACCAGGGGTTAATCAACTGTTCAGAGTTGAATACTCAAGCAGGGCAGCAGTTGGCGTACTACAATTGGCATAAGTGCCCCTGGGCTAAGGAAGAGGAAAAATCAGCCCAGTTCCCAATCCTGATCACTATCTAGTGAGTCCTGCTGGAAAGTGTGTACATGTTGATGTCAAGTGAGGAGACAACTGGGTTTGGCTATGACACTCCCCAATGATCAGTTAGCCCACTGACATTCATTAGTTAGGCTCACAAATGAAGAGTAACTACTTGGATGAGGTACCAGATGGCAGCAGGCTCCATTGGAACCATACTTCGGCAAGAGTCAGTGGCTTTGGGAAAGAATGGAAGAAAATTGGGAAAAAAATTAAAGAGCAAATTGCATGATTTGGGGAGCTGTAATTTGGGGCAGAACCCAGATCCACCGGGTTTCCACCTCATTGAGAATTCATCTAGAAATTACACTCTGGGGGCAAGGCATGTCTTCTTATGTAGCTTTAGCACTTTGGAGGCATATCTGGAGGTATTCCCAGGAATTCCGCCCAAATAGTACCTATATGTGCTGAGAGCAGACGTAGGTCCGACCATGGTCCCAGTGAAGGATCCGGCACAGAAGAAACAAATGGTAATGTTATTAAGTGACTCCTCTGTTTCCTGAGGGTAAAGAAAGTAAATTTTGCTAACTTTCTCTTCAGTCCGATTCAGCCTTTTGGCTCTCCCTCACAGAGGGGCTGGGTGTCACTCCGACAGCACATGAGACTGTTGCATCACTACAGGTCCAGATGCCCACTCTTATTAAAATGACCCCATCCCCAGGATTTGGGACAGGCAGATCAAAGCAGCAGTGGAGGTTCTGCCCTTCTGCACTTCAGCAACAGCATCGCAGAATTTGTAACCTAATGCCCATTAGGTTAGTCTACTCCAAAAAGGCAAATGCCATTAAGCATTTTGGTTTGGGATTTCTGGAATCTTAGTTGTCTAAATATGTCACTGTGCACTCCGGTTCAGCACTTTTTTTTTGCCAAAGCTGCAACCTTCTGGATCTTAGACAACTTTGTTTGAAGATCAAAGGGATCTAATGAGAGATGACCAACGGTGAGATTATGTCAAAAATTGTACTGTATCTCTGTGAGATACTTGATACACACAGTGGCCATGTTTACTGCAGGATCAAATGTTGATCGATAAAATGTCAAAGAAGTTTTTTTCTCCTCTGTTTTTTGGAGCAGGGAGGTTAAAAAACAGGATTTCTGGTTTTACGAACAGAATGTGGTGTGTCAAGGTGCAGCCTGTGGAGAGCTAGCCTCTTATCTGTCACAGTAAATGTTTGTTTTAAAGCAAAGTGACTCATCATAATCTCACTACAAAGATCAGACACTGCTTATCAACTGGAGAAAAACTGAAGCAGTCAAAGTCCACTTAAAAAAGCAGCTTTAACTTTCCTTTAGGGTAATGTTTACATTGTGCTATGTGCATATCATGTACCTGTTGGTGTGTGGGTAGAGGAACAATAGTTGCACACAGCCTTTCCAAATGTTAATTAAATTATTTTTGTTGGCAAAGTAACCATGTATGTGAGAATGTCAAGCAGATTATGTGAGCCAGGAATGGGACGTGGCATGGGCAAATCCCCAAAAAATTAAGCTGAGTAAATTTGGGAAAAGTGTTGGGGCCTTGGAGAGGGTGCAAAGGAGATTTGCTGGAGTGGTACTGGGGATGAGCGAGACTTCAGTTATGGGGAGAGACTAGAGAGGCTGGCGCTGTTCACCTTGAAGGTTAAGGGGAGATTTAGTAGAGGTGTTTGGGATCATGAATGGTCTTGATGGAGAGATTAAGGAGAAACTGTTTCCAGTTGTAGAAGGGTCGGTAAGCAGAGGACACAGATTTGGGGTAGTTGGCAAAGGAATCAGAGGCGAGATGAGTTGTTGTGATCTGGAATGCACTGTCTGGGTGGTGGGGGCTGCTGGTGAAAGCAGATTCAGTGTTGATTTTTGAAAGGGCATTGGATAGATACTTGGGAGGGAAGGAGTTTGCGGGACGATGGAGAAGGAGCAAACGAGTGGGACTAGTTAGATGGGTCTTACGGGGAGCCAACACAGACATGATGGGCCGAATGGTCTCCTTCTATGCTGTATCATTCTATGATTCTATGATTCTACAACAGCACTGGGGGAATAACATTTTTCCTCTCCTCTCCCATTGCTACCATCAAGCAGGACACATGAATGTACTTTTGCACAGGTCTTTCTGGGTTTCAGAACTGGTATGCCTGAACATCTTGCTATTCCGAGAGCCAATGACTGATAATAATAACTGATGCACATGTCTCCCGAGCCCTTCAATGAATATGAATGCTTCCTTCTCTACTGGAATACCAGGGATCAGAGTTCCTCTAAATAACTCCCAGTGTGCACTCAATCTACAACCTCAGAGCAGCACCACACACATACATACTCAATACAAGTGTGACTTTTCCATTTCCCACACCATCCATCCTTGCTGTCTCTGTGTGCAAGATTATTGAATTAATGGGAATTGTGCCAAATTAAAGAGTAGTTTTGTTCTGGAGACTCATGTCCATCTCTGGGGACTTTAATAAGACTATGTAAACGTCTTTAGGACATGGAGCAGCTGTTGGAGAGAATAGCCTTCATTTCAGTTTGTTTTCATTACTTATGAGTAAATTTGTAGAATAATTCACTGTGATGAGAGCCCTGTGGACAAAATGATGCAAAAAACAAAAATACTAACTTAACAGTAAAAGATAGAACAATGTAAAAATGTCACACACAGTGGTACGAAATATCATACATAGTAATAATAATTGCAATAGACATCCATTGCACTGTTGAATATTATAATATTTTTAAAAATTGCATTTATATAACACCTTCTCACATCTCAGAAAAATCTCATAGTGATTAATAAATAACAAAGTATTGCAGGCTGATCAACTGGGGAGGGCATCACAGCCAAACCTGATCCTGTTCTCAGCTGATGTCCACTTTCCAGCAGTTATTACTGGATAGCAAACCAAAACCAATTGTATTCCCTGCCTAGCTCAGGAACACTGATTGGGTTTTGAAAGCCTGAATATTATAAAAGGGAGGAAAGACAGTGGAGTTGTAGTTATATGGTCCTGGGAAAGAATGAGTTAGAGTAGGAGGTAGTGTGATAGGTCTTGATTTCAACAGAATGCGAATGCAAATGGGAGGAAGAGTGCGTAGGACAATGATGCCCTCAACGCTACAATGGCCTGCTACATAGTGCAGACCTGTGAGACATGATTTATGACCCATTCGTGGCATTGACAATAACTTAGTTCATCACTGAGTTATCAGGCCCGTCCACTTGTTGGATATAAATCATATCTATGGGTCCTCATAGTGTGTCCTCTACACAGAACATGATCAAATAGAGCAATATTTATAATAAGCTCTGGTGATAACTCATAACTCATCAGTACATATTCCGGATTAAGAATACAGGTATGGTTTGTGCTGATTTATAAAAGTTCATGTCTACAGTATCTGCTTATACCACCCCATTTCAGTGCTAACTGACCTGTGGTCATCACTGCACATGGGCACACTGATGCACAGTGAGTGGTGAGATGCAGCTCCAGTTTCCCCCTCTGCATTGGGAGCCTGATCACAACTGTGATGCTCTGTGAAGACATTGAGCAGAGGCTAGGCATCTCCCTACAGATTGAGCACATATTCAAGGTTGATACTTTAGTGCAGTACTGAGGGAGTGCTGCACTGTCGGAGATGCCGTCTTTCGGACAAGACGTTAAAACGAGGCCATGTTTCCCTTCTCGGGTGGAAGTAAAAGATCCCATGACACTATTCCGAAGAGCAGGGGAGTTCTCCCCGGTGTCCTGGCCAATATTTATCCCTCAACTAACATCACTAAAAAAACAGATTATCTCATCATTATCACATTGCTGCTTGTGGGACCTTGCTATGCGCCATTTGGCTGCCACGTTTCCTACATTACAACAGTGAGTACTATTCAAAAGGTACCTAATTGATTGTAAAGCGCTTTGGGAAGTCCTGAGGTTGTGAAAGGCGCTACAGAAATGCAAGTCTTTCTTTCGCCAGATAAATCAATGCGTGTTTGTGCTTTTGTTACTGATATACTGTTAAAATCTGATATAATTCCATGAACTTGACCTGGACACTGTGAAAGGGAGCTGTCAGATAGCAATGTTGGAATTTAAATGCTTTATGGTTCAGACACATCCATCATTGAGTTATCAAACATACAATACAGCACACAGCCTATGGCTTTTCCATCCTGTATCAATTGAGATTGGCTTTACTGTATATTTTGCATTGGGCACAATATGCTTTACACTGTATATTTGTCACACTCTGTGCATTATGCAACTCATGAAATATATTTCACTCTCTATACTGTTAGCTCTATACCTTTTGTTATACATTACGGGCTGAATTTTGCCGGCGCTCAGAGTGCGGGTTTGAAGGCGGGTCCACTGTCAAAATCATAAAGATTGACAGTGGGTTGGGAAACTGCTCCAAACCCGCCTCCATGTAAGTTTCCAAAGTGTCGGGTCTGCGATTTCAGAACAGACCCGACACCAAGCGGCGGGGGAGGCATTTAAGATAGTTAAATGCTTGTTAAACACTTGGGGGTAAAAATTCACTTGGTTGCGCCACCCGTTAGCGCCTTAAGAGGGTGCTAATGGGGCGCAAAGCCGCTAACGCCCGGGCGCAGCGATGTTTGCGCCGCTCGAGAACTTAACTTGAGATTGTGCGGCGGCGCTAAAACTTACCGCTGCGACCACCTGCGCGCGCAGATTGTGACGTCATTCCATGGTGCAACGCCCTTGGGGCGCCCCGTAGCGGAAATTGAGTGGCGCCCCCTGCCTTACCGCCTGGCGCATCCAACGACCAGAAGACTGGAACGCTATCAATCGCTGTGGGGCTGGGGGGGGCGCTATTTAAAGGGGGCCTCTTCCTGTCTTTTATTGTTGGTGGCATTTTTGAACTACGCATTCTGAGAGAGAGAGGGAGAGACTTCTGGAGAGATTCAACGTTGTGTGAAGGAGTTTTGGGTACTGAGCAGCACTTTGCAGGTTCATTTTGATTTGCCATTCCTTGTATCGATTTAGCAGAGACCGTGGGAGCTGCACTCTGAGCTCTTTGCCTGGTGCTCTCCATTGTTCTTTCCAGCACATTTGATGTGCAAGTCTCTCCAGGCCGAGATTCAAGGCAGCAATGAACAGGATGTGGATGGAAAGCAAGATTAACCATCCCCTTTAAGAACTGGCCCGTGCCATTGTGTGTGTGTTCCATTGCTGACTGACATTACATGAGCTTCGCCAGCGCTCCGAGTTAGCGCCTCACTGCTCGGCCTTTGCGCCTTAAGAGAGGTGTGCAGCGCCTGCTTTAGCGCTCCACTCACCTCCCAGGGCGGTAAAAGTGAAGTTTCCCGTCAGTGCCGATAATTAGCGCCAGGCGCTAATCTTTGCGTCCGGACGATATTTGCGCCCCAAATGGGGCGCGACCTAATTTCTACCCCTTGTTAACTACTATTTTGCCAGCCTATTTCTATTTTACCACTTTTTTTACGAGGTTCCCGTCATTCGGGGATCACGTCAGGTACGTAGGTCAGGTTCTCTATCTCCCCATTGCTGTGAATAGGTGACAGCTGCAAAAGTGCTATGAAAGCTGCCATTTCACAGCTGGTCACATTCCAATGTCAGGAGCTTGAGCCTTCAGGACTTGGAAGACACTTTCGAGCTGTATGCAGTTTGGAAGTGTTTGGAGTAAACTTTCTATCCACTGTCACCTCCTTGGAGCAAGCTCTCTCACCATTGACAGATCGCTTCTGTCATCTCAATTCCAGCTGCCATCTATTCTAGCAACATCGGTGCCCTTGAAAAAATATCATCTTGGTCCTCTGAATCCCTTCAAGATCAGCCCCAGCACCAACATCACCAGGCACACCAACATCACCAACAACAACACCAACCTTCTCCACAATCACCTGATGCTGCACAGGACACAGGGCATCAGCACCCAACAGCATTGCTGCCCGGGAGGCCAGCGATGGCATCACCATGGCCAGATTTACTTAACTTGACGCTGTAAACCCTGGCTGCCACATGACGTGCCAGGTTGACACCACCCCAGACCAGCACCATAAAACATCCCTATAATGTCCCAAGCCATTCCTTGCACACTCATCACAATTGGGGGGGAGGGGGAGTTATGTCTCAACATTCACTGGAACTCACTAAGACACTTCTAAAGGTGAGCACATAGAAACATAGAAGATAGGAGCAGGAGTAGGCCATTCGGCCCCTCGAGCCTGCTCTGCCATTTAATGAGATCATGGCTGATCATCCAAATTCAGTACCCAGTCCCTGCTTTCTCCCCATATCCCTTGATCCCTTTAGCCTTAAGAAATATATCTATCTCCTTCTTGAATATATTTAATGAATTGGCCTCAACTGCCTTCTGTGGTAGAGAATTCCACAGGTTCACCACTCTCTGGGTGAAGAAATTCCCCCTCATCTCAGTCCTAAATGGCTTACCCCTTATCCTTAGACTGTGACCCCTGGGTCTGAACTCCCCCGCCATCGGGAACATCCTTCTTGCATCGAGTCTGTCTAGTCCTGTTAGAATTTTATAAGTTTCAATGAGATCCCCTCTCATTCTTCTAAACTCTAGCGAATATAAGCCTAATCGATCCAATCTCTCTTCATACGTCATTCCTGCCATCCCAGGTATCAGTCTGGTAAATCTTCGCTGCACTCCCTCCATGGCAAGAACATCCTTCCTCAGATAAGGCGACCAAAACTGCACACAATACTCAAGGTGTGGTCTCACCAAGGCCTTGTACAACTGCAGCAAGACATCCTTGCTCCTGTACTCGAATCCTCTCGCTATGAAGGCCAACATACCATTTGCTTTCTTAACCGCCTACTGCACCTGCATGCGTACCTTCAACGACTGGTGCACAAGGACTCCCAGATCTCGTTGCACTTCCCCTTTTCCCAATCTATTGCCATTCAGATAATAATCTGTCTTCCTGTTTTTGCCACCAAAGTGGATAACCTCGCATTTATCCACATTATACTGCCTCTGCCATGCATCTGCCCAATCACCCAACCTGTCCAAATCATACTGGAGTTTCTCTGCATCCTCTCACAGCACACACGCCCACCCAGCTTTGTGTCATTTGCAAACTTGGAGATATTACATCTAGTTCCCTCGTCTAGATCATTAATATATATTGTGAATAACTGGGGTCCTAGCACCGATCCCTGTGGTACCCCACTAGTCACTGCCTGCCACTCGGAAAAAGACCCGTTTATTCCAACTCTTTGCTTCCTGTCTGCCAACCAGTTTTCTATCCAAGTCAGTACCTTACCCCCAATCCCATGTGCTTTAATTTTGCACGCTAATCTCTTATGCGGGACCTTATCGAAAGCCTTCTGAAAGTCCAAATACACCACATCCACTGTTTCTCCCTTATCTATTCTACCAGTTACATCCTCAAAAAATTCCAATAGAGCCACGAGCAATTTTGGCTAGGGTAAATAAAATCAGAGGGTTAAATGCGTGGCTCAAAGACTGGTGTGGGAGAAATGGGTTTTGCTACCTGGGACACTGGCACCAGTACTGGGACAGGAGAGAGCTGTTCCGTTGGGACGGACTTCACTTGGCCAGTGCTGGGACTAGAGTCCTGGCGAATCGAATAACTAGGGCTGTAGAGAGGGCTTTAAACTAATTAGTGGGGGGGAGGTTTCAAGAGAGCAAAAAATAAAAATGTCAGCGGAGAAGGCAATAGAGCAAAGTAGCAGTGGGGTAATTAAAAACCAGAGCGTGTCAGGAAGGGACAGAATATATAAAGATAAAGGTAAAGTAGTAAAGGGGGTAAAAGCAGGAATAAATTGTCACAAAACATATTTAAAAGTTCTTTATCTGAATGCACGCAGCATTCGTAACAAAATAGACGAATTGACGGTACAAATAACTACGTATGGGTATGATCTTGTGGCCATTACAGAAACATGGCTGCAGGGTGACAACGACTGGGAATTAAATATGCCAGGGTATTTAACAATCAGGAAGGACAGACAGGAAGGAAGAGGAGGTGGGGTAGCTATGTTAATAAAGGAAGGAATCACTGTATTACAGAGAAATGATATTGGGTCAAAGGATCAGGATAATGAAACAGTTTGGGTGGAGATAAGGAATAATAAAGGGAAAAAAACACTAGTGGGAGTAGTATATAGGCCTCCTAATAGTTGCAACTCTGCTGGAAGAAGTATTAATCAGGAAATAGTTGGGGCATGTAATAAGGGAACAGCTATAATTATGGGGGATTTTAACTATCATATTAACTGGACAAATCAAATTGGGCAGGGCAGCCTTGAGGAAGAGTTTATTGAGTGTATTAGGGATGGATTTCTTGAGCAGTATGTAACTGATCCTACAAGGGGGCAAGCAACCTTGGACCTGGTCCTGTGTAATGAGTCAGGATTAATTAATAATGTCCTAGTTAAGGATCCCCTTGGAATGAGTGACCATAACATGGTTGAATTCCATATCCAATTAGAGGGTGAGAAGGTTGGTTCTCAGACAAGCATACTGAGCTTGAATAAAGGAGACTATGATGGTATGAGAGCAGAATTGATTAAAGTGGACTGGGAAAATAGATTAAAGTGTAAGACGGTACATGAGCAGTGGTGTTCATTTAAGGAGATATTTTACAACTTTCAAAAAATATATATTCCACTGAGGAAAAAAGGGTGTAAAAGAAATGACAGCCATCCGTGGCTAAGTAAAGAAATTAAGGATAGTATCCAACTAAAAACAAGGACATATAAGGTAGCCAAACTTAGTGGGAGGATAGAAGATTGGGAAGTCTTCAAAAGACAGCAAAAAGTAACTAAAGGATTGATTAAGAAAGGGAAGATAGATTATGAAAATAAATTAGCAAAAAATATAAAAACAGATAGCAAGAGTTTCTATAGTTATATAAAAAGAAAAAGGGTGGCTAAGGCAAACGTAGGTCCCTTAGAGGATGAGACCGGGAAATTAATGGTGGGAAACATGGAGATGGCAAAAATGCTGAACAAATATTTTGTTTCAGTCTTTACGGTAGAGGACACTAAGAATATCCCAACACTGGACAAACAGGGGGCTCTAGGGGGGGAGGAGCTAAATACGATTAAAATCACTAAGGAATTGGTACTCAGTAAAATAATGGGACTCAAGGCGGATAAATCCCCTCGACCTGATGGCTTACATCCTAGGGTCTTGAGGGAAGTGGCAATAGGGATTGTGGATGCTTTGGTAATAATTTTCCAAAATTCCCTGGAATCAGCAAAGGTCCCGGCAGATTGGAAAGCTGCTAATGTAACACCCTTATTTAAAAAGGGTAGTAGGCAGAAAGCTGGAAATTATAGACCAGTTAGTCTAACATCTGTGGTGGGTAAAATTTTGGAGTCTATTATTAAGGAGACAGTAACGGAACATTTGGATAAACATAATTTGATAGGACAAAGTCAGCATGGCTTTATGAAGGGGAAATCATGTCTGACAAATTTGCTTGAGTTCTTTGAGGACATAACGTACAGGGTGGATAAAGGGGAACCAATGGACGTAGTGTATTTAGACTTCCAGAAGGCATTCGACAAGGTGCCACATAAAAGATTATTGCTCAAGATAAAAAATCACTGGATTGGGGGGAATATTCTGGCATGGGTGGAGGATTGGTTATCTAACAGGAAGCAGAGAGTTGGGATAAATGGTTCATTCTCGGACTGGCAACCAGTAGCCAGTGGTGTTCCGCAGGGGTCGGTGCTGGGTCCCCAACTCTTTACAATCTATATTAACGATTTGGAGGAGGGGACCGAGTGTAACATATCAAAGTTTGCAGATGATACAAAGATGGGAGGGAAAGTAGAAAGTGAGGAGGACATAAAAAACCTACAAGGGGATATACACAAGCTGGGTGAGTGGACAGAGATTTGGCAGATGCAATACAATATTGGAAAATGTGAGGTTATGCACTTTGGCAGGAAAAATCAGAGAGCAAGTTATTATCTTAATGGCGAGAAACTGGAAAGTACTGCAGTACAAAGGGATCTGGGGGTCTTGGTGCAAGAAAATCAAAAAGTTAGTATGCAGGTGCAGCAGGTGATCAAGAAGGCCAACGGAATGTTGGCTTTTATTGCTAGGGTGATAGATTATAAAAACAGGGAGGTATTGCTGCAGTTATATAAGGTATTGGTGAGACCACATCTGGAATACTGCATACAGTTTTGGTGTCAATACTTAAGAAAAGACATACTTGCTCTCGAGGCAGTACAAAGAAGGTTCACTTGGTTAATCCCCGGGATGAGGGGGTGGACATATGAGGAGAGGTTGAGTAGATTGGGACTCTACTCATTGGAGTTCAGAAGAATGAGAGGCGATCTTATTGAAACATATAAGATTGTGAAGGGGCTTGATCGGGTGGATGCGGTAAGGATGTTCCCAAGGATGGGTGAAACTAGAACTAGGGGGCATAATCTTAGAATAAGGGGCTGCTCTTTCAAAACTGAGATGAGGAGAAACTTCTTCACTCAGAGGGTAGTAGGTCTGTGGAATTTGCTGCCCCAGGAAGCTGTGGAAGCTACATCATTAAATAAATTTAAAACAGAAATAGACAGTTTCCTAGAAGTAAAGGGAATTAGGGGTTACGGGAGCGGGCAGGAAATTGGACATGAGGTTGAGTTCGGATCGGTCGAGGCCCTGTGGGTGGCGTAGCGGGCCCAGGGGCTGAGTGGCCGGGTCCTGCTCCTACTTCTTGTGTTCTTTAGATTTGAGGTGAGGATCAGATCAGCCATGATCTTATTGAATGGTGGAGCAGGCTTGAAGGGCCGATTGGCCTACTCCTGCTCCTATTTCTTATGTTCTTATGTTCTTATTAGTCAAGCATTTACCTTTTGTAAATCCATGTTGACTTTGTCCGATCCTGTCACTGTTTTCCAAGTGCTCTGCTATTACATCTTTTATAATGGACTCTAGCATTTTGCCCATTATCGATGTCAGGCTTACCGGTCTATAATTCCCCGTTTTCTCTCTACCACCTTTTTTAAATAGTGGGGTTACATTAGCTACCCTCCAATCCATGGGAACTGTTCCAGAGTCTATAGAATTTTGGAAGATGACCAGCAATGCATCTACTATTTCTAGGGCCACTTCCTTAAGTACCCTAGGATGTAGATTATCAGGCCCTGGGGATTTATCGGCCTTCAATCCCGTCAATTTCCCTAACACTATTTCCGTACAAATACTGATTTCATTCAGTTCCTCCCTCTCATTAGACCCTATGTTCCCCGACATCTCTGGGAGGTTATTTGTGTCCTCCTTTGTGAAGACAGAACCAAAGTATGTATTTAATTGGTCTGCCATTTCTTTGTTCCCCATTATAAATTCCCCTGATTCTGACTGCAAGGGACCTACGCTTGACTTCACCAATCTTTTTCTTTTCACATATCTATAGAAGCTTTTACAGTCAGTTTTTATGTTCCCTGTAAGCTTACTCTCATACTCTATTTTCCCCCTCTTAATTAATCCCTTTGTCCTCCTTTGCTGAATCCTAAACTGCTCCCAATCCTCAGGTTTGCTGCTTTTTCTGGCCAGTTTGTGTGTCCTCTCCTTGGATCTTATGCTATCCCTAATTTCCCTTGTTAGCCACGGTTGAGTCACCTTTTTTGTTTTATTTTTATGCCAAACAGGGATGAACAAATTCCGTAGTTCATCTATGCGATCTTTAAATGTTTGCCATTGCCTATCCACCGTCAACCCTTTAAGTAACGTGCAACAGATCTGTCCAATGAGGTAAAGTGTTGAAAATACAGATCTCAATGTTTGACAACACATTAACAGAAACTTCACATGAACATTGGCTAAACCACTCAAGTGCCTACCTTTGTGTGTTGTTCGTTGGTATGCTTGCAGTAGGATGAGGGTGAGTGTGAGGGGTGGCTAGTGAGATGGGGAAGTGCTAATGTAGATAGAGAGGGATGGGTGGAGGTGCAATGTAAGTTGGTGTGAGTAAGGATGTGCAGGAGTACAGTAGGGAAGGCAGAGTGATGTGGATGTGATGAGTGGCACAGCAGGATAAGGTTGAATGTGGCTTTGGAGTAACATTTCGTGATCTGCTCAGATCACTGAAAGGTTTGCACCACTGCAGCCTGGTCCTCCTGACGACATCCCTGCTTGTGCCCTCCTGTGCAATGTGCAACCAGGCTGTGTTGGTGTCCTGGGGAGGTCTCTTCCACCCATCAGAAGGGAAGAGGAGCTCTCTGCTTGCTGTGACTCCCTCCATAAGCATATGGAGCGAGTCATGCGAGAGCCTGGGTGCAGCCGTCCACCTTTGTGCAGTGCTTGTCAGTGTTTGCAGCATCTCAATGCTGTAGAACACTGACAGCACAACTGTCAAAATGAATGTGGACATGGCCCCTTTAAGGAAACCGGCTGATGGCGTGTCATCAAATTATGTCATCAGACCCGCTTCCTTTTAATTGGCCGGGAAACGCGCAGGGCGGGCTTAACAAGCCCAATCAACGGAAAATCACTTGGAGAGAGCGGGCTGAAGCCGGGAGTGGGAGCGGGAGTGGGACCCGCCACCCACCTCTCCCCGCCGCAATACCCCCTCTGCTGGCGAAATCGCAGCCTACATGCTCTGCGTGGTGTATGTTCTACACTGCATATTATATATTATATATTACATACTGCATGCTGTCATTTATTTTTATGCTTTTTGTTGTGCATAAATGTTGTACAGCATATAGCATAAAACATGCACCTTATAGCATAGATTAATTACAATCATAGAATTGTAGAATGATACAGCACAGAGGGAGGCCATTCGGCCCATTGTGCCTGTGCCGGCTCTTTGGTAGAGCTATCCAATTAGTCCCACTCCCCTCCTCTTTCCCCATAGCTCTGTAAATGTTTTCCCTTCAAATATTTAGCCAATTCTCTTATGAATGTTACTTATTAATCGGATTCCACCACCCTTTCAGGCAGTGCATTCCAGATCACAACAACTCGCTGCATAAAAAAATGTTTCCTCATGTCGTCTTTGGTTCTTTTGCCAATGACCTTAAATCTGTCTCCTCTGGTTACCGACTCTTCCGCCACTGGAAACAGTTTCTCCTTATTTACTCCATCAAAACCCTTCATGATTTTGAACACCTCACTCAGATCTCCTCTTAACTTTCTCTGCTCTAAGGAAAAGAATCTCAACTTCTCCAGTCTATCCCGTAACTGAACTCCCTCAGGTCTGGTACCATTCCAGTAAATCTCTCTGCACCCTCTCTAAGGCCTTGATATCCTTCCTAAAGTGTGGTGCCCAGAATTGAACACAATACTCCAGCTGAGGCCTAACCAGTGTTTTATAAAGGTTTAACACAACTACCTTGCTTTTGTGTTCTATTCCTCTATTAATAAAGCCAAGGATCCCATATGCTTTTTAAACAGCCTTCTCAACTTGTCCTGCCACCTTCAAATATTTGTGTACATGCACACTCAGTACCATTTAGTTCATATTGCCTCTCTTCATTCTTCCTTCCAAAATGTATCACTTCACACTTCTCTGCATTAAATTTCATCTGCCATGTGTCTGCCCATTTCACCAGTCTGTCTCTGTCCTCCTGAAGTCTGTGACTATCCTCCTCATTGTTTACTACATTTCCAAGTTTCGTATCATCTGCAAACTTTGAAATTATGCCCTGTATACCCAAATCCAGGTCATTAATATATTTATTAAAAAGAGCAGTGATCTTAATACCGACCCCTGGGGAACAGCACAGTATACTTCACTCCAGTCTGAAAAACAACCATTCACCACTACTTTCTGCTTTCTGTCCCTTAGTCAATTTTATATCCCTGTTGCCACTGTCCCTTTAATTCCATGGGCTTTAATTTTGTTAACAAGTCTATTATGTGGTACTTTGTCAAATGCCTTTTGAAAATCCATATACACAACATCAACCACACTACCCTCGTCAACAATCTCCATTACTTCATCAAAGAACTCAATCAAGTTAGTCAAACACGATTTGCCTTTAATAAATCTGTGCTGACTTTCATTATTAGCCCATATTTTTCCAAATGCCAATTAATTTTGTCCTGGATTATTGTCTCTAAAAGTTTCTCCACAACTGACGTTAGGCTGACTGGTCTGTAGTTGCCGGGTTTATCCCTCTCCCCTTTTTTAAACAGGGCTGTAACATTTGCAATCCTCCAGTTCTCTGGTACCACCCCCATATCCAAATAGGATTGAAAGATTGTGACCAGAGCCTTCACAATTTCCACCCTTACTTCACTCAGTAACATATGATGCATCCCATCTGGACTGGGTGACTTTTCGACTTTGAGTACTGCCAACCTTTTAAGTACCTCCTCTCTATCTATTTTTATCCTCTCAAATATCACTACTGCTTCCTCCTTTACTGCTATGTTGGCAGCATCCTCTTTAATGAAGACAGATGCAAAGTATTCATTTAGTACCTCAGCCATGCCTGCTGCCTCCACAAGAATATCAACGTTTTGGTCCCTAATCGGCTCCACCCTTCTTTTGCCTACCTTTTTACTATTTATGTGTTTAGAAAAGACTTTTGGGTTCCCTTTTATGTTATAAAACCATAGAATCATAGAAATTTATGGCACAGAAGGAAGCCATTCAGCCCATGTTAGCTGCTAATCTAATCTCATACTCTGGGAGAAACAGTTAGAAATCTAAGGGGCCCAGTGAATTGTGAAAAGATTGTTAAAAATAAAGTGAGAGGAGCTGCTATTAAAATGAGTTAAGCTGTACAGAAATGCACACAGTGTCTGTAATAAAACAGGGGTACCAGATACAGTAGGGATTACTGAGATGTGGCTACAGAAAATTCAGAACTGGGAATTAAACATTGCAGAGTACAACTTATTTTGAAATGATAGAGAGGGGAAAGGGGAGGTGGAATAGCTATACTTATTAGAAATAACATATTGGCATTAGAAAAAAATGATGCAGTCATCAGTAAGACAGAAATAGAATCCATGTGGATAAAGATAAAAGATAATAAAGGATCAATCACACTAATTGGTGTAGTCTACAGACCACCTAATAGTGGAAGTGAGGTGGAGGAAGAAATATGCAAACAAATTAGGGAAATGAGTAAAAAACTACAATAATAATCATGGGGGATTTCAACTATGCCAAAATTAATTGGCCAGAAGAGGTAGGTAAATGGGATTAGTGAATGGAGTTCTTACAATACAGGGTCATAAATCTAAACAAAGGAAACTACGAAGGTATGAGGAGTGAGTTGGCTATGATAGATTGGGGAGCTTCATTAAAAGACATGACGGTGGATAGGCAATGGCTAACATTTAAGGAACGAATTCATGAATTGCAACAGTTATACATTCCTTTCTGGTGCAAAAACACAAAAGGAAAAGCGGCCCAACCATGGCTAACAAAAGAAATTAAGGATAGTGTTAGATCCAAAGAGGAGTCATATAAAGTTGCCAGAAAAAGTAGCAAGCCTGAGGATTGGGAGCAGTTTAGAGTTCAGCAAAAAAGGACCAAGAGATTGATTAAGAGGGGAAAAATAGAGTATAAGAGTAAACTTGCAAGGAACACAAAAGCAGATTGTAAAAGCTTCTAAAAGTCTGTAAAAAGAAAAAGATTAGTGAAGACAAATGTAGGTCCCTTACAGTCAGAAACAGGAGAATTTATAATGGGGAACAAGGAAATGGCTTGGCAATTAAACAAATACTTTGGTTCTGTCTTCACGGAAGAGGACACAAATAACTTCCCAGAAATGCGAGGGAACCAAGGGTCTAGTGAGAAGGAGGAATTAAAGGAAATTAGTATTAGTAAAAAAATAGTGCTGGAGAAATTAATGGGACTGAAAGCCGATAAATCCCCAGGGCCTGATAATCTGCATCCCAGAGTACTAAAAGAGGTAGCCATGGAAATAATGGCTGCATTGGTTGTCATCTTCCAAAATTCTATAGATTATGGAACAGCTCCTGCAGATTAGAGGGTGGCAAATGTAACCCCACTATTTAAGAAAGGAGGGAGAGAAAAAACAGGGAACTACAGACCGGTTAGCCTAACATCAGTAGTAGGGGAAATGCTAGAGTCTATTATAAAGGATGTGATATCAGGACACTTAGAAAATATCAACAGGATTAGACAAAGTCAACATGGATTTATGAAAGGGAAATCATGTTTGACAAACCTACTGGAGTTTTTTGAGGATGTAACTGGTAGAATAGACAAGGGAGAACCAGTGGATGTGGTGTATTTGGATTTTCAGAAGGCCTTTGATAAAGTCCCACTTAAGAGGTTAGTGTGCAAAATTAAAACACATGGGATTGGGGGTAATATACTGGCATGGATTGAAAATTGGTTAACAGACAGGAAACAGAGAGTAGGAATAAATGGGTCTTTTTCAGGGTGGCAGGCGGTGACTAGTGGGGTACCACAGGGATCAGTGCTTGGGCCCCAGCTATTCACAATATATATCAATGATTTGGATGAGGGAACCAAATGTAATACTTCCAAGTTTGCTGATGACACAAAACTAGGTGGGATTGTGAGTTGTGAGGAGGACGCAAAGAGGCTTCAAGGCGATTTAGACAAGTTGAGTGAGTGGGCAAATACATGGCAGATGCAGTATAACGTGGATAAATGTGAAGTAATCCACTTCGGTAGGAAAAACAGAAAGGCAGAGTATTATTTAAATGGTGATAGATTGGGAAATGTTGATGTACAAAGGGACCTGGGTGTCCTTGTACACCAGTCACTGAAAGCAAACATGCAGGTGCAGCAAGCAGTTAGGAAGGCAAATGGCATGTTGGCCTTCATTGCAAGAGGATTTGAGTACAGGAGCAAGGATGTCTTACTACAGTTATACAGGACCTTGGTGAGACCACACCTGGAGTACTGTGTGCAGTTTGGTCTCCTTACCTAAGAAAGGATATACTTGCCATAGAGGGAGTGCAGCGAAGGTTCACCAGACTGATTCCTGGGAAGGCAGGACTGTCGTATGAGGAGAGATTGGGTCGACTAGGCCTGTATTCACTATAGTTTAGAAGAATGAGAGGGAATCTCGTGGAAAGGTATAAAATTCTGACAGGGCTAGACAGACTGGATGCAGGGAGAATGTTTCCCCTGGCTGGGGGGTCTAGAACGAGGGGTCACAGTCTCAGGATATGGGGTAGGACATTTAGGAATGAGATGAGGAGACATTTCTTCACTCAGAGGGTGGTGAACCTGTGGAATTCTCTACCACAGACAGCTGTGGAGGCCAAGTCACTGAATATATTTAAGAAGGAGATAGATAGATTTCTAGGCACAAAAGGCATCAAGGGGTATGGGGAGAGAGCGGGAATATGGTATTGAGATAGAGGATCAGCCATGATCATATTGAATGGTGGAGCAGGCTCGAAGGGCCGAATGGCCTACTCCTGCTCCTATTTTTCTATGTTTCTATGTACAGGACTCCTTCCTAATCCAGTGTGTAAGAAGGTCAACAAGGGAGGATTTGCTACTGGATCTAGTAATGGGGAATGAATCAGAGCATTTAAGAGAAGTAAAAGTAGGAGAACATCTAGGCAATAGTGACCATAATATAATACGGTTTAGGATAGTAATTGAGAAGGACATAAGCATGACAAAGACCAGTGTAATAGATTGGAGAAAAGCTGATATTGAGGGGCTGAGAATAGAACTTGGGAAAATACGAAGAGATTAGGAGAGAACTAAAAAAGAAATTAGGAAGTCAAAGAGGAACTATGAAATTAAATTATCAAGGAACATAAAATAGAATAGTAAAATATTCTGCAGACACATAAATAAAAAAAGGAAAGTCAGGATGGGAATAGGGCCACCAAGGCCGGACAGGATAAAATCACAGGCAGCGATAGCGAAATGGCAGACATATTAAAGAATTCTTTTTCTTCAGTATTTACAAAGGAGACAGATCAGGTGGACAAGACATCGGAAGATGAGATTGGAAATGATATAACTGCATTCAAAATAAAAAAGAGGAGAAATATTAAATAAACTAATCAAACTCAAAGAGGATAAAACCCCTGGTCCGGATGGATTGCATCCACGCATTTTAAAATAATCTAGGGAAGAGATAGCAGAGACACTATTACACATATTTAATAATTCATTAGAAAAAGGTGTGGTGCCAGAGGACTGGCGAATAGCTAACATTATACCTATATTTAAGATGGGAAATAGAACGTGTCCAGGGAACTATAGACAAGTCAGCTTAACCTCGGTGGTAGGAAAGATAATGGAATCCCTACTAAAGGAGAAAATAGAAAAACATCTAGAAACCAAAAATATAATAATGAATAGTCAGCATGGATTTCAAAAGGGAAAGACTTGCTTGACCAACCTCATTGAATTCTTTGAAGAGGTAACAGAGAGAGTAGACAAGGATAATGTAGTAGATGTAATATATCAAGATTTTCAAAAGGCCTTCAATAAGGTGCCATATAATAAACTAATGAATAAGGTCAGAGAATGCAGAGTCAGAGGACAAGTAGCAGAATGGATAGCTAGCAGGCAGCAAGACAGAAAGCAGAGATGTAGAATTCGCAATATATCGCGATTTTATAAATAAGGAAAAAACACATAGTTTCGTTCAAACAGCTTTATTTCAGCAGAATGCTGTCAGGTTTTCAAAGTGGACACAAGCAGCCTGTAAAATGGCCGCCACGCCTCGTGGCAGAACATTCTAGACTTTTCGATAAGCAGACAAGATGGCGTTCCAATAAACATTTGTGCGAGATCGATCAAGACTCAGTACATTTAAGATAATACACGAGACATCATGGGTTTGCAGTATACACATAAATACTGAAATCGGTCTCCCAGGTACGAATAAGGGCTATTGTACCAAGTGATCAAGAACCCATCCAAAGACATTAATATGCAAAATCCCCACGACTCTACGATGAGAGAGCCGTTAGCGGGTAGTTACAGAAAACATTTGGAAGCCCCAAAACCCCTCCAGGGAGAATACCGACCGGTTACACATTGGGAAAAATATTAACAGGTACTCAGACAGTTACGAGTATCCCCGAAACCCATTAAAACGGAGATCACCCTATACAAGAAATTTGAGCGCCAAAACCCTAACAAAAGAAAAGACATTAAGGTTGGGCGGGAAAAGGAAGAGTTTTGCACTATAACTGCAAGCTCCAACCGTCCATCTTTCTCTTATCCTGCTGGCTCTTATCCTCGTGGCTGCTCTTGTGTGCTCTTATTCTCCTGCCTCTTGCCGCTTGCCTCGTGTCTCTGCCT
Organism: Squalus acanthias; assembly: GCA_030390025.1. NCBI lineage: Eukaryota > Metazoa > Chordata > Chondrichthyes > Squaliformes > Squalidae > Squalus > Squalus acanthias. The sequence continues at coordinate 46,813,957 of CM059441.1, read as the reverse complement.
CTTGCAGCTTGAAAGACTGTTGAACTTTACGATCCGCCAGGATCTGCCTCGTGGCTTGCCGCGAAGATCTGTGTGGAACCGGGCTGTGAAGCCTTGAAACGGGCGCACCATCCCGAGAAGTCGGTAAACGGTGTTGGAACCGAAGGCCCGAGATGAGATGAGATGAGATGAGATGAGAAGAGAAGAAGACCATACGTATCGCCACGGTCAGTAAGCTCCGACCGCGCCTGTAGGTCGAATAGACACTTTCCTTGCCCAGGAAGATCATCTTTGAGTTCTACAGAACTGGCAGGAAGACTATTCTTCGAATTTTATCGCATCAGTGCGAGGGCACAGGAAGACTCTTTTTTTGAGTAGAGTCGGAACTCCGAGAACAACACAGATCTTCATGACAGCAGACGGTCCAGCCTGCTAGCCGGAGCAGAAACGAGTAAACAAGTGGGGTACAGAGACCCCTGACCAACACGTGGGTGATCAGGTGCTGCGGTGAAAAACATCCGATCAGAGTTTTCGGAATTCTCCGAGTTATCACGAGTGGTGAGCATGAGTCTCGATCCTACAAGTCTAGTTTAGAGCAGGTATTGATAGGGGAGGGTTTAAGTTGGTTTTTAAGGATGACTGTAATGTGTGCCCCCATTTACGATGTGTCGTTCGTTCCTCGTTTCCCTGAAATTAGTTACATAACTGCGTGTAAGATTGTACTGTCATTAATCTGTGCTTATGACATGTATTTCGTAATCTTGAATAATATGCAATAAAGATTTTCCATTTCGTACCATTCAACCGGGTCTACCTGAGTTTTCTCTCCATTACTGCTCTCGCATCTAAGTCCAGTGTCAGAACCGTAAGGGCGAGTGGGTCGAACCACTCACAGGTGTCTAGTGCTCCCAGACTGGCTGGAGACCAGAACAGGCAACAAGGCCTAAACCCGCACTAGCATCCAGGCTGCACAGAGCCACACGAATCTCACAGGTTCAGAGAAACCCTTACAGAGATTAGAGGTAAAGGGTAGCTAATCAGATTGGCAGAAGGTGGGAAATGGGGTCCCACAAGGATCAGTGCTGGGACTGCTGTTGTTCACAATTTATATCAACGATTTAGACTTTGGAATCAGAAACACAATTTCTAAATTGGCGGATGACACCAAATTGGGGGTGATAGTCAATACTAAGGAGGAATGCAACAAATTACAAGAAAAAGAAAGAAAGAAAAAATTGCATTTATACAGTGCCATTCATGACCACCGGACATCCCAAAGCGCTTTACAGACAATGAAGTACTTTTTGAAATAACAACAGAAAACGCTGGAAAAACTCAGCAGGCCAGGCAGCATCCGTGGAGAGAGAAAGAGAGTTGACGCCACCTCCAGCGTGATCCCACCACCAAACACATCTTCCCCTCACCTCCCCTTTCAGCATTCCGCAGGGACCGCTCCCTCCGCGACACCCTAGTCCACTCCTCTACCACCCCCAGCACCCCTTCCCCTTCGCCCGGCACCTTCCCGTGCACGCGCAGGAGATGCAACACATGCCCTTATACCTCCCCTCTTCCCACTGTCCAGGGCCCCAAACACCCCTTCCAGGTGAAACAGCGATTTACTTGTACTTCCTGCAATTTAGTATACTGTATTCGCTGCTCACGATGTGGACTCCTCTACATTGGGGAGACCAAACGCAGATTGGGTGACCGCTTTGCGGAACACCTCCGTTCAGTCCGTAAGGGGGACCCCGAGCTCCCGGTGGCCTGTCACTTTAATTCACCGCTTCACTCCCACTCTGACCTCACCGTCCTCGGCCTAATACACTGTTCCACGGAAGCTCAGCGTAAGCTCGAGGAACAGCACCTCATCTTTCGTTTAGGCACGCTACAGCCCTCTGGACTCAATATCGAGTTCAACAATTTTAGATCATAACCTCAGCTCCAATCACATTTATATTTTATTTTATCTACCCTTTTATTTGTCCCCCCCACCTTTTTTTTCCTCCTAGAAGCTGGCAGCTGTCCTTCATTCTGCCAGTAGATTTCACACTTCATTCAGCCTTAATCTGTCACATTAACACCACCTCTAGCCTTGCATATCTCTTAATGTCTCTTAATGTCTCTTCATCTCCTCCTTTGTTCCTTTATCCCCTCCCCCTTTTCCTAGCTTTACCCTGGCCTTAAATCTATTTGATTTCCAGCTCTTCCCAGTTCTGATGAAAGGTCATCGACCTGAAACGTCAACTCTCTTTCTCTCTCCACGGATGCTGCCTGGCCTGCTGAGTTTTTCCAGCGTTTTCTGTTGTTATTTCGGATTTCCAGCATCTGCAGTATTTTGCTAAAGTACTTTTTGAAGTGTAGTCACTGTTGTAATGTAGGAAAGACATTAATAAACTTGCAGAATGGGCATATAATTGAAAATGAATTTCAACATAGATAAATGTGAGGTAAAACAGAATATTTTTTAAATAGTGAAAAACTTTCAAATGTTGGTGTTCAGAGAGATTTGGGTGTCCTGGTGCAAGAAACACAGAAAGCTTGCATGCAGGTACAGCAAGCAATAAGGAAGGCAAATGGCATGTTGGCCTTTATTGCAAGGGGGTTGGAGTATAAGAGTAAGGAAGTTTTGCTACAATTGTACAGGGCCTTGGTGAGACCACGCCTGGAGTACTGTGCACAGTTTTGGTCTCCTTATCTAAGGAAGGATATACTTGCCTTGGAGGTGGTGCAACGAAGGTTCACTAGATTGATTCCTGGGATGAGAGGGCTGTCCTATGATGAGCGATTGTGTAGAATGGGCCTATACTCTCTGGAGTTTAGAAGAATGAGGGTGATCTCATTGAAACATACAAGATTCTGAAGGGGATTGACAGGGTAGATGCTGAGATGTTGTTTCCCCTGGCTGTAGTGTCTAGAACTAGGGGGCATAGTCTCAGGATAAAGGGTAGGCCATTTAAGACTGAGACGAGAAGGAATTTCTTCACTCAGAGGGTTGTGAATCTTTAGAATTCTCTGCCCCAGAGGGCTGTGAATGCTGAGTCTTTGAGTATATTCAAGGCTGAGATAGATAGATTTTTGGACTCTAGGGGAATCAAGGGATATGGAGATCGGGCGGGAAAGTGGAGTTGAGGTCAATGATCAGCCATGATCTTATTGAATGGCGGAGCAGGCTCGAGGGGCCGTATGACCTACTCCTGCTCTTATTTCTTATGTTCTTACGTACATTTTAGTAAGAAAAATAAGGAGGTCACATATTACTTGGAAAATAAGAATCTAAATGGGGTAGAGGAGCAAAGGGATCTGGGAGTACAAATAAACAAATCACTAAAAGTAGCAACACACGCTACTGGCCATAACAAAAGCAAACCAAACACTAGGGTTTATTTCTAGAGGGATACAATTGAAAAGTAGAGAAGTTATGCTAAATATGTATTGAACCTTGGTTAGACCACACTTGGAGTACTGGTCTGGTCACCATATTATAAGAAGGATATAGAGGCACTAGAGATGCCAGAAATGCAAGGTTATACCTATCAGGAAAGGTTGAACAGGCTGGGTCCCTTTTCTCTTGAAAAGAGAAGGCTGAGGGGTGACCTAATAGAGGTCTTTAAAATTATGAAAGGTTTTGATAGAGTGGATACAGAGAGAATGTTTCCACTTGTGGGTAGGAGCAAAACTAGAGGCCATCAATATAAAATAGTCATCAAGAAATCAAATAGGGAATTCTGAAGAAACTTCTTTACCAAGAGACTGGTGAGAATGTGGAACTCGCTACAACAGGGAGTAGTTGAGGTGAATAGTATAGCTGAGGAAGCTAGATAAGCATATGAGGGAAAAGGGAATAGAAGGTTATGTTAATAGAGTTAGATGAGGAAGAATGGGAGGAGGCTCGAGTGGAGCATAAACACCGGCATGGACTGGTTGGGCCGAAAGGCCTGTTTCTGTGCCGTATATTCTATGTAATTCTATGTAATCGCTTATAGCAAGAAATTAGCGAGGGAAGGATCTAACAGACAAGGATTTATTGCACACAAGTAGTGAGAAAAATTTATAGAAGGAGCATAAAGATTTGACACTGGGCATCAAGTGGGCCCTACAATAAAGAAGGCAAATGATAATCGATCCAAGAAGGATCATTTGCCATTGGAAGAAAGGCCAGAGAGCATGCCTTAACCCAATTCTGGCCTTGGGCTTCCAATTTTGGAGCGACATCTTGCTGCTCCAAGCTTCTGGCAGCAATGCGGGTCGGGTAGCTCTACTGTGCCTCTATAGGTGTAGGACACCCGCCCTTGTTATGGTTAAGACTCTGTCCCTGGAATTTGGGACAAGGTCAAGGGAAGGTCAAAGCAGCACGTAAACGTCCAGCCCCACCACACCTCCATCTCCTTTTCAGGTTTTGCAGAAGTTTTCATCCCCAGTTTCAATTTTAAGCTTATGCAGTAAACCACAAACTAAAATCCCTGCTCTTAAGAAAAAGTAATGGGCCGTAATTTGCGACCCCTACGGGTACATATGAGGTGTGTACCCACCCGTAGGGGCCGCGCAAGTTCCAGGTTCAGGCATGTGCTAAAACCCAGAACTTGCAATCTGTCGAGAATCTTCTTGACAGATCATTCGCATCACCGGGAAAAGGGCCTCCGCGGTTGGAAAGTTGCGCTATTTGCCCAACTTCTGCCCGCTGAATGCCCGTGAGATTCTTACGCCTGTTAAAAGCAGGCGTAAGGCCTGCTTTTACCAGCATAAGGGTTTTAAAAAATAGAAAAATAACATTTTATCACTCATTTATACATTAAAAACCCTGTCCTATAAGGTAAGTTTATTTTTAGCCCCGTTAAAACACATAAATTTTTTCAAAAAGTAAAATTTTTGTTTAAAATATTTAATTAAATGGCATTTTAATTAATTTTAAAAATGTAATCAAAAAAAAATTATTTCATGTGTTCGTGTATTTTTTAAGTGATCCCCATTCATACTTATGGGGATTCCGTACATAGGGAACTCCTATAAGTATGAATGGGGATTCCCTTCTTTTATTGGTTGGGCCGGCCCACGTGATCCCAGGGGCGCTTACGAACCGCCTGCACCCCTGAGATACGTGGGCCTCTGCCCGCGCGGACCCGGAGAGGTCCAGGAGCGCGAGTCTCCGTACCTCCCGGATCACCAGGTAATTTCGTAGTATTTTTACAGGTCGGAAGCATCCACCCGCGGGAAGCCTCCGACCACAAATTTTGGGCCATTATATATGCTATAATTTGCAAGTAAAAACCGGAAATGCACAGTATGTTTGTTGGGAACTGAAAAGGAAAAGATAGGTTAATGTTGTTGTGTTCTGATGAAAGTCTCCATCCAAATTGTTAACCTGTCATTCTCTCTGAGATGCTGACTGACTTGCTGCACATTTCTGTGTTTTTTGTTTTTGGCTCCAATCTCAGCACTGATCTGGAATTAAATTTACACTGCATGTGGTAATCTGGGAATCATACAGATTTTCCACAACTCCACCCTTGTGATAACAACAATGACAACTTGCATTTATATAGTGCCTTTATATAAAAACATACATTAAAGAAAATCATAATTTGCATATCTGGCAAAACTAAGGTCAGCAGTGAGATGTGATAAATATCTACAGAGGTGAGGAGACTTTACCTCAGACACAGCTATCACTTATCAATATGCAATCTTCCATCAACAACTCTTGACTCTCTATAAACTCCAATTTGGTCCAAGTCTTGAATACGTTTCTCATACTTGGGGAGATTCTTCTAGTACTTCTCTCACACTCCTAATCAGATAGAAGAAGAAAAATCTCCCTTCTCCAATCTCTCTCTTTCTCTCCATTGCAACCTTTCTTGATCACGCTATTATTGATATGACTATGGTCAGTGCTCCTCCGTTCCTCCTCAGACCGAAGTGCACAGCCCTTTATTATCCTTTCTTCTCACTGAATTTTCACTGTTTTGAAACCAAGGCAAATCACAATGCCTCCCAAGACCTGTAAATTCTGGAACGTCTAACCTCCCCATGTCTTTTCTACTTCCTATAATCTATAAAGATTTTTAAAATCCAGTTTGGTGTCACATAATCAACACTTCTTGATTTATCTCATCTTCTGTTCTACTTGTTTCAACCTTGGTGGAGTCCGGTCTTTGGTCCTTAATCAAGGTTTCTCAATAACTAAACAAAGCTTCACATGTTGAGTTAGATAGCATTTTTTACTGTGCCTATGACTTATCCGCATTACAATGAACATGAAAAGCTCTTCGCTACAGAGGGTACTTCAGCAGTCATTGGGGTTACCAGTGTTCTTTCACAAGTACTGTACAAGCCATAGCTGCCTTTCACATAAGTAGCAGAGCATCAACAGTGAGATACTGTTTATTTTATGGTGACAAATAATCCCTTGAACCTTATCGTGGTTTCTAAATTCACTGTGGGATGTTCTATGTGGTTTGATGGCCATTGTGTGATGATTGACAGGTATATATTCCATTGTCCTTTTTCCCCTTGTGTATTTGGTCTGCACTGTACAGTGGAGATATCCCATATTATCATGGACTCAAGAAACTTTACAACTGAACCCTGGCACGTTGGGATTTGAATTTAACTCTTTAGATGTTATATTTCCTTTGAAGCATCGATTTGTGCAACCTTTTTTAAGCTAAAATGTGCAGTAATAATTCTTTTTAGATTATAATTAGAGAAATTAAATATAAATTAATTTACAATCACTGTTAGAAAGGTTATCAGAAACCGAATGCATTCATATGACTTTCTGCTGTTCTGGGTTAATGTCTCCATTAAAACAGGAGTAAGAAGAATCTCAGATGAATAATTGTGTACTATTATCGCCAATAGTAATTTCAAGCCAATTGACAAACTGACTGGTCTTCAAAGGCTAACACTTTATTTTATGACGTATCCAAGACTGCAACAGTATCCCTACATTACTAGACAGTGACAACATTCTAACTGCACACGTCAATATTAATGTACACTATAAGAAAGAACTTGCATTTATATAGCGTCTTTTACGGTCTCAGGACATCCCAAAGCGCTTCACAGGCAATTAAGTACTTTTTTTGAATCGTAGTCGCTGTTCTAATGTTGAGAATGTTTGCAATCTAACAGACATGTTACCAACTTTTAAAAGATTATAAGAGGAGGTAAACTCAGTCTTCGAAGTGTCCTTGTTACATGGCTATTATATGTCAGATTATTGTTATCTCATGTCATCGGCTGAATAATCCATAACTTAAATTAATTCCACTGGTGTTAATTGTTTTCTCACATTTCGCAAGTTAAATTAAAGTTACCTTTAGTTTTGGAAGTTCAGTGTGTCAACTAAACTTGATTTTTTTCTTATAATATTCCCCACAGTGTAAACTGCATTTTAAAATGTCACCAAAACTCAATTAAAATCTGAAGTAAAAATAAAAGTATATATTTTTAAATTCTGCTTACCAGTATTCAATGGAGCACAGGACGGCCCTGCCTGTCGAGTTGTTACGTGAGGATACAATGATCTCTGAGCGTCACTGAAGTCCAGCTGGAGCGAGCAGGGCCTTTTTTGCCTATTTATCAGAGGCTCTTTGCAAACACTCTGGCTCCAGACATTCTGCAGAACAGCACTAGAGGCCTATCTCACTAACTAGCTTCCCACACAGCCCCCTCCTGGGTCAGAGAAAGGGCAGCCCCTAGTGAGAATAAATCAAACAGAACTGGCTCATCATTGCTGTCCATAGCCAGGTCACAGGGATCCCCAAATTATGTTTATCTTCTGCTACCCTGGTTTCAAATCTTCAATTTTTTTTACCTACTCATTTAGGTAAGAACCGGCAGACAGTTCACTGGAAGAAAACTTTTTCTATTCATCATCCAGTGACAGTGCCAAGCAGCAAATCCAGGCCAACAGTTTCAACAAATCCCAGTTTGGTTTGTTTGGTCAGTTTGAGTAAAAGATGTAATTCTCAGAATGTTTGAGGACATTGGGGGAATGTCACAGCCCACAGTTCACAGTCAAAGCTCAGTGTTTCCACATCTCTGACCATGATGGCCAGACCTGGAGTTCTTTAACGGTGTGCCCAGCCTGATTTGAAGCTTTGGTAGTTATTTGCCACAACACCTTTTGTTGCAGTTACATGGAATGAGCAAAACTTGAAGTGGCTAAAATTTTGTGTGGAAAAATATCAATATATATCAGATAGGCCAATTCAGGAGTGGGGTGGGAGAAGTTTACTTTCTTCAATGGTAGCCACTTGGTTCCATGCTACCCAGTTGGAAACAATTTCCAGAATAGCTCTTGCATTTGTAAGAAAATCTATTCAGTTCTTCTGCTTTCCCAGACTGTAAAATCCTTCTAAAGCCAGTAATGCTCTCTCTCTAAAAAAAAATGGCAGATTAATGTACCTTTTAAACACCTACGTTCCATTAAAATGATGAATAGCCTCCTTCAGTGTCTATATGAAGTTTGGCGAAGAAGTTTAATACTGGAAAATCAAGTACACAGCAAAACTTTTTAACTTTTAAATCATATTAACTCATTAACATTTTGGTAGCCAAAGGCTAAGAGATATGGTGAATCCATCTCCCTATGTTCTTGACAGCTGCTTATTTTATTTCCCCTTGTTTTTTCTTCCAGGCAGAGGGGACCCAAGGTTTCCTTGTCGGGCCCGGAGAAGCACCTCTGTTCCTTCTGATCCACAAGAAAACAAAAGAAAATTAAACTCTCTGGGTCTCTTCTGGCTCCAGCCTCTCTTCCTGACAGATCTGGCCTGACAGGATAGCCACAAAGCTTCCTCGCACAGACCTGGAGTTATGATTGGCGTCTGGCGCCAATAATGACATCAGAGCCCAATCTGCATATTTACAGCAGGACTGCACTGCTTCCAGTGGGTGTCCTGCTCACCTGCTAAAAGAGCAGGTTAATATCGGGATCCACGGGAAGGCAGCAGAATCAGGGGGCATAAGTCGCAAGGGGCAGTTAAACTGCCCGTCTGCTCAGTTTCTGCCGGGTATGGGGGGGCAGGGGGGGGGGCAGTTAAAATTCCCCACAATGTTTCAGGAAGACTATCAAAACTAACTAGGTTCAGTTAGCAGATTTGCGAGGCAGTCCGTGCTGCAAGTAAAGCCCATATCCATATCAAGTACACAGCAAAACTTTTTAACTTTTAAATCATATTAACCCATTAACATTTTGGTAGCCAAAGGCTAAGAGATATGGGTGAGCTGTGGCGGATTGCCACCTAAACGGGCATTATCCACTTTTCCGTCCGTGGACAATATATCGAGCACCTTGCCTTTAAGGCAGGAGGAAAGGAGTGGGCGGGGCCTCAGGATTTTTCCAGAGAATTCTGGGAGCAGTCGGTTTCAGCCATTTTGGACCATGCAGTTGTATTAAAAAGCCTTTGTTTTCCCACACATGGATTCAGTCTTAATTCGTGTTTCGCGGCAGCCTCAACATTGGTGACCCCGACGCTCAGAACGTATTCCGAGCACTGCAATGGCGGACACGAACGCAGTTTCCGTGAAACTGCCGGAGTTTTGGGAAAACCAGCCCGAAGCCTGGTTTCTCCAAGCTGAATCCCGCTTCCGGCTGCGAAACATCACCACAGATGGGACGCAGTACGACTACCTCGTCAGATCACTCGGTAGCGCCACAGTTTCGAAGGTTTGGACAGCGCTGCAGAACCCACCAGAGGAAGGCAAGTATGTACATCTCAAGGCAGCATATCAGCGAAACTGCCACCTCCTCAACCTTCCAGGCCTCGGTGATGCCTCACCATCAGACCTCCTCTCCCACATGCTCTCCCTCACCGACGAGAGCCCACCCGGATCCCTCTTCTGCACGCTGTTCATCCGCCAGCTCCCTCTCAGCATCCGTCCAGCGATCGTGGTGTCCAGCCTCACGAACCTGGAAGCCCTGGCCGATGAGGCCGACAAGCTGCTGTCCGCTCACTCCAGCCGCGACGTCACTCCGGACCTGGCAGCCAATGCCTGGGCGCGCCGCTCACCAGCCACCACACGGCCACAAGGACCAGCCACCAGGCCCAGGGGGCCTTCGCGCCCCACTAACCCGGGCCACTGTTACTACCACGCACGGTTCGGCGCCAGGGCACAAAGGTGCACACCTCCCTGCTCTTTCAAGTCCGCCCCCGTACCAGCCCCCGCGATGGCCGTGGGCCACGCGGGCTCCCTGCTGTACGTCACGGATGACAAAACGGGCCGCCGGTTCCTGTGCGACACTGGAGCTCAGCACAGCAGCATCCCAGCCTCCTCCCTCGACATCCAAAAGGGCGAACGAGGACCGGCGCTGGCTGCTGCTAATGGCTCAGAAATCCGGATGTACGGCACCCGGACAGGCACCCTCGACCTCGCTGGTCGCCGCTACCGATGGGAGTTCATCGCTGCCTGGGTGCTCTCCCCTCTCATCGGCGCAGATTTCCTGTGCGCCCACAGCCTACTGGTAGACATCCCTCGTCACCGCCTCGTGGACATGAACACCATGTCCCCCATCCTGGGCGCCATGGCCCCTCGTCAACCCGCCGATATGGCGTCACAGTGCCACGCCCGGGCCACGGATGACTACTCGGCACTCCTGGCCGAATTCCCGGCCCTTACCAATCCGACCTTCTCCGCGGAGGCTGCCAAACACGGGGTGGAACACTTCATCCCCACCACAGGCCCCCCAGTGTACGCCCACGCCCGCAGGCTGGACCCGGCCAAACTGGAGATCGCGCGGACCGAGTTTGCCACCATGGAACAGCTCGGCATCATCCGCCGCTCCAACAGGCCCTGGGCCTCCCCAGTCCACATCGCCCCCAAACCAGGCGGGGGTTGGCGCCCCTGCGGGGATTACCGCCGCCTCAACGAAGCCACCACCCCTGATCGGTACCCCGTGCCGCACATTCAGGACTTCTCGGCTAGACTGGCTGGCCGCTCAGTCTTTTCCAAGGTCGACCTGCTGCGCGGCTACCACCAAGTCCCCGTCCACCCCTGCGGACGTCCCCAAGACGGCCGTAATCACCCCCTTCGGCCTGTTCGAGTTCCTGCAGATGCCCTTCGGCCTCAAAAACGCGGCCCAGGCATTCCAACGGCTCATGGACTCGATCCTTCAGGACCTGAAGTTCCTGTTCGTCTACCTGGACGACATCCTGGTAGCCAGTTCCTCCAAGCAGGAACCCGTCGAACACCTTCGCATCCTGTTCGGGCGCCTCAGCGACCACGGGTTCATCCTCAGCCCAGCCAAATGCCAGTTCGGCCTGGACAAGATCGAATTCCTCGGCCATCACATCACCCATGCTTGGGCCATTCCCCTGCCCACCAAGGTGCAGGCCGTCCAATAATTTCCCCGCCCCACCACCATCAAAGGCCTCCAGGAGTTCCTCGGGATGGTGAATTTCTATAACCGCTTCATCCCCAAAGCGGCGTCCCTCATGAGGCCCCTGTATGAAGCCCTCTGGGGCAGGAGCGGCAAGATGGCGGTCGAATGGACGGCAGACGCGTCCGCCGCCTTCGACTCCACCAAGACCGCACTCGCCAACGCCACCCTGCTCGCGCACCCACGGCCCAATGCCAGGGTAGCGCTCACCACGGACGCCTCCGACCACGCAGTCGGCGCCGTGTATGAGCAGTGGGTTGACGGCGCCTGGCAACCACTTGCCTTCTTCAGCCACCAACTACGCCCCCCTTAGGTCAAGTACAGCACCTTCGACCGCGAGCTCCTCGCGCTGTTCCTGGCGGTCCGCCATTTTCGGTTTTTGCTGGAGGGCCACTCCTTCACTGCGTTTGTCGACCACAAGCCCCTGACATTCGCAATGGCAAAGACAACCGACCCCTGGTCCGCCAGGCAGCAGCGCCAGCTCGCGGCAGTGTCCGAGTTCACCACGGACATCCAACACGTCTCCGGCCGAGACAATGTGGTAGCCGACTGCCTCTCCTGCCCCGCCATCCACGCCGCACACCTGGCAGTCGACTACGCTCAACTCGCAGCAGACCAGATCACCAACCTTGATCTGCTTTCCGCACCTACCAACTTACCAGGGCTACGCCTGGCCGACGTCGCCTGTGGCCCGACCGCAGTCACGGTCAAGTGCGACATATCCCTATGTCAACCTCGGCCCGTCGTCCCAGCGTCCTGGTGCCGCCAGGTATTCGACATTCTCCACAACCTCTCCCACCCCGGCGTTCGTGCATCCATCAAATTGGTAGCCAACCGCTTTGTCTGGCGCGGCCTTCGCAAGGATGTGCATACTTGGTCCAACTCCTGCCTAGCCTGCCAACGGGCCAAGGTACAGCAACACACGAAAGCACCCCTCGAGGAGTTTACCGTCCCCTCGCGGAGATTCGACCACATCCACGTGGACATTGTCGGGCCCCTGCCGCCGTCGCAAGGCCACACGCACTTGCTGACGATCGTTGACCGCACCACGCGCTGGCCTGAGGCAATTCCACTGACCTCTACCACCACCGCCGACATCGCCAGAGCCTTCGTCAGCACCTGGGTCGCACGGTTCGGCGTCCCCTCCGATATGACGTCGGACAGAGGTCCGCAATTTACCTCTGAACTCTGGACCGCCGTCGCACGCAATCTCGGGGTGACCATTCACCGCACCACAGCGTACCACCCCCAAGCCAACGGACTGTGTGAGCGGTTCCACAGATCCTTGAAGGCATCTCTTCGAGCCAGCCTCCAGGACGGCGCCTGGACCGACCGACTTCCGTGGGTCCTCCTCGGCCTGCGCACCGCGGTTAAAGAAGACCTCCACGCATCGGCAGCAGAGCTCGTGTACGGTCAGCCGCTGCGCGTACCCGGCGAGTTCGTGCCCACCGCCACGACACCCTGGTCAGCCGACCAGCAACGCCACGACTTCGCCTCACCGGCGCTGCAGTTCGCCCCGGTGCCCATTGCCCGACACGACTAATCCACCTCACACTTCCCACTAAGCCTGCACCAGGCACGGTTCGTTTTCGTCCGGCACGATGCCCACCGCGGACCCCTTCAACCCCCGTACGACGGGCCCTACAAGGTGCTACAGGCTGGGGACAAATTTTTCACCCTGCAAGTGGGCGACAGGACCGAAAAAGTGTCGGTTGACCGACTCAAGCCAGCACACTCAGAGCCCGGTGAGCAGATCCCTGTAGCTCGTCCACCACCACGCGGCCAACCTGCCCTCAAGCCGGTTCACCCGGCTGCTCCACGCCCGGCCGTTCCACGTCCACCGGCGTCCTACAAGAGCCGCTCCGGCCGGCTCATCAGACCGCCGCACCGTCTCGTCCACACCTCCTAAGCGGATTCTGGGGGGAGCTATGTGGCGGATCACCACCTAAACGGGCATTATCCACTTTTCCGTCCGTGGACAATATATCGAGCATCTTGCCTTTAAGGCACCTTGCCTTTAAGGCAGGAGAAAAGGAGTGGGCGGGGCCTCAGGATTTTTCCAGAGAATTCTGGGAGCAGTCGGTTTCAGCCATTTTGGACCATGCAGTTGTATTAAAAAGCCTTTGTTTTCCACACATGGATTCAGTCTTAATTCGTGTTTCGCGGCAGCCTCAACAGAGCTGCTCTTCATACTACAATATCTGCCTGCCCTTACACAGTGCTGCCCATCACCCAGTTGTTTCCTCCATTTTCCTCTTCTTTTCTCATTGAAGATGATAACCCATGTTGGAGTACAGTTCGATGTGTGCTGTTTGGCCTCTGGTACTTTGTCCAAATAGACAAGTTTTATATTTAAGCCTAGACCATTAGTGTCATCAGATTATCTGACCATGGGTGTTGGAAAGACCTATTCTGTTTGCCGAATCCCAGCTAGAGCCAACAGCGACACACAGGACAGACAAAATTTCAAAGGAAGTAATGTGTTGGTTCCAATATTATACATGTATTTCGGTGATGTCCTTTCAGTTTTAATGTATTTGTCGTGATCTCTAAGGATTGACAGCTCTTCAAATTGGCAGGAGCGATCCTAAAGGGAATCAGCAGGGTTAGAATTCCTTTTAATCATGCCATTAACATAACTTCTGCAGTATTTAAAGAAGCACTGTCTTTATACCAGTGGAGGGAGAATAACCAAGTTTCATTTTTGTTGTGATGACAACAATTTGCAAACAATGCGAATGATATATTTCAACCTGAATTGTATCTTCACATTATTTTGCCAAATACTCTAATCAAGGCAGTGCTTCTTTAAGCTGAATAGTGCAGCTTATTCCAGCATCAACACAATAAATTTCAAAATTTATACATGGTGAGCCAATTTAAAAAATTAGATTGAATTTAAATAGAAATATTGCAATTAAGCTATGACACTTTGCTCATTAACTGGTAGGTCTCTTGTGATAAGTTTCTGATATCAACTGTCGTGAGCAGATGCCAACTACAAGTCAAGTACTTCCCCACAAAAAGAGAGGGAATATCAGAGAACCAGTCTCCCAGGACCATTCTTGAACAATTCTTTCTGTAAATTAAAGTCTTGTGATAGTGAGTTAGAGCTGGAGACAACTGTAGCAGGGATCAAATTGACCATTGTGGTTACTGGGTTCACTGATAGATTAGGAAAAATTAGACGGAAGTATTGATGGGAAAGTCATAGATGTAAGGTTGCTTAATCCTTGTTCCAGGGATCCTGGTTCAGTAAGTAATGGTTAACTTTGCATTAAAACTTCAGCGTACAGTGTATGAAGTTTCCACAGACAGAGTTCAAGGACGACAACAGCTCGGAGGGACAAGTGGTGCGTGAAGCTTTGCTGCTCACATTCTGTGTGAAATGTTTGCATTGATGCAGCATATTAAGGTGCATCAGCAGCAGCTGTTCTTGTGTTCCTGGAAAAAACATGGGTGCCTGTTTTAAGCACTAATAAATATTATGGTTGTTGCTGTTTTTGTATCTTCTCACTCCTCTCTTGTTGAATAGTGTGGAAAGATTCGCAGGCTGATTATCAGTCTGACAGGCTGCAACGTGAACGCTCCTTCCATGGCCGTAACCATCTTTACACCAGCCAATAGGGTGGTTAGTCCTATACAGCGGAGGGTTTTATGGGCTCCCACGTATGATGAGGGGGGGACACCCACACCCACACCCATCGGATGCGAGTATCCCTCTGGATGTCAACCCAGAATTCAGAGCTGGAGCTCCAGTCTCCACTCGCTGGCACTGTCTGGAGTGGAGTTCAAACCTCCACTTCTCATCGGACTGGATAACCTTCATCGAGGCATCTGTCACTGCTTCCTTCTGAGCAGCAATCCCAACTGCACCTTCCTCCTCTCGCCAACCTTGCTGCCCAGCCCATCCCACTCAAACTAACCACCACTGCTCCCTTGGACACTACCAGCAAATTAACATTCACAGCCCCTCTCCACATCTCCCTTCAGAATGTCCATTCACTCACAAACAAGGCCTTTGCCATCCACAACTTTACTGTGGATGATTGCATTGACATCCTGGCTTTGACTGAAACTTGGCTCATGGTGGTGACACCTTGCTCCTTACTGAAGCACCACAGCCTGCCTACACTTTTCACCACCTGCCGGCCAAAGCCACCGCATAGTAGGTGATGAAAAGTATAGGCAAGCAGGGAGGCTTCATCACCAAGTCACACATTGGTCTCTCCCCTCACTTCTCCACTTTTGAGCATCTAACCTTGTTCCACCGCTCTCGTTTCTCCTTTAAAATGCTAGTTGTCTTATGTCCCCCCGTCCCCAGGTTCTCACTGAGGTATCCTTGCTCTTTCCTCCCTCAGCTTCTGCATTGAGCAACTCCTCAACCTCGGTGATGTCAATCTTCATATCAGCTCCCTCTTGTCCTCTTTCCTTTGAACTCATTGTCCTCCTGTCCTCCCTAAACCTCTTCCTCCATACAAATTTGCTTACCTTACAGCAGGCAATTAGGAAGGCAAATGGCATGGGGGGTTGGAGTACAAGAGTAAGGAAGTCTTGCTGCAATTGTACAGGGCTTTGGTGAGACCATACCTGGAGTACTGTGCACAGTTTTGGTTTCCTTATCCTTAGAGGCAGTGCAACGAAGATTCACTAGATTAATTGCTGGGATCAGAGGGTTGTCCTATGAGGAGAGATTGAGTAGATTGGGCCCATACTCTCTGGAGTTTAGAAGAATGAGAGGTGATCTCATTGAAACATATAAGATTCTGAGGGGGATTGACAGGGTAGATGCTGAGAGATTGTTTCCCCTCGCTGGAGAGTCCAGAACTAGGGGGCATAGTCTCCGGATAAGGGGTTGGCCATTTAAGACTGAGATGAGGAGGAATTTCTTCACTCAGAGAGTTGTGAATTTTTGGAATTCTCTACCCCAAAGGGCTGTGGATGCTTAGTAGTTGAGTATATTCAAGGCTGAGATAGATAGATTTTTGGACTCTCGGGGGATCAGGGGATATGGGGATTGGGCAGGAAAGTGGAGTTGAGGTCGAAGATCAGCCATTATCTTATTGAATGGCGGAGCAGACTCAAAAGGCCGAATGGCCTGCTCCTGCTCCTATTTCTTATGTTCTTACGTTCTATATTCACAGCCACCCTCTCAACATCGCTATCTCCCTTGGCCCCTCTACTCCCTTGGACTTGATCAAAGAAAAGAACATCTCCTACCATTTTTATTATATCCCTCACCACCCATATTCCGCTACCAGCTTCCCACCCCACTTCCAGCTGCACTCTTCCCTGGAAAAAACTCTCCTCCAAGTCACTTACAATTTCACATTCAAACACCCAACTGCCTAGACTTTGGCTCTCCGTTCACCACAATACTTCCGCAGCCAATGATCCTCTCAACCACTCCCTTGTAGGGGGTGGTGTTTTATGGTCAGCTTCACCTCTGACTTCTGTGCGGTTCGAATCGCTCCCACTCCCTTGGTTCTAGACCCTAGACTTATTTGGGGGTTGTGATAAAAGGTGCAGCAGACAACTGAGTTTGATGAAAGAACTTCGATCTTTATTCAAGAAAATAAAACACAACACAAACACTCTTAACACTCTAAAGGTGGGGAACACTTCAGTACAAGCGAGGGAAATAACATTAGAAGAATACTTCATCCCTCCCAATCCCACTTCACTAGCTAAGTTGGACTCTGGAGAACCAGGGATAATGCTCACCAAACAAATCCTTGACGGTTGAGAGTTAGGGTTTAGAGTCTTTTGAGTAAAAAGTTTCGTAAGGTCCTTGTTGCCGCAAGGTGTCCGATGGTCACTGAGGTGGTCGCTCTGGTTCTTCTTGCGTGTCGGCCTACTTCTGGAGATGTTGGCCTTCTTTGTTGAACTTCTTTCTGTTGAACTCTGCCTCTGTTTAAACTGTCTTCTTCCGAGCAGTGGAACTGCCTTCTTGCAGAACTGTGGAAACTGCCTTCTGCCTGCTTGTTGAACTCCTTGCTGGAGAACTCGAACTTGAACTGTTGTGCTGGAGAACTGCTTGATGGGCCTTCAATTATACTAAATTGAAGTGGCCTTATCTACCCCAAATCAAATCCCGGTCATTGTAAGACCTCGTTAACAGTAACGACTTTACTAGCGTGTTAACTGGTTCTGTAAATGTGTGAAGTGGTTTCAGGATAGCTCCATCCTGTCGATCTGTTGTTTAATCAGAGTTTGAATTGTCCTCATGTTTTGGGTTTCTTGACTGGGCCTAGGACTTCTATAGAATATTTGCTTTATGCATGTCTTTAATGGGTTCTGTAATCGGTTTGATGGGGCCTGTTGTTTTGGGTGGGACTGTCTTCTCCTAGGGTCTATTGTCAAAATGTTAATGCTTGCTGGGGCTTTGAGTGAGGTCATCCCAGTTCCCCAGACATTGCAATTAACTGCAATACCCAAAACTGCTTTTACAGAGGTCGTTCCCAACTTCCTTCACAGCCTTTTCTCCCTTTACAGGCCCAGACATGTTTTAAAATGCCAAAACTTGGGTTTTGGTCTTATATTCCTTAGGTTAGGCCCAAATGCATTTTTATCACTCTGAGGTAGTTCCAAAGTCCTTTTTCCTTAGGTTTTGGGGATCTGCAAATTTTGGAAACCTTACACCCTCACCTCCACTTTTGATGCCTATGCTTCTTGAAAAACCTCTACTTTTGTCCATCCTAGTCATTCCCCTTGCTATGACCCCTATTTTCACTCCGTCAAGTCCAAGAGACACATACTTTAGCGTATCTGATTACAACTGGTTTAGCCATCCATCACGAGATTTGGCTGGACCACATCAAGAGCTATCAGGCCTCACTCTCTCCTGCCGAAATCACCCACTACTCCACAATTATCTTGGAAAGATCCAGCAGTTTAACCTTCCTCAAAGGCCAGAATATGACTGCCCTTTTTGCCTTTGTACACAGGTCAGCTGAGTGCACAGCACATTCCCTGCAAGAAAACTGAGGAATCGAATTAAATGTAGCTCAAATATATATTAACGTATGATAATGAAGTTCCCACATAAAATATGCAAGGGCACTTTAGGGCATCTTAAAATCTCAGGCTAAAGTTCAAACACAGCACAATTCTTATGGGGATTCCTGCGACATGATTTCGCAGTCTTTGCATGCCCATTCAGGAATAATCTGATCTTGGAAAATGTAGCCATTGTCCCAAGCAGTACTTTGCAGAGAAAGATTGACAGATTTTCCTCTTCATTGCGGCTGGTGAATGCTTGGTTCCCAGGCACAGCAATGAGGAAATGTGGTGGAAACATGTTACGTCAGGTCTCCATTTTCTGAGGTTCCCCTCAGTGGCCAGGACTGGGTGTAATCATGTTCATGAGACGGGAGGAAGTGCCTCCAGCCCTCCCACCTCATTTTCCTCTCAATGCACCTTGGGAGCACCCAAACAGAGTGGCATCCCAAAAGCTGGCAGTGGGACCTGTGCTGGGTCCCATAGAAGCATAGAAGATAGGAGCAGGAGTAGGCCATTCGGCCCCTCGAGCCTGCCCCGCCATTTAATGAGATCATGGCTGATCATCCAAATTCAGTACCCTGTCCCTGCTTTCTCCCCATATCCCTTGATCCCTTTAGCCTTAACAAATATATCTAACTCCTTCTTGAATATATTTAATGAATTGGCCTCAACTGTCTTCTGTGGTAGAGAATTCCACAGGTTCACCACTCTCTGGGTGAAGAAATTCCTCCTCATCTCAGTCCTAAATGGCTTACCCCTTATCCTTAGACTGTGACCCCTGGTTCTAGACTCCCCCGCCATCGGGAACATCCTTCCTGCATCTAGTCTGTCTAGTCCTGTTAGAATTTTATAAGTTTCAATGAGATCTCCTCTCATTCTTCGAAACTCTAGCGAAGATAAGCCTAATCGACCCAATCTCTCTTCATACGTCATTCCTGCCATCCCAGGTATCAGTCTGGTAAATCTTCGCTGCACTCCCTCCATGGCAAGAACATCCTTCCTCAGATAAGGCGACCAAAACTGCACACAATACTCAAGGTGTGGTCTCACCAAGACCATGTACAACTGCAGCAAGACATCCTTGCTCCTGTACTCAAATCCTCTCGCTATGAAGGCCAACATACCATTTGCCTTCTTAACCGCCTGCTGCACCTGCATGCTTACCTTCAGCGACTGGTGCACAAGGACTCCCAGATCTCGTTGCACTTCCCCTTTTCCCAATCTATTGCCGTTCAGATAATAATCTGCCTTCCTGTTTTTGCCACCAAAGTGGATAACCTCGCATTTATCCACATTATACTGCATCTGCCCAATCACCCAACCTGTCCAAATCATACTGGAGTTTCTCTGCATCCTCCTCACAGCACACACGCCCACCCAGCTTTGTGTCGTCTGCAAACTTAGAGATATTACATCTAGTTCCCTCGTCTAGATCATTAATATATATTGTGAATAGCTGGGGTCCTAGCACCGATCCCTGTGGTACCCCACTAGTCACTGCCTGCCACTCAGAAAAAGACCCGTTTATTCCAACTCTTTGCTTTCTGTCTGCCAACCAGTTCTCTATCCAAATCAGTACCTCACCCCCAATCCCATGTGCTTTAACTTTGCACGCTAATCTCTTATGCGGGACCTTATCAAAAGCCTTCTGAAAGTCCAAATACACCACATCCACTGGTTCTCCCTTATCTATTCTACCAGTTAAATCCTCAAAAAATTCCAGTAGATTAGTCAGGCATGATTTCCCTTTTGTAAATCCATGTTGACTTTGTCCGATTCTGTCACTGTTTTCCAAGTGCTCTGCTATTACATCTTTTATAATGGACTCTAGCATTTTGCCCACTACCGATGTCAGGCTTACCGGTCTATAATTCCCCGTTTTTTCTCTACCACCTTTTTTAAATAGTGGGGTTACATTAGCTACCCTCCAATCCATGGGAACTGTTCCAGAGTCTATAGAATTTTAGAAGATGACCAGCAATGCATCTACTATTTCTAGGGCCACTTCCTTAAGTACCCTAGGATGTCGATTATCAGGCCCTGGGGATTTATCGGTCTTCAATCCCGTCAATTTCCCTAACACCATTTCCCTACAAATAGTGATTTCATTCAATTCCTCCCTCTCATTAGACCCTATGTTCCCCGACATCTGTGGGAGTTTATTTGTGTCCTCCTTTGTGAAGATTTAATGGCCTGTGGGGGATCTGAGAGACTCCTGAATATGTAGGCTGTCAGAATGTGACGTTTGTTTTTCTGTCCCATTGCACAATCTCTGGGTCTCAGAGCCCCAATATTCCGTGGGCATCTATCCCAGCGATTATGCTGGTGGCAGAGTTTGCAGGGTCACTAGGAACGTACCTCATTTGCAAGAGTTCAGCGGGTAGTGTGCCACTTGGGGTGCTTCTTCTCCCCCATGCCAGCAGATATTCAGAAGCCCGAATGTCCATAGGAGGGTGGGCTTGCCAGGGCCCCACTCCCCCAACCCTGGCACTGCTCTGATCAGCCCCCAAGTTAGAGGGACAACTTGAACCAGCAATGAAGATGCCTGGAGAGATCAAGGGCATCTTACAGTACAGTCCTACCAGGATCTCCAAGATTATCATTGTCTACTGCATGCTGCACAACTTTTCCATCCAGAAAGTAGTGCAGGAACAGGAGGCCCACATGCAGCCAAAGGGCAGAGCTGATTCCTGACAATGACCCAGAAGATGTCACTGCAGAAGCAGTTTTGCTGCCAGGAAGAGTCATATATCAGTCTTTCATAGATGAGACCTTCAGCTGTTCAGGGTCCAGCTATTTATCTGGACTCCACTGTTGCAGACACCTACACACACTTGATGAGACCAGTACAACTCATTTCCCTCAGCGTACCAGCTACCACTGATATGCTGTGTCCCCATCCAGGGTCAGGATCGGGAACTTCCAGCTTTGGGAGTCTCTGCCCTGGCCCACCCCCGGCCTGTCATTTATCTTTTAGGGGTGGACAGAAGTTCCATCCCTTGCAAGTCAAAAGTTGTTGTTGATGTTGTTGCAAGTTAAATAGGAAACTTGCAGCGATGGTGGAGACCCATAAATGGGTTTCCCCTGTCTCCTTGAAGGTTCTGTCGGTCTCTCACCAAAGTTATGGTGGGAGACCAGTAGAATCTCATGGGATTTTGGGACCAAGAGATTTAGAAGGATGTATGGCCATTTCCAGATGTAATCTGAGGAATGCGAAAAATGTTTAAAAGCAGGAAGTAGCTCTACTACCTTTATTGTTACAAATTCCAAGTCAGCACTAGATATTCTCTCGGGTTCTATATCAGCAGTCTCTCTTGTAAGCAGACGCCGTGTGCTCAATAATCAGCAGTTTACCCTTACTGCCCAAAGCCTAGTCATAAAGTAGCATTTCCCTACATTAGGACAGTGACTACAATTCAAAAAAAGTACTTCATTAGCTGAAGCACTTAGACAGGTCCTGAGGTCATAAAAGGTGCTATATAAATACAAGTTCTTTTTTATTTTCTATTTTCTTATACGTAGAGTCTTAGAACATTGCAGAGTCATGAGATTGCCCTGCAATAGCTGGAACCATATTCAACAATGCAGTCGCTGCCAGCACCTGCCCGAACCCTGGCACAGTGTTCAGTTCCATTCACAACTCCTCAGATAATGAAGCAGTTCATGCCCGCATGCAACAAGACCTGGACAACATTCAGGCTTGGGCTGAAAAGTGGCAGGTATCATTCGCACCACACAGGTGCCAGACAATGACTATCTCCAACAAGCGAGAGTCTAGCCAACTCCCTTGACATTCAACAGGATTACCATTGCGGAATCCCCCACCATCAAAATCCTGGGGGTCACCATTGACCAGAAGTTTAACTGGACCAGCCACGTAAATACTGTGGCAACAAGAGCAGGTCAGAGGCTAGGTATTCTGCGGCGAGTGTCTCACCTCCTGACTCCCCTAACCCTTTCTACCATCTACAAGCCACAAGTCAGGAGTGTGATAGAATACTCTCCACTTGTTGGATGAGTACAGCTCCAACAACACTCAAGAACTCGACACCATCCAGGACAAAGCACCCCGCTTAATTGGCACCCATCCACCACCTTAAACATTCACTCCCTCCACCACCGGCACACCATGGCTGCAGTGTGTACCATCTACAAGATGCACTGCAGCAACTCGCCAAGGCTTCTTCGACAGCACCTCCAAAACCCGCGACCTCTATCACCTAGAAGGACAAGGGCAACAGGCTCATGGAAACACCATCACCACCAAGTTCCCTTCCAAGTCATCCTGACTTGGAAATATATCACCGTTCCTTCAACGTCACTGGATCAAAATTCTGGAACTCCCTCCCTAACAGCACTGTGGGAGTACCTTCACCTCACAGACTGCAATGGTTCAAGAAGGCGGCTCACCACCACCTTCTTAAGGGCAATTAGGGATGGGCAATAAATGCTGGCCTTGCCAGCAACGCCCATATCCCATGAATGAATAAAAAAATGCATGCAAACTGTACAGTGTTGGATGAGAGAGAGTCTGCAGCCATGTATAGATGTTGACACTGAAACATGTACAGATCATACAATACCTGGCACAGGTGAACTTACACTTTTTACTGGGATGTATGTACAGGAGCTGACAATGAAACAAGCACAAGTCATTCAGTACCAGAATTGCTAGCTTTTACCTGGGTTTGTACTGGATATTTACAAAAATTGACACTGAAACATACACAAACTGTACAGTATCGAAGTGAATGAATCAGTATTTTTCAGCTGTTGTATATTATTTAAGTACTGACACTGAGGAATACATGAGCAAATATAGGTGAACTGCTGGGTTTTACTTTTAAAATGTTTTTATATTGTGGCACAGAGATGTTTCTATGGCCTGAAAAGGGTTAAATCAGAATTTTATCCTTCAGGAATTTGACTGTAGACTTCCTGACCTCACCTCATTATTAATGTGCTGATGTCCTCAGTGTTATAGTGAATGGTTTATATCAGTAGCTTTCTGCTACGATACCGTCACTCTCTATCTGTAACACTCTATCCGTAGCCACCACCTCAGCCATAACATGTCACTAATATTAGGAATTTCAGATATAACTAATCTACGGCCTGAAACACTAAATGATGGGCAGTAAGGATTAAAGGGTGCCTTGAGTTAGATTTTGCCAGCTGTGCAGATATCCCAACAATTGATTAATGCTAATGATGTCTGTGACTAGTAGCCCATGTGTGATGTTTTAATATTACCTAATATCATTTAATGGGGGATTGGGTACAATGAGTATAAGCTGATCTGAGAGCAGATTTTTAATTCTTTTATTTTAAAATTGTACGTGAGTTTTTGTTCAGAAATAAGTCTGCATGGTGGTTGACATTCAATGTGCTGAAGCTTGAAGAGCCACATTTGTAAAAGGATTTTCAGAAAGACAATTCAGGTAAATCTTACAAACTAAATGCCCAGAGATGTTTCGCACACATTTTTATGCAGTTTTCTTCCCTCCTCTCCCAAAATTTATTCTGGCCAGTAAATCTACATAGAAAATATAGAGGCAAGAGAATAGATTAGAAAGGCTAAGAGAGGGTTTGAAGAAAGACTGGCAGGAAACTAAAGGGAAATAGTTAAGAATTTTACTGAACCATGAAATGTAAAAGAATAGTTAAAGATCTTGTAGGGTGAATGAGAGATGAAGAAAGAAAATCTCTTGGGCAATGAAAGAATTAAAGGGACTAAATGAATATCTTGCCTTGATTTTCATAGAAAGGCTACATGAAGGTGAGATGGAGCAATTGGATTGATAAAGAAATAGTACTGAAATGTTGGTGGAATTCAAGATGCATTCTAGAATGTGGAGAGTAGTCAAAGAGGAAATAGTAAGTGCTCTGTCCATAATCTTTCAAACATTTTTGGCTCTGGTAGTTGTGCCAGAGGACTGGGGGGGGTTTCCAATGTGAAGGAAAAAGAAACAGAAAAGCTGGGTAACTAGACGAGTCAACCTAACATTGGTAGTGAGCTTCTAGAGGCCATAATATGGGATAAAATTAATACTAACTTACAAAGACATGCGTCAATTAAAGACAGCAAGGCCGGAATTTTCAACTTCACGTTGGGTTGGGTGCGTGCGGGCGTAGCAGGTCCAAAACACGATGTTTTCAGCAACGCGCTGCTCAGAGCGACTTTCAGTTAATTTGCCCAATTGAAAGAGTCATGCGTACTTCCCAGCCCTATTAAATGGTGCGGGTCTGATGATGTCATCGATGACTCGTTTCCAGCACCAATATTTGAAGCAGCCTTGCACTGAACTCAGGTTTCCAGAGGAGGGTGGAAGGTGTGAAAGAAAGGCCACATAGAGATAAAACTTTTGAAACAGGGATAGTGAAAGGCAGAGGGCTGCACCCCGGTTCTCACATTCTTCCTTGGATACTCTTGTGGAGGCTGTCAGAGCACCCAGGGAGGTCCTCTTCCCTGCTGACAGGCAAAGGAGACCTCCACAAGCAACAAAGAGAGCCTGGCTGGATATTGCTGAGGAGGTCAGCAGCAGGGATGTGGTGAGGAGGACCTGGACACAGTGCAGGAAGCACTTCAATGATCTCATGAGGTCAGGAAAGGTAAGTGCAATGCACACCAACCTCATCCTGAAGTGCCTGTCAACAAATCCCCATCACTCTGCCTTCCCAAGCTTACTCCTGCACATCATTCCTTACATCAACATACCTTAGAAACATAGAAACATAGGGCCAATTACCGCCCCATCAGCCTGCTCTCAAACATCAGCAAAGTCATGGAAGGTGTCATCGACAGTGCTATCAAGCAGCACTTACTCACCAATAACCTGCTCACTGATGCCCAGTTTGGGTTCCGCCAAGACCACTCAGCTCCCAACCTCATTACAGCCTTGGTCCAAACATGGACAAAGGAGCTGAATTCCAGAGGTGAGGTGAGAGTAACTGCCCTTGACATCAAGGCAGCATTTGACCGAGTGTGGCATCAAGGAGCCCTAGTAAAACTGAAATCAATGGGAATCAGCGGGAAAACGCTGCACTAGCTAGAGTCATACCTAGCACAAAGGAAGATGGTTGTGGTGATTGAAGGTCAATCATCACAGCCCCAGGACATCGCTGCAGGAGTTCCTCAGGGCAGTGTCCTAGGCCTAACCATCTTCAGCTGCTTCATCAATGACCTTCCCTCCAACATAAGGTCAGAAATGGGGATGTTCGCTGATGACTGCACAGTGTTCAGCGCCATTCACAATTCCTCAGATAATGAAGCAGTCCATGTCCGCATGCAACAAGGCCTAGACGACGTTCAGGCTTGGGCTGATAAGTGGCAGGTGACATTCGCGCCACAGAAGTGCCAGGCAATGACTATCTGCAACAAGCGATAGTCCAACCACCTCCCCTTGACATTCAACGGCATTACCATCGCCGAATCCCCCACCATCAACATCCTGGGGGTCACCATGGACCAGCCACATAAATACTGTGGCAACAAGAGCAGGTCAGAGGCTAGGTATTCTGCGGCAAGTGTCTCACCTCCTCACTCCCCAAAGCCTTTCCACCATCTACAAGTCACCAGTAAGGAGTGTGATGGAATACTCTCCACTTGCCTGGATGAGTGAAGCTGCAACAACACTCAAGAAGCTCGACAGCATCCAGGACAAAGCAGCCCATTTGATTGGCACCCCATCTACCACCTTAAACATTCTTTCCCTCCACCACCAGCGTACCATGGCTGCAGTGTGTACCATCTACAAGATGCACTGCAGCAACTCGCTAAGGCTTCTTCAGTAGCACCTCCCAAACCCGCAACCTCTTCCACCTAGAAGGACAAGGGCAGCAGGCGCATGGAAACACCAACACCTCCAAGTTCCCCTCCAAGTCACACATCATCCTGACTTAGAAGTATATCGTTGTTCCTTCATCATCGCTGGGTCAAAATCCTGGAACTCCCTACCTAACAGCACTGTGGGAGTAACTTCACCACACGGACTGCAGCAGTTCAAGAAGGCGGCTCACCACCACCTTCTCAAGGCCAACTAGGGATGGGCAATAAATGCTGGCCTTGCCAGCGACACCCAGATTCCATAAGCGAATAAAAAAAAACATAGAAAAATAGGAGCAGGAATAGTCCAATCGGCCTTTCGAGCCTGCTCCGCCATTCAATATGATCATGGCTGATCCTCTATCTCAATACCATATTTCCGCTCTCTCCCCATACCCCTTGATAATTTTGTGTCTAGAAATCTATCTATCTCCTTCTTAAATATCTTCAGAGACTTGGCCTCCACAGCCTTCAGTGGTCGAGAATTCCACAGGTTCACCACTCTCTGAGTGAAGACATTTCTCCTCATCTCAGTCCTAAATGTCCTACCCCGTATCCTGAGACTGTGACCCCTCGTTCTAGACCCCCCAGCCAGGGGAAACATCCTCCCTGCATCCAGTCTGTCTAGCCCTGTCAGAATTTTATATGTTTCAATGAGATCTCCTCTCATTCTTCGAAACTCTAGTGAATACAGGCCTAGTTGACCCAATCTCTCCTCATACAACAGTCCTGCCATCCCAGGAATCAGTCTGGTGAAACCTCACTGCACTCCCTCCATGGCAAGTATATCTTTTCTTAGGTAAGGAGAACAAAACTGCACACAGTACTCCAGGTGTGGTCTCACCAAGGCCCTGTATAATTGTAGTAAGACATCCTTGCTCCTGTACTCAAATCCTCTTGCAATGAAGGCCAACATACCATTTGCCTTCCTAACTGCTTGCTGCACCTGCATGTTTGCTTTCAGTGACTGGTGTAAAAGGACACCCAGATCCCTCTGTACATCAACATTTCCCAATCTATCACTATTTAAATAATACTCTGCCTTTCTGTTTTTCCTACCGAAGTGGATAACTTCACATTTATCCACATTATACTGCATCTGCCATGTATTTGCCCACTCACTCAACTTGTCTAAATCGCCTTGAAGCCTCTTTGCATCCTCCTCACAACTTACAATCCCACCTAGTTTTGTGTCATCAGCAAACTTG
This sequence comes from Squalus acanthias, assembly GCA_030390025.1. Lineage (NCBI taxonomy): Eukaryota > Metazoa > Chordata > Chondrichthyes > Squaliformes > Squalidae > Squalus > Squalus acanthias. The sequence goes on along the minus strand of CM059441.1, from coordinate 46,786,563 downwards.
GAAATATTACATTTGGTTCCCTCGTCCAAATCATTGATATATATTGAGAATAGCTGGGGCCCAAGCATTGATTCCTGCGGTACCCCATTAGTCACCGCCTGCCACCCCGAAAAAGACCCATTTATTCCTACTCTCTGTTTCCTGCCTGTTAAACAATTTTCAATCCATGCCAGTATATTACCCCCAATCCCATGTGCTTTAATTTTGCACACTAACCTCTTATGTGGGACTTTATCAAAGGCCTTCTGAAAATCCAAATACACCACATCCACTGGTTCTCCCTTATCTATTCTACCAGTTACATCCTCAAAAAACTCCAGTAGGTTTGTCAAACACGATTTCCCTTTCAGAAATCCATGTTGACTTTGTTTAATCCCGTTGATATTTTCTAAGTGTCCTGTTATCACATCCTTTATAATAGATTCTAGCATTTTCCCTACTACTGATGTTAGGCTAACCGGTCTGTAGTTCCCGGTTTTCTCTCTCTCTCCTTTTTTAAATAGTGGGGTTACATTTGTCACCCTCCAATCTGCAGGAACTGTTCCATAATCTATAGAATTTTGGAAGATGACAACCAATGCATCCACTATTTCCATGGCTACCTCTTTTAGTACTCTGGGATGCAGATTATTAGGCCCTGGGGATTTATTGGCTTGCAGGTCCACCCATCCCACTCTCTCTATGTACCTACTCACATCCCTATCTGACTAAGCAGCCCTCACAGTCACCCTCATCCTAATGCAATCATAGCAAGTAACACCACAGAAAGAGGCCATTTGGCATTGGAACCCAACTCCCTCATAGTCATCCTCTGCAGATGTAGCCCATTCATTCTTTACACTCATTCATCACCCTCACTCAAACTTCTCTTTTTTCCCTCCTTGCAGGAGAAGAGAGTCCACAACAACAGGGAGAGGGAGAGAACTGGAGGTGGCCCTCCAGTGATTGCACACCTCACAGCAGCAGAGGAAGCGGCTCTGGAAATTTCAGGAGCTCGAGAGATGCTTGAGGTGGGAGATGGAGAGAGGGGCACATCCCAGCAACTTGGTGACAGAATCACATCTCAAATAGCCACATGGCATACAGCAGTGACCCATATGGTGACTGATGTCAGCAGCCAGTGAAATGTCATCATATGCATAATGGTAACGTTACCCATTCTTATTATAACACTTATAATTCATCTTTTTACTCTCCCACAGGTCCATCAACTGCCCCCCCTCACTGTCCAGCTGGAGGAGGAAGACAACTCCTCAGTGGAACCTCCATCCTCTGAGGGTGCACCGTCAGCAGATCTAAGCGCACCCAGCACCACGCAGATACGCACTCCTTGGTTTTGCGTCATAGAGTAGAGTTGTCACCTGGTGTCGCTCACATCACAAGTGAGCAAGAGCCGATGATGTTGACAGGGACTACAGTGCATACTCCTCGCTGGAGGGCGTAGGTTGCTCCAAGCTCTGCTGAGCTGTATGCAGATGCTGAGCCTCGGGGGCCATTGAGAAAGAGGGTGATCTTGGAGGGGCAGCAACAATTGCATGAGGCTCTGGCAGCTTTTGCAGCCGTAATGTCTGCAAATGTGCAGAGAATGGAGGAGTCCATCTCCAACATGAGCACCACCATGTCGCAGATGATGGCGACGATATGCTCTTCCATGGAAAGGATGGCCTGCATGGAGCTGCTAATGCGCCACTCACATGAGCACATGCTAGCTATGGACAACAGATGGCAGAGGCTCATAGACCTCCTCTCAAGGAGGGATGTAAATATTGACTTGGGCATGCACCGCCCCTCTGCTGTGCAGGGAAGTGTGGGTGGCCCATGAGAGGGATGATGGTGAAAGGGGACATGCGAGTGGGGGCTCTTCTCAAAGTACTCCCACTTCCCTCCTGTTGCCTCCCCCATAGTCAGAGCCCCAGATGCTTCCTCAGATCCCGATGGCCGAGTTTGCCCCTGCACAGTCGCAGGCGGAGCAGACTTTGGCGGGGCCATCATCGACTCCAAAACCCAGAGGATATCAGCCAAAAGTGTCTATGAAGTCACAGCAGGGAAGTGAGCAGCCTGCCTCTACCTCTGCTGAAGCCACAGGGGTTGCACCTCGTAGAAGCACTCACAAGCGAAAAATGGCACAAAAGTAGATGCAGACAGGTATGCACGTGGGAGTATCAACAAATGTTAGTGCTAAGTTTCAGTTGTTTTGATTGGACACATAAATGTTTTTATTTGCACCACTTTTGGGTCTTGTCCATTTTTGCCTCAAACATAGGAAGTGGCTTTTTCACTTGGAGTGAATGGTGACGTTGTGGCGGATTGCCACCTAAACGGGCATTATCCACTTTTCCATCCTTGGACAATATATCGAGCACTTTGCCTTTAAGGCACCTTGCCTTTAAGGCAGGAGAAAAGGAGTGGGCGGGGCCTCAGTGTTTTCCAGAGAATTCTGGGAGCAGGCTGTTCAGCCATTTTGGACCATGCAGTTGTATTAAAAAGCCTTTGTTTTCCCACACATGGATTCAGTCTTAATTTGTGTTTCGCGGCAGCCTCAACATTGGTGACCCCGACGCACAGAACGTATTCCGAGCACTGCAATGGCGGACACGAACGCAGTTTCCGTGAAACTGCCGGAGTTTTGGGAAAACCAGCCCGAAGCCTGGTTTCTCCAAGCTGAATCCCGCTTCCGGCTGCGAAACATCACCACAGATGGGACGCAGTATGACTACCTCGTCACATCACTCAGTAGCGCCACAGTTTCGAAGGTTTGGACAGCGCTGCAGAACCCACCAGAGGAAGGCAAGCATGCACATCTCAAGGCAGCGCTCCTTAAAAAATTTACGGCCTCGGCATACCAGCGAAACTGCCCCCTCCTCGACCTTTCAGGCCTCGGTGATGCCTCACCGTCTCGTCCACACCTCCTAAGCGGATTCTGGGGGGAGCTGTGTGGCGGATCGCCACCTAAACGGGCATTCTCCACTTTTCCGTCCGTGGACAATATATCGAGCACCTTGCCTTTAAGGCACCTTGCCTTTAAGGCAGGAGAAAAGGAGTGGGCGGGGCCTCAGTGTTTTCCAGAGAATTCTGGGAGCAGGCTGTTCAGCCATTTTGGACCATGCAGTTGTATTAAAAAGCCTTTGTTTTCCACACATGGATTCAGTCTTAATTCGTGTTTCACGGCAGCCTCAACAACGCATTATTTAACCTCGAGCACTGGGGCTTTGGGTGAGAGGAATGGCTTGGTCATTGTAGGGATGCTTTCTGGTGTTGTTGGGGGCAGGGGTGGTGGTGCAGTTAGTACAGCATGTGGCAGCCATGTGGCTGCATTGGTGCAAGTTATGTAAATCTGGCCATGATGAGGCCATCTCAGGCCTCCCGAGCAACAATGTGCACAACGGCTGCTGGCATCTGCATCTCAGCTTCCTCCTCCTCCGCCTCCTCTTCCTCTGAAGAGGCTGTGTGCTGTGCTCCATGCTCCTCCTGCAGTTCCAATCCTCGCTGCTGCGCTATATTCTCCTGCTCATGCCGTTAAATTCAGAAGCTGCAGTTAAAAACCCTGTTAAGGGTCTGTTAACAAGGATTTAATTACTTTAATTAGGTCACCTGCCTCTCCCAATTGGGTCTGTGGTGCGCTGGCAAACACACCCGAGTTAAAGGCGCGAGGAGGTGGGATGACGGCGGGCTCCCAACGTGCTGCCTATTTTCGCAGTTTTTACAGCCAACCCGCCTCCAAACCCACACGCACGGCAACGGGAAAATTCCAGCCCCAGTATGAAACTGTAAAAGGCAAATTGTGTCTTACAAATCTAATCAAGGCCTTTGAGGAAATAATGTATAGTATTGATAAAAGAAGAGCAGTGGATGTTGTGTATGCGGACTTTCAAAAAGCATTTGATAAGGTGCTGTGTAACACGTTTGTTGATAAAATTATGAGTTGCATTATTAAAGGGAATGTGCCAACATGGATAGGTAGCTGGCTAAAGGACAAAAGCCAGAGGTGGTAGTTAATAGAAGTTGGAAACAATGGAATCCCCCGGGAGTCAGTGTTAGGATCATTATTCTTCCCAATATATAAATGATTTACTCTTGGGTTTGTGAGCAAAATATCTAAACTTATCAATGACACAAATGAGCATTCTGAAGAAGAGTGTACGTGACTACAGGAGGACATGGACGGATTAGTAAGATGTTGGATAAAATTTAATGCAGAGAAATTTGAGATGAATAAGGAGAGGAAACAGACACCAAAAGGTAAAACTTTAAAAGGAGTACAGGACTACAGAGACTTAGGCCCCGATATTAAATCAAAGGTGTATTGGGAGCTGGGAGGGCGGGAGTCCGATATCTCGTGGGAAACCCAGAAGAAAGTTCAGTGCATCTATCAGTAGCTTTTTAACTCAGCCAGCTTATTAGCATTTTAGTTCTGGGTTTGGCATCCAATGCACAGCAGTGGGCGTGATGAGGACCCGCATGACGTAATCCCAACTCTAGTATTTAAAGGTTAATCCAAAGTTGGAATTTGGAGGAGTTGAGTGGGAAACAAAACAAGTCAAGGTGTGACAATGGACTCCAGACAGGCAAAGGCTGCACCGTGGCTCAATGACGCCTCACTTAATGTGCTGCTGGGGTCAGTGAGGATTCAGAGACAGATACTCTTCCCTAGTAATGGGAGGAAGAAACCTGCTGCTGACACCAAGAAGGCATAGCTGGAGGTGGCCCAGGAGGTCAGCAGCAGGAGCGTATAGCCACGCTCATAAATTCAGTGCAGGAAGTGCTTTAATGACCTAACCAGGTCAGGAAAGGTGAGTAGAGTGGTATATTCACCTACATCCTGCTGTGCGCATCACCCCATCTCCTCACTCTGCCTTCTCAAGCCTACTCCTCACACCCACTTACCTTGCAAGCGTACCCATCCTTCTCTTTCTATGCACTTCCTCACATCCCCATCTATCCATTCACCACTGCCACTCACCCTCACCCTTATGCAATTTCATGCCTACCCTCATAATCACCCTCAACAAATGCACTGCATCCATCGGATGTACACATGCCATTACATTCACTCATAAGTATGTTCTTTCCCTCGTTGCAGGAGAAGAGACCACAGAACACGAGGGAAAGGGAGAGAAAGGGAGGGGCGCCTCCACAGAATTCCCAGCTCACAACTGCAGAGAAGGAGGCTCTGGAGATAAGTGGAGTTTTGGTGACCCTAGCCATCGAAGATGGGGAGACGGGGACCTCCCAGCTACCTGGTGACACAATTAAATATCAGCAACACACATGTCATACAACACTCAGTCATGTTGACTTGATTTCAACAGCGAGAGAAATATGATAATCTTCAGAATGATAACTTGCAGCATTCTTACTTTGCCAGTACTATTTCAAATCTTTTTATCTCTGACAGGGCCTTCGCATATGCAGCAGTAGTCGCTGGAGGTCACGGATGATGATTCCTCAGTGGAGCTGAATCCTTCTGAGGATGCGCCATCACAGGACTCCTGCTTACCACGCACCAGATCAGACACTCGCACTTCGGTGGGACCTGTTAGACAGATAGTTGAGTTTTCACCTGGTGACTCACAGTTGACAAGTGAGCACGAGCAGACAGTGGTGGCAGGGACAGCTGTGGAGAGTCCGCGGCGGAGAGCACAGCCCTCTCCAAGCTCTGCTCAGCTGGACACAGATGCTGTATCCCGGGGGCTGTCGATGAAAAGGAGAATCATTGAGCATCAGCAGATAATGTGCGATGTACTGACAGGCCTTCCAAGCCCACTGACCACGATTGCAGAGAGATGGAGGAGTCCACCTCAGGCATGAGTGGGATGATGTCGCAGGGCATTGTCATGATGTGTTCTTGCATGGATAGAATGGCCAACTCCGTGGAATATCAATGGTTCCAATCAAATGAGTCCATGCACGCCTTGACCACTGCCATGCAGACTCTGGATGACAACATGCCTGCAGTATTAAATAGGATGACAGATACCTTATCCGTGGTCTTACAGCGCCGCACTGATCTGCACCAAAGTGCTCTCCAGCAGAGTGCTCCCCTCTCTCCTGCTCCCCTCTCTCCTGCTCCCCTCTCTCCTGCTCCCCTCTCTCCTGCTGCCCCCTCTCCTGCTCCCCTCTCTCCTGCTCCCCTCTCTGCTGCTCCCCTCTCTCCTGCTCCCCTCTCTCCTGCTCCCCTCTCTGCTGCTCCCCTCTCTCCTGCTCCCCTCTCTCCTGCTCCTCTCTCTCCTGCTGCCCTCTCTCCTGCTCCCCTCTCTCCTGCTCCCCTCTCTCCTGCTCCCCTCTCTCCTGCTGCCCCCTCTCTCCTGCTCCCCTCTCTCCTGCTCCCCTCTCTCCTGCTCCCCTCTCTCCTGCTCCCCTCTCTCCTGCTCCTCTCTCTCCTGCTCCCCTTTCTCCTGCTCTCCTCTCTCCTGCTCCCCTCTCTCCTGCTCCCCTCTCTCCTGCTGCCCCCTCTCCTGCTCCCCTCTCTCCTGCTCCCCTCTCTCCTGCTCCCCTCTCTCCTGCTCCCCTCTCTCCTGCTCCCCTCTCTCCTGCTCCCCTCTCTCCTGCTCCCCTCTCTCCTGCTCCCCTCTCTCCTGCTCCTCTCTCTCCTGCTCCCCTTTCTCCTGCTCTCCTCTCTCCTGCTCCCCTCTCTCCTGCTCCCCTCTCTCCTGCTGCCCCCTCTCCTGCTCCCCTCTCTCCTGCTCCCCTCTCTCCTGCTGCCCTCTCTCCTGCTCCCCTCTCTCCTGCTCCCCTCTCTCCTGCTCCCCTCTCTCCTGCTGCCCTCTCTCCTGCTCCCCTCTCTCCTGCTGCCCCCTCTCCTGCTCCCCTCTCTCCTGCTGCCCTCTCTCCTGCTCCCCTCTCTCCTGCTCCTCTCTCTCCTGCTGCCCTCTCTCTCCTGCCCCCTCTCTCCTGCTCCCCCTCTCCTGCTCCCCTCTCTCCTGCTGCCCCTCTCCTGCTCCCCTCTCTCCTGCTGCCCTCTCTCCTGCTCCCCTCTCTCTCCTGCTCCCCTCTCTCTGCCCCCTCTCCTGCTGCCCTCTCTGTTTTCCAGCTCTCCAGGCTGCTGCTGTTGCTGCTGGCGCTGGTCATATTGGTCCTCGCCCGAGGTCCAATCTAAGGCAGCTAATCCTGCTGTGATTCTGGAAAACCTCCAATGTGTAGAAAGTAAACTCTCAGCAAAAGTACTGTGAACACCCTTTCCCACTAGTAGGTAAGCAAGCAGCTATTACTACTGAGTATTTATTGTAGTATTTTCACATGTTTTAATCAGCCACCTCAATTGCCGCTGTGCTCTCGCCTTGCTTTCACTGGCGAGTTTCAGGAAGCTTGAGAAACTCATGACTGCGCCGATATATTTAAAAATGAGTTGGAAATAATCCTCAAATGGAGCAATTACCATATGTTAATAGGCAGCCCACCTCTCCCGAGGGGGGTGCACATGCAGCCTTACGTGTTCGATTTAAATGCGGAAGTCGGTGGGTTGGAGCCGGCATCCTGACGCACTCACATTTTTGCCGGTTTTAACACCCACCCACACACTCATCCAGGTTCGTCACCCCTTAGGAATTCCGATGCACAAATGTTTATAAATGAGAAGACAAGGTTGATGAAGTTGTCAAAAAAAACTGCAGTTATAATATTGTGTCCAGTTCTGGGTGCCTTACATTGGGAATGATGGCAAGACCATGGAGAGGGTATAGAGGGAAAAGAGCAATTTAAGAAAGAAATACTTACATTTATATAGCGCTGTTCATGACCACCAGATGTCTCAAAGCGCTTTACAGTCAATTAAGTACTTTTTGAAGTGGAGTCACAGTTGTAATGTGGGAAATTTACTGATATAGTACTAGAAACTAGAGGCTTGTTAGGAGAGACTAGAGAAATTAAAGCCCTTTTCAGTAGAACAGAGGAGGTTAAAAGAAGATCTGAGAGATGTTCAAAATTATGAGGGATTTGATAGGTAAATAGAGAAAAATTATATCCACTCGTTGGTGAGTTGGTAGCAGGAGAAGCAGCCAATCACCTCTCTCGATAATGGCCCTCAGGCTGCACCTCAGAGGAGTGCGAGAATAGGAGAAAGACATGTTTAGATACCCAGGAGACGCACAGTGTAGGTTGGCTCTGTTCACTTTGGAGTTTGTTCTATTAAAGGAGAAAGTGCTTTACTGTTGTGCTTTGTTATTCATGAAGATTTATAGTCATACAGGAAAGGGTACAATTATTTAGTGCGGACTTATTCAATCAGATGATTATTATTTATCTGGTCAAGTAGGAGACGGTGTCATATAAGGTTTTAGCAGATGAAAGCAATGGAGTCTATGGTAGTTCAGTAGTACAGAGGGCAATATTGGGACAGGTATATTTTGCCACTGCATGCTGTAGATATGGCGAGGTCTGTTAATGCATTGGGCAGATGGGGCACCTTGATGAAGGTCTCCTCCATAAGATGCTGCAGCTTGTCTAGATTTACATACACTGATGGTTCTACAGGAATCTCTTCAGGCTCCTCGTTTTCATCTAGCTTGGCTCCTGGCTACAAGTCTTTCATCTCCACCTTCTCCATGACTTTGGACAGTATAACCGTGTAGCAAAAAGGAGACACCAATGATCTTGGAGACCTTGGTTGGGCTGTTTTTACAGGATGCCCTAGATCTGTCCTGACATCTGAAGTGCTGCTTCAAGATGCTGATCATGTGCTCAGTGATGATCCTGATGACTGCACAGGCCCAGTTGTATCTATGCTCTGCTGTTGTCTCTGGCTGGCCTAGAGGTGTCATGACCCAGGGCTCAAGAGGGTAGCCTTTGTCTCTCAGGAACCAAATTTGTATTATTCTTTATGTATCAAATAAAAGGAAAAAAAGAAAGTCTTACATTTATAGAGCGCCTTTCATGACCTCAGGATGCTCCAAAGCACTTTACAGCCAATGAAGTACTTTTGAAGTGTAGTCGCTGTTGTAATAATCCTGGACATGTGGACTGCCTTAAAATGAAGGTGTCACTGCTCCCTGGAAAACAGGCATTCATGTCTATGATGGCCACAGACAATCTACATATTGATGAAATGCCAGCCTTCGTGATTGAACGAAGGCAAAGGAATTGTACAAGAGATGATAAAGCCGCATAGGTGCCTTCAATGATCTCCTAGATTTTGGAGAATCCTGCCATGCAGAAAAAAATGAAGTGCCATCTTATTCTGCTGCTGGTTGTCCATGGGAACGTGATAAAATTACTCAACCTGGAGAATAATGTATCAGTCACCTGCTAGATACTCTATGAACAACAGCTTGACTGGTGTTACTGATATCCCTTGTGGCAGCTTGGAATGAGCCGGAGACATAAAAGTTCAGAGCTGTGGTAGCCTTGACAGCCACTGATAGTGCTGCATTTGTGGTGGAGGGTGTCTGGAGGTCACTTTCCAGGAGATGGCACAACTCTGCCACTACTTTTGAGTGAAGCACAGACTATGAAGACAGTTTTCCTCAGTAATACCAAGGTGGATGTGTCTCTGCCTGTGCATATGAATTTGTGGGTGCTGCCAGATGCTGGTGGTCTAACTCAGGTGTAGTCTCATAGAAACATAGAACATAGAAGATAGGAGCAGGAGTAGGCCATTCGGCCCCTTGAGCCTGCTCCGCCATTCAATGCGATCATGGCTGATCATCCAAATTCAGTACCCTGTCCCTGCTTTCTCCCCATATCCCTTGATCCCCTTAGCCTTAAGAATTTTTTTTTTTTCTCTCACTTGCCTGGAATCTCTCCTTCCCTCCTTTTCTTCTTCCTCCAAATGAAAGAGAAATAACACAATTCCCAATAATGCAAATTACAAGTGGAGCAACTAAAAACTCTCGGCCCAAAACCAACAAAAAACAATCTGGTGAAAGAGACCAGCAGAAATCACCTGAAACTACAATCTGTACCAAAATTGCTGATTCAATTTACAGCAATTCAAAATCACTAGTCTTCCCTTAAAAGCTGATTTCCTATGAGTGCAGAACAGTCCTTTCTGCAACACTCACTTTATGCTGATAATAGTAAAGAAAGAAAGAATTTGCATTTAGAAAGCGCTTTTCACGATTCAGAACGTCCCAAAGCGCTTTATAGCCAATGAAATATTTTTGAAGTGTCATCACTGTGGATTTCCGGTGAGATTTGCAGACAATTATGATTTATTTCAATTACATAATTCGGCTGTCAGCCCCACATGACGACTCCACCCACCCCCAGAAGTACCTGTGCAGTGCATTATGGCCAGAGACCCAGTGATGAGATTCTCGACTTGATTTCCCAACCCCACCCTGCCCCCCTTCACCCCTTGTTCCACAACACCATCGTCGGAAAATGCTCCAGTGAGACTTGCGCATGCCATACGATAGCAGATAATGAATTGTTCTTTTTTTAAAATCCTGCTGTGCGATGTATGCGAACTGGAATTGACACTGAGACATGCACAGGTCACACACAAAAAAACAGAAGTTGGTAAATCTTTACCTTTTTACTCAAGAGGTGCTCTTTGAATGGTGACTCACTAACCTTGAACCATTGCCTTTGTCTCGGTCTGTAGAATCACTTTTGTACATTGTCAAACATTTTGGACTCCTGCACAGACAGATTTTACTAAAAACATTCACATAAACAATGAAATTCTATTAAGTTTAAATATTAACCCTTTCAATTATGTCAATGTCTAAACTTGCCCTTAAGTTACCTTATTTTAAACAACATACTTTGAATTCTGCAGGTAAAGGATTAACAGTAAGTTCCTAGATATAATGAATCTCTGATCATTCACATTTAAAGAAGAACTCCCTCCACCAGCATCACTTTTCTTTCGTGAGATGTTACCTTCCAATAGGCCACATACCCACTTTCTCTCCCAGTTTCCCTTCCCCACAAGCCACCCCCTGGCTATGCATTCTCACATGAGATAGTAGGCAACAAACCTACTCTGAGACAACCAGCAATGCCACATTTCGCCTGCTGCCATGACCCTTGTGACTGCAACCCACTAGAGACACTTCTTGTGAGGCCGGAATACCCGTTGCCGAGTGTGTGGGTTTGGGGACGGGTCGGCAGCTAAATTCGTGGAAATTGACAGCACGTCGGGAACCCGCTGTCATCCCGCCGACTTCCGCAGTTAACTCGGGCCCATTTGGAGGCGCACCATGGACATGCTCAGGAGAGGTGGGAGACCTCATTCAAGTACTTAAATGCTTGTTGACACTTAAGAGGGTTTTTAACATCAGGTTTTGGCTTTAACTTCAGGAGCACAGGATTCATGCACCTTGGGAACCTCGCCTGTGAAGGGGAGGCGGAAGCTCAGTGGCCATTGTGCGAGTCCATTAATTAACAGCTGGAAAAAACACATAACTACTCCCCCATTTCACCTGATTACTTGCCTAATGGAAAGGCTCTTGCTGACTCCATTTTGTACAGAGATTTAGCTGTCAGCAGTTTGCAGGTCATTTCTGCAACCTCGGAAACCACTCTCACCACATTGCTAGTCACTGTCACAACATTCAGGGATTGAGCCTCTGATCTCCACTTTACCTGTCATCTATTACATCAGCATGGGTGCCGCTTATGCTATCTCACCTTGAACCTCAGAATCAAGATGAGCCCCAACACCAACAGCACCAGCAACAGCAATCACAACAGCAGCCTTCTCCTCAACAACCTAATGCTCCACAGGAGAGAGGGGGTCAGCACAGGGCTGCACCGCACCGGAGGTGATACCCCCAACACAGGGTATACAGGCAGAGGATGAGCTTCCTGGACATGACTGAGCAGCAGTGCTATCGCGCCAGGTTGTCGCAGACATTTGCAGATTGCTGGAACAAGACCTGCTGCCCAGAGGACCTGGTGGACACGCCTTACCAGTGGCTGTCAATGTCACCACCGCCCTCGACTTCTTCACCTCAGGCTCCTTCCAGGGATCTGCAGCAGATATTTGCAGGATTTTGCAGTTGGCTACCTACAGATGCATCACCCAGGTGACTGATGCCATGTTTGACAAGTCAGCCAATTATGTCAACTTTGCCGCTGATGAAGCCAGTGTTACTGAGCAGGCGCTCGGCTTTGCCACTCTGGCTGGCTTCCCACAGGTGCAGGGTGTCATCGGCTGCACACATGTGGCCATCAAGGCACCCCATCATCACCCAGGAGTGTTTGTGAATCACAAAGGCTTCCACTCCCTCAATGTGCAACACGTCTGCAACCATTAAAAGATTATCATGTATGTGTGTGCCAGATTTCCTGGCAACTGTCATGACTCTTTCATGCTGAACCAGTCCACCCTCCCTCAGCTCTTCACACCTCCAAACAGACTTACCGACTGGCTGCTTGGAGACAAGGGCTATCCACTGAAGATATGGCTCATGACACACTTGAGGAGGCCAAATACTGAGGCCCAGGAGCGTTATCATGAGAGCCGCATGTCCACCAGATGTGTCATAGAGCAAGCAATAGGCATGCTGAAGATGTGCTTCAGATGCTTTGACAGATCTGGAGGAGCCCTTCAGTACGCACCAGCCAGGGTCTCCAGAATCATCGTTGTTTGCTGCGCGCTGCACAACATAGTGCAGCAACGAGGATTGGAGCTGCAGCAGGAGCAAGGCGCAGAGCGCACAGCCTCTTCAGAGGAGGAGGAGAAGGAGCAGGTGGAAGACAAGGTGGAGGAGGAACCTGAGGTGGAGATGGCACCTGCAGCGGCGCACATTGCTGCCCGGGAGGCCCGGGATAGCCTCTTCATGGCCAGATTTGCTTAACTTGCTCCAATGTACCCATATGGCTGCCACATGCTGTACTAAGTACCCCGCCTCCCACCACCCCCAACAACACCATAAAGCAGCCCTACAATGACCAAGCCATTCCTCTCACCCAAACCCCCATAGCTCGAGGTTAACTAATGTCTCACCGTTCACTCCAAGTGACAAGGCCACTTCCCAGGTAGCCGGCAAAAATGACCGGAAAGTGGTGCAAGCAATACATTTATCTGTGTCATAAAAATAACTGAAACTCATCACTAACATCTGTTCATACACCCATGTGCATAGCCTTGTACATCTAGGATTGTGTCTTTTTTCTTTTCGGAGTACTTCCACGAGTTGCAACCCCTGTGGCTTCAGCAGAGGTAGAGGCAGGCTGCTCACTTCCCTGCTGCGACTGATTAGACACTTTTGCTGGACATCCTCTGGGTTTTGGAGCCTGTGATGGCCCCGCCAAAGTCTGCTCCTCCTACAACTGTGCAGGGGCAGACTCGGCCATCGGGATCCAAGAAGGCATCTGGGGCTCTGACTGAGGGGGGGGCAACGGGGGAGAAGTGGGAGAGCTTTGAGAAGAGCCCCCACTTCCATGTCCCTTCTCACCATCATCTCTCTCATGAGCCTCCTGCAAATCCCTGCTAGGAAGGAGCTGGAGAGCACCTTGCTGCACAGCAGTGGGCGATGAATGCCCAAGTCTGCATTTATATCCCTCCTTGAGATGAGGTCAATGAGCATCTGCCATCTGTTGTCCACAGCAAGCATGTGCTCGTGCCACTGGCACATTTGCTGCTCCATGCAGGTGGCCATCCTTTCCATGGAACAGCACATCGTCGCCATCGCCTGTGACATGGTGGTGCTCATGTTGGAGATGGACTCCTCCATTCTCTGCAAAAGCTGCCGGAACCTCGTGCAATTGTTGCTGCCCCTCCAAGATCACTCTCTTTCTCGATGGCCCCCGAGGCTCAGCATCTTCATGCAGCTCAGCAGAGCTTGGAGTGTCCTGCACCCTCCAACGAGGAGTCTCCACTGCTGTCCCTGTCAACACCATCGGCTCTTGCTCACTTGTGATGTGAGAGACACTAGGTGACAGCACTACTCTATGCGTGAGGTGTGCATATCTGCGCTGGTGCTGGCGGCGCTTGGGTCTGCTGACAGTGCACCTTCAGAGGCTGGAGCTTCTTCTGAGGAGTCGTCTTCCTCCTGCGGCTGGACAGTGGGGGTGATGGTTTAAGAATGGGCAACGTTACCATTCTGCACATGGTGACATTTCACTGGCTGCTGACATCAGTCACCATATGAGTGACTGTTGTACGCCATGCGGCTTTATGAGATTTAATTCTGTCACCAAGTTGCTGGGAGGTCCCCGTCTTTCCATCTCCCACCGCCAGCAGCTCTGCAACTCCAGAGATCTCCAGGGCCTCCTCCTCTGCTGGAGTCAATTGAGTGAATGTTGAAGGGCCACCTCCAGTTCTCTGCCTCTCCCTAATGTTGTGGGCTCTCTTCTCCTGCGAGGGAAAGAAGAGAACTTTGAGTGAGAGTGATGGCATGAGTGTAAGCAATGGATGGGCTACATCTATAGAGAGTGTCTATGAGGGAGTGACGTTACATTGCCAAATTGCCTCCTTCTGGGGTGTTACTTGCTATAATTGCATTAGGATGAGGGTGAGTGTGAGGGTTGGTTAGTCAGATGGGGATGTGAGTATGTACATAGACAAAGAACGATGGGTGGACCTGCAAGGTAGGTTGGTGTGAGGAGTGATGTGCAGGAGTAGGCTTGGGAAGGCAGATTGATGGGGTTGTGGTGACAGGCACACCAGGATATAGGTGAGTGTGGCATTGCACTCACCTTTCCTAATCTCGTTAGATCATTGAATCTTTTCCTCCACTGGATCTACATCCTCCTGACCACATCCCTGCTGCTGACCTCCTCTGCGCTCTCCAACCATGCCCTTTTGGTGTCTTTGGGTGGTCTTTTGCGCCTATCGCCAGGAGGACATCCCTGCGTGCTCTCACTGCCTGCACCAAAACATTGAGGGAGGCATCGTTAATTCTTGGTGCAGCCCTCTGCCTTTGTGTCTCTATGACCCACACTTTTATTAGCTTTATAACGCTACTCACACCTCTGGAAATCACCTTAAGCACTCCTTCATCAACCTTCAAATGAGATGTGTGCAAGGCTGCTTTAAATATTGGCACTGGAAACGAGACATCGCGCATGATTGGTTTAATTGGGGCCATTAAGTAAAGTCACACTGAAGAACGCGCTGCTCACAACATCGGCCCGCATGCACGCAACCCGACTCCAAGGTAAAGATTCCAGCATTAGTCTCCAGTCCTGCAGTGGAGAAATGTGAGGCCTCTACTCAGCATCTTCCAACACAGCATGGCTGTTCATGAGATCTCAGTGGGATAGACAATTGTCCTTACCTCTCCCTACCTACTCACTCCATGGCACAGCGTGTTGATGTTACAAAGGAACGTACACTCCATCAGTATAGGAACACAGGAACAGGAGTAGGCCATTGAGCCTCTCGAGCCTGTTCTGCCATTAAATGAGATCATGGCTGATCTGCGACCTATCTCCATATACCTGCCTTTGGCCCATATCCTTTAATACCTTTAGTTAACAAGAAGCTATCAATCTCCGATTTAAAATTAACAATTGATCCAGCATCAATTGCTGTTTGCAGAAGAGAGTTCCAAACTTCTGCCATCCTTTGCGTGTAGAAGTGTTTCCTAATTTCACTCCTGAAAGGTCTGGCTCTAATTTTTAGACTATGCCCCCTAGTCCAAGAATCCCCAACCAGCGGAAATAGTTTCTCTCTATCTACCCTATCTGTTCCGCTTAATATCTTGAAAACTTCGATCAGATCACCCCTTAACCTTCTAAATTCTAGGGAATACAACTCTACCTAATTTGTTTAATCTCTTTCGTAACTTAACCCTTGAAGTCCAAGTATCATTCTGGTAAACCTACGCTGCACACCTTCCAAGGCCAATATATCCTTCCTAAGGTGTGGTGCCCAGAACTGCTCACAGTTCATCAGGTGTGATCTAACCAGAAAGTACCCTGTTCTATCTTTTTTAGGTCCAAAGTGGATGACCTTGCATTTGCCTACATTGAAATCCATTTGCCTTGGTTTTGCCCATTCACTTAATCTGTCGATATCCCTTGTAATTTTATGCTTTCATCTACACTGCCTACAATGCCGCCTATCTTTGTGTCATCGGCAAATTTGGATATGTGACTTTCTATGCCATCATCTAAGTCGTTAATAAATACTGTGACTAGTTGAGGCCACAAAACAGATCCCTGCGGGACACCACTAGTCACATCCTGCCAATTTCAGTACCTACCCATTATCCCTACTACCTGTCTCCTGTCGCTCAGCCAATTTCCTTAACAGGTCAATAATTTGCCCTCAAATCTGTGGGCTTCCACCTTAGTTAAGTCTCTTATGTGGGACTTTATTAAATACCTTCTGGAAGTCCATATAAATAACATCCATAGACATTCCCCTGTCCACTACTTTAGTCACCCCCTCTATAAATTAAATAATGGGATTATGATTAAGTTTAACAAATTTTTACTGTTTATTTCTGATGATTCACTTCAATATTTTTGTTTAAATGCTGGATGGCAATGATGACACTGGGAAAATTAGAGGACTTAGTGTAATCAACAGAGAGGAGCTGAATTGTTGCACCCACACACAATGAGAATCAAATAATGAGCAGGAAGATGTTACAATTAACAATCAATTCTTTTATAGGCATAAAAGGAAAAATCTAAATGCTGAAATTCTGAAATCACAACAGAAAATGACAGATCAGCGTTTTAGATGGAACGCTTCATCAGTCTTTTGATGGAGAGCAGCCAACCTAAAAAAACCCTGCATTTTCCTTCAGATGCTGGTGACAGACTATAATGATTTCCAAAAGGTTGGTACTCCTTGGGCCCAGATTTTGTAAAGCATAGTTGCTGTAAGCAGTTTCCCCATTTGATTGCACTTTCTATTTCAAATTAAAACCATGGGCAGAAACGTTGTTAATTCAAAATGACAGTTAGATCAATAATTATAGGATGAAATATTTTCAGTTGCTATTCTGCATTCCTATCCTGAATGTTAAATATGGGAGGAATTGGGGTTGATTTCCGTGTAAAGAAAGTACTTGCATTTCTATAGCGCCTTTCATGACCTCAGGACATCCCAAAACGCTTTACAGCCAATGAAGTACTTTTGAAGTGCAGTCACTGATGTCAGGAAATGCAGCAGGCAATTTGCGCTCATCAAGGTCCCACAAACAGCAATGAGATAAATGACCAGATAATCTGTTTTAGTAATGTTGGTTGAGGGACACTGGGAAGAACTCCCTGCTCTTCTTCGAATACAGGTGTCAGTCAGTTTTAAATGATTAGCAACTAGTGCAAACCACACGAGAATGGTAATGTGAAGAGGAGGTGCTGCATAAAGTGGTTGTGAGGAGGGTAGCCCTGTTAGCCACTTCACGGCACCACCCCAAGGAGGCAGAGGCAAGCTTGCAGCTGCTGCTGACTAGTACTATCACTGGCTCTGCATGCAAGCAGCAGGTTTCCTTACAGCAGATGGTGCAGCTGTTTCTCTACTGAACTATTTCCCTGGTTATTGCCAGTGCATTTATGTTTGGTGTGTTGAGGCTGCCGCGAAACACGAATGGAGGCTGAACCCATGTGTGGAAAACAAGAAAACTTTAATTCACTGCATGGCACACAAAATGGCTGCGAGAGCTGCTCCCAGAATTCTCTGGAAAAACTCCCAGAATTCTCTGGATAAAACCTGAGGCCCCGCCCCCTTCTGCCTTAAAGGTAATGGGCCGAAAATTGATCCCGGGACGCGAGAGTACGCACTGCATACTCTCGCGTATTCCCACTCCAATTGCCGGTTTTCTGCATGCCCTGCGCATGCGCTGAAAACCGGCAATTGCTCTTCCGAAAAGGGGGCGGGGCCTGAGTGCATCGCGTGCGCGCTAAAGGCTGCGCGCACGCTGTGCACTTCATGCTTTGGACGCGCAGGTAAGTAGGGAAGATTTTGGAAATGTAAAAAGGAGGAGTAAGACCCGCTTTTAAGAAGGTAAGTAGTGAATTAAGTATTTTTTTGAATTTTTTTTTACAGGTATATCTTTTTTATAGACTTTAAAGACAGGTAAGTTGATTTTTATAACTTTTTAAAAGATTTTAAATTTTTTCAAAAATTTAATTTTTTATTTAAAATGGTTAATTTAATTAACTATACTTATTTTATTAATGTGATGGTTTGTTTTTTTAATTTAATTGAGGTTTAGCTGTTATTTTGGGGGGGTGTAAGATTCATAAGTCTCACAGCCATGCTGTGAGACTTATGAATGGAAGATGGTGTGCTGCCATTGGCTCTAACTGAGTCACGTGATCCCACAGCTCGCACGAATTAACTGCGCCGCTGGGATACGCAAGCCCAGCACAGCTGATGTCTGGAACATCAAGTTCGTGTGAGCTGGATCAGAAAAAGCATAAGCGAGGTGAGACATCGCGGGGAAGGCTTACCCCCGCGGGAACAGAGCGAGATCAATTTCTGGGCCAATGTGCCTTAAAGGGGAAGGTGCTGGAAGTTTGTCCACAGACGGAAGAGTGGATTATGCCCATTTTAGGTGGCGATCCGCCACACAGCTCCCCCCAGATTCCGCTTAGGAGGTGTGGACGAGACGGTGCGGCGGTCTGATGGGCCGGCCGGAGCGGCTCTTGTAGGACGCCGGTGGACGTGGAACGGCCGGGCGTGGAGCAGCCGGGTGAACCGGCTTGAGGGCAGGTCGGCCGCGTGGAGGTGGACGAGCTACAGGGACCTGCTCCCCGGGCTCCGAGTGTGCTGGCTTGAGTCGGTCCACCGACACTTTATCGGTCCTGTCGCCCACTTGCAGGGTGAAAAATTTGTCCCCAGCCTGTAGCACCTTGTAGGGCCCATCATACGGGGGTTGAAGGGGTCCGCGGTGGGCGTCGTGCCGGACGAAAACAAACCGTGCCTGGTGCAGGCTTAGTGGGGTGGATTCGCCATGTCGGGCAATGGGCACCGGGGCGAATTGCAGCGCCGGTGAGGCGAAGTCGTGGCATTGCTGGTCGGCTGACCAGGGTGTCGTGGCGGTGGGCAGGAACTCGCCGGGTACGCGCAGCGGCTGACCGTACACGAGCTCTGCTGCCGATGCGTGGAGGTCTTCTTTAACCGCGGAGCGCAGGCCGAGGAGGACCCACGGAAGTCGGTCGGTCCAGGTGCCGTCTTGGAGGCTGGCTCGAAGAGATGCCTTCAAGGATCTGTGGAACCGCTCACACAGTCCGTTGGCTTGGGGGTGGTACGCTGTGGTGCGGTGAATGGTCACCCCGAGATTGCGTGCGATGGCGGTCCAGAGTTCAGAGGTAAATTGCGGACCTCTGTCCGACGTCATGTCGGAGGGAACGCCGAACCGTGCGACCCAGGTGCTGACGAAGGCTCTGGCGATGTCGGCGGTGGTGGTAGAGGTCAGTGGAATTGCCTCAGGCCAGCGTGTGGTGCGGTCAACGATGGTCAGCAAGTGCGTGTGGCCTTGCGACGGCGGCAGGGGCCCGACGATGTCCACGTGGATGTGGTCGAATCTCCGCGAGGGGACGGTAAACTCCTCGAGGGGTGCTTTTGTGTGTTGCTGTACCTTGGCCCGTTGGCAGGCTAGGCAGGAGTTGGCCCAAGTACGCACATCCTTGCGAAGGCCGCGCCAGACAAAGCGGTTGGCTACCAATTTGATGGATGCGCGGGCGCCGGGGTGGGAGAGGTTGTGGAGAATGTCGAATACCCGGCGGCACCAGGACGCTGGGACGACGGGCCGAGGTTGACATAGGGATATGTCGCACTTGACCATGACTGCGGTCGGGCCACAGGCGACGTCGGCCAGGCGTAGCCCTGGTAGGTTGGTGGGTGCGGAGAGCAGATCAGGGTCGGTGATCTGGTCTGCTGCGAGTTGAGCGTAGTCGACTGCTAGGTGTGCGGCGTGGATGGCGGGGCGGGAGAGGCAGTCGGCTACCACATTGTCTCGGCCGGAGACGTGTTGGATGTCCGTGGTGAACTCGGACACTGCCGCGAGCTGGCGCTGCTGCCTGGCGGACCAGGGGTCGGTTGTCTTTACCATTGCGAATGTCAGGGGCTTGTGGTCGACAAACGCAGTGAAGGGGTGGCCCTCAAGCAAAAACCGGAAATGGCGGACCGCCAGGAACAGCGCGAGGAGCTCACGGTCGAAGGTGCTGTACTTGACCTCCGGGGGCGTAGTTGGCAGCTGAAGAAGGCAAGTGGTTGCCAGGCGCCGTCGACCCACTGCTCATACACGGCGCCGACCGCGTAGTCGGAGGCGTCTGTGGTGAGTGCTACCCTGGCATTGGGCCGTGGGTGCGCGAGCAGGGTGGCGTTGGCGAGCGCGGTCTTGGTGGAATCGAAGGCGGCGGACGCGTCTGCCGTCCATTCGACCGGCATCTTGCCGCTCCTACCCCGGAGGGCTTCATACAGGGGCCTCATGAGGGACGCCGCTTTGGGGATGAAGCGGTTATAGAAATTCACCATCCCGAGGTACTCCTGGAGGCCTTTGATGGTGGTGGGGCGGGGAAATTGTTGGACGGCCTGCACCTTGGTGGGCAGGGGAATGGCCCCAGCATGGGTGATGTGGTGGCCGAGGAAGTCGATCTTGTCCAGGCCGAACTGGCATTTGGCTGGGCTGAGGATGAGCCCGTGGTCGCTGAGGTGCCCGAACAGGATGCAAAGGTGTTCGAGGTGTTCCTGCTTGGAGGAACTGGCTACCAGGATGTCGTCCAGGTAGACGAACAGGAACTTCAGGTCCCGAAGGATCGAGTCCATGAGCCGTTGGAATGCCTGGGCCGCGTTTTTGAGGCCGAAGGGCATCCGCAGGAACTCGAACAGGCCGAAGGGGGTGATTACGGCCGTCTTGGGGACGTCCGCGGGGTGGACGGGGACTTGGTGGTAGCCGCGCACCAGGTCGACCTTGGAAAAGACTGATCGGCCGGCCAGTCTAGCTGAGAAGTCCTGAATGTGCGGCACGGGGTATCGATCAGGGGTGGTGGCGTCATTGAGGCGGCGGTAATCCCCGCAGGGACGCCAACCTCCGCCTGGTTTGGGAGGCCCAGGGACTGTTGGAGCGGCGGATGATGCCGAGCTGTTCCATGGTGGCAAACTCGGTCCGCGCAATCTCCAGTTTAGCCGGGTCCAGCCTGCGGGTGTGGGCGTACACTGGGGGGCCTGTGGTGGGGATGAAGTGTTCCACCCCATGTTTGGCGGCCTCCGCGGAGAAGGTCGGATTGGTAAGGGCCGGGAATTCGGCCAGGAGTGCCGAGTAGTCATCCGTGGCCCGGGCGTGGCACTGTGACGCCATGTCGGCGGGTTGACGGGGGGCCATGGCGCCCAGGATGGGAGACATGTTGTTCATGTCCACGAGGCGGTGACGAGGGATGTCTACCAGTAAGCCGTGGGCACACAGGAAATCTGCGCCGATGAGGGGGGAGAGCACCTTGGCAGTGATGAACTCCCATTGGTAGCGGTGACCAGCGAGGTCGAGGGTGACTGTCCGGGTGCCATATGTCCGGATTTCCGAGCCGTTAGCAGCAGCCAGCGCCGGTCCTCGTTCGCCCTTTTGGATGTCGAGGGAGGAGGCCGGGATGATGCTGTGCTGAGCCCCAGTGTCGCATAGGAACCGGCGGCCGGTTTTGTCATCCGTGACGAACAGCAGGGAGCCCGCGTGGCCCACGGCCATCGCGGGGGCTGGAACAAGGGCGGACTTGAAAGAGCAGGGAGGTGTGCACCGTTGTGCCCTCATCAGCCAGGGCTTCCAGGTTCGTGAGGCCGGACGCCACGATCGCTGGGCGGATGCTGAGAGGGAGCTGGCAGATGAACAGCGTGCGGAAGAGGGATCCGGGTGGGCTCTCGTCGGTGAGGGAGAGCATGTGGGAGAGGAAGTCTGACGGTGAGGCATCACCGAGGCCTGGAAGGTCGAGGAGGTGGCAGTTTCGCTGATATGCCGAGGCCGTAAATTTTTTAAGGAGCGCTGTTCTGAGATGTGCGTACTTGCCTTCCTCTGGTGGGTTCTGCAGCATTGTCCAAACCTTGGAAACTGCGGCGCTACTGAGTGATGTGACGAGATAGTCGTACTTCGTCCCATCTGTGGTGATATTTCACAGCCGGACGCGAGATTCAGCTTGGAGAAACCAGGCTTCGGGCTGGTTTTCCCAAAACTCCGGCAGTTTCACGGAAACTGCGTTCGTGTCCGCCATTGCAGTGCTCGGAATACGTTCTGAGCGTCGGGGTCACCAATGTTGAGGCTGCCGCGAAACACGAATGGAGGCTGAACCCATGTGTGGAAAACAAGAAATCTTTAATTCACTGCATGGCACACAAAATGGCTGCGAGAGCTGCTCCCAGAATTCTCTGGAAAAACTCCCAGAATTCTCTGGGTAAAACCTGAGGCCCCGCCCCTTCTGCCTTAAAGGTAATGTGCCTTAAAGGGGAAGGTGCTGGAAGTTTGTCCACAGACGGAAGAGTGGATTATGCTCGTTTTAGGTGGCGATCCACCACAGGCGCCATTTTTGTGGGTGTGGCTAAATATCCTTTTGTGGTTGATGATCACCTTCGCATTCTTTCTTTCACACAGGATCATTGAAATTGGGATATACTGTGATTGGAGTGTTTCCAAAGAACTATCCAGCATTACAGTTTGTGAGGCATTGAAATATTGTACTTGATGTCACAGATAAAACAGAAATAGACAGTTTCCTAGAAGTAAAGGGCATTAAGGGTTACGGGGAGCGGGCAGGAATTTGGACATGAGTCTAGGTTCGGATCCGGTCATGGCCCTGTGGGTAGTGGAGCGGGCCCAGGGACCGTGTAGCCTGATTCTGCTCCTATTTCGTGTGTGCAATTCTGTTAGATGCAGGAGATGGTTCTGTGATAGATAGTAGATTGGCGGTTAGGATCAGATCAGCCATGATCTTATTGAATGGCGGAGCAGGCTCGAGGGGCCGATTGGCCTACTCCTGCTCCTACTTCTTATGTTCTTATGTTCTTATGTTCTCGCTTGGGAATAGCAGCCTCTGAGGCACTGATCATATGCCAAAGTAAGGTATGTACATCCATATGTATAGATGAGGGTGTGGGTAATGGTGAGTAGGCAAAGAACATGTCTGCTCTAGTCTGGTCTGCCTGGCATCCCTCCATAGTTCCCCGTTACTTCCTCCTAAGAGCTGAGATGGGGAATTTCCAGTGCAGAACCCATTGGTGGCACGAATGAAGCTGGAAGAAAAAGAAGCAACACAATTACTACAAAAGCTCATTAAAGCATAATCGGTGCAGAAGTTGCCTTAAAACTGCTGAATGAATCTTCTTAACAGGCCCTTTAAAAATACTTCCATGTACAGTTCATCACCTAGCAACCTTGGACCTTCATTATGTACAGTATCATTGTAGGTATTATGACATCATGCCTATGTGACTGTGATAGTACCAATTTCCACACTCTACCTATACTAATTCCTATATTTAGAAGAAGAAGGACTTGCATTTCTATAGCGCCTTTCACAACCTCAGGACATCCCAAAGCACTTTACAGCCAATTAAGTACTTTTTGAAGTGTAGTTATTGTTGTAATGTAGCAAACGCGGCAGCCAAATTACGCACAGCAAGCTCCCACAAACAGCAATGTGATAATGAGCAGATAATCTGATTTAGTAATGTTGGTTTAGGGATAAATATTGGCCAGAACACCATGGATAACTCCCCTGCTCTTCTTCAAAATAGTGCCGTGCAATATTTTACATCCACCTGAGAGAGCAGATGGGGCATTGGTTTATCGTCTAATCCGAAAGACAACACCTGCGACAGGGCAGCACTCCCTCAGTACTACACCAGAGTTCCAGCCTAGATTTTATGCTCAAGTCTCTGGAGTGGGACTTGAACCTGCAGCCTTATTACTCAGAGGCAAGAGAGCTACCACTGAGCCACGCCTTACATGGCTGAACACCTTTAAAGAAAAAAGCTAAGAAAAATTGGTAATTTGCAAAGTAATGAAACAGAGAGGTATGTCCTGGATGTGACATGGACATGGCCCCGAAAACCATGTTTGCTACAATGAGCAAACCAGGATTGACCCATAAAATGGTCGTCTCCAGCCTTTTGAGTTCCAAAACAAGCATCAAAACATTCTTGCTAAAAGATCAAAAGATTCTTCTTCCAAACCAAGTAGGAATGTGTACTTTCAGAGAATGTTAATTCTTGTTGACTAGCTCTCAAATGTCTAGGAAAGCATGTAGGAAAAATTTGATGAGGATCTTCCAAAATTCCCTAGATTCTAGAACGATCCCAGCAGATTGGAAGGTAGCAAATGTAACCCTGCTATTCAAGAAAGGAGGGAGAGAGAAAACAGAAAACTACAGGCCAGTTAGCCTGACATCAGTCATCAGGAAAATGCTGGAATCCATTATTAAGGAAGTGGTAATAGGACACTTAGAAAATCATAATATGATTAGGCAGAGTCAACATGGTTTTATGAAGGGCAAATCGTGTTTAACAAATTTATTAGAGTTTTTTGAGGATGTAACTAGCAGGGTAGATAAAGGGGAACCACTGGATGTAGTATATTTGGATTTCCAAAAGGCATTCAATAAGGTGCCACATAAAAGGATGCAACACAAGATTAGGGCTCATGGGGTTGGGGGTAATATAGTAGCATGGATAGAGGATTGGTTAATGGACAGAAAACAGAGAGTAGGGATAGACGGATCTTTTTCCGGTTGGGAGGCTATAACTAGTGGGGTGCTGCAAGGATCAGTGTTGGGGCCTCAGCTATTTACAATCTATATTAATGACTTAGATGAAGGGACAAAATGTAATGTATCTAAGTTTGCTGATGATACAAAGCTAGGTGGAAAAGTAAGCTGTGAGGAGAACACAAAGAGCCTGCAAAGGGATATAGACAGGTTAAGTGAGTGGGCAATAAGGTGGCAGATGGAGTATAATGTATGGAAATGTGAGGTTATTCACTTTGGTAGGAAGAATAGAAAAACAGAATATTTTTTAAATGGTGAGAAACTATTAAATGTTGGTGTTCATAGAGATTTATGTGTCCTCATACAGGAAACACAGAGAGTTAGCATGCAGGTACAGCAAGCAATTAGGAAGGCAAATGGCATGTTGGCCGTTATTGCAAGAGGGTTGGAGTACAAGAGTAAAGAAATCTTATTACAATTGTACAGGGCTTTGGCGAGACCACACCTGGGGTACTGTGCACAGTTTTGGTCTCCTTATCTGAAAAAGTGCATACATGCCTTAGAGGCAGAGGAACAAAGGTTCACTAGATTGATCCCTGGGATGAGAGGGTTGTCCTATGAGGAGAGATTGAGTAGATTGGGCCTATACTCTCTGGAGTTTAGAAGAATGAGAGATGATTTCATTGAAACATATAAGATTCTGAGGGGGATTGACAGGGTAGATGCTGAGAGGTTGTTTCCCCTGGCTGGAGTGTCTAGAACTAGGGGGCATAGTCTCAGGATAAGGGGTCAGCCATTTAAGACTGAGACAAGGAGGAATTTCCTCACTCAGAGGGTTGTGACTCTTTGGAATTCTCCAAAGGGTTGTAGATGCTGAGTCGTTGAGTATATTCAAGGCTGAGATAGATAGATTTTTGGACTCTAGGGGAATCAAGCGATATGGGGATCGGGCGGGAAAGTGGAGTCGAGGTCAAAGATCAGCCACGATCTTATTGAGTGGCGGAGCAGACTCGAAGGGCCATATGGCCTACTCCTGCTCCTACTTCTTATGTTCTTATCTGGATACAACACAGGAGAGTGTCTATACCATCTTCACCTGCTGAGGCATAGGGGTACCATGATTGTGGTTCAGAATGAGAATCATACAATCACAGAGTCTTACAGCACAGAAGGAGTCCATTCGGCCCATAGTGCCTGAGTCGGCCCTTTAAAAGTCAATTAGTCCCACACCCCTGCTCTTTCCCAATAGCCCTGCAATTTTTTCCTTTTCAACTATATATCCAATTCCCTTTTGAAAGTTATTATTGAATCTGCTTCCAACCCCCTTGGAGACAGTGCATTCCAGATCATAACCACTTGCTGCGTAAAAGAAATTTTCCTCATCTCCACCCTGGTTCTTTTGGCAATTATCTTAAATCTGTGTCCTCTGGTTACCGACCCTCCTGCCAGTGGACAGTTCTTCCATATCTATTCATATCTAATCTATTAAAATCCTTCATAATTTTGAACACCTCTATTAAATCTACCCTGAACCTTCTCGGCTCTAAGGAGAACAATCCCACCTCTCCAGCCTCTCCACGTAACTGAAGTCCTGCATCTCTGGTACCATTCTAGTAAATCTCCTCTGCACCTTCGCGAAGGCCTTGGCATCCTCCCTAAAGTGTGGTGCACAGAAATCAACACAACATTCCAGCTGGGGCCTAACCAGTGATTTATAAAGGTTTAGCATAACTTCCTTGCTTTTGTACTCTATTCCTCTACTTATAAAGCCAAGAATCTCATATGCTTTTTTTAACAACATTATCGACCATCCCATGAACGAATAAACAAAAACTTGTCCTGCCACCTTCAAAGATTCGTGTATGTGAATTCCCAGGTCTTCCTGTTCCTGCACCCGTTTTAAAATTGTACCATTTAGTTCATATTGCCTCTCTTTGTTCTTCCTTCTGAAATGCATCACTTCATACTTCTCTGCAATAAATTTCAAATGAGTAGAATCTCATTTCCCCCAGAAAGATTTGATTGTATTTATGTGATGAAGCGATTTACAGTAAGCCAGATGATACACTGGACAAATATGGACGCCTTGGGAAGTTTTACAATGTTAAAGACATATAAATGCAAGTTGTTGTTGTTGTACCATATAATGCACATTATATTGGAACATAAGAAATAGGAGCAGGAGTAGACCATACGGCCCCTCGAGCTTGCTCCGCCATTCAATAAGATCATGGCTGATCATCGACCTCAACTCCACTTTCCCGCCCGATCTCCATATCCCTTGATTCCCCTAGAGTCCAAAAATCTATCTATCTCAGCCTTGAATATACTCAAAGACTCAGCATCCACAGCCCTCTGGGGCAGAGAATTCCAAAGATTCACAACCCTCTGAGTGAAGAAATTCCTCCTCATCTCAGTCTTAAATGGCCGAACCCTTATTCTGAGACTATGCCCCCTAGTTCTAGACACTCCAGCCAGGGGAAACAACCTCTCAGCATCTACCCTGTCGATCCCCTTCAGAATATTGTATGTTTCAATGAGATCACCTCTCATTCTTCTAAACTCCAGAGAGTATAGGCCCATTCTACACAATCTCTCATCATAGGACAGCCCTCTCATCCCAGGAATCAATCTAGCGAACCTTTGTTGCGCCGCCTCCAAGGCAAGTATATCCTTCCTTAGATAAGGAGACCAGAACTGTGCACAGTACTCCAGGTGTGGTCTCACCAAGGCCCTGTACAATTGTAGCAAGACTTCCTCACTCTTATACTCCAACCCCCTTGCAATAAAGGCCAACATGCCATTTGCCTTCCTTATTGCTTGCTGTACCTGCATGCTAGCTTTCTGTGTTTCTTGCACGAGGACACCCAAATCTCTCTGAACATTTGAAAGTTTCTCACCATTTAAAAAATATTCTGCTTTTCTATTCTTCCTACCAAAGTGAACAACCTCACATTTCCCCTCAATATACTTCATCTGCCACCTTACTGAGAACTCACTTAGTCTATCTATATCCCTTTGCAGACTCTTTGGGCTGGATTTTGTCTTGGGGTCGGGTTGGGATCGTGTTACCCACATTTCGTGTTGCCCCCCCCGACTCCAGATTAATGTGGATTAATGATGAGATTTTAACTTAATTGGCCAATTGAGTTCCCACATGTGGGAACCCATGGCCAATGAGTTATTCCAGTCTGAAAGTCGCCTCCGATGATGTCATCATTGCTGCTGCATTTAAGGTCTGCAGCAAGCCTTGCTTCCTCTGCAGGCTGCCAAGCTTTTGGACCTGTAATCTCAGCACCTGCAGCAGGAATGGCCAGCCAATGGCCCAGGGCTGCTCCCAGGTTCCATGATGTTGCCCTTCAGGCTTTGGTAGATGGAGCAAGAGCCAACAAGGAGGTGCTCTTCCCCTCCTCAGGGAGGAAGAAGCCTCCCCAGCAGACAAAGGCTGTGTGGGTCCAGATCGCCCAGGAGGTCACCTCTTTATCTCTGACAAGCAGGACCTGGATCCAGTGCAGGAAGAGGTTTCATGACCTTCTACGTACTGCTAAAGTGAGTATGACTTTCCCTTCACCCTCAATCTGATCCCCATTGCCTCTCCTCACCAGCACTCAGCTTTAGCAACCTCTTCCTCCATATCCCACTTGACACTGACATCCATGCACCCTTACCCATTCCCTCTCCCTCTATGGTCACATTCACCTTACTATTCCACTATGCAGCCCTCACATTCCCTATCACTGTCATGCTATGAAAACAACTTACAACACACAGGGAGGGCCCTTGGTCTTGCCACCTCACTCCATCTTTGTCTCCTTCTAAGCATCTATGCTATGGACTCTCTACACTCACTCCTTCAATCTCACTCAAACTCCACTTGTCTCCCTCATTGCAGGAAAAGAGAGCTCACAATAAAAGAGAAAGAGCCAGGACAGGAGCAGGCCCACCCTCATTAGCCCAGCTCACCCCCTGGGAGGAGGCGGTCCTGGAGATCATAGGCGTCCAGGAGGAAACGCAAGTGGGGGACGGACAGACGGGTGCAGCAGAGCAAGCTGGTGACTGAATAGTAAGAACATAAGAAATAGGAGCAGGAGTAGGCCAATCGGCCCTTCGAGCCTGCTCCGCCATTCAATAAGATCATGGCTGATCTGATCCTCACCTCAAATCTAAAGAACACAAGAAGCAGGAGCAGGACCCGGCCACTCAGCCCCTGGGCCCGCTATGCCACCCACAGGGCCTCGACCGATCCGAACTCAGCCTCATGTCCAATTTCCTGCCCGCTCCCCGTAACCCCTAATTCCCTTTACTTCTAGAAAACTGTCTATTTCTGTTTTAAATTTATTTAATGATGTAGCTTCCACAGCTTCCTGGGGCAGCAAATTCCACAGACCTGCTACCCTCTGAGTGAAGAAGTTTCTCCTTATCTCAGTTTTGAAAGAGCAGCCCCTTATTCTAAGATTATGTCCCCTAGTTCTAGTTTCACCCATCCTTGGGAACATCCTTACCGCATCCACCCGATCAAGCCCCTTCACAATCTTATATGTTTCAATAAGATCGCCTCTCATTCTTCTGAACTCCAATGAGTAGAGTCCCAATCTACTCAACCTCTCCTCGTATGTCCACCCCCTCATCCCGGGGATTAACCGAGTAAACCTTCTTTGTACTGCCTCGAGAGCAAGTATGTCTTTTCTTAAGTATGGACACCAAAACTGTATGCAGTATTCCAGATGCGGTCTCACCAATACCTTATATAACTGTAGCAATACCTCCCTGTTTTTATAATCTATCCCCCTAGCAATAAAAGCCAACATTCCGTTGGCCTTCTTGATCACCTGTTGCACCTGCATACTAACTTTTTGATTTTCTTGCACTAGGACCCCCAGATCCCTTTGTACTGCAGTACTTTCCAGTTTCTCGCCATTAAGATAATAACTTGCTCTCTGATTTTTCCTGCCAAAGTGCATAACCTCACATTTTCCAATATTGTGTTCCATCTCTCTCATTGACATTGCATGAGTCGCTGATAATGAATCTGAAGCTCTAACAGATGGATTTATGATCATCTGCAATATGCAATGTGCATGTAACCTTGGCATCACATCTCTGACTCTTTCCTTTTCTCCCCCACAGGACCATCGCAAGCACCCATCTCCACTAGCCAGGAGGACCAGCCTGAGCAGACAGACTCCTCAGAGGAAGCTGCAACCTCTGAGGGCGCAACGTCAGCAGAACTAAGCGCCCCCAGCACCAGCGCAGACACTCACATCTCGGTGGGACCCTCGGGACATAGAGTAGCATTGTCACCTGGTGTATCACAGCTCACAAGTGAGCATCAGCAGATGGTGGA
Source organism: Squalus acanthias (assembly GCA_030390025.1). Lineage (NCBI taxonomy): Eukaryota > Metazoa > Chordata > Chondrichthyes > Squaliformes > Squalidae > Squalus > Squalus acanthias. Next base: position 46,756,685 of record CM059441.1, on the reverse strand, counting down.
GACAGGGACAGCAGTGGAGAGTCCTAGTCGGAGGGCGCAGGACTCTCCTAGCTCGACTCAGCTGCATGTCGACCCTCTGCCTCTGGGGCCATCCATAAAATCAGCAGTGCTGGGACTCCAGGAACAGATGCAGGAGTCTCTGACAGGTTTTATCTCCAGGGTCGCTGCGAGTGTGGAGTGAATGGAGGAGTCCATAGCGAACATGAGCAGAGCCTTTGTGGAGTCATTGGCGCATGAACGCATCACCATGGAAAGGATGGCAACCTCCATGGAGGTGATAAGTCGCCAGAGTGCAGAAAACATGGTCATTGTTCTGAATAGAATGACATCTCTGGAGAAGCGATGGTCATCTATTGAACAGAGAAACCAGACCTTCATGGAAGTCCTTCTGAGTAGGACTTCCAGTGCAGATACGGGTCCCCATGACCCCCCCTGATGTGCAGCAAGGTGCTCTCAAGCCACTTGCAAGCGCTGAGGTGGACCTGACCCATGAGAGGGATGTTGGTGGCACACAACAAGGAGGTGGGGGCTCCTCTCCAAGCGCTCACACTTCCATGCCACTGACAGGTCCTCGTTCAGAGCCCCACCAGAGTCTGCACCCAAGTGAGATCGGCGTCTCAACCCCTGCCCAGCCGCAGGAGCAGCAGACTGTTGCCGAGCCCTCTCAGGTTCGCAACCCCAGAGGACGCCCGCCAAAGGAGTCGAGACATGAGCAGCAATAAAGTGAGCAGGGGGCCTCCACTTCTGCTGAAGCCACAGGGGAAGCACCACGTAGGAGCACACGTAAGAGAAAGAAACTGCACAAATAGTCACAAGGGTAGTCACTTGGGTGAATTTTGATGTGTATTGTTAAGAAGCCATCAGGTCTAAAGTGTAAATAAAAACTCTGATGGCTACAGCTGCAGTTGTGGCATCTGTCATTTCGCTAATGGGACTTCCACAATGAGGCCTTAGGATAACTTGCAATTGTCAGTATGGTGGTCACATTGTTAGGGATCCGCTGGGTCTGGGCTATTGTCGTAGCTCTGGTAAGAAGCTGCGAGGCAAAAGTGCTTTCTTGTCTAGGCTAAGCAAATCTGGCCAAGATGAGTGCGTTCCTTGCATTCCAGGCAGCTATGGTCTCGCGTAATGCTGCCGCTAGTTGAGGGGCCTCTGCAACTTGTTCGTTCTCTCTCTCCTCCTCCTCCTCCTCCTTCTCCTCCTCCTCATCTGAGGAGGCTATGTGAGGAGCCACTTGGTCCTCCGGCATCTGTAAGCCACGACGCTGTGCCATGTTGTGAAGTGCACAGCAAACCACAACGATTCTGGAGACCCTGGCTGCTGAGTATTGCAGGGCTCCACCTGATCTATCCAGGCATCTGAAGCGCATCTTCAGCATACCGATGGTTTGCTCGATTATGGATCTGGTGGAAATGTGGCTGGAGTTGTAGCTCTCCTCAGCTGCGTTGGATGGGCTCCTCAACGGCGTCATTAGCCACGTCCTCAGGGGATAGCCCTTGTCTCCAAGTAGCCATCCGTGAAGTTGGTCTGGCGGACTGAATAGTGGAGGCACACTAGACTGGCATAGTATGAAGGAGTTATGGCAACTGCCAGGGTACTTGGCACAAACATGCAGAACTTCCTTGTTGTGGTCACACACCAGCAGAATGTTGAGGGAGTGGAAGCCCTTGCGGTTGACAAAAATACCTGGATTGCGATGGGGTGCCTTAAGGGCCACATGTGTGCAGTCAACGACGCCCTGCACCCTTGGAAAGCCTGCCAGATTAGCTAATCCAACCGCACGCGCCGTGACACTTGCTCGATCCTTGGTGAAATGGATGTGATTGTGCGCGATGGCAAAGACGGCATCGGTTACCTGCGTGATGCAGGTGTGTGCGGCCGCCTGGGAGATGCCGCTGATGTCTGCTGCTGATCCCTGGAATAAGCCTGAGGCAAAAAAGTTGAGAGCGGTGGTGACTTTGACGGCCACTGGTAAGGGGCGTCCACCTGGTCCTCTGGGCTCCAGGTCTTGTTGCAGCATTGCGCAGATGTCACCCACTACCTCTCGCGAAAGTCGGAGCCGCCTTTGGCACTGCTGCTCAGACATGTTGAGGTAGCTGACCCTCTGTCTGTAGACCCTGGTTGGGGGGTATCTCCTGCGCCGACGGCCTTCCATGCACTGGCCCCTTCTGTCCTGTGCAGCTTCAGGTGGGTGAGCAGCAGCTTGGCGCTCCTGCTGTTGCTGCTGCTGTTGCTGCTGATGTTGGTGCTGCTGTTGTTCATGGTTCTGCTGGTGCCGCGGCTGCTGTTCCTCCTCATCGGATATCCAGGAGGGAAGGAAATAAATGGCTCCCATGCCTCTGGTATATGTCTCAGTTGAGGAAGCCCTCAATGAGGGTGGCGAGAGGGGTTTCCCAGGAGGTCACACTGCAGATGGGTGTCAGGCTCCAAACTTCCAGAGCTGTGGTTATGCCTTCTAAAAGTTCCCCCAGACCTGTTACAACAAAGTCCTGCCACCTGCAATTGATGGCTGATCAAATCTCCTATTTAAAGGTTGAGCTGCAGCTGAGAGTCAGCAATCCACTTGTGCTCCCGTCAGGTTTCACTGGAGTGTTTCCCATCAGGCATGCTTCACGTGGGAAAAGGGTTAAAGTACCTAAAATGGTTCAAAATGGCATTACTGAGCCACTTTAGGGATAGTTAAGAGCGTTAATGGCCTTTCGCGATTCTTGGAGGCGGGACGGAGTCGGGAACCCTGCGACCCATTTTTTTTCAAAATTGCGTGGAGGCGTGTTGGAGTCGGGATGGGGTCGGGACCCCCGAATCTGCTACTTTAACCCCCCCCCCCACGCCTCCAAACCCGACTCCACGGGGCATTCAAAATCCAGCCCTGTGTGTTCTCCTCGCAGCTTACTGTCCCACCTAGTTTTATATCATCAGCAAACTTGGATACATTACACTCGGTCCCTTCATCTAGGTCATTAATATAGATTGTAAATAGCTGAGGCCCCAACACTGATCCCTGTGGCACCCCACTAGTTACAGTCTGCCAACCTGAAAAAGATTATTTTATCCCTACTCTCTGTTTTCTGTCTGTTAACCAATTCTCTATCCATGCTACTATATTACCCCCAACCCCCATGAGCCCTAATCTTGTGTAATAATCTTTTATGTGGCACCTTATTGAATGCCTTTTGGAAATCCAAATATACTACATCTACTGGTTCCCCTTTATCTACCCTGCTTGTTATTCTAGTTAGGTGCATTTATGTATTTTAAGGCTGAAAAATATGATTGTTGTTAAGTGAACATAGTTTAGGTCAATCAGAGTTTAATTGCTGTTTGGTTAGGGAATTTTGCAGTTTCAGGCTACAGCTCAGATGTGCTCACCATTTCAAGATCGCTTTCATCAGTGACAAAGTTTGGCATTCGGGGTGTCGCAGCTGGAATATGACAGCTGGAGTGTAACATCTGGAGAGTTATGTTTGGAGTGTAACATATGTTTATTTGAGATGTTAAACCAATGCCCTATCTATCCTGTCAGGTAAAAGATCCCGTGGCACAATTTGAAGAGGAGCAGGGGAGTTCTCCTGGTATCCTGGCCAATGTTTGTCCCTCAATCAACATTACTGAAACAATTTATTTGGTCATTTATTTTATTGCTGTTTGCGGGCCCTTGCTGTGCGCAAATTGCTGCCACGTTTGCTTACATAACAGCAGTGACTACCCTTCAAAATTCAGTCATTAGCTGTGAAGCACTTTGGGATATCCTGACCATGTTAAAGATGCTATATAACTGCAAGTTCTTACTAGACACACCTTTTTTAATAATATATTATAAATACCAGTAAATTGCCCGTCATGGTACCCATGGTACCCATGGTGCCCAACAGTCAATTGATGAAGATAAGTTTTTTTATCTACAAGATGGTTACAGAGTTCAAAGAAAAGCTTCAGAAACCTGCTCCACAGGTAAACCTAGTGGTCATAGCCTGTAACTATCGTTGAAATTGAATGATAAATGTTGACCTAGCAATTTTTAATGGTAAAAAAGCAGGAAATGAAACAGATAAAAAAGCAAGGGGGAAGCTGGGGAGAGGAATAACTATGGTAAGTAGAGATGTTAAGAGATGCTCAAGGCGAGACGAGATGGTAATGGGACAGGTTAAGAAACAAAAGATGGCTAGAAGTGTGAAGTGTGAAATGCTGGCAGAATGAGAGACAGCTGCCGTAGAGGGAGAGAGAGGAAAAAAAAGGAAAAGCCTCCCCCTTGCTTTTTTATCTGTTTCATTTCCTGCTTTTTTCTCAGTTCTGACGAAGGGTTTCGACCTGAAACGTTAACTCTGTTTCTCTCTCCACAGATGTTGCCTGGCCTGCTGAGTTTTTCCAGCATTTTCTGTTGTTGTTTCAATAAACCACATAAAGTTCCTTTAGATAGACCTGCTCTTATGTCTGAAGCCTGGAGGATGTCCAGGAAGAAATAGCACCAGAGAATTCCTTTGGGCATTATTCCAGCGAGCATAGCTCCATCATAGAATTGGCACTTTACTACCTTTGCCAGATCCTTCTGACATTCCACGGTGTTAACGCAGCATTTATCTTTAACAGCTCCAACTTTCTTTCATGTCCATATATGTACAGTGCTTCTACTTTACAGTAACATTCATGCCTTATTTTAGGGCTCTTCTTTAAGTAGTCATCTCCAGAGACTTGAGCACATAATCTAGGCTGACACTCCAGTGCAGTGCTGAGGGAGTGCTGCACTGTTGAAGGTGCCGTCTTTCAGATGAGAAGTAAAACCGAGGCCCTGTCTGCCCTCTCAGGTGGGGGTAAAAGATCCCATGGTACTATTACGAAGAAGATCAGGGGATCTTTCCCCGGTGTCCTGGCCAATATTTATCCCTCAACCAACATCACTAAAAAACAGACAATCTGGTCATTATCTCGTTGCTGTTTGTGGGATTTTGCTGTGCGCAAATTGGCTGCCGTGTTTCCCACATTACAACAATGACTAAATTTCAAAAGTACTTAATTGGTTGTAAAGTGCTTTGGGACGTCCTGAGGTCGTGAAAGGCGCTATAGAAATGCAAGTTCTTTCTTTACAACTTCTTTAGACCTCCTGCCAGGTTCTCTGAGTAATTGATACCCATGGGGTTGATTTTCAGATGACCACTTCCATCGAACAGGACACAGGCAGAGCAGGCCCACCACCTACCCAGTGGAAGTGGTCGGAGGTGTGAACCATTTTCATGGTCGCACCCCATGAGCATTCCGTTGGCAAGCTGCTAGCATCGGCTGGGGCAGGAAATCCAACGGTTCTACCATTGAGCCGATGCAGGTAAATTAAAGGGGGGGGGGGAGGCAATTTTGGGGTCTGTCTCGGAGGATCACACATCAGGAGAGGTTCCCCTCCTAACCCCACAAAGATCAGTTTGAAACCTTTTCTCAACTCTTTTTTTGAGTGGCCTGTAGCAGTCGCTTCAAGGACCGCTGGTTAAGCCATTCAATGTCATGCACCAAAGGGTGGAGAATTGGTACTTCAAAATTGAATGGGGGTCCTATTAGTGTCATAAGGACAAATCAAATTGGGCAGGGCAGCCTTGAGGAAGAGTTCATAGAGTGCATTAGGGATGGGTTCCTTGAGCAGTATGTTACTGAATCAACCAGGGGGCAGGCAATCTTAGATCTGGTCCTGTGTAATGAGACAGGATTAATAAAAAATGTCCTAGTAAAGGATCCCCTTGGAATGAGTGACCATAACATGGTTGAATTCCAAATTCAGTTGGAGGGTGAGAGAGTTGGATCTCAAACCAGCGTACTAAGCCTAAATAAAGGAGAGTATGAAGGTATGAGAGCAGAGTTGACTAAAGTGGACTGAGAAAATAAATTAAGGTGTAAGACGGTACAGGAGCATTCAAGGAGGTATTTCACAACTTTCAAGAAAAATATATTCCACTGAAGAAAAAGGGGCGTAAAAGAAAAGACAGCCATCCGTGGCTAAGTAAAGTAATAAAGGATAGTATCCGACTAAAAACAAGGGCATATAAAGTAGCCAAATCTAGTGGGAGGATAGAAGATTGGGAAGCATTTAAAAACCAGCAAAGAATAACTAAAAGATTAATTAAGAAAGGGAAGATAGATTATGAAAGTAAACTAGCAAAAAATATAAAAACAGATAGCAAGAGTTTCTACAGTTATATAAAAAGAAAAAGGGTGGCTAAAGTGAATGTTGGTCCCTTAGAGGACGAGACCGGGAAATTAGTAGTGGGGAACATGGAGATGGCAAATACGCTAAACAAATATTTTGTATCAGTCTTTACAGCAGAGGAGACTAAAAATATCCCAACACTGGACAAACAAGGGGCTATGGGGGGGAGGAGCTAAACACGATTAAAATCACTAAGGAGATGGTACTCGGTAAGATAATGGGACTTAAGGCGGATAAATCCCCTGGAGCTGATGGCTTACATCCTAGGGTCTTGAGAGAAGTTGCGGTAGGGATTGCGGATGCACTGGTGGTAATTTTCCAAAACTCCCTGGATTCAGGAAAGGTCCCAGCAGATTGGAAAACTGCTAATGTAACACCCTTATTTAAAAAGGGAGGTAGACAAAAGGCTGGAAACTATAGACCAGTTAGCCTAACATCTGTGGTTGGTAAAATTTTGGAGTCCATTATTAAGGAAGCAGTAACAGGACATTTGGATAAGCATAACTTAATCGGACAGAGTCAGCATGGTTTTATGAAGGGGAAATCATGCTTGACAAATTTGCTCGAATTCTTTGAGGAAATAACAAACAAGGTGGATAAAGGGGAATCAGTGGATGTGGTGTATTTGGACTTCCAAAAGGCATTTGACAAGGTACCACACAAAAGATTACTGCACAAGATAAAAAATCACGGGATTGGGGGTAATATAATGCATGAAACACAGAAGGTTAGTATGCAGGTACAGCAGGTGATCAGGAAGGCCAATGGAATCTTGGCTTTTATTGCAAGGGGGATGGAGTATCAAAGCAGGGAAGTCTTGCTTCAGCTATACAGGGTACTGGTGAGGCCACACCTGGAGTACTGCGTACAGTTTTGGTTTCCATATTTAAGAAAAGATATACTTGCTCTAGAGGCAGTTCAGAGAAGGTTCACTCGGTTGATTCCGGAGATGAGGGGGTTGACTTATGAGGAAAGGTTGAGTAGGTTGGGCCTCTACTCATTGGAATACAGAAGAATGAGAGGCGATCTTATCGAAACATATAAGATTGTGAGAGGGCTTGATCAGGTGGATGCGGGGAGGATGTTTCCACTGATGGGTGAGACTAGAACTAGGGGGCATAATCTTAGAATAAGGGGCTGCCGTTTCTAAACTGAGATGAGGAGAAGCTTCTTTACTCAGAGGGTAGTAAATCTATGGAATTTGCTACCTCAGAGAGCTGTGGAAGCTGCGACATTAAATAAATTAAAAACGGAAATAGACAGTTTCCTAGCAGATAAGGGAATTAAGGGTTATGGGGAGCGGGCAGGGAAGTGGACGTGAGTCTAGGTTCGGATCAGCCATGATCCTATTGAATGGCGGAGCAGGCCCGAAGGGTCGTATGGCCTACTCCTGCTCCTACTTCTTATGTTCTTATGTTCTTATATAAGACTCCAATTCACACAAGTTAATGAGGCTTTCATCTGTTTCAAGTAGTAAATGGCAGTGTCCCAGACCTTGGTAGGGACAGGGTGATAGATGCTGACCTGTCATTTTCATCATGCTATCCCCCTGTTCACACCCAATGGCGGGACTAAAATAGACGCTATTCTTCCTATAATTTGTGCCGTGCTCGTCGGTTATTTTGAATATTTGGTGCCTGGTCAGTAACATAGGCTTTTTAAAATTGACATTGAGCCATTTCACAAAAAAATTACACACTCCACAGCTAGATTAATGAAATCGCTGACATTTACACTGGTTAAACAGTTCCTTAGCTGCTTGTTAATAAAGACACATTGTAATTGATGCTAGTTTTTCACTCCCACCAGTAGAATTGTATTCCCAGGAATCACATGTTTCAAAAAAGCCTTCTATTCCCACAAGTTGAGCAAGTTGTAAATTATGATTAGAAATGAGTCATTCTCTTATTTTTTTCACAAGTTTTCACTAGGGTGCATTAGTATCCAATTGTGTGCCAAGTTTTGAACTTGCAACTATTAGGAGTGAGGGATGAATGGAAGTTAGGGTTTAGGAAAAGCAATAATAAACAATTTTTATTACATATTTACTGATTTTCAAAACTAGATAAGGAGCTCATATGGAGATGATATTCCCAGTGGTGTAACACATTCTTTATTCCTTTTATTTGGAGGACCTCAAAAGTCACTGAAAATGTATTTCAAATATTTTCGCCATAAAACACTGGAGGGGAACAGGAATTTTTCCCAGTGGGATAATGGAATTCACTGTGACTCTGTTAACCTTGTAAAGCTCATTCCAGAATCAATCTGGTAAGGGTTCAACTCCAGAGCACACTGTCAGTACGTTACACTGGCCTTCAATTCCCTTTATAACCCTTCCCTCCCACCCTCCCCCCAACATTATGAATTTCAGAATTTAAACCATCCCTATCATGAGTCTATTCAGTGAATAAATAAGTCATACAGACCAGGAAGGTCCCAATTCAAACCCAGTCTGGGCTGAGCTAGCTAATCTCAGTCAGGTGGCAGTGGGGGCACTACAATTGGCCCAGTGCCCTTGGGTAAAGGAGGACGAGCTCAGCCAGAGTTCTCTCTGTAGTGAACTTCTGTCAACGTGCACATGTTCAGACATAAAATGACAACAGGATCCAACTCAGCTGTGATGACTCCATAGACAAATAGCCTGTAGATATTCAATGTTACGGTTTACATGTGAATAATTACCACTTGAGTGAGGTACCAAAGGGTGCCCAGCATCCAGCAAAGGGTCAACATCTTCAGGAGAGGGAAAATTGGTGAGGAAAGAAAACAAAGGGGCCAAAAGTCTGTGGCCCCACCAGTGCACTCCTGCCATAACTCCAGCTCAAGTCCGGCAAAAGAGTCACAAATTATACCAAGACTAGGACATACCAAGTCCCGGCATTCCCTGGTAGTTTCCAGTAGGCCTTGTATGGGGCGGAGCATTCACCCATCCCAAACATGGATATATGAGGAGGCGTGCCGGAGTCGGGGTCTCCCAGGCCTGAGCTTTGCAGGACCCTGGCCTGGCGGAGTAGCGGAAGGCTGGTACACCGGATGAAAAGAGGTGTACTGACCTTCCAACCAGCGGTTGTGCGATCCACTTGCAGGTCCTGGCTTTTGGTTTGGCCTAGACCCCAAATAAGCTAAAAGGTTTTGATTCATTTTGGTCCTATTATAAAGACAACAAGATTGAGTAACAACAGAGTCTTTTTTTGGGGGGGCATCCTTAATCCTTTTATTTGGAGAACCTGAAAAATCATGTTACATGACTTAACTTCACTGTCACACCTCCTGGGTGCCTGCATACTGTTTTCTAATGTTCAAGTTCTACAGCAGAGTTGACGCCGCAGTCCTCACATAGTCCTCAACCCGTAGCAAGCCAGACACTTGAGGTAAAATCATAAACATAACTTAAGTGAGCATTAAAAAAAAGACAGATTAGGTGAAATATCATTACGTAACATAGCATAAATGTCTTAAAGAATAGTTTGTAATTTGCAAGAATTGCCTTAGTAACAGGGAACTGAAGTGGTTAATTTGACAATAGTACAGAGCAGGCTGCCACTGACCAGTGCAGTAGTGAGTCAGAAGGATGTTGCATTACATCCAGATGGTTCTTCTCCTGATAATTGACTGTTGCTGGTCATGATCTGGTTTCCAATTGTTTACAATGCTGCTGTAATTAGCTGCTATCTCCCTCATTAATGGAATGTAAACCACCTAGTTTGCTCATTTGTAAAAAAAGTCACATCAAGGAAAGTTTATGGAAGGGAATAGTTTCTGACCAAACCCAAGACCTCCGGAAGCTGCAGGGGTTCTGTTTGAGGCAGCTTATAAATCACGCAAAAGGCAGCTTCTGTATTTCCAAAACTCTTATATTTTCAAAACCACCCCACGGGGCATTTTATCCGACTCATTGTACGGAAAGTCCATTAAAGATTGAGTTTCAACATAAATCAGCAAGCAAGAGATCTACCCATCCATCGTACGTCTCAGAGTCCTGCTTTAATCAACACACCCCAGCATTAACTATCACCTTACTGTCCAAGTGTCCCAAGTGCCAACCTGAATCGCATCCTTTCACAAATTGCAGGCTGAGAACTATACCACTCATTGAGGTGGATCCCGTTTAGGTTTGGAAACTCGTTATTCGGGATATTTGAGGTAGAAAATGAAGGCATATTACTGCCAGTTTGAGATTTTAATTTATTTGTATTTGCCACTGTGAATTGCTAAAAGTATATTCTGCAATGGAACCCAATTAATCATTATTCAGCATTTCAATCCAAAGACAGCAGGGAACATTGAACACAAAAACAGCTTTACACCAGAGTGATTAGACTGCTCAAGTATCCTGCGGCTGAATCTTAACTCCCAAAAACGGGTGGGTTGGTGTCGGGTGAGATGCTAAAACTTTAAAAATCTCAAACCCGCCTCAAACACACCCACTTCTGGGTTAAACGGAGGTGGGACACTGGGCGGGCAGACAACCCGCTCCCAGGAGGTGGCTTGGCAATTTAATATTTCTTATGCTAAGATCAGAAATTCCATGGGGAGCAAAGGGGAGGTGGTTTGTTATATTATAATTCTGTACACTGGAAGGCCGATTTTAACCCTGCCGCAATGGAAACCAGGTGGGCAGTTAAAATCGACCGTGGGACTTACCCATCAAAGTCCCACTGTCTTCCCGTGGGTTCCAATTTTAACCTGCTCTCCTGAGCTAGTGAGAGGGACACCCGTGGGAAACCGTCACTTGGACCCGGCTGCTATTTTAACAGAGGCTTGCGTAGGGAAGCCGTTGTGGTTTTCCTGTTAGGCCCACTGAGCAGGAAAAGGAGTCGGGGCCAGAAGAGGCCCAAAAAGGTGTGTGTTTTTTAATTTTTTGACTTTACTTGTGGGGCCAGGAGGAGCAGGAGAGGCTTCCCCCCCTTCTCCAAACCAGGAGACCCACCCAAACGCCCTCCTAGCCACTTACCTGAGTGCCCGGGACAGCTCCTTTGATCCCTGGCAGTGGCAAGCTGCCACCCAACATTCCACTCACAGCTGGTCACCGGTCAGCTCCCAATTTTGGGCGAGAGATCGACGAGGCCTCGTCAGATCAGGCCGGAGAGTTTGCTTCCTGCCTCGTTCCCCCCACTCCCACCCCATCCCATAACTGTCTCCCAGAGTTAAAATCGGGGCTTGGGATTGGATGGAATGTGGTTTGCTCCTCTAGAATTTTATACAATTGGAGCAAATTATTTATTATTTAAGCTAATCAGGTAAATGAAAGGGATAGTATAAAACATAGAATCATATACTGTTCTACTGTCATCAATACATTATAATATAATAGTAAAGATGCAACTCACTTTCTCTTTATGGGGCAGTTTTAACTTGATGAAATCAGCGTTAACGGGGCAGTAATAGCCTGAAAACGGGGTTAATAGACTTACCGCCCTATTAACGTCAACGCTCTGTCTGCTGCCATTTGTACAGGGGCCTACTGCCGGGTGGCTGAAATGACTACCTGCTTCAGGCAGTCGGCCCCTTTAAATATGCAAATCAGAGTCCTATGATTTCCAAAGGACCCCGATTGTCGTTTTAGGACAGAACTGGTCAGAGTCTGCACCATGAACCCTCTGATCAGTTCCACTGGCGATACAGCCGAAGAGGCCCCAGAATGGTAAGTTTTAAATTATTTTTGTGGGGCCAGGAGGAGCAGGAGTATGGCCACATGGATAGAGGGATGGTGGGAGGGCAGAAATCAAAGGGTGGGGATAAAGGGCAGTTTACTATATTGGAAAGGCGGAAGGAAGGAGGCAACCCAGACAGCCCCTTTCTGGCCAGGATAAGAACATAAGAGCATAAGAAATAGGAGCAGGAGTAGGCCATACAGCCCCTCGAGCCTGCTCCGCCATTCAATAAGATCAAGGCTGATCATCGACGTCAACTCCACTTTCCCACCCGATCGCCATATCCCTTGATTCCCCTAGAGTCCAAAAATCTATCTATCCGGGGATATCCAGGATGGAATCATCCGCCTGCAGTACCAGTGACCACAGCCCCAATTCCCCTTTCAACATTTGTCCTACACCTTACCTTCCCTCTGTTACTGACCATCACAGCGTCCTCGGCCACAATGCTGAAATAAAAGCCACCACAAACCAAACTTTCCAATCCAACTTTACACATCTATCCATCTAATATGACATCAAGAAATCAACTCATCACCCTTATGCATTCCCTTAGTGAGTGTCTTGTGTGTGCCTTTGCCTATCCTCCTGATGTCACGCAGTGCTACCCCAGTGGCTGCAGCATGGCTGGTGGAAGGCTGCTGACTTTCAGTGGGGGACACTGCAAATGGCCTTGCTGGTTGACCTTGAGGAGCTGGTGGCTGGGAGGGTGAAATCAAGTGACGGTGTTTCTTCTTCTTCTTCACTCTCCTCTCCCTCTTCTTGGTCAACCACTGGCTGGGCAGGCTGCATTTCTCAGGTTTGTGAAATGAAGAAGGCACAAGGGTGGAGTTGTGGTGACAGGAGGGTGGGAAAGCATGAGGTGCAGGCTAGAAGGAGGATAATGTATGAGGATACCAGTATCTTGTATCCTTTCAGCCCCACCGCTGGCCAAGGGCTCAGCCATGCCCCTGCCAAGAATGGCCAGCACCGTCTCCTCCAAGGGGGTGAGGTGAAGCTAGGAATAGGAGGTGTGTCTCGTGATTGGTGCAGATTGTTGGTAGGTGAGTGATGGGTGGGACAGGGGGAAGTCGTGCATTGAGCAGTGTGTGAGGCTAGTGATGCAGTTGGTAGGAGACGGCTTTTGAAGGTGCATTCACTGATCTTGACCACTGGTCTGAGGTCATGAAGCTTCTTTGGGCACTGGAGCCAGGTTGTGGGGACGACACTGCTGGCAGTGACAGCCTCAGTAATCTCGTCCCACAACATTCTTTCTGCAGGGCCTCCTGGCCCCTGTGGGTAGAGAACCTCTCTTGCAGTGTTGACCCCCTGCACAAAGCTGGAGTGCTGCGTCAGACCTTGAGTGCCCCTTCCCTGGCTTGCTGAGCCGTTTGTGTTACTGCTGAAGCACTTTTCCCATTTTCTTAGGTGCGGAAGGGAATTCAGCTTTAAGAGCTGAAGACTCCCATTTGGAAATTCTTTTTAATGTTAATTTTTTTCAGAAGGCAGTTGAGCTGTAAGGGCTAAAAACTGCATATTTTTACATAATTTTAAATGTTTTCACTTCAGAAGGCATTGCCACTTTAAGAAAACGACAATGCTTTCTGAAATCACAGCCTCGCTTTCCGAGCAGGCTGTTCTAGCAGCAATGCCGCTTGACCACGCCACATTGGAGCCTCCTGCCGGGACCAACGCCACCAGGACAGCGTTCCACGGTGAGCTAAGCACTGGGCTAATGATAATTAGTCCCCAGTGCCAGTTTTTCGGTCTTGCCAGCGCCATCACTTTTGGCAGCCGTTAATCCCCGGCCGCGGTGGCACCGGTAGCTTTTGTGGCAGCCACGAATTTCTAGGCCATTGTATGTAATTCCAGGCATCCTAGCTTCAAAACAACATTGATACATAGAGAAGTTTAGAGAAGTGTGATTCCAGGACTTAGGATTCCTAGTTACAAGGAGAACAAAGAGCTGAAGATGTTTTCATTGGAGAAAAGAAGACGAAGTGAGGACATGATCCGGATCTTTAAACTGCCGAGGGAAACGGATGATCTAGATTTAAGCAGGGTGTTTAACAAATCTTAAGTGCAACTAGAGATCAGAATCAAATTCTGACAGATTAGTGGATGTGTCAAACAGCAGAAACAGTTGAAGTTGTGTTAATTAATCTCCTCAAAAAGAAGCTGGATAAATGTCTGGTTAGGAATGAGTTTTAGGGTTAGGGGTCGGTGTAGGCTGAAACCATACTTCTTAACATGCAAGTGCTCGAGGAGGGATAGGGTTTCAATGGAAGCTATCAAGGATGAATAGTGAATGGATAAATATAACAGAGTTTTGCTTGATTACCTTTAGGATCAAGGAATATTTATGCAGAACTATTCCTCAGATCAAATAGATGTGGTAGATTCAATGATAGGATAGATTGTGGAAGAAGTGATGACCTTTTCTCATTCCATGCTTTTTTAGCAGGAAAAAAATTGATTTACAGGAATCTTATACAATGGAAATCAATAGGAATCAGTTTGGTAAATGGGAACTTAAAATGGTTTTGAATAAGAAATGGTTTGATTTATTGGACATTTATACAGTGGAAATGAATGGGAAATAGTGTGCGTTGTGTTCTGGGGTCTTTTCTGCTCTTCTTACACTAAACACTTCAGCTTCTGTACATTACATTACTCTAATAGGTAAGTCTTAGCTCCCTATGATTGTAAGAGTATTTGCACTGGGCTTGATTCTAGGTAAGTTTCTGATAGTGAGCCTTGGATAACAAACAGAAATCTCTGCATATTGCTTTAATTATTGGGGGGCAAAATTAAATTAGGCAGGAAAACGGGCGCGGGGATCGTGATGCGCAATCTTCTCGTGCCCGTTGAAAGTAGTCCAGGCAGAACTTCATGCAGCCTGCTCATTAGCTTGAATGGAGTGCTGAGCTCAGCGCTAAACGCACTGCTGGTTGGCTCAGCACTCAACAGGGGACCCAATATCCTGTGCAGTCTGCTCTCCATTTAAAGGATGCCTGCAGAGTCATAGGTTGTTCTGCACTTCTTAAAGGGGAGGTGCTCTGATACAGAAGGACCTCATTGTTGATGGAACTTCAGCAATATATGTCTCAACAGGGGAGAGAGCGTGCACCTCGGTTCTCAGATGCAGCACTGGAGGCCTTGGTGCAGGGGTGTACAGGAGGAAACAGGTCCTGTACCCGCAAGGAGGCAGGAGGCCTTCCAGGCACAATGTAAGAAGCTAGTGGGAGGAGATCGCTGAAGCGGTCAGTGCCACCAGTCTTTCCCCCAGGACATGGATCCAGTGCCGGCAGAAGTTTAATGACCACACTCGAGTGGTCAAGGTGAGTGAATACATCTTCAAATGCCATATCCCACCAACTACGCCACTAGCCTCACACACTGCTCAATGTACCACGTCCCCATCACTCACCTACCAACAATCTCTAGCAATCACCACTCATACCTCAAAATCATAGCTTCACCTCACCCTCACACACTTCCCACTACTGCAAGCCTCGCACCCACATCTCACTCCTTGCACACAATGCCACCTATTCAACTATGACAGGCACATCACCCAAACACATTGCACCACACTCACTGACACACTTCCCTTTCTCTCATAGGCCAAGGTGGCTCATAACAGGAGAGAGCCGGAACAAACAGGCGGGGGGCAAACACGGCTGCACAACCTAACCTCCATGGAAGAGACTGTGCTGAATATCATTGGAGGGGCTGTCACTGAGGCCGTGGCAAGCGGCGAGGTTGAAACCATTGATGATGAAGCTATGCTCATACCTAATCTCTCTTCTCACATCCCAGCTCCCCCTCATCGCACAATCTCTTCTCACTTACAAGCTGCTGATGGTGAATGCATGCAAATCTTGCTTTCTCCCCCCTCCCCTCACCATAACCCGACCCTTTCTCCTTTCAGATACCCAAGAACGGCCAGGAGCCCAACCTCTTCAGCAAGAAGTAGAGAAGGAGAGTGATGGAGCAGAAGAAGCACCGTCACTCGCTCTGACATTCCCAGGCACCAGCTCAGAAAATGACGCTGCACTTACTTTAGAGGGTGGTGTAGGAGTGGGATCTGCACGTGGTGAGTCAATGGGCACGAGTGGGCTGGGGGAAAGGGTTGCGCAGGTGCCAGCTCCCTGGAGGGCGAGGCCGCACACGAGCTCTGCTGCACAGAACTCAATGGGGCGGCCTTTAGAAGAAGGGTGATGGGCATGCACACAGAAATGATTGGTGCAATGGCAAGCCTGTCAGAGAGCCTCTTGTCACTGTCAAGGAGGATGGAGGAGTCCGTCTCCAACATTGCACGGGGCTTTTCGCGGTGCTTGCAGCCCATGATGGGCAATTCCATTAGAGAACTTGTGGACCCAACCATGATGTTGGGTGTGATGGGCGATGTCGCAGCTTTCATTGCAGCACAAGCGGAAGCGGCCCAACATCTCAGTGCTGCAGTGGAAGCTCAGACTTCTGCAATGCAGGCTCAGCTTGCTGCCACGCAAGCTCAGGCTGCTGCCATCGTGGCTGGATTTACGAGTGTGGAAAGGGGCTTGCAGGGTCTCACAGCAGTCCACACAATCTGTCCTCTAACAGATGGCTAGGAATGCTGAGGCGCTGTCCCAGGGAGTGGCAGTGACTCCGTGGAGCAAGAACCTGCTGTCCTCTCTCAGGATGACAGCATTTGTCCTCCCACCACTGCCACTCCGCCAGTACCCTTGCTGCTGCCTGTCAGCCAGCCCAGCCCGGACTGCTGCCGCCCACGCCGAGGTGGTGCAGTCTACAGTCAGGCCTTCTAGGCCCAGAGCTGCTCAAGGCCATCCTGCAAGGCCATCTACAGTCTCCCCCACAGAAAGTCAGCAGCCTTCTACCAGCCGTGCTGCAGCCACTGGGGTAGCACTGCGTAGGAGCACTAGAATAGGCAAAGGAACGTGAAAGACAGAACTAATGGAATGCACAGTATGATTAGTTGACTTTGTACGGTTATATTGGAATTATTAATTTATAAATTATGTTAGGAATGTTTGATTGTGTTGGCTTTCATTTCAGCATTGTGCCCAAGTGGACGCTGTGATATTCTGTGACAACGGATGGTAAAGTGGAGAAGTGATGAGCAACAGGGATCTGGGGTTTCAGTCAGGGGAAACGGAGTCTGACGAGGCGCTCACAGACAGCCCGTCAGAATGGGGATTTGCCCTCTGCTCCTCCTTTCCTCCTCCTCTCTTCCTCCTCCTCCTCCTCTCTTCCTCCTCCTCCTCCTCTCTTCCTCCTCCTCCTCCTCCTCTTCCTCTTCCTCTTCCACACTGATTGACTAAAGTATTAAAGTATTAACCAAAGTGAAACTCCTGTCAATTTTTCTTCTTTCATCCAAAGTGCGCTCCACCTGTCTTGACCCCCATTCACCTGAATCTGGTGGGCCAGGTCACTAACATGGCCTGGTTGCACCCCCAGTGCAGACCTGCCCCCTGGTAAGGCCTTGCACTGGGAATTGGCGTGGAAACAGGCCTCAGGTTACTGTGATGGAATGTTCCCTTCAGAAGTTACTTGGAGGAACAGTGGCCGGAATCTTTACCTTGGAGTCGGGTTGCGTGTGTGTGGGCTGCGTACCGGGTCGGGAACCCAAAGACGTGAACAGCGCGTTCTGCACTGCGCGTTTAACACAATGGCCCCAATTAAAACAGTCATGCGAGTTTCCTGGCCCAATTAAATGGAGCGGGTCAGATGACATCATCGATGACTCGTTTTCAGCGCCGAGATTTAAAGCAGCCTTGCACACATCTCATTTGAAGGTTGATGTAGGAGTGCAGAAGGTGGTTTCCAGAGGTCTCAATAACGTGATAAAACTGATAAAACTGTGGGTCATGGAGACAAGCTAGAGGGCCGTGCCAAGATTCACCGATGCCTCCCTGGAAGTTCTGGTGCAGGCAGTAAGAGCACGCAGAGAGGACCTCTTCCCTGGCGATCGACACAAACGACCACCCAAAGACACAAAAAGGGCATGGCTGGAGATCGCAGAGGAGGTCAGCAGCAGGGAGAACATGGATCCAGTGCCGGGAAAGATTCAATAATCTAACGAGGTCAGGAAAGGTGAGTGCAATGCCACACTCACCTACATCCTGATGTGCCTGTCACCACAACCCCATCACTCTGCCTTCCCAAGCCTACTCCTGCACATCATTCCTCACACCAACCTACCTTCCAGGCACACCCAACCCTCTCTGTCTATGTACCTACTCACATCCCCATCTGACTAACCAGCACTGACACTCACCCTCATTCTAATGCAATCATAGCAAATAACACCACAGAAGGAGGCCATTTGGCAATGGCACCCCACTCCCTCATAGTCACCCGCTACAGATGTAACCCATCCATTCCTTACACTCATTCCATCACTCTCACTCAAACTTCTCTTCTTTCTCTCCTTGCAGGAGAAGCAAGTCCACAACAATAGGGAGAGGCAGAGAACCGGAGGTGACCATCCAGTCTTCAGTCAATTGACTCCAGCAGAGGAGGAAACCCTGGAGATCTCTGGAGTTGCAGAGCTGCTGGCGGTGGGAGACGGAGAGAGGGAGACATCCCAGCAACCTGGTGACAGAATTACATCTCATACAGCCACATGGCATACAGCAGTCACTCATATGGAGACTGATGTCAGCAGCCAGTGAATTGTCATCATGTGCATAATGGTAACGCTACCCATTCTTATTATAACACTTCTAATTCATCTCTTTACTCTCCCACAGGTCCACCAAGTGCCCCCCACCCAACTGTCCAACCAGAGGAGGAAAACGACTCCTCAGAGGAAGCTCCAGCCTCTGAGGGTGCACCGTCAGCAGACATAAGTACACCCAGCATCACACAGATACGCACACCTCATTGAGTCCTGTGCAAGATCGAGTAGTCTTATCACCTGGTATCTCTCACATCACAAGTGAGCAAGAGCCGATGGTGTTGACAGGGACAGCAGTGGAGACCCTCGCCGGAGTGGGGAGGGATGCTCCAAGCTCTGCTCAGCTGTATGCAGATGCTGAACCTCGGGTGCCATCAAGAAAGAGGGTGATCTTGGAGGGGCAGCAACAATTGCAGGAGGCTCTGGCAGCTTTTGCAGCCACAATGTGTGATACTGTACAGAGAATGGAGGAGTCCATCTCCAACATGAGCACCACCATCTCACAGGAGATGGCGACGATGTGCTGTTCCATGGAAAAGATGGCCACTTGCATGGAGCAGCAAATGCGCCAGTCCAACGAGAACATGCAAGCTGTGGACAACAGATGGCAGACACTCATAGACCTCATCTCGAGGAGGGATATAAATGTAGACTTGGGCGTTCATCGCCCACTGCTGTGCAGCAAGGTGCTCTCCAGCTCCTTCCTAGCAGGGACGTGCGGGAGGCTCATGAGAGAGATGATGGTGAGAGGGGACATGGAAGTGGGGGCTCTTCTCAAAGCGCTCCCACTTCTCCCCCTTTGCCTCCCCCTCAGTCAGAACCCCAGATGCTTCCTCGGATAACGATGGCCGAGTCTGCCCCTGCACAGTCGCAGGAGGAGCAGACTTTGGCGGGGCCCTCACAGGCTCCAAAATCCAGAGGACATCCGCCAAAAGTGTCTAAGCAGTCGCAGCAGGGAAGTGAGCAGCCTGCTTCTGCCTCTGCTGAAACTATAGGGGTTGCAACTCATAGAAGCACGTGGAAAAGAAAAAGACACAATCCTAGATGAACAAGGGTGTATGAACAAATGTTAGTGATAAGTTTCAGTTATATTTATGACACAGCTAAATTTATTTCTTTGCACCACTTTCCGGTCTTGTTCATTTTTGCCTGCTACCTGGGAAGTGGCCTTGTCACTTGGAGTGAATGGTGAGACATTAGTTAACCTCGAGCTATGGGGTTTGGATAAGAGGAATGGCTTGGTCATTGTAGGGCTGCTTTATGGTGTTGTTGGGGGTTGAGGGGGTGGGGGGGTACTTAGTACAGCATGTGGCAGCCATGGATACATTGGAGCAAGTTAAGTAAATCTGGCCATGATGAGGCAATCCCGGGTCTCCCGGGCAGCAATGTGCACCGCTGCTGGTGCCATCTCCATCTCAGGTTCCTCCTCCTCCTCATCATCTTCCACCTGTTCCTCTTCCTCCTCCTCTTCTGAAGAGGCTGTGTGCTCTACGCCTTGCTCCTGCTGCAGCTCCAATTTTCGCTGCTGCGCACTGCACAACATAGCACATGATTCTGGAGATCCTGGCTGCTGCATACTGAAGGGCTCCTCCAGATCTGTCAAGGCATCTGAAGCGCATCTTCAGCATGCCTAATCCTTGCTCTATGACACATCTGGTGGACATGTGGCTCTCATTATAACGCTCCTGGGCCTCAGTACTTGGCCTCCTCAAGGGTGTCATGAGCCATGTCTTCAGTGAATAGCCCTTGTCTCCAAGCAGCCAGTCAGTACGTTTGTTTGAAGGTGCGAAGAGCTGAGGGAGGGTGGACTAGTGCAGCACAAAAGAGTCATGACAACTGCCAGGGAATCTGGCGCACATATGCATGATGATCTTTAAATGGTTGCAGATGGCTGCACATTGAGGGAGCGGAAGCCCTTGCGGTTCACAAACACTCCTGGGTGATGATGGGGTGCCCTGATGGCCACAGGTGTGCAGTCGATGACCCCCTCCACCTGTGGGAAGTCAGCCAGAGCCGCAAAGCCATGCGCCCGCTCAGTAACACTGGCTTCATCAGTGGCAAAGTTGACATAATTGGCTGACATGTCAAACATGGCATCGGTCACCTGGGTGATGTATCTGCGGGCGGCCTACTGCGAGATCCTGCAAATGCCTGCTACAGATCCCTGGAAGGAGCTTGAAGCGAAGAAGTTGAGGGTGGTGGAGACTTTGACAGCCACTGGTAAGGAGTGTCCACCAGGTCCTCTGGGCAACAGATCTTGTTTCAGCAAGCTACAAATGTCTGCGATGACCTGGTGCGATAGCCTGAGCCTGCTTTGGCACTGCTGCTCAGTCATGTTGAGGAAGCTCATCCTCTGCCTGTATACCCTGTGTTGGGGGTATCGCCTCCGGCGCAGTGCAGCCCTGTGGTGCACCCTTCCCTCCTGTGGAGCATCAGGTTGTTGGGGAGAAGGCTGCTGGTGTTATGGTTGCTGCTGCTGCTGCTGCTGCAGCTGGTGTGGTTGGTGCTGGGGCTCATCTTGGTCCGATTCTGAGGTCCAAGGTGAGACAGCATAAGCAGCACCCATTCTGATGTAATAAATGGCAAGTAAAGTGGAGATCGGAGGCCCGATCCCTCAATGCTGTGATAGTTTTTTAAAATTAATTCATGGGATGTAGGCATCGCTGGCAAGGGCAGCATTTATTGCCCATCCCTAGTTGCCCTTGAGAAGGTGGTGGTGAGCCGCCTTCTTAAACCGCTGCAGTCCGTGTGGTGAGGGTACTCCCACAGTGCTGTTAGGGAGGGAGTTCCAGGATTTTGACCCAGCGACGATGAAGAAACGGCGATATACTTCCAAGTCAGGATGGTGTGTGACTTGGAGGGGAACTTGGAGGTGGTGGTGTTCCCATGCGCCTGCTGCCCTTGTCCTTCTAGGTGGTAGAGGTCACTGGTTTGGGAGGTGCTGGCGAAGAAGCCTTGGCGAGTTGCTGCAGTGCATCTTGTAGATGGTACACACTGTAACCACGGTGCGCCGGTGGTGCAGGGAGTGAATGTTTAAGGTGGTGGATGGGGTGCCAATCAAGCAGGCTGCTTTGTCCTGGATGGTGTCGAGCTTCCTGAGTGTTGTTGGAGCTGCAATCATGCAGGCAAGTAGAGAGTATTCCATCACACTCCTTACGTGTGCCTTGTAGATGGTGGAAAGGCTTTGGGGAGTCAGGAGGTGAGACACTCGCCGCAGAATACCCAGCCTCTGACCTGCTCTTGTTGCCACAGTATTTATGTGGCTGGTCCAGTTAAGTTTCTGGTCAATGGTGACCCCCCAGGATGTTGATGGTGGGAGATTCTGCAATGATATTGCCACTAAATGTCAAGGGAAGGTGGTTAGACTCTCGCTTGTTGGAGATAGTCATTGCCTGGCACTTCTGTGGTGCGAATGCTACCTGCCACTTATCAGCCCAAGTATGAATGTCGTCCAGGTCTTGTTGCATGCGGGCATAGACTGCTTCATTATCTGAGGAGTTGTGAATGGCACTGAACACTGTGTAGTCATCAGCAAACATCCCCATTTCTGACCTTATGTTGGAGGGAAGGTCATTGATGAAGCAGCTGAAGATGGTTGGGCCTAGGACACTGTCCTGAGGAACTCCTGCGGCGATGTCCTGGGGCTGAGATGATTGACCTCCAACCACCACAACCATCTTCTTATGTGCTAGGTATGACTCCAGCCAGTGGAGAGGTTTTCCCCCGATTTCCATTGACTTCAGTTTTACTAGGGCTCCTTGATGCCACACTCGGTCAAATGCTGCCTTGATGTCAAGGGCAGTCACTCTCACCTCACTTCTGGAAATCAGCTCCTTTGTCTATGTTTGGACCAAGGCTGTAATGAGGTCTGGAGCCGATTGGTCATGACAGAACCCAAACTGAGCATCAGTGAGCAGGTTATTGGTGAGTAAGTGCCGCTTGATAGCACTGTCGACAACACCTTCCATCACTTTACTGATGATTGAGAGTAGCCTGATGGGGCGGTAATTGGCCAGATTGGATTTGTCTTGCTTTTTGTGGACAGGACATACCTGGGCAGTTTTCCACATTGTCGGATAGATGTCAGTGTTGTAGCTGTACTGGAACAGCTTGATAGAGGCACGGCTAGTTCTGGAGCACAAGTCTTCAGCACGACAGCCAGGATGTTGTCGGGGCCCACAGCCTTTGCTGTATCCAGTGTGCTCAGTCGTTTCTTGATATCACGTGGAGAATCGAATTGGCTGAGACTGGCTTCTGTGATGGTGGAGACCTCAGGAGGAGGCCGATATGGATCATCCACTCGGCACTTCTGGCTGAAGATGGTTGATTAGCAATGTGGTGCGAGCAGCTTCCGAGGTTGCAGAAATGACCTGCAAACTGCTGACAGCTAAATCTCTGCACAAAAAGGAGTCAGCAAGAGCCTTTCCATTAGGCAAGTAATCAGGTGTAATGGGGGAGCATTTATGTGTTTTTCCCAGCTGTCACTTAATGGACTCGCACAATGGCCACTGAGCTTCCACCTCACCTTCACAGGCGAGGTTCCCAAGGTGCATGACTCCTGTGCTCCTGAAGTTAAAGCCAAAGCTGCTGTTAAAAAGCCTCTTAAGGGTCTCTCAACAAGCATTTAAGTACTTGAATGAGGTCTCCCTCCTCTCCCGAGTGGGTCCATGGCGTGCTGGGAAACGCCCCCGAGTTAAATGCGGAAGTTGGCGATTTCGGCGATTTTTACTGCTGAACCACCCCAAACCCACACGCTTGGGACTGGAAAAATTCCGGTCAGTGAGAGAGTGTAAACACCTCATATTGATGAAGATCATAAAGCGCTCAGCGAGAAGGCACCAGGGAGCAGTCACACTGAAAGTGCTGAGGTGAGGAATAATTGCACAACAGCATTGGGATCGGATACATTTTACATTTTCCTTTAGTTATGCTTTCCTGCATTGGAAATCAATGAAAATGTGTTTACTTCATGCAAAAACACATAAAAGTACTACTATTAAAAAGTGATCACATGATTAATCCGCTGCAAATTTAAGGTTAGCCTAGTTGTTTTGGTACTAGACTAGCAATCCGGAGATTGTGAATTCACAATGGCAAGTTACGAAACTGAATTCAATATTTGTGAGCTAGTACCAGGAAAAATAATCAGAATATTAGCACAGCAGAATGTGAGCAGAGAGTCAGAGAACAGTATTCCTACCTTGACAACTAACTTTACCTGAGGAAGGGGCGACAGCTCCGAAAGCTTGTAATTTTAAATAAATCTGTTGGACTATAACCTGGTGTTGTGCGACTTCTCATTTTTGTCCACCCCAGTCCAACGCCGGCATCTCCGCATCATGAACTCTAGTGAGGTCATTGAATGTTTTCCGGCATTACAGCCATGTCCTGGGACCTAAGCTCCTGGCATGCACTTGCTCTGCCACCTTTACCCACTGGTGATGGAGTTCCTGGCCCCTGGGGGTAGAGAATCTCCCTCCTCCAATCCACTGCCTACACCAGGGCCTCCAAGGCAGCATCAGGGAATCAAGGGATTTGGGGATCGGGCGGAAAAGTGGAGTTGAGGTCTTATTTAATGACGGAGCAGGCTCGAAGGGCCTGCTCCTATTTCTTATGTTCTTATCAGAGAACCTCAGTACTTGTTGCAGCCATTTCTGTATTGATAAGAGTTTTCTTCCTTCTGCAACCAGAATGCACCTCCCCTTTAAGAGGTGCTGGCTGCCTTTAAGTGGCATCAGATACACACAATATCCAGCCCCCCAAACAGGCGTGCGGCTAATGAATAGTGCGGGTAGTGCTGGCTGCACACCTGAATGATGATAATGAGCAGCAGCATGAATAATGCATGCTGCCTGCAACAACACTAACAGGAGCGTGTCGTGCGCACCCTGCCCCCTGCGCACTTGGTTTTTGGCATGATCGAATTTCTAAGTCAACGTCTCATTTCCACCTGAAAACATTCTCCATCATGTAGTGTGGCACTATCAATGTGCTAAGTTGGCAGACTAAAAGCCAGTCTAGCAGCCCAAAACTGGGCATCCATGAGGCACTGTGGGCCATCAGGAGCAAGAGAATTGTATGCCACCACAATCTGTAACCTCATGGCCCAGCACATCCCTCACTTCTCAATAACCGTCAAGTCACAAGACCAATCCTGGTTCAATGGGGATGGTAGAAAGGCATTCCAGGAAAAGTACCAGGCATGTAGAATGAGATATGAACCTAGTGAAGTGACATCCCAGAGCTCCCTGCATGCTAACACCATAAGGAGTAGACTATAGATGGAGCTGAGTGGTCCCACAACCAATGGATCAGATGAAAGCTCTGTGACCCTACCACATCTAGTCGAGAATGGTGGTTCGTAACTACACCACTAAAAAGGAGGACGAGACTCCATGAACATGGGTGGAGCCCAACACACAAGAGACAAGGCTGAACTATTTGCAAATGTCCTCAGCCAAAAGTGCCAAGTGGATGATCCTACTCAGCCTCCTCCTGAGGTCCCCATCATCATAGATGCCAGCGTCCAGCCAATTTGGTACTCTGCACATGACATTAAGAAGCAGCTGAGTGCACTAGACACAGCAAAGGCTTTAGAGCCTTACTACATCCCAGCTGTTCTACTGAAGACCTAAGCACCAGAGTTTGTACCTCCTCTAGCCAAGCTGTTCCAGTACAGCTATGACACTGGCATCCTATTCACAAAAAAACAGGATAAATCTAACCTGGCCAATTGCGCCCTAACAGACTTCTCCCAATCATCAATAAAGAAGGAGTCATCAATAGTGCCATCAAATGACACCTATTTACCAATAATCTACTGACTGATGCTGAGTTCAGGTTCCACCAGAACGACTGAACTCCAGACCACTGTTCCCTGTTAGCTGTGCAGCCACACTTCAGGGAACCTATGCAGCCGGCTTGCCGTCTTTTCAATGTAAAAACCGCGCATGCGCATTATTTTGAATGGTCCGCGCAGCGCAAAAAAAAAGTACAGGGAACATTGCTCTAAACTTCTTCAGAGTCTTCATCCAGACATGGTTATAAGAGTTGAGTCTAGAGGAAAAGTGAGGGAAGCTGCCCTCTACATGAAGGCAAAATTTGACCAAGTATGGCACAAAGGAAGCCCAGCAAACCTGTGGTCAGTGAGGGTCAAAGGAAAAACCCTTTGGCTGGAGTCATAGCTATCATAAAGGAAGATGGTTATCAGAGGCCAATTGCAGCCCAGCATATCACTCAGGAAAGTACCCTCGGCCCAACTATCTTCAGCTGCTTCATCGATAATCTTCATTGCACCATAAAGTCAGGATTAGGGCTGTTCAGCTCCATTCACAACTCTTCCAATAATGAAGAAGCCGATACCAGCCTACAGCAGGTCTTGGAAAACATCCAGGCTTAGATTGACAGGTGTCAGGTAACATTGCTACCACATTAGTGCCAGGTAATGACCATCTTAATAAAAGCGAAAGCCCAGCCATCAGTTTTCTTCTCCTGAGCCAAAAGCACTGATGCCAATGGTAGTATTCTGATGTAATCAACATAGATCAAGGTTTGAACCAAGATTTTTAAGGGTGAACCATTCACTGGAAAAACTCACTGAGCAATCATGTTACGCTGTGCACCTTCTTAATAATCATTCTGACGCATTAGACAGTAAATTGCACTTTTTTTCAATTATCCATGTTTGCTGACAGTGTGGACACAGCTCCACCCATTTAAGAACATAAGAAGAACATAGGAAATAAGAGCAGGAGTAGGCTTTAGGGCCCCTCGGGTCTATCCACCATTCAATAAGATCATGGCTGATTTTCTACATCAACTCCACTTTCCCGCCCGATCTCCATATCCCTTGATTCCCTTAGGCCGCGATTTTGTCGGCGCTCAGAGTACGGGTTTGGAGGCGGGTCCGCTGTCAAAATTGAAATGATTGACAGGGGGTTGGGAAACTGCTCCAAACCCGCCTCCATGTAAGTTTCCAAAGTGTCGGGTCTGCGATTTCAGAACAGACCCGACACCAAGCGGCGGGGGAGGCATTTAAGATAGTTAAATGCTTGTTAAACACTTGTTAACTACTATTTTGCCAGCCTATTTCTATTTTACCACTTTTTTAACGGGGTTCATGTCATTCAGAGATCACATCAGGTAAGTAGGTCGGGTTCTCTAGGTCTCCCCATTGCTGTGAATAGGTGACAGCTGCAAAGGTGGTATGAAAGCTACCATTTCACAGCTGGTCACGTTCCAATGTCAGGAGCTTGAGCCTTCAGGACTTGGAAGACACTACTGAGCTTTATGCAGTTTGGAAGTGTTTGGAGTAAACTTTCTATCCACTGTCACCTCCTTGGAGCAAACTCTCTCACCAGTGACAGATCGCTTCTGTCATCTCAACTTCAGCTGCCATCTATTCCAGCAACATCGGTGCCCTTGAAAAAATCTCACCTTAGTCCTCTGAATCCCTCCATGATCAGCCCCAGCACCAACATCACCAGGCACAGTAGGTTGAGGGTGAGTGTGAGGGGTAGCTAGTGAGATGGGGAAGTGATAATGTAGATAGAGAGGGATGGGTGGAGGTGCAAGGTAAGTTGGTGTGAGTAAAAATGTGCAGGAGTAGGGTAGGGAAGGCAGAGTGATGTGGATGTGATGAGTGGCACAGCAGGATGAGGTTGAGTGTGGCTTGGCAGCAACATTTCATGATCTGCTCAGATCATTGAAAGGTTTGCGCCACTGGCAGCCTGGTCCTCCTGACGACATCCCTGCTTGTGCCCTCCTGTGCAATGTGCAACCAGGCTGCGTTGATCTCCTGGGGAGGTCTCTTCCACCTATGGGAAGGGAAGAGAGCCTCCCTGCGTGCTGTGACTCCCTCCATAAGCATATGGAGGGAGTAATGGGAGAGCCTGGGTGCAGCCGTGCACCTTTGTGCAGTGCTTGTCAGTATTTGCAGCACCTCAATGCTGTAGAATACTGACAACAGAACTGTCAAAATCAATTTGGACATGGCCCCTTTAAGGAAACCGGCTGATGATGCATCATCAAATGACGTCATCAGACCCGCTTCCTATTAATTGGCCGGGAACCTTGCAGGGCGGGCTCAACAAGCCCAATCAACAAAAAATCACTTGGAGAGTGCGGGCTGCAGTAGGCAGCGGGCTGGGACCGCGACACCGACCACGGCCGCCCCGAACCTGCTTCGGTCGGCAAAATTGCAGCCTTAGTGCCCAAAAATCTATTGATCTCAGTCTTGAATATACTCAATGACTGAGCATCCGCAGTCCTCTGGGGCAGAGAATTCAAAGATTCACAACCCTCTGAGTGAAGAAATCTCTCCTCATCTCAGTCCTAAATGGCCAAACCTTATCCTGAGACTGTGACCCCTGGTTCTAGACTCTCCAACCAGGGGAAACAGCCCTGCTAACACATATACAAGCATTGCATGTGCATTTTCTGTAAATTACCATCATGTATGTGACTGGCTGGTTAGGGCACAGGACAATCGTGTACCTGAGGACATTGCCCTGTGTGACATGCCAAGGAACTGAACAAGTTTATTTTACAACACACCTGCCAGGCATACTCGATGTTAATCACAGAGCTAGTGTTTAGCCCAAGATCTGAGGGGACAAACGGATAGATTTAATATGAACATCTAAGTTCCTCTCCAAGTCACACACCATCCTGACTTGGAAATATATCACTGTTTCTTCATTGTTGCTGGGGCAAAATCCTGAAACTCCCTATCGAACAGCACTGTGGGAGCACCTTCACCACACGGACTGCAGCGGTTCAGGAAGAAGGCGGCTCACCACCACCTTCTCAGGGCAACTAGGGATGGGCAATAAATGCCAGCACTGCCAGCGACACCCACATCCCAAAAATAAAAAATAAATGTTGAAAGCTATGGTGGCAATTCACTGCAGAAAGGATTATATTTGAAGAAAGCTGGAAAGGAAATTCCATGCTTTAAGATTCAGCTCACTGACATCAGCTGATAGATGGAGATTCTGTCTTCCTCATGTTGATGTGTTTTATAGCAGATTGTTTATGAGCCCTGCCACAGGAAAGCTTGTCTCCCACTGTAAATCTAACACAGTTTATTTCTCACTTCCTCACTCACGTACACAGCCTGTCTCTCCTTTTTCACAGCTGTTAACATTTGTAACATGTTTTATATTATTACTGTGGCACAGTGCCGGCTCACTGAAGGACCTTCGCTTTCTCACAGCCCATTTTCTGAGATATTATGGCGTCAGACCAATATTTTTATTCATACCACAAGAATGGCCTCATTAAATATACTCTGCAAGTACCTGCACAGTACAATCAGGAGCCCAGATATCCGTCCTGAAATCCACATAAAATCGTCTTAATCTGGGAAGGCAGGACTTGGGTAAGTCAGGTCGTCACCCCTTTATCTATCTGCCAGAATTAGTGAAGAATTTGGGTTTGTGCATAATGGAACCATGCACCCTACTGGGCTCAAGGGATGTGTCCCTTGAATCTGGCTTTGCTAAGGGTGTTGGCGGGATTTGAAATTTAAGAGGACGAGGTGCAAAGGACAGGCAGGTGAAGGTTCCCCCATTGAGGATCTGCAGCTGGTACCGTTGAGAGTAAATTCAGGGTCCATATGTCTATGACATAAATTAATTGCTTAAATTATATTTATGTTGACATTGTTCCTTCTATGCTTCAAAGACACTGTCCTACATGCTCTTTCTCATCTCTACATCCCCACAGTGGAAACATCAAGACCCCTTGCACAGTCTCCAACTCTAATTCATTCTTTCCCAGGACTTCAAATGACCCCAAGAACCTCCAAACGCTGGAACTCCTTACTTCCCTCAGTGTCCCCTTCCTCCAACATCTACAGGCTTTCAATACCATCGAACACCATCGAATGACTACTTGATCACTTCATATATACCAACGTAGAAAATCAGCAAAAGCTGATTTCAAAAATTATAATGCAAAAATAGACAAAATAGGTTACACACTTTGGAACCAAAATGCATCACTCCAGATAAGTGAGAGGTGATGGGTCTGCCTACTTCTCACTTTACAAAGGCACACGTCTCCCTTTGTCCATGGCTGGTGCTACTACCTTTCATTCTGCGAGCGCACTGCATGGCCCAATGCCCCAAAGTGCTACCCCTGACCCTCGTATCAAATGCAAATAAGGCTCTTCTCGTTGTAATACTACTATTTTGGCACAAAAAAACTTTATTAACACAATTGAGTTACGTAAAGGAAGATAAAGGACCCAGATGTGAGCCTTTATTTTTTAACAGGCCTGATTCCTGATAGTTTTTGCAGTGAGCTTATGTCGCATGGACCCCATCGCTGGGGCCACATTTGCCCATCAGGGGGCTGGTGTGTCTCAGCTTACTCAGCGTTCCGGCCAGGTTAGCAGGGTCTATATTCTCTGGAGTTTAGAAGAATGAGAGGTGATCTCATTGAAACGTATAACATTTTTAAAGGGCTTGACAGGGTAGATGCTGAGAGGTTGTTTCCCCTGGTTGGAGAGTCTAGAACTAGGCGGCATAATCTCAGGATAAGGGGTCGACCGTTTAGGACGGAGATGAGGAAAGAATTCTTCACTCAGAGGGTGGTGAATCTTTGGAATTCTCTGCCTCAGAGGGCTGTGGATGCTCAGTCGTTGAGTATATTCAAGGCTGAGATCGATTAATTTTTGGGCACTAAGGGAATCAAGGGATATGGGGATAGGGCGGGAAAATGAAGTTCAGCCGTGATCTTACTGAATGGCGGAGCAGGCTCAAACATAGAAACATAGAATCTAGGAGCAGGAGTAGGTCACTCGGCCCGTGTGCCTGCTCCACCATTCAATACGATCATGGCTGATCATCCAAATCCAGTACCCTGTCCCTGCTTTAATCCCCACAGTACACACATCCCACCCTACCCCCGTAACCCCACATATTTAATCCCCCCCTAACACTAAGGGTCAATTTATCATAGCCAAATCAACCTAACCCGCACATTTTTGGACTGTGGGAGGAAACCGGAGCACCCGGAGGAAACCCACGCAGACACGGGGAGAATGTGCAAACTCCACACAGACAGTCACCCAAGGTCAGATTCGAACCTGGGTCCCTGGCGCTGTGAGGCACCAGTGCTAACCACTATGCCACCGTGTTGCCCTCAAGAGGCCCTATGGCCCTATGGCTTAATGCTCTTATGAAAGATAGAATGACTTGCATTTATAAAGTGCTTTTCATGATCTCAGGACGTCTCACAGCCAATGAAGTACTTTTGAAATGTAGTCACTGTTGTAACATTGGAAATGCAGCCGTTTTGCGCATAGCTAGGTCCCACAAACAGTAATGATCTGAATGACTAGGTCCCACAAACAGTAATGATCTGAATGACTAGGTCATTTTTTTTGAAGTGATGTTGGCTGAGGGATAAATATTGGCCAGGACACCAGGAGAACTCCTCTGCTCTTCTTCAAATAGTGCCATGGATCTTTTACATCCACCTGAGTTGTGCCTCGATTTAACATCTCATCTGAAAAGCAGCACCACTGACAGTGCAGCACTCACTCAGTAGTGCACTGGAGTGTCAGCCTGAATTGTGTGCTCAGGTCTCATGGAGTAGGGCTTGAACCCACGACCTTCTGACTCAGAGGCGAGAGTGCCACCCACTGAGCCAAGGAAGTCCTGGTTTAGGGAGTCCCCGCTCCCGATGACATTTAGCTTGTAAGCAACAGGTGGAGGTTCTGCCCCTTATACGGCAAATCATAAACTCCCAGACATAACGAAACTTTGGTGTAACTGGGTGTCCGATGTTTCCCGGGGTTCTGCCCCTCTCCTGCCGGAGTTACAGCAGGAGATCAGTGGAATCACAAGGAATACTAGCCCCTTTGCGTTGAGTGAAGCTAAAAGTGCTGTGCATGGACACAAACGGTGTTTTGTAACGGGCCTATGTCTCTTGAGAATTTTCTTCCATACTATTGAAACTGGGGAGGAAGTTTTAACCCACCCCACCTGGCATGTGCACAGTTAGAATCGCTGTGCAAAAACCTAGCACCCTGCTTCCACCCACTGCCAACTTAACTGGGCCTTGTTTTTTTGGCGGCTGAGGTGACTCAGGCAGCAGCCCTCATTAACACATGCTCAGTGAACCCTGGTGGGGAAGTAGAGAAGGCCCTCTGAGGTAAGTCAGAAACTTTCCTACTGGTGCCTAAAGGAGCAGGAGTGCTCGTCCGGGCCCCACAGGAAAGTTTGGGCCTCTGCTGCCCGAGTTCCCCCTCTTCCCAACCGTAAAATGGCCCCGATCCTCACTGCAACTTACCCTGGTGCTGGCAGCCGTTCTCCAGGCCCAAAGCTAAATTGTTTGCAACCTTGCCATCTAATTTGATGCCAAGCTGAGCTTCCGACCCCATATGCTCTCCATCTTCCACCTCCGTAACATTGTACAGCTCTGCTCCTGCCTCAGCCTGTCCGCTGTTGGAACTTTCTTCCATCTCTATGTTATCTCCAGATGCTCACCTGACTGGCCTCCCATCCTCCACCCTGTGTAACAACAACAACTTCAATTCTGCTGCTCTTAACCTATCCTGCCCCAAGTCCCGCTAATCCATCCTTCCTGTCCTTGCTGAACTACATTGGCTCCTGGTCCTTCTATGCCTCCAACTTAAAATTCTCATCCTTGTGTTTAAATCCCTCCATGGCCTCAGCTCTCTCTATCTCTGTAACCTCCTGCAGTGCTACAATCCCGCCCCCTCAGAACTCTCTGTTCTTTCGACTTTGACCATACATACATCCTTCCTTTCGTACCACCATTGGCGGCCATACCTTCAGTCGATTAGGCCCCTTTGCCTCTCTTCCACCCTCTCCTCCTTTAAGACCCTCCTTAAAACCCACTCCTCTGACAAAGTTTTTTTCATCCTCCTT
The DNA here is from genome assembly GCA_030390025.1 of Squalus acanthias. Taxonomy (NCBI): domain Eukaryota; kingdom Metazoa; phylum Chordata; class Chondrichthyes; order Squaliformes; family Squalidae; genus Squalus; species Squalus acanthias. The sequence goes on along the minus strand of CM059441.1, from coordinate 46,724,276 downwards.
TGGCTGAGCATCCATTTTTAGCTGACACCTCGGTGAAATACCTTGGGACATTTTCGTACGTTAAATGTACGTTGTTGTTGTTAAAGGCCCTTCTTATAATTTTGGGGGGTTTCTTTAACTGCTGGCACTTCAGCTTTCAACAGCCTTTAAGCCAGTTGTCATTATTTATTTATTTATTTTTGCCCAAACTCCCTTTAATGGCACCAAAGGGTTGGACGGTCATGATCATCCGAATTGATGTGTTTGGAGAAAGAGGAGGAGCTACAGAAGGATGCCAGGCTCCCCAAGAGGTGCCTTGTGCCTTCCCACCAACACCTATACCCCCACAGAGAAGGTAACATATGTATCTTCAACAGACATTGGCCGGGAATCTCCTCAGAGCTGATCCCGATGCAGCACTGTAACTTAATGGAAGTGCTGTGGAAAACATTGCTGATGAAATTAGAATTGATTTATGCCTGAAAACAAAAGTCAGCCCCAGTGAACACTGGCACATTGTGATAGGGCACGGATCACACCTGCAATTGTCCACAGGATGAATTACAGCTCAGCCATGAGTGGAGACCAGGTGGAGACCAGGGGGGAAAAATTGGGTTGCTTTGCGCCTCCCGTTAGCGGCCCCGGGGGGTGCTAACAGGGCGCAAAGCCCCTAGCGCTCGGGCGCGGCACCGCTAATGCCTCCCGCAAAATTCAGCGGGAGGTTAGCGATGGTGGTAGCTGGTAGCGCCCTGCGGTGCTGCGCCGCCGGCGATGACATCATCACCGTGACCAATATGTTCTTGGCCCAACTGGGAAGGAGGCATTGCTGGATCTGGTTATGGGGAATGAGATGGGCCAGGTTGACCAAGTGTCTGTGGGAGAACACTTGTGTACAAGTGATCATCGTCCTCGTACATGAAACACAAAAAGTTAGCATGCAGGTACAGCAAATAATTAGGAAGGCAAATGGAATATTGGTCTTTATAGCAAGGGGGATAGAGTATAAAAGTAGGGAAGTCTTGCTACAACTGTACAGGGCATTGGTGAGACCACACCTGGAGTACTGCGTACAGTTTTGGTCTCCTTATTTAAGGAAGGATATACTTGCATTGGAGGCAGTTCAGAGAAGGTTCACTAGGTTGATTCCTGAGATGAAGGGGTTGTCTTATGAGGAAGGATGTTCCCAATGGCCGGGGAGTCCAAAACCAGGGGTCACCGTCTAAGGATAAGGGGTAAGCCATTTAGGACTGAGATGAGGAGGAATTTCTTCACCCAGAGAGTGGTGAACCTGTGGAATTCTCTACCACAGAAGGCAGTAGAGGCCAATTCATTAAATATATTCAAGAAGGAGTTAGATATATTTCTTAAAACTAAAGGGATCAAGGGATATGGAGAGAAGTCAGGGACAGGGTACTGAATTTGGATGATCAGCCATGATCTCATTGAATGGCGGAGCAGGCGCGAGGGGCTGAATGGCCTACTCCTGCTCCTATCTTCTATGTCTATGTCTATGAAAGGTTGAGCAGGTTGGGCCTATACTCATTGGAGTTTAGAAGAATGAGAGGGTATCTTATTGAAACAAATAAGATTCTGAGGGGGCTCGACAGGGTAGATGCAGAGAGGATGTTTCCCCTCGTGGGGGAATCTAGAACTAGGGGGCATAGTTTCAGAATAAGGGGGCACCCTTTTAAATCGGAAATGAGGAGGAATTTCTTCTCTCAGAGGGTCGTGAATCTTTGGAATTCTCTACCCCAGAGAGCTGTGGAGGCTGGGTCATTGAATATATTTAAGGTGGAGATAGACAGATATTTGAGCTACAGAGGAGTCAAGGGTTATGGGGAGCGGACAGGAAAGTGGAGTTGAGGCCAAGATCAGATCAGCCATGATCTTATTGAATGGCGGAGCAGGCTCGAGGGGCCGAATGGCGGAGCAGGCTCGAGGGGCCGAATGGCGGAGCAGGCTCGAGGGGCCGAATGGCGGAGCAGGCTCGAGGGGCCGAATGGCGGAGCAGGCTCGAGGGGCCGAATGACCTACACCTGCTCCTATTTCTTATGTTCTTATGTGTGCAGCTCCCAGCTTGTGCCCCAGCCGCAAACTTGCCTTGCGTCCCCTGACCTATCACCGGACGATATGTCCAACCGGTTCAGGGGACGTTTAGGCAGCAGCCGCGGCGCAAATTAAAGGTCAGGTGCCGCGCAGCCATTTTTTTTTGGCCGACTGCCAGCACCTGCTCCTTCTTACCTCTGTATGCGGAGTTTTCCCGGCACCCCGCTCCCCAGTGGTCCAGCAGGGCCCCGGTGCGTGCAGCACTCAGCCCCTCCCCTTTAATCGGTGGAGGAGGCCTGCAATGATGCGGCGCTACGTGCCGACGCGCTAGGCGCTGTTGCACGTAGCGGCATGAAATTCACTGGTAGCCCCCCAAGAAGGAGAGGGAGTGCTTTCCAGCAGCGCCCTGCCTCCTGCTTGGGGCGCTACTACTGAATTTATGGCGCGGGGCAGTAACTTTTTCGGGGCACTAAAATTAGCGCCCCAGCGACATTAGCGCCCCAAAGGGGGTGCAACCGAATTTTTCCCCCCAGGTACCTACAACATGGATGGGTGTTTGATCAGCTGTAGACTTAATCTGGACTTACTGACAACAAGTTGTTTTAGTTTTGCCTGATAAAACACAGATAGGGGAGACTGGATAGGCACTTGAGGGAAATAAACTTGCAGGGCTACGGGGATAGAACGGGGGAATGGGACTGACTGGATTGCTCTACAGAGAGCCGGCACGGACTCGATGGGCCGAATGACCTCCTTCTGTGCCGTTATGACTCTATGAAAGATGAACTTTTTTAACTTTATACAACCTCTTAGATCCTCAAATTTTTTAATGTATACATTGTAGCAGCTGTTTTATCGGTACACCACAGTGGAAACTCATTCATCCCAATTAACCAATTATCCTGCCTAACAGAAGTCACAGCTGACAGCTCTGTTTGTCAACCTCCCAACTCAGTGATCTCCTCAGCATAGCATTATTTGAGTCGACCGCCATGACAGACAGCCCCGAGCCATTGTGTAGCTGTGGGCAGGTAGGGAGTGTCTGGTCATGATGCTCCAGCTATCATGAGTGAGGGGTAGGCTTGATGGATCAGCTCGTCTTTTCCTGCCGTCATTTTCTTATGTTCTACCAGCATGCAAACTGAGCCAAGTCTTGATACAATTTTGTGCTTTGTTTGCACCTGAAATGCTGGCTGACTGAAATGCCAGTTGACCAGGAAGTTTACTGAGTCCGAGAGGTGCACAAACAGGACAGACTGTTATAAGACTCAGCTCTGTTTACGTACCACTGGAATAGCTGAGTCTCACAGCTAACTGTTCTGCTTGTGTGACTCAGTGATATTCCCAGCCTACTAGTATTTCAGACAGCTGTGACACACAGCTGTTCGACCAGTGCACTAAGCTGAATCTTACTCAACAGCAGTCATCTAACTGACTGAATGGGAACTGGCCTAATGGAGGCCTTTTCTGGAATAAAATCTGAAAATGCTGGAAATACTCAGCAGGTCAGGTGGCATCTGTGGAGAGAGAAACAGAAGAGTAAACGTTTCAGGTCGATGACCTTTTGTCAGAACCTTTTCTGCCTCCAGTTTGACCCCATGCACCTACATTTGTGGGCCTCTTTAATGTTCCTCGCCGCCTCTTCGGGTGCCACAGTGGCAGTCCCACTACAGTGCCACTTGATTCTCCTGATTGGCAGTGGTTGGCTCCCTCTTGGTGGCGGGTATGCCACCAGGAGCTCACTCTGCTTGCTAAGTGACCCTCAACCCAGAATAATGGATTGGGGTCGACGGAAACAGAGGGATGGGCGTACATCTTGCCCTGCCACTACTCCACTCCAAAGAGGGGAATTCAGCCTGAGGTGCCTTTGCTACAGGTGGCGTAGCTCTGCCTTGCTGACCCATAGCAAGTTGTGCCAGTGTTTTGGGTTATTGGCTGGTAGACGGGCCAAGGCCCTCAGATATGATCTTTTTTTATTCATTCATGAGATGTGGGCATTGTTGGCAAGACCAGCGTTTATTGTCCATCCGTAATTGCCCTTGAGAAGGTGGTGGTGAGCCGCTGCCTTGAACCGCTGCAGTCCGTGTGGTGAAGGTACTCCCACAGTGCTGTTAGAGTTCCAGGATTTTGACCCAGCGACGATGAAGGAACGGTGATATATTTCCAAGTCAGGATGGTGTGTAACTTGATGGGGAACTTGGAGGTGGTGGTGTTCCCATGCACTTGCTGCCCTTGTCCTTCTAGGTGGAAGAGGTCGCGGGTTTGGGAGGTGCTGCCGAAGAAGCCTTGGCGAGTTGCTGCAGTGCATCTTGTAGATGGTACACACTGCAGACACAGTACACCGGTGGTGGAGGGAGTGAATCTTGGGCCTGCTGATCTCCCTGACCTCTGCCTCAACTATGAAATATTGTATTGGAGGCAGTTTAAACAAACTTACCTTGAGGAATAAAAAGAAAGCACCATTTTTTTATTTCCAAAAAAGAAATATTAATTAAAATATCAGAAATATGGAAAAAGTATGCAACAAAAATACGCTACTAAAAAGATTACAAAGAAAACATACAAAGGCAGGTTAAGAATTCCTTCACCGATGGAGATTTTCTTGCTTCCATTCCAATTGAGCACAGAGAGAAAGAGCAGCCCAGCAGAACTACCAGTGAAACAAAATATAACATGCTGCAGACACTGGAAATCTGAAACAGAAACTGCTGGAAACACTCACTCGGTCAGGGAGCATATGTGGAGAAAGGAATAAAAGGCCTACCATCGAATTCTGCTAGGTGTTCATTTCAAAGCGTTTGCAGAAATCTGGGGTCTTAATGAGACTCGTGCGTGAAACGGGTGCAAGCACTTCAGTTCACTGAAAATAGAAGTGCGCCAAATTGCAGGCCTGTTAGAATTTAGCTCAGTGTCTGCTCGCCCAGTTGAGCAGACCCTCTGAGTCAGCAGCTCACCTGCTCAGCAAACGCACGATCGTGCTGAATCAGCCCTGCACCGTCCTCACTGGCACTGTGCACTTCATCATATGCAGCACATTACTGCTGCTTTGTTTGATGTTCATATTTCTATGGTAAACCATGTTATATTAATTAAAAGAAAAAACTGAAAAATAAATAAATATTAATCAGTAGTCTAAAAAATTGGAAGCAATACAAACAAAGGAGACAAAAATCTCCAAATTTATTACAAAAGAAACTTGTTTACACTTATTCCCAAAATACATTTTCTTTGACAAATTTTAAACTTAAATTGAACTTTGTAAATAGTTCAAATTATTAAACCATAAATTGTAGTCAGTCAGGACTTGTGGGAGTCATAAGAGCGCGAGAGAGTCTCTGGTCCCCATTGTGTGCTGGTAGTTCAGTGTTTATTTATACAGACTCATAAACACTTACAGTTCCCAGGACGCCGGTTTGTGAGAGGACCAAGGCTGGGTCTGTTCCTTGCTGGTAGCATTGCAGCATTACGTGATTTGGTGGTCATGCAATTTTTCTCCTAAAATTGGCAGTACTAAGTTTACCGCCAGATTGGTTTTGCACAATCCGCTAAACACAAGCACTGTTCTAGCGGAGCCACTTGCGGCTGTATGGTGGTATGTCTGCCACCCACGCAATTATCCATCACTAATTACAATGTTCATTTGTGATGGATTTTAGACAATTAAGGACATCTTTCACCACTCATTGGCAGAGATTTTGCGGGGGTCAGTGGGCGGGATCGGTGGCGGGTTGGGTGGGAAAATGTTTTTTTTTGACAGCGGGTCAGAAACTCGCTGTCAACCCGCCGCAACGCGCCTTTCCCAATGTTGGGTCTGTCAGCGCTGAGCAGACCCGACCGGCAGTGGCGGGGGACCCAATTGAAATCATTAGCATTTAGTTGACAGATGCTTAACAGGCTTTTTAAACTTACTTTTTGACTTTAACTGCATGGCCATGGGAACCACGCTGTTCGGTGACCACGTCTGTCAACCTGAGGCAGGAGTTCAGTGGCCATTGCTCCAGCTGATTACTTGACAGCTTCAAATGTACAGTAAAAGCTCCCACCTGACAGATCATCACTTTCTTCAGCCACAAGCTGTTTCTCAGTCCATTTCCAGCACAGATTCTGCAGGCTTTCCACTTTCCACTCTCCATCCACTCTCACCTCATTGGAAGAACTCTCTCACCATTGACAGAATGCTTCTGTCATCTCTACTTCACCTGCCATCTATTCCATCAACATGGGTGCCCTTTATACTGTCTCACCTTGGTCCTCGGAATCCGGCCATGATCAGCCCCAACATCAGCAGCACCAGGCACACCAGCAGCACCAACAACACCACCAACCTTCTCCACAATCACCTGATGCTGCACAGGACAGAGGGCATCAGCACCCGACCACATTGCTGCCCGGGAGGCCAGGGATGGTCTCATCATGGCCAGATTTACTTCACTTGACGCTGTACACCCTGGCTGCCACATGATGTGCCAGGTTGGCACCACCTCACACCAACACCATAAAGCGTCCCTACAATGTCCAAGCCATTCCTTTCACACTCACCACCATTGCAGGGGGTACCATTATGTCTCACCATTCACTGCAACTCACGAAGCCACTTCCAAAGGTACACACAAATCTGTCCAGGAACAGAAAGTGTTGAAAATAAAGGTTTCAATGTTTGACACCACAGTAACAGAAACTTTACATGAACATTGGATAAAACACCCAAGTGCCTACCCTTGTGTGTTGTTAGTTGGTATGATGGCACTAGGATGAGGGTGAGTGTGAGGGGTGGCTACTGAGATGGGGAAGTGATAATGTAGATAGAGAGGGATGGGTGGAGGTGCAAGGTAAGTTGGTGTAAGGATGTGCAGGAGTAGGGTAGGGAAGGCAGAGTGATGGGGATGTAATGAGAAGCCCAGCAGGATGAAGGTGTGTGTGGCTTTGTACTAACGTTTCGTGATCTAATGAGATCATTGAAACATTTGCGTCACTGCACCCAGGTCGCCCTGACCACATCCCTGTTTGTGACCTCCTGTGTAATGTGCAACCAGGCTGTGTTGGTCTCCTGGGGAGGTCTTTTCCACCCATGGGAAGGGAAAAGGACCTCCCTGCGTGCTGTGACTCCATCCATAAGCATATGTGCAGTGCTTGTCAGTGTTTGCAGCACTTCAGTGCTGTAGAACATTGACAGCACAAATGTCAAAATTAATGTGGCCAGGGTCCCTTTAAGGAAACCAGCTCAAGACACTTCATGAATGACATCACCAGATCCGCTCCATCTCATTGGGCCGGGTAACGTGCTGGGCGGGCTTAACAAGCCCCATTAAGGTAAGTTAATTTTCAGCAGCGGGATGGAGCCAGCAGCAGGGCCGCGACCCGTTACAGACACCGCCCGCATCGGACCCGCCAATGTAAGCAAAATCTCGGCCATTATTTCTGAATGGACATACATTTTAGATGTATATACTGGTCATCAGGGAGATTTGTATCTCTCAGGTTATGGCAGATCTTTGTGGCTCAGCGTTGCCATTCTGATTGGAATCAAATTGGATCTTCCTGCAAATAGATTAAAGTGGGAGGAGGCTCGTGTGGAGTACAAACACTCGAATAGACCAGATGGGCCAAATGGCCTGTAATTCTGGGTCTGGTACAAAAACATTATCCAACAGATTTCCTGTCGTTAACACGTTAGCAAGTCAGGGCGATAGGAATGCCTTGCACCGTTAAGGCAGTGCAAGATCAATTGTATTAGACAAGGTGGGGAATTTAAAAATATGTTTTAATTTTTATTTTTCACCACCAGCTCTGCTATGTTGCAGGAAGCAGGGGACCCAGCAGTGGCGCAAATACGGCAGATCTCCCAGGATCAGTGCTCATTGAGGCGGGCAATCACAAAACTTCCTCCACCACCACTCCAGTGGGATTCCTATCAGATCAGAAGATCCAATCCCCCGTGTTATGTACTGAAAAATCTGGTGTAAAAGTTCATGTGACTTTGTCCTCTAAATATGTCATCGAAATATTGAGAAGTGACTTGTGGCCTGAGTAGCAGCTTTCAATAGAGAAGTGTCCTGTATGCAGGTGTGATTATATATTAGATTTTGCGGCACAGAATGAATAAATCCGAATTTAAATCAAACAACTAATTATCTATAAAATGCACCGAATATTGATTCATATTTTACAAGCTGATGTCTCATGGCATTGCTCATAGGTGACCAGAAGTCTGGAACACGATTATGGGCCTAGAAATTTGTTTCGCCCAGTTTTCAAGCGGCAAATGGGCACAGGCAACGATCCCTGTGTCCGAAGACGGAGGCCTGGGGATCGGTCCGCAGGCCTCATCTAAATAATCGCGGCGAGCTGTCGGCATCTGTCCCGTCTCCACAGGCAGCTTGCCCGACTGAAGAATTGAATTTTAGGCCACTGCCAGCGAGTTAAGTCCCGGGACGGAGCGCAGAGCGGGAGAGGGGCCGATTGCAGCTGGCAGTCGCCGTCAGGGGAGCTGTGGTTCCGGGAGGAGTACTCCTGCTCCTCCTGACTCCATATCAATTTTAAATAAAAATAATCAAGCTCATCTTCTCAGTGGCAGCCGCTGGCTAGGCCGCATCCACGCCTAGAAAGCCTGAGTGGAGCAGGCCCGACACTTTCTCCGCTCAAGGCATCCCAATTACCCAGAGGGGCCCTAAAACAGGTGTTAGGCCCCTCACTAGTCTATGAAAAGGGCCCAACGCCTGTTTCAGTCGGCCTCCCCGGACGCATGGAAAATGGCCCAACCCAATTTCAGATCGGATGTTTTTCCAGCGTTCTTGGGGTACAGGGTATTGGTCCCCAAAACTGGGCCTCATTGCACCCTTTTTACACCCTTAAAACAGGCGCAAAGGTCCGGTTTCTACCCCATGATGTTTAGCGTGGCCCCATTCCGAGCTGAGAAAAGAAAGAGTAGGTGGGATGGGCCCAGGGGGACAGAGCAAGCGAGGCAAGTAGTACAGCACAGCAGGTGGGTGCAGCACTTTAAAATTAAACCATTTGACCCCAGGGGATGTACGGACTTGTTACTGATTTCAGGTACCTATTAATTTTAAAATAAACTCGCCAGTCAAGTTTTTTTTTAAATGGCAGTTTATTTTGTGGTAACAAACCTAGTTCCAACAATTTGCATTACAGTTACTACCCACAATGTTCCAAAAGACTCGCAACCTGGTCCTACGGAAATTGGCTAATCTAATTGGCACAAGTCTGAATACTGCTCGTTATTCCACTTTACTACAATGCTTATCTATGGGAGTAACATTTTTTGTTTGTACAGTCAGAATATTTAAACCACCAGATTTTTTTTTATGATTGACAAGCTTGTGCTTCCACAGAGCATGTTTGAAAGCCGCACCCACCATTGGGAGCAGAAGGTGACAACCTCAAGCTGCATTCTGGGAGCTGTCATCCAGCAGCGCGACATGGACAGAGTGACAATGGTTATTGAGAAGGCAAGATGGCAGATGAAAGCTTTCTCAAAATATATTTTGAATGATTTAATTGGTTTGATTTCTGCTCCTTGATAATTGTTGCCATGTTTCAGGATTTTCTGACCATTTTTCGACAGAAAAAGAGTTCTTTCTAATGCTAGGTTTTTAAAGCAATTTGTATACTCATAGTTTAAAAATAAAGTCGAAGGGTGGCTAATATGTTAAACAGAAATTGTTTTTCACTGCGACATAACGATAAACTATTTGTTAGTTTGTCTGGGTAATTGGAAAACACCTCACACCCAGTGTGTTGGGAATCCTTTGATTTCTGAATCACTGTGAGCAGAGAATAAGATGAGAGGCACGGGCAGCAAAAGGCAGTCTGATTTTTGGAAACAGACTGCTGAGCACAGGCAGGCAGCAAAAGGCTCTAAAAGACATGAGACTACAGGAAGAGGAAGGACAGAATGCAGTGGAATTAGTCTGTTTAGATCAAGCAAGGTGACCCCACTGAAGTGGGATAGTGTAGCGCTTTCATTACTTTTATGTTATTATGCAGAGTTAAGCTGTATCATTGAACTAAGTGAATCTGATCACAACTATTGCTCTGTACGTTCATCTTACTGTGGAATAAAGTAGCTTACCAATTCTGACCAAGCTTCACCTCATCTAGTGTTAACTCAGTCTCCCTTCAAAGACATTGAAGAAATACACATGCAAAAGACACGGATATCCAATTCAGGTCACAGAGGGATTCCATTGCTACAGCTCGGGTTCTGCTACCACACAAGGGGATATAGGGCAGTTTGAATCAACTCTCAGGGAATGTAAGATGTTTAAACCACCAATGGGAATATTTGACATCACTGACCCCAGGATTGTGCCATGGCAGACCCAATGTACTATATTGGCAGATGTTTGCTGATTCCTCGTTTGTAGTTTTCCTGCCTGCTTGTTCATTCGTCGGATTCTTACCTGCTTTCAGCAATATTTCGTACCTGCAGCATTGTTCAGCTAATAATGATTTGTTGCTTTTTTATGAATGTAAAATTTGAGCCAATCAAACATCTGTGGCAGACAATGTAACTACACTTTGCATTTGTGGCACTTTGCAGTGTGCTGGGAACATACATAGGTTACACCTGTAAACTTCAAAAATATTCCAGATTCATCAAAATCCCAGGAGCTTTGCAGCCAAACCTGTGGCTTTCCAGTGTCTTATAATCCCTGCAAAACAGCTGAATCAAACTCCTCAGCAGCAGGGATCAGCAATGTGGCACCTGGTTGGCTATCTTGTCCTTTGTAGCTGTTTCTGCCAGTCATCCATCTCTCTTTTGATTTTTGTGCCTCGATATTAACCATCCCCATGATGGGCAGGAGAGGGACGAGGAGGGGGGATGAAGGGGTTAAAATTAAAAATCGGGGAATACGTCCCCAATCTGCCGCATACGCGCCTGCCGCCATTTTAATGGCGGCGGGTTGAGAAGCGTGGGTGTGTCCAGTCTTGGAGAGGCGGGACACCTCATTATCATATTTAAATCAAGCCTCCACAGTACAATTGGGAGCCTGATTTAAATATTACAGTTGACCTGCAGGTTTCCCAGTGCTCAGGAAACCTGGCAGTAAATGGAAGGCGGGAGCTGCCGGCTCCAGCTGGTTACTGCTTTTTATACCACTCCTTGTGGGCCAGGAGGATCAGGAGTGATCCCCCAGCCCCTACATTTCCTACATTCTGGGGGTGATTTTGCCAGCCCTGGGGAGGCGGGTATGGAGGCGGGACTGCCGGGAAAATGGCAGAATTTGGGGGCGGGTGCCCAACCCGCCCCCAACCCGCCTGCATGCCATTTTCCCAGGAGACGAGTAGCCGTCCCGCGCCGGGTCCCGTCTCCTTGGAGGCGGGAAGGGATTAAAGCCTAATAACTGCCTATTAACAGGTAGTTAACAGGCAGAAAATAGGATTATCCCCTTTTTGCCCTCACAAGTGCGGGCTTCCCGAAGGCTCCAAAACACACCAGGTCAGCGAGGCAAGTACTGGGTCTGCGGGGGTCGGGGGGGTGCAAAAGTGTGGTGTGAAGGTAAGTGATGAGTGCAAGAGTGGAGAGGTGAGTATCTGAGGTAAGTGCAAAGTGTTTTTAAAAGTGTACTTACCTTTGTTTCTTCCTGCAGGCTTCAGTCGGTTTGTATACGGAGATTCTCGGACCTCCGTATTGCAGATGAGAGATGGCCGTTGCATTCTCAGATGCAACAAACATCTAATTTCTGTAAAACAAAGAAGAATGTCACTGTTTGACTTGTTGACTGCAGAGAATGTCACTGTTTGACAGCTTCACAGAGCTGTCAAACGATGACAATTCATCTGTCAAAAATTTTTGACAGATGAAACGTCATACGTTGACGTTCTCTGTAACCGGCTTTCCCTTAATTGGCCTGCTAAGCCCACTGGGCGGGCTTAACAAGGTCAATCAAGGGAAAATAGCGTGGGTTGGCCACAAGTCGACGGAGGCGGGACTAAAACCCAACAAGCAGCAGTCCCGCCTCCAACACGCCCCCATTCACAAAATCGCCCCCTCAGTGTCTACACTTCAGAAATATAGACACAGAATGGCTGTAAAGCACTTTGGCTGTAAAGCACTTTGAGATGTCCTGATGTTGTGAAAGGCGCTAAATAAATACAAGTCTTTCTTTCTCGAGGAAGCTTTCAGCCTCCCTTCTGCCAATCACAGCCTCTCCTCGATGCTGCAATCGTCGATCTCCCCCCCACCCGACTCCCTCCACACCAAGCTCCAATCCTGAGCTCCGATTCCTCCCGTCAGGGATAGTCCCCAGCTGCGGCCTCCTGCCGTTGGTTTTTCTGCCCGTTATTATTGGCAGGACCTCCGTGTTCCCAGACTTTCTGGGTTTTAGACGCGCTTTCCCACACCTTCCCCGTAAATAACAGTTCCCATGCAGTCTATTCCACTCTCCATGGCTGCATAAGGCCTTGTTTCAATGATCCAAAAAGTACTTGGAGACTCTATCGGCAGCTCCATGTTCTTGCTGCTTGCACAAGGTGCTTATCTAGTACGTCATTTATCTTAAATTTATTTTATACATTTTCCCTGCTTTAAAAACAATTTTCTTCTACATCCTAAGTTTGAAACCAACCCAAACTAAATGAATGGAAGCCTCTTCTTTCTAATGGGTGTAGAAATCCTACATAAAATTAATTGTCACAGTCTCAACCCAGTTCCCAGTGGCATGAACCCACTGCACAAAAGTGGTGCAGAATTTAATCTCAGCTCCTACTGAATCTGTGCCTTATATGTGTCAGTTCTCACTAAATTTATCCACCGCTTAAAGTTCTTGCACAAGTGGCAACCGACTCCTTTAACCCATTAAAGACAAGGGTCAAAACACAATCAGCCACTTTATAAAACAATGGTTTTTACACAATATATACCCAATAATTACATGCAAAAAAAACCATCCACATGGCAAACACCATGGCATCATGCTATACACCGTTACATAATAAATACAGGTAAAGTAGATTAAACACATTAAAGCAAAATACTACCCGTTTCCTTAGTAACCAGAAGCTGCAGCATTCTGGGGTTCAGCTGCTAAACTCTAATCTCTTTGACAAGACGCAGTAACTTCACTGACGTGGATTAAAAGCATTAGCACATTAACCCCAGTAACCCTATTCCTCTGGCTGCACATGCTCTGAAGTGTTTGAATCCACTTCTAATAGAAGGTCAGCAAGGACTTGCTCTTTGAGAAGTGCAGAAGTGTCTCCACATCCTGTTGCTAATTGAACCTCCTTTGGCTGATCCCTCAAATATCCAGATTCCCAAAACCAGGCACTTGAACCAACTGCTTCTCCGCCTGTGTTTGATAAACTGGAGGAAGGGGGATTATTCTCGAAAATAAATTCTTAGTCCCTTTTAAAGACTGAGGGTCCTTCTTGAAGTTTTCCAAAATAAACATGTTTTGGATCATATTTGTAAGCATTGAAGGTATTCAGGGTCTGGGATCTTCCGTAGTTTCAATCAGCCATGTCCTGTGGAACACACTCACCTCAGAAATACAGTCACAGAAAAGGTCGTGCTTCTCACTCATGAGTTACAGAGCACTTCCTCTGTCATGCTGCATTTGGGAACTCTACAGAAAGTAAATGTTACAGAAACAGACAGGGCCCTGCTGGGGCAGGCTGGCCATATGGGAAGTCAGGAGATTTCCCGCTTGTCCCTGTGAACGGGTCCATGGCGCTGTATTATCGGCACCTCCCCCACTTTATTCGTGACAATCCCAAGGAATTCTATGCCCTTTCAGAGGAGCGAGTCCACCCCTGGGGTCCTGTTATATTGAGGGGCACTGTATAGTGACGGGCATGTTATACTGAGGGGCACAGTATAGTGAGGGGCATGTTATACTGAGGGATGTACTACAGAGAGGAGACTGTTAATTTGAGGGGTATGTTATTTTAAGGGGCATTGTAAAAAGATGGTGGGGTCGATGCTGAAACACATCGGACACCGGCTCCCTGGAACATTGGGAGGGGAGCCCTGAGGCCTATAATGTGCCCGAGAGGCCGAGAGTTCCCCAATGTGCCCGAGAGGCCGAGAGTTCCCCAATGTGCCCGAGAGTTCCCCAATGTGCCTGAGAGGCTGTGAGTTCCCCAATGTGCCCGAGAGGCTGAGAGTTCCTCAATGTGCCCAAGAGCCCAAGTGTTCCTCAATGTGCCCAAGAGGCCGAGAGTTCCCCAATGAGCCCGAGAGGCCAAGAGTTCCTCAATGTGCCCGAGAGGCTGAGAGTTCCTCAATGTGTCCGAGAGGCTGAGAGTTCCTCAATGTACCCGAGAGTTCCCCAATGTGCCCGAGAGGCCGAGAGTTCCCCAATGAGCCCGAGAGGCCAAGAGTTCCTCAATGTGCCCGAGAGGCTGAGAGTTCCCCAATGTGCCCGAGAGGCCGAGAGTTCCTCAATGTGCCCGAGAGGCCGAGAGTTCCTCAATGTGCCCGAGAGGCCGAGAGTTCCTCAATGTACCCGAGAGTTCCCCAATGTACCCGAGAGGCCGAGAGTTCCCCAATGTGCCCGAGAGGCCGAGAGTTCCTCAATGTGCCCGAGAGGCCGAGAGTTCCTCAATGTGCCCGAGAGGCCGAGAGTTCCCCAATGAGCCCGAGAGGCCAAGAGTTCCTCAATGTGCCCGAGAGGCTGAGAGTTCCCCAATGTGCCCGAGAGGCCGAGAGTTCCTCAATGTGCCCGAGAGGCCGAGAGTTCCTCAATGTGCCCGAGAGGCCGAGAGTTCCTCAATGTACCCGAGAGTTCCCCAATGTACCCGAGAGGCCGAGAGTTCCCCAATGTGCCCGAGAGGCCGAGAGTTCCTCAATGTGCCCGAGAGGCCGAGAGTTCCTCAATGTGCCCGAGAGGCCGAAAGTTCCTCAATGTACCCGAGAGTTCCCCAATGTGCCCGAGAGGCCGAGAGTTCCTCAATGTACCCAAGAGTTACTCAATGTGCCCGAGAGGCTGAGAGTTCCTCAATGTGCCCGAGAGGAAGAGAGTTCCTCAATGTGCCCGAGAGGCCGAGAGTTCCTCAATGTACCCGAGAGGCCGAGAGTTCCCCAATGTGCCCGAGAGGCCGAGAGTTCCCCAATGTGCCCGAGACGCCGAGAGTTCCTCAATGTACCCGAGAGTTCCTCAATGTGCCCAGGAGGCTGAGAGTTCCTCAATGTGTCCGACAGGCTGAGAGTTCCCCAATGTGCCCGAGAGGCCGAGTACTCCTCAATGAGCCCGAGAGGCCGAGAGTTCCTCAATGTTCCCGAGAGTTCCCCAATGTGTCCGAGAGGCTGAGAGTTCCTCAATGTGCCCGAGAGGCCGAGTACTCCTCAATGTGCCCGAGAGGCCGAGAGTTCCTCAATGTGTCCGAGAGGCCGAGTACTCCTCAATGAGCCCGAGAGGCCGAGAGTTCCTCAATGTTCCCGAGAGTTCCCCAATGTGCCCGAGAGGCTGTGAGTTCCCCAATGTGCCCGAGAGGCTGAGAGTTCCTCAATGTGCCCGAGAGCCCAAGTGTTCCTCAATGTGCCCAAGAGGCCGAGAGTTCCCCAATGAGCCCGAGAGCCCGAGAGTTCCTCAATGTACCCGAGAGGCTGAGAGTTCCTCAATGTGTCCGAGAGGCTGAGAGTTCCTCAATGTACCCGAGAGTTCCCCAATGTGCCCGAGAGGCCGAGAGTTCCCCAATGAGCCCGAGAGGCCAAGAGTTCCTCAATGTGCCCGAGAGGCTGAGAGTTCCCCAATGTGCCCGAGAGGCCGAGAGTTCCTCAATGTGCCCGAGAGGCCGAGAGTTCCTCAATGTGCCCGAGAGGCCGAGAGTTCCTCAATGTACCCGAGAGTTCCCCAATGTACCCGAGAGGCCGAGAGTTCCCCAATGTGCCCGAGAGGCCGAGAGTTCCTCAATGTGCCCGAGAGGCCGAGAGTTCCTCAATGTGCCCGAGAGGCCGAGAGTTCCTCAATGTACCCGAGAGTTCCCCAATGTGCCCGAGAGGCCGAGAGTTCCTCAATGTACCCAAGAGTTACTCAATGTGCCCGAGAGGCCGAGAGTTCCCCAATGTACCCGAGAGTTCCTCAATGTGTCCGAGAGGCTGAGAGTTCCTCAATGTACCCGAGAGTTCCCCAATGTGCCCGAGAGGCCGAGAGTTCCCCAATGAGCCCGAGAGGCCAAGAGTTCCTCAATGTGCCCGAGAGGCTGAGAGTTCCCCAATGTGCCCGAGAGGCCGAGAGTTCCTCAATGTGCCCGAGAGGCCGAGAGTTCCTCAATGTGCCCGAGAGGCCGAGAGTTCCCCAATGTGCCCGAGAGGCCGAGAGTTCCTCAATGTGCCCGAGAGGCCGAGAGTTCCTCAATGTGCCCGAGAGGCCGAGAGTTCCTCAATGTACCCGAGAGTTCCCCAATGTACCCGAGAGGCCGAGAGTTCCCCAATGTGCCCGAGAGGCCGAGAGTTCCTCAATGTGCCCGAGAGGCCGAGAGTTCCTCAATGTGCCCGAGAGGCCGAAAGTTCCTCAATGTACCCGAGAGTTCCCCAATGTGCCCGAGAGGCCGAGAGTTCCTCAATGTACCCAAGAGTTACTCAATGTGCCCGAGAGGCTGAGAGTTCCTCAATGTGCCCGAGAGGAAGAGAGTTCCTCAATGTGCCCGAGAGGCCGAGAGTTCCTCAATGTACCCGAGAGGCCGAGAGTTCCCCAATGTGCCCGAGAGGCCGAGAGTTCCCCAATGTGCCCGAGAGGCCGAGAGTTCCCCAATGTGCCCGAGAGGCCGAGAGTTCCCCAATGTGCCCGAGACGCCGAGAGTTCCTCAATGTACCCGAGAGTTCCTCAATGTGCCCAAGAGGCTGAGAGTTCCTCAATGTGTCCGACAGGCTGAGAGTTCCCCAATGTGCCCGAGAGGCCGAGTACTCCTCAATGAGCCCGAGAGGCCGAGAGTTCCTCAATGTTCCCGAGAGTTCCCCAATGTGTCCGAGAGGCTGAGAGTTCCTCAATGTGCCCGAGAGGCCGAGTACTCCTCAATGTGCCCGAGAGGCCGAGAGTTCCTCAATGTGTCCGAGAGGCCGAGTACTCCTCAATGAGCCCGAGAGGCCGAGAGTTCCTCAATGTTCCCGAGAGTTCCCCAATGTGCCCGAGAGGCTGTGAGTTCCCCAATGTGCCCGAGAGGCTGAGAGTTCCTCAATGTGCCCGAGAGCCCAAGTGTTCCTCAATGTGCCCAAGAGGCCGAGAGTTCCCCAATGAGCCCGAGAGCCCGAGAGTTCCTCAATGTACCCGAGAGGCTGAGAGTTCCTCAATGTGTCCGAGAGGCTGAGAGTTCCTCAATGTACCCGAGAGTTCCCCAATGTACCCGAGAGGCCGAGAGTTCCCCAATGTGCCCGAGAGGCCGAGAGTTCCTCAATGTGCCCGAGAGTTCCTCAATGTGCCCGAGAGGCCGAGAGTTCCTCAATGTACCCGAGAGTTCCCCAATGTGCCCGAGAGGCCGAGAGTTCCTCAATGTACCCAAGAGTTACTCAATGTGCCCGAGAGGCCGAGAGTTCCCCAATGTACCCGAGAGTTCCTCAATGTGCCCGAGAGGCTGAGAGTTCCTCAATGTGCCCGAGAGGCCGAGAGTTCCTCAATGTGCCCGAGAGGCCGAGAGTTCCTCAATGTACCCGAGAGTTCTCCAATGTGCCCGAGAGGCCGAGAGTTCCTCAATGTACCCGAGAGTTCCTCAATGTGCCCGAGAGGCTGAGAGTTCCTCAATGTGCCCGAGAAGCCGAGAGTTCCTCAATGTGCCCGAGAGGCCGAGAGTTCCTCAATGTACCCGAGAGGCCGAGAGTTCCCCAATGTGCCCGAGAGGCCGAGAGTTCCCCAATGTGCCCGAGAGGCCGAGAGTTCCCCAATGTGCCCGAGAGGCTGAGAGTTCCCCAATGTGCCCGAGACGCCGAGAGTTCCTCAATGTACCCGAGAGTTCCTCAATGTGCCCAAGAGGCTGAGAGTTCCTCAATGTGTCCGAGAGGCTGAGAGTTCCCCAATGTGCCCGAGAGGCCGAGTACTCCTCAATGAGCCCGAGAGGCCGAGAGTTCCTCAATGTCCCCGAGAGTTCCCCAATGTGTCCGAGAGGCTGAGAGTTCCTCAATGTGCCCGAGAGGCCGAGTACTCCTCAATGTGCCCGAGAGGCCGAGAGTTCATCAATGTGTCCGAGAGGCTGAGTACTCCTCAATGAGCCCGAGAGGCCGAGAGTTCCTCAATGTTCCCGAGAGTTCCCCAATGTGCCCGAGAGTTCCCCAATGTGCCCGAGAGGCTGTGAGTTCCCCAATGTGCCCGAGAAGCTGAGAGTTCCTCAATGTGCCCGAGAGCCCAAGTTTTCCTCAATGTGCCCAAGAGGCCGAGAGTTCCCCAATGAGCCCGAGAGCCCGAGAGTTCCTCAATGTACCCGAGAGGCTGAGAGTTCCTCAATGTGTCCGAGAGGCTGAGAGTTCCTCAATGTACCCGAGAGTTCCCCAATGTGCCCGAGAGGCCGAGAGTTCCCCAATGAGCCCGAGAGGCCAAGAGTTCCTCAATGTGCCCGAGAGGCTGAGAGTTCCCCAATGTGCCCGAGAGGCCGAGAGTTCCTCAATGTGCCCGAGAGGCCGAGAGTTCCTCAATGTGCCCGAGAGGCCGAGAGTTCCTCAATGTACCCGAGAGTTCCCCAATGTACCCGAGAGGCCGAGAGTTCCCCAATGTGCCCGAGAGGCCGAGAGTTCCTCAATGTGCCCGAGAGGCCGAGAGTTCCTCAATGTGCCCGAGAGGCCGAGAGTTCCTCAATGTACCCGAGAGTTCCCCAATGTGCCCGAGAATCCGAGAGTTCCTCAATGTACCCAAGAGTTACTCAATGTGCCCGAGAGGCCGAGAGTTCCTCAATGTACCCGAGAGTTCCTCAATGTGCCCGAGAGGCTGAGAGTTCCTCAATGTGCCCGAGAGGCTGAGAGTTCCTCAATGTGCCCGAGAGGCCGA
Source organism: Squalus acanthias (assembly GCA_030390025.1). Lineage (NCBI taxonomy): Eukaryota > Metazoa > Chordata > Chondrichthyes > Squaliformes > Squalidae > Squalus > Squalus acanthias. The sequence continues at coordinate 46,705,317 of CM059441.1, read as the reverse complement.
GAGTTCCTCAATGTACCCAAGAGTTCTCCAATGTGCCCGAGAGGCCGAGAGTTCCTCAATGTACCCGAGAGTTCCTCAATGTGCCCGAGAGGCTGAGAGTTCCTCAATGTGCCCGAGAGGCCGAGAGTTCCTCAATGTACCCGAGAGGCCGAGAGTTCCCCAATGTGCCCGAGAGGCCGAGAGTTCCCCAATGTGCCCGAGAGGCCGAGAGTTCCCCAATGTGTCCGAGAGGCGGAGAGTTCCCCAATGTGCCCGAGAGGCCGAGAGTTCCCCAATGTGCCCGAGAGGCCGAGAGTTCCCCAATGTGCCCGAGAGGTCGAGAGTTCCCCAATGTGCCCGAGAGGCCGAGAGTTACCCAATGTGCCCGAGAGGCCGAGAGTTCCCCAATGAGCCCGAGAGGCCGAGAGTTCCTTAATGTGCCCGAGAGGCCGAGAATTCCTCAATGTGCCCGAGAGTTCCTCAATGTGCCCGAGAGGCCGAGAGTTCCTCAATGTGCCCGAGAGGCCGAGAGTTCCTCAATGTGCCTGAGAGGCCGAGAGTTCCTCAATGTGCCTGAGAGGCCGAGAGTTCTCCAATGAGCCCGAGAGGCCGAGAGTTCCTCAATGTACCCGAGAGGCTGAGAGTTCCCCAATGAGCCTGAGAGGCTGAGAGTTCCCCAATGTGCCCGAGAGGCCGAGAGTTCCCCAATGTGCCCGAGAGGCCGAGAGTTCCTCAATGTGCCCGAGAGGCCGAGAGTTCCTCAATGTACCCGAGAGTTCCCCAATGTGCCCGAGAGGCCGAGAGTTCCTCAATGTACCCGAGAGTTCCCCAATGTACCCGAGAGGCCGAGAGTTCCCCAATGTGCCCGAGAGGCCGAGAGTTCCTCAATGTGCCCGAGAGGCCGAGAGTTCCTCAATGTGCCCGAGAGGCCGAGAGTTCCTCAATGTACCCGAGAGTTCCCCAATGTGCCCGAGAGGCCGAGAGTTCCTCAATGTACCCAAGAGTTACTCAATGTGCCCGAGAGGCTGAGAGTTCCTCAATGTGCCCGAGAGGAAGAGAGTTCCTCAATGTGCCCGAGAGGCCGAGAGTTCCTCAATGTGCCCGAGAGGCCGAGAGTTCCCCAATGTGCCCGAGAGGCCGAGAGTTCCCCAATGTGCCCGAGAGGCCGAGAGTTCCTCAATGTGCCCGAGAGGCCGAGAGTTCCTCAATGTACCCGAGAGTTCCCCAATGTGCCCGAGAGGCCGAGAGTTCCTCAATGTACCCGAGAGTTCCCCAATGTACCCGAGAGGCCGAGAGTTCCCCAATGTGCCCGAGAGGCCGAGAGTTCCTCAATGTGCCCGAGAGGCCGAGAGTTCCTCAATGTGCCCGAGAGGCCGAGAGTTCCTCAATGTACCCGAGAGTTCCCCAATGTGCCCGAGAGGCCGAGAGTTCCTCAATGTACCCAAGAGTTACTCAATGTGCCCGAGAGGCTGAGAGTTCCTCAATGTGCCCGAGAGGAAGAGAGTTCCTCAATGTGCCCGAGAGGCCGAGAGTTCCTCAATGTACCCGAGAGGCCGAGAGTTCCCCAATGTGCCCGAGAGGCCGAGAGTTCCCCAATGTGCCCGAGACGCCGAGAGTTCCTCAATGTACCCGAGAGTTCCTCAATGTGCCCAAGAGGCTGAGAGTTCCTCAATGTGTCCGACAGGCTGAGAGTTCCCCAATGTGCCCGAGAGGCCGAGTACTCCTCAATGAGCCCGAGAGGCCGAGAGTTCCTCAATGTTCCCGAGAGTTCCCCAATGTGTCCGAGAGGCTGAGAGTTCCTCAATGTGCCCGAGAGGCCGAGTACTCCTCAATGTGCCCGAGAGGCCGAGAGTTCCTCAATGTGTCCGAGAGGCCGAGTACTCCTCAATGAGCCCGAGAGGCCGAGAGTTCCTCAATGTTCCCGAGAGTTCCCCAATGTGCCCGAGAGGCTGTGAGTTCCCCAATGTGCCCGAGAGGCTGAGAGTTCCTCAATGTGCCCGAGAGCCCAAGTGTTCCTCAATGTGCCCAAGAGGCCGAGAGTTCCCCAATGAGCCCGAGAGCCCGAGAGTTCCTCAATGTACCCGAGAGGCTGAGAGTTCCTCAATGTGTCCGAGAGGCTGAGAGTTCCTCAATGTACCCGAGAGTTCCCCAATGTACCCGAGAGGCCGAGAGTTCCCCAATGTGCCCGAGAGGCCGAGAGTTCCTCAATGTGCCCGAGAGTTCCTCAATGTGCCCGAGAGGCCGAGAGTTCCTCAATGTACCCGAGAGTTCCCCAATGTGCCCGAGAGGCCGAGAGTTCCTCAATGTACCCAAGAGTTCCTCAATGTGCCCGAGAGGCCGAGAGTTCCCCAATGTACCCGAGAGTTCCTCAATGTGCCCGAGAGGCTGAGAGTTCCTCAATGTGCCCGAGAGGCCGAGAGTTCCTCAATGTGCCCGAGAGGCCGAGAGTTCCTCAATGTACCCGAGAGTTCTCCAATGTGCCCGAGAGGCCGAGAGTTCCTCAATGTACCCGAGAGTTCCTCAATGTGCCCGAGAGGCTGAGAGTTCCTCAATGTGCCCGAGAAGCCGAGAGTTCCTCAATGTGCCCGAGAGGCCGAGAGTTCCTCAATGTACCCGAGAGGCCGAGAGTTCCCCAATGTGCCCGAGAGGCCGAGAGTTCCCCAATGTGCCCGAGAGGCCGAGAGTTCCCCAATGTGCCCGAGAGGCTGAGAGTTCCCCAATGTGCCCGAGACGCCGAGAGTTCCTCAATGTACCCGAGAGTTCCTCAATGTGCCCAAGAGGCTGAGAGTTCCTCAATGTGTCCGAGAGGCTGAGAGTTCCCCAATGTGCCCGAGAGGCCGAGTACTCCTCAATGAGCCCGAGAGGCCGAGAGTTCCTCAATGTCCCCGAGAGTTCCCCAATGTGTCCGAGAGGCTGAGAGTTCCTCAATGTGCCCGAGAGGCCGAGTACTCCTCAATGTGCCCGAGAGGCCGAGAGTTCATCAATGTGTCCGAGAGGCTGAGTACTCCTCAATGAGCCCGAGAGGCCGAGAGTTCCTCAATGTTCCCGAGAGTTCCCCAATGTGCCCGAGAGTTCCCCAATGTGCCCGAGAGGCTGTGAGTTCCCCAATGTGCCCGAGAGGCTGAGAGTTCCTCAATGTGCCCGAGAGCCCAAGTGTTCCTCAATGTGCCCAAGAGGCCGAGAGTTCCCCAATGAGCCCGAGAGCCCGAGAGTTCCTCAATGTACCCGAGAGGCTGAGAGTTCCTCAATGTGTCCGAGAGGCTGAGAGTTCCTCAATGTACCCGAGAGTTCCCCAATGTGCCCGAGAGGCCGAGAGTTCCCCAATGAGCCCGAGAGGCCAAGAGTTCCTCAATGTGCCCGAGAGGCTGAGAGTTCCCCAATGTGCCCGAGAGGCCGAGAGTTCCTCAATGTGCCCGAGAGGCCGAGAGTTCCTCAATGTGCCCGAGAGGCCGAGAGTTCCTCAATGTACCCGAGAGTTCCCCAATGTACCCGAGAGGCCGAGAGTTCCCCAATGTGCCCGAGAGGCCGAGAGTTCCTCAATGTGCCCGAGAGGCCGAGAGTTCCTCAATGTGCCCGAGAGGCCGAGAGTTCCTCAATGTACCCGAGAGTTCCCAATGTGCCCGAGAGGCCGAGAGTTCCTCAATGTACCCAAGAGTTACTCAATTTGCCCGAGAGGCCGAGAGTTCCTCAATGTACCCGAGAGTTCCTCAATGTGCCCGAGAGGCTGAGAGTTCCTCAATGTGCCCGAGAGGCTGAGAGTTCCTCAATGTGCCCGAGAGGCCGAGAGTTCCTCAATGTACCCAAGAGTTCTCCAATGTGCCCGAGAGGCCGAGAGTTCCTCAATGTACCCGAGAGTTCCTCAATGTGCCCGAGAGGCCGAGAGTTCCTCAATGTGCCCGAGAGGCCGAGAGTTCCTCAATGTACCCGAGAGGCCGAGAGTTCCCCAATGTGCCCGAGAGGCCGAGAGTTCCCCAATGTGCCCGAGAGGCCGAGAGTTCCCCAATGTGTCCGAGAGGCTGAGAGTTCCCCAATGAGCCCGAGAGGCTGAGAGTTCCCCAATGTGCCCGAGAGGCCGAGAGTTCCCCAATGTGCCCGAGAGGCCGAGAGTTCCCCAATGTGCCCGAGAGGCCGAGAGTTCCCCAATGTGCCCGAGAGGCCGAGAGTTCCCCAATGTGCCCGAGAGGCCGAGAGTTCCCCAATGAGCCCGAGAGGCCGAGAGTTTCTCAATGTGCCCGAGAGGCCGAGAATTCCTCAATGTGCCCGAGAGTTCCTCAATGTGCCCGAGAGGCCGAGAGTTCCTCAATGTGCCCGAGAGGCCGAGAGTTCCTCAATGTGCCTGAGAGGCCGAGAGTTCCTCAATGTGCCTGAGAGGCTGAGAGTTCTCCAATGAGCCCGAGAGGCCGAGAGTTCCTCAATGTACCCGAGAGGCTGAGAGTTCCCCAATGAGCCCGAGAGGCTGAGAGTTCCCCAATGTGCCCGAGAGGCCGAGAGTTCCCCAATGTGCCCGAGAGGCTGAGAGTTCCTCAATGTGCCCGAGAGGCCGAGAGTTCCCCAATGAGCCCGAGAGGCCGAGAGTTCCCCATTGTGCCCGAGAGGCTGAGAGTTCCTCAATGTGCCCGAGAGGCCGAGAGTTCCCCAATGTCGCCGAGAGGCCGAGAGTTCCCCAATGTGCCCGAGAGGCCGAGAGTTCCCCAATGAGCCCGAGAGGCCGAGAGTTCCTCAATGTGCCCGAGAGTTCCTCAATGTGCCCGAGAGGCCGAGAGTTCCTCAATGTGCCCGAGAGGCCGAGAGTTCCTCAATGTGCCTGAGAGGCCGAGAGTTCTCCAATGAGCCCGAGAGGCCGAGAGTTCCTCAATGTGCCCGAGAGGCTGAGAGTTCCCCAATGTGCCCGAGAGGCTGAGAGTTCCTCAATGTGCCCGAGAGGCCGAGAGTTCCCCAATGAGCCCGAGAGGCCGAGAGTTCCCCATTGTGCCCGAGAGGCTGAGAGTTCCTCAATGTGCCCGAGAGGCCGAGAGTTCCCCAATGTCGCCGAGAGGCCGAGAGTTCCCCAATGTGCCCGAGAGGCCAAGAGTTCCCCAATGAGCCCGAGAGGCCGAGAGTTCCTCAATGTGCCCGAGAGTTCCTCAATGTGCCCGAGAGGCCGAGAGTTCCTCAATGTGCCCGAGAGGCCGAGAGTTCCTCAATGTGCCTGAGAGGCCGAGAGTTCTCCAATGAGCCCGAGAGGCCGAGAGTTCCTCAATGTGCCCGAGAGGCTGAGAGTTCCCCAATGTGCCCGAGAGGCCGAGAGTTCCTCAATGTGCCCGAGAGGCTGAGTACTCCTCAATGCGAAGGGCACAGGGAGCCTGTACACTAGTCTCTCTGCAATAGTCATCGGGTCCCTCACTTATATTCGAATTCAGCAGCTCTATAATGTGAGCCTGAGCAGCACTTCTGCCCCACAGCGCCTGCTTGGAACAGACACTGAAGAGGAGGCTGCGTTATATAAAAACCACCTGCCTGTTGCCCTCTGCTCCAGGCCCCCACTCAGAGTCTGATGCCCTGTGTCTCCCTGTGATAATTGCCTCAAAATGAAAGCCACTATAAAAAACTACGTATAATATGTTAAAGGTCCTGCATACAGCACACACTTCATGTACTTCCAGGCAGTATCACACAGTGCTAATCCATCACACCTAGTTATGCCCAGCTATCTTATTTACAACATTATATAATGTTAACCTTCAGTCCTCACAGCTTTCGGGAGGGTCTCAATTTAGACAGCGAGCAACGTTCCTGCTGAGCTGCGTGGCCGTGCAGCGGTCTGGAAGTCCTGAGCAGGCCGCTCACTAGCTTTTCAATGGAAGAAACCGCACATAGAATAGAATCATAGAATGGTTACAGCACAGAAGGAGGCCATTCGGCCCGTCGAGCCAGTGCCGGCTCTCTGCAAGAGCACTTCAGCCAGTCCCACTCCCCCGCACTTTCCCCATAGCCCTGCAAACTTTTTTCCTTCAGGTACTTATCCAACTCCCTTTTGAAAGCCACGATTGAGTCTGCCTCCACCACCCTTTCAGGCAGTGCATTCCAGATCCTAACCATTCGCTGCGTAAAAAGGTTTTCCTCATGTCGCCTTTGGTTCTTCTGCCAATCACCTTCAATCTGCGTCCTCTGGTTCTCAACTCTTCCGCCAATGGGAACAGTTTCTCTCTATCTACTCTGTCTAGACCCCTCATGATTTTGAACACCTCTATCAAATCTCCTCTCAACCTTCTCTGCTCTAAGGAGAACAACCCCAGCTTCTCCAGTCTATCCACGTAACTGAAGTCCCTCATCCCTGGAACCATTCTTGTAAATATTTTCTGCACTCTCTCGAAGGCCTTCACATCCTTCCTAAAGTGCGGTGCCCAGAATTGGACACAATACTCCAGTTGAGGCCGAACCAGTGTTTTATAAAGGTTCATCATAACTTCCTTGCTTTTGTACTCTATGCCTCTATTTATAAAGCCCAGGATCCCGTATGTGTTTTTAACCGGTTTCTCAACCTGCCCTGTCACCTTCAGCGATTTGTGCACATATACCCCCAGGTCTCTCTGTTCCTACACCCTGTTTAGAATTGTACCCTTTAGTTTATATTGCCTCTCCTCGTTCTTCCTACCAAAATGTATCACTTGCACGTGCGAAAATTTGAATGGGCCGCGCAGCCAGTTAAAGGGACCCAAAATGATAAAGAAAATTAGAGGGAACATTGGCAGCCAGCACTCCTGCCAGAAACAGGCAAGGGCCTAATAAATATATTCAAATGTGTGTCCTCTGATATTGTTAGGCTCCAAACACCATTTTTATATCAATCAATACTGCCATTTCTACTTCATTAACCTGCCCACAATTCATGGGCAGTACACGACAGGAGGTGGCCATTTCCGACACTACTTCGAGGATTCCTCACATGCTTTGATTTAAATCACGTTTGGCAGACATCTTGCAGTTAGTTCACAGGCGCTTTTGGCTATGGAATCACTTTTCTACTGATTGTAGTTGCCAGACTGGAGGACTGCTAATGTGGTACCTTTGTTTAAAAAGGGAGAAAGGGATAGTCCGAGTAATTGCAGGCCAGTCAGCCTAACCTCGGTGGTGGGAAAATTATTGGAAAAAATTCTGAGGGACAGGATAAATCTTCATTTAGAAAGACACAGATTAATCAGAGACAGTCAGCATGGATTTGTTAAGGGAAGGTCGTGTCTGACTAACTTGATTGAATTTTTTGAGGAGGTAACAAGGAGGGTCGATGAGGATAGTGCGTTTGATGTAGTCTATATGGATTTTAGCAAGGCTTTTGATAAGGTCCCGCATGGCAGACTGGTTATGAAAGTAAAAGTCCAAGGGATCCAAGGCAAAGCGGCAAGTTGGATCCAAAATTGGCTCAGAGGCAGGAAACAAAGGATAATGGTCGAAGAGTGTTTTTGTGACTGGAAGGCTGTTTCCAGTGGGGTTCCGCAGGGCTCAGTACTGGGTCCTTTGCTTATCAATGATTTGCACTTGAATGTAGGAAGTATGATTAAGAAGTTTGCAGATGATACAAAAATTGTCCGTGTGGTTGATAATGAAGAAGAAAGCTGAAATCTGCAGGAAGATATCAATGGACTGGTCAGGTGGGCAGAACAGTGGCAAATGGAATTCAATCTGGAGAAGTGTGAGGCAATGCATTTGGGGAGGGCTAACAAGGCAAGGGAATACATTATAAATGGTAGGACACTGAGAAGTGCAGAAGACCAGAGAGACCTTGGCGTGCATGTCCACAGATCCCTGAAGGTAGCAGGACAGGTAGATAAGGTGGTTAAGAAGGCATACGGGATACTTGCCTTTATTAGCCGAGGCATAGAATATAAGAGCAGGGAGGTTATGCTTGAACTGTATAAAACACTAGTTAGGCCACAGCTAGAATACTGCGTGCAGTTCTGGTCACCACATTACAGGAAGGATGTGATTGCACTAGAGAGGGTGCAGAGGAGATTTACAAGGATTTTGCCTGGGCTGGGGAATTTTAGCTATGAGGAAAGATTGGATAGGCTGGGATTGCTTTCTTTGGAACAGAGGAGGCTGAGGGGGGACCTAATTGAGGTGTATAAAATTATGAGGGGCCTAGATAGAGTGGATAGGAAGGATCTATTTCCCTTAGCAGAAGGGTCAATAACCAGGGGGCATAGATTTAAAGTAATTGGTCGGAGGTTTAGAGGGGATTTGAGGAGAAATTTTTCACCCAGAGGGTGGTGGGGGTCTGGAACTCACTGCCTGAAAGGGTGGTCGAGGCAGAAACCCTCATCACATTTAAAAAGTACTTGGATATGCACTTGAATTGCCGTAACCTACAAGGCTACGGACCAAGTGCTGGAAAGTGGGATTAGGGTGGATAGCTCTTTGTCGGCCGGCACGAACAAGATGGGCCAAATGGCCTCCTTCTGTGCTGTAAATTTCTATGATTCTATGATTCTATGACAACCTTAACGAGGCTTAAGTGTTGGCCAACTGTTTTTCTGACATTGGGCATCCTTCTGGCTAGAGGAAGAGGAATGGCAGCAACAAGTGGAAAGGCCACATGGAGCTACAGCTGCAGGGAGACCACATAGAAGGAGGAGAGCTCGCAGAAATACTTACCCTTCTAACGGGGTTTACAGGCCAGCACTCAGGGGAGCAGAGTATAAGGAGGCTGCACTTCTCCAGGGAGGGAGGCTGTCACAGAGCTGCAACAAGACCTGCACCCCACTGCCACAGCTGGCATTACATTTCTTGTTGCATTCAAGATTACTGCAGCTCTCAACTTCTTTGCCTCCAGCTCCTTCCAGGCTGCAACAAGGGATATCAGTAACATCAGTGAATGTGCAGCTGATGCTTGCAATAAGCAGGTGAATGAGGCCATGTTTTCTAAAGCAAACAATTCATCATGTTCCACATGGACAACTGGAAACAGCACGATAGGGCTCTGGGGCTCAGGGCTTTCCCCAAGTCCAGGGCATCATTGACAGCATGCACATGGCTTCATGAATTACAAGGACTTCCATTCCATTAATGTACATCTGGTGTGTGATCACCAGCAGCTCATCTTGCAGGTTTGTGCCTGCTTTCCTTGGAGCTGTCATGATGCTTTTATCTTGCACCAATTCTCCACCCTCCCACTCTTTGACCCCGTACAACAAGGGTAAGGTTGGCTGTTTGAGGATAAGGGCTACCTATCCCCTGCACACTTGGCTCATGACTCTGCTCAGGAGCACTGCTCGGTGGCTGAACTGCGCTACAGTCAGATCCATGGGTCAACTAAAGCCCTCAATGTGTAGACCACTGGAGTACTCAAGCAATGCTTCCGCTGCCTGGACAGTTCTGGTGGCTTCCTCCTATACAACCCAGAGAGAACGTCCCGCATCAGAGTGGTTTGCTGCGTCCAGCTGGCTTTCTGGCACCAGAGCGGGTATTGGTTGAGGAGGTGGCGAGGCTGCAGATGTGCTGTCATCTTGAGAGAGAGCAACATGTTCCAATCCTATTGCAGCACTGTCCCTGCCATGGGGCTACAGCTCAGCAATCCCACTGGTCTGGCTGAACCACATCAAGCACTATTGGACCTTACTCTCCTCTGCCAAAACTGTTCATTACCCCAGGATAATCTGGAAGCGCAAAGATAACGCCCTGCTTATTTTCTCCACTACCAAACGTCTTCAATGCCTCGCTTGGTTCCACTCTTATCTATCCAATCATATCCAAACCATCTCCAGCAATGGCTTCTCTTCCCACCCTGCACAATCATCGCAAGGCTTCATTCTCACCCCGTCCTCTTCCATATCTACATGACATGGCGACATCATCTCTATACATGTGGTCAGCTTCCATTGTGGAGAGGATGTTTCCTCTTGTGGGAGAATCTAGAACTAGGGGTCACTGTTTAAAAATAAGGGGTCACCCATTTAAGACAGAGATAAGGAGAATTTTTTTCTCACAGAGGGTCGTGAGTCTTTGGAACTCTCTTCCTCAGAGGGCGGTGGAAGCAGAGTCTTTGAATATTTGTAAGGCAGAGGTAGATAGATTCTTGATAAGTATGGGGGTGAAAGGTTATCGGGGGTAGGCGGGAATGTGGAGTAATCAGATCAACCATGATCTTATTGAATAGCGGAGCAGGCTCGAGGGGCCGAGTGGCCTACTCCTATATGCTGATGATACCCAGCTCCACCACCTCTCTTGACTCTCCATTGCTTCTGTCTGACTGCCTGCTGGACATCCAGTCTCATCTGAGCAGCAATTTCCTCCCGGTAAACAAGGGGAAAACTAAACCATCGTCTTCGGCTCCCACCACCAATTCCATCCTCCTTCCCAGCCATTGTCTCAGGCTGAACCAGACTGTTTGCAACCTTGGCGCCCTATTCAACGCCAAGCTGAGCTCCTGATCCCCTATCCTCTCCATCACCCAGACTTCCACCTCTGTGACATCACCTGCCTTCACTCCTATCTCAGCTGAAACCCTTATTTAGGCATTTGTCATATTCTCACTCAACTACTTGAAGCCCTCCTGGGTGGCCTCCCATCCTCCACCCTCCACAAACTTCAGCTCATTCAAAACTCTGCCACCCGTATCCTATCCACACTACATTTTGCTCACTCATTACCCCTGTCCTCACTCACCTACACTGGCACCCAGTTCTCCAATGCCTCACATTTAAAATTCTCAACCTTGTGTTTATATCCCTTCATGTCCTTTCCCCTCCCTATCTCTGTAACCTCCACCAGTGTTATAAACCTCTCTGAACTTTCAGTTTCTCTAATTCTGGTGTCCTGTGCCTTCCCCTCCCTTCCACCATTGGCAGCTATGCCTTTAGACACTCAGAAATTCCCTTCCTAAACCCTTCTACCTTTACACATCTCACTCCTCCTTTAAGACCCTCCTTAAAACCCTGGGGGCGAAATTCATGTGTTTAGCGCCACACATTAGCGCCACGATATGGCGCTAAAACGTCAGTCGGCACTCTACCGCCAGCTGATGGCAGTTCCAGCAGCACATGTCATATCTGTGTTGCCGGTAGTGCTGCTGCAAAACTCACTCGCCAGGGACATCGCAATCATGGAGATCATGACGTCAGTGAGTGTGCAACGCTCACTTGACGCCCAATCTCACAACTTTGTTTTAGAAACATAGAAGATAGGAGCAGGAGTAGGCCATTCGGCCCCTTGAGCCTGTTCCGCCATTTAATGAGATTATGGCTGATCATCCAAATTCAGTACCCTGTCCCTGCTTTCTCCCCATATCCCTTGATCCCTTTAGCCTTAAGAAATATATCTAACTCCTTCTTGAATATATTTAATGAATTGGCCTCAACTGCCTTCTGTGGTAGAGAATTCCACAGGTTCACCACTCCCTGGGTGAAGAAATTCCTCCTCATCTCAGTCCTAAATGGCTTACCCCTTATCCTTAGACTGTGACCCCTGGTTCTGGACTCCCCGCCATCGGGAACATCCTTCCTGCATCTAGTCTGTCCAGTCCCTAGTTTTGGCCATTGCAGTTACCGGCTGGAGAAAGCAACAACAGGTAGAGGTGGCGGCAGCAGCAGGAAACTGGCTCCAGCGACGCTATTTAAAGGGATCCTCACCAATCACTCGCACCTGTCAGGGTTTTGCAGTTTGAGTGGCTGTGTGCTACTTCTTGCTGCTGCAAAAGTTTTCTTTAGTCATTTCAAGGTTAGTTGGTATCAAGTACAAAACTCCCTCATTATTTTTGAAACTCTTCAACCTACAACGCTTGCTAAAAGTCATGGGGGCTGCACTGGCAGTCGACCTGGCCCTCCAGGATCTACGGTGGAGGGAGCGGAGGCAGAGAAGAAAGACAAGAACATGTGATCAAAGGGAGGAGGAGGCCCATCAGGCCTCTCAACAGGAGGCCTTGCCCTCCGAGGGTCTTCAGACAGCCCTTCTCCTACCTTCAATTAAGTGAGGAACAGTGTATTAGGAGGCTCCATTTCACAACAACAACAACTTAAATTTATATAGCGCCCTTAACGTAGTAAAACGTCCCAAGGTGCTTCACAGGAGTATTCTAAGACAATAAATTTGACACCGAGCCACATAAGGAGAAATTAGGGCAGGTGACCAAAAGCTTGGTCAAAGAGGTAGGGTTAAAGGAGCGTCTTAAAGGAGGAAAGAGAGGTAGAGAGGCGGAGAGGTTTAGGCAGGGAATTCCAGAGCTTAGGGCCTAGGCAACAGAAGGCACGACCACCAATGGTTGAGCGATTATAATCAGGGATGCTCAAGAGGGCAGAATTAGAGGAACGCAGACATCTCGGGGGTTTGTGGGGCTGAAGGAGATTACAGAGGTAAGGAGGGGCGAGGCCATGGAGGGATTTGAAAACAAGGATAAGAATTTTGAAATCAAGGCGATGCTTAACCGGGAGCCAATGTAGGTCAGCGAGCACAGGGGTGATGGGTGAACGGGACTTGGCGCGAGTTTTTTTTTAATTAGTTTATGGGATGTGGGTGTCGCTGGTAAGACCAGCTTTTATTGCCCATCCCTAGTGCCCTTGAGAAGGTGGTGGTGAGCCGCCTTCTTGAACCGCTGCAGTCGTGTGGTGAAGTTACTCTCACAGTGCTGTTAGGGAGGAAGTTCCAGGGTTTTGACCCAGTGACAATGAAGGAGCGGCGATAAACTTCCACATCAGGATGGTGTGCGACTTGGAGGGTAACTTGGAGGTGGTGGTGTTCCCATGCGCCTGCTGCCCTTGTCCTTCTAGATGGAAGAGGTCGCGGGTTTCGGAGGTGCTGCCGAAGAAGCCTTGGCGAGTTCCTGCAGTGCAGTCACTCTCACCTCACCTCTGGAATTCAGCTGCTTTGTCCATGTTTGGACCAAGGTTGTAATGAGGTTGGGAGCTGAGTGGTCTTAGCGGAACCCAAACTGGGCATCAGTGAGCAGGTTATTGGTGAGTAAGTGCCGCTTAATAGCACTGTCCATGACACCTTCCATACTTAAGAAAAGACATACTTGCTCTCGAGGCAGTACAAAGAAGGTTCACTCGGTTAATCCCCGGGATGAGGGGGTGGACATATGAGGAGAGGTTGAGTAGATTGGGACTCTACTCATTGGAGTTCAGAAGAATGAGAGGCGATCTTATTGAAACATATAAGATTGTGAAGGGGCTTGATCGGGTGGATGCGGTAAGGATGTTTCCAAGGATGGGTAAAACTAGAACTAGGGGGCATAATCTTAGAATAAGGGGCTGCTCTTTCAAAACTGAGATGAGGAGAAACTTCTTCACTCAGAGGGTAGTAGGTCTGTGGAATTTGCTGCCCCAGGAAGCTGTGGAAGCTACATCATTAAATAAATTTTAAACAGAAATAGACAGTTTCCTAGAAGTAAAAGGAATTAGGGGTTATGGGGAGCGGGCAGGAAATTGGACAGGAGGCTGAGTTCGGATCGGTCAAGGCCCTGTGGGTGGCGGAGCGGGCCCATGGGCCGAGTGGCCGGGTCCTGCTCCTACTTCTTGTGTTCTTTAGATTTGAGGTTAGGATCAGATCAGCCATGATCTTATTGAATGGCAGAGCAGGCTCGAGGGGCCGATTGGCCTACTCCTGCTCCTATTTCTTATGTTCCCTTATGTTCTGATGTTCCATCACTTTGCTGATGATTGAGAGTAGACTGATGGGGCGGCAATTGGCCGGGTTGAATTTGTCCTGCTTTTTGTGGACAGGACATACCTGGGCAGTTTACCACATTGTCGGATAGATGCCAGTGTTGGAGCTGTACTGGAACAGCTTGGCTAGAGGCGCGGCTAGTTCTGGAGCGCAAGTCTTCAGCACGATAGCCGGGATGTTGTCGGGGCCCATGACCTTTGCTGTATCCAGTGCGCTCAGCCATTTCTCGATAACACTTGGAGTGAATCAAATTGGCTGAAGACTGGCTTCTGTGATGGTGGGGACCTCAGGAGTAGGCCGATATGGATCATCCACTCAGCACTTCTGGCTGAAGATGGGTGCAAACGCTTCAGCCTTGTCTTTTGCACTCACGTGCTGGGCTCCACCATCATTGAGGATGGGGATATTCATGGAGCCTCCTCCTCCCGTTAGTTGTTTAATGGTCCACCACCATTCACGACTGGATGTGGCAGGACTGCAGAGCTTTGAACTGATCCGTTGATTGTGGGATCGCTTAGCCCTGTCTATAGCATGCTTCTTCCACTTTTTAGCATGCATGTAGTCCTGTGTTGCAGCTTCCCCAGGTTGGCACCTCATTTTTAGGTACACCTGGTGCTGCTCCTGGCATGCTCTTCTACACTCCTTATTGAACCAGGGTTGGTCCCCTGGCTTGATGGTAATGGTAGAGTGAGGGATATGCCGGGCCATGAGGTTACAGATTGTGGTGGAATACAATTCTGCTGCTGCTGATGGCCCACAGCGCCTCATGGATGCCCAGTTTTGAGCTGCTAGATCTGATCTAAATCTATTCCATTTAGCACGGTGGTAGTGCCACACAACACGATGAAGGATGTCCTCAGTGTGAAGACAGGACTTCATCTCCACAATGAATGTGCGGTGGTCACTACCACCAATACTGTCATGGACAGATGCATCTGCGACAGGTAGATTGGTGAGGACGAGGTCAAGTAGGTTTTTCTCTCGTGTTGGTTCTCACCACCTGTCGCAGGCCCAGACTGGCAGTTATGTCCTTCAGGACTCAGCCAGCTCGGTCAGTAGTGGTGCTACTGAGCCACTCTTGGTGATGGACATTGAAGTCCCCCACCAAGAGTACATTCTCTGCCCTTGCTACTCTGTGCTTCTTCCAAGTGGTGTTCAACATGGAGGAGTACTGACTCATCAGCTGAGGGAGGGCAGTAGGTGGTAATCAGCAGGAGGTTTCCTTGCCCATGCTTGACCTGAAGCCATGAGACTTCATGGGGTTCGGTGTCAATGTTGAGAACTCCCAGGGCCACTCATTCTTGACTGTATACCACTGTGCCACCACCCCTGGCGGGTTTGTCCTGCCGGTGGGACAGGACATACCCAGGGATGGTGATGGAGGAGTTTGGGACATTGGCTGAAAGGTATGATTCTGTGAGTATGACTATGTCAGGCTGTTGCTTGACTAGTCTGTGGGACAGCTCTCCCAATTTTGGCACAAGTCCCCAGATGTTGGTGAGGAGGACTTTGCAGGTTTGACTGGGCTGGGTGTGCCGTTGCCGTGTCTGTAGCAGGTGCCAAGGTCGATGCCGGGTGGTCCGTCCGGTTTCAATCTTATTACAGGAAACTCTTTATTAACCGGCACCGACGGGACCGGCGTGGTGCTGGTTTATCGAAAGTACCGGATAACGGAGAGTTATATCTACCGAGGCTATTTTTAACAAAGAAAAATAAATAAATCAAGAAATGTGCAGTATACTTCCGACAGCACCAGGAGGCCGAGTAGTGGCACTTTTGAAAACTACCCCTACTGACTAAATCGGCGTTCGCGGACTCGGACTCGGACTCGGGATCGGCAACATTGCCGGTTATTTGAGAGGAGTTTTCGGAGTACTCGGCGTTCGCGGAGACTCGACTGCGACTCGGCAACATTGCCGGTTATTTGAGAGGAGTTTTCGGAAGATGATTTTTGCCGGTTAAGTGAGAATTCCGGATATTTGGGTGCCGGATAAACAAAAGTTTCCTGTATTGTGTTTCGTAGTGAGTTAGGACACAGGCAGCCGAGTTTTGGACGACCTCAAGTTTACATAGGGTAGAATGTGGGAGGCCAGCCAGGAGTGCGTTGGAATAGTCAAGTCTGGAGGTAACAAAGGCATGGAAGAGGGTTTCAGCAGCGGATGAGCTGAGACAAGGGCGGAGACAGGTGATGTTACGGAGGTGGAAATAGGCGGTCTTCACCAAGGGAGTGGTCACAGAACTCTGCCACCTCCTGCAACCAGGCCTCCAGCCTCAGATCAGGGCAACCACAGCTCTTCCAGTGGCAGTCAAGGTCACCGTGGCCCTCAATTTCTTTGCCACCAGATCCTTCCAGTCTGCATCAGGAGACACAGCTAACATCCCCCAGTTCGCCGTCCATCACTGCAGCCGAGAGGTCACTGAGGCTCTCTACACCAGGAGAAGGGACTACATTGGCTTCCTGATCACCAGAGAGAAGCAGGACCAGCGTCGACAGCGGGGGAGAAGGAGCCTTTCTTTCTTTCTCTCTCCCACAGAGCGGTCGGCAGCGGGGAAGGAGGAGCGGACCTGGTTGGAGCGGCAGAGGCCTGAGGTGAGTCAATAAAGGGAGGCCCGAGGCTCAGGTAGGCCTCAGACCAGCGTCGACAGCGGGGGAGGAGGAGCCTTTCTTTCTTTCTCTCTCCCACAGAGCGGTCGGCAGCGGGGAAGGAGGAGCGGACCTGGTTGGAGCGGCAGAGGCCTGAGGTGAGTCAATAAAGGGAGGCCCGAGGCTCAGGTAGGCCTCAGACCAGCATCGACAGCGGGGGAGGAGGAGCCTTTCTTTCTTTCTCTCCCACAGAGCGGTCGGCAGCGGGGAAGGAGGAGCGGACCTGGTTGGAGCGGCAGAGGCCTGAGGTGAGTCAATAAAGGGAGGCCCGAGGCTCAGGTAGGCCTCAGACCAGCGTCGACAGCGGGGAAGGAGGAGCCTTTCTTTCTTTCTATCTCCCACAGAGCGGTCGGCAGCGGGGAAGGAGGAGCGGACCTGGTTGGAGCGGCAGAGGCCTGAGGTGAGTCATTAAACTCACCTACGTGGCCTTTTTCCCCAGCGGGGAAAGAGCTTCGCGGGCTTTTTCAAAGGCAGGGGGCGGGGCCAATTCATTGGTACCCGTATATAGGTGGAGCGGTTGCTAAACCTGAGACACTACACTAGTAGTGACTCCCACCCTCCCACCTCCTCTAACCTTTAGGGGTAGAGGGAATTTAAAAGGTAGGTTCGATTTTATATTTTGTTTTCAGGGACTTAACTCCTGGACCTAAGATAAATAAGTTTAAATTTTAGTAATAAAGTAACATAAGGGTTAAGTCATGACAGGATGTCTCGGACCCGTTTCATGCTCCTCCTGTGCCATGTGGGAAACCAGGGACACTTCCAGTGTCCCTGACAACTACGTGTGCGGGAAGTGTGTCCAGCTGCAGCTCCTGACAGCCCGCATGGCGGTGCTGGAGCTGCGGGTGGACTCACTCTGGAGCATGCACGATGCCGAGAACTCGGTGAATCGCTCATTTAGTGAGTTGTCCACACCGCAGGTAAAGGCTAGGACAGACAGTGAATGGGTGACCAAGAAGCAGGGCAATATCAGGAAGGTAGTGCAGGAGTCCCCTGTGGTCATCTCCCTCCAAAACAGGTATGCCGCTTTGGATACTGTTGGGGGAGATGGCCTACCAGGGGAAGGCACTAGCAGCCAGGTTCATGGCACCATGGCTGGCTCTGCTGCACAGCAGGGCGGGAAAAAGAGTGGTAGGGCTATAGTGATAGGGGACTCAATTGTAAGGGGAATAGACAGGAGTTTCTGTGGCCGCAACCGAGATTCCAGGATGGTATGTTGCCTCACTGGTGCAAGGGTCAAGGATGTCTCGGAGCGGATGCAGAACATTCTGAAGAGGGAGGGTGAACAGCCAGCTGTCGTGGTGCATGTAGGTACCAACGATATAGGTAAAAAGCGGGAAGAGGTCCTACAAGCAGAATTTAGGGAGCTAGGAGCTAAATTAAAAAGTAGGACCTCTAAGGTAGTAATCTCTGGATTGCTACCAGGGCCACGTGCTAATCAGAATAGAGAGAACAGGATAGTGAGATTGAATACGTGGCTTGAGCAGTGGTGCAGGAGGGAGGGATTCAAATTCCTGAGGCATTGGAACCAGTTCTGGGGGAAGTGGGACCTGTACAAAAGGGACGGTCTGCACTTGGGCAGGACTGGAACCGATGTCCTCGGGGTAATATTTGCTAAAGCAGTTCGGGAGGATTTAAACTAATATGGCAGGGGAGTGGGAACCTATGTAGCGAAACAGGGGGAAGTAATATGCAGTCAGAAACAAATGTTAGAAGGGTGAGAAACAATAGGGGAAGGCCGAGTAAACAAAGGCAAGAAACACAAAGGGCCATACTAAATCATAAGTCTAAAAGGACAAAGGATGTTAATAAAACAAGCCTAAAGGCTCTGTGTCTTAATGCAAGGAGTATCCGTAATAAGGTGGATGAATTGACTGAGCAAATAGATGTTAACGGATACGATGTGATTGGGATTACAGAGACGTGGCTCCAGAACAATCAAGGATGGGAACTGAACATCCAGGGGTATTCAACATTCAGAAAGGATAGAATAAAAGGAAAAGGGGGTGGGGTAGCATTGCTGGTTAAAGAGGAGATTAATGCAATAGCTAGGAAGGACATCAGCTTGGAGGATGTGGAATCAATATGGGTTCAGCTGCAGAACACCAAAGGGCAGAAAACGTTAGTGGGAGTTGTGTACAGACCTCCAAACAGCAGTAGTGAGGTGGGGGAGGGTATGAAACAGGAAATCAGAGGTGCGTGCAAAAAAGGCACGGCAGTTATCATGGGTGACTTTAATATGCATATAGATTGGGCTACTCAAACTGGAAGCAATACGGTGGAGGAGGATTTCCTGGAGTGTTTAAGGGATGGTTTCCTAAACCAATATGTTGAGGAACCAACTCGAGGGGAGGCCATCCTGGACTGGGTGTTGTGTAATGAGGAAGGACTAATCAGCAATCTTGTGGTACGAGGCCCCCTGGGGAAGAGTGACCATAGTATGGTGGAGTTCTACATTAGGATGGAGAAGGAAACAGTTAAGTCAGAGACCATGGTCCAGAACTTAAATAAGGGCAACTTTGAGGGTATGAGGCGTGAATTGGCGAGGTTAAATTGGCAAGCGATATTTAAGGGGCTATCAGTGGAAGGGCAATGGCAGACATTTAGAGATCGCATGGATGAACTACAACAATTGTACATCCCGGTCTGGCGTAAAAATAAAAAAGGGAAGGTGGCTCAACCATGGCTAACAAGGGAAATCAGGGATAGTATTAAAACCAAGGAAGTTGCATACAAATTGGCCAGAAGTAGCAGCAAACCCGGGGACTGGGAGAACTTCAAAACTCAGCAGAGGAGGACGAAGGGTTTGATTAGGGCAGGGAAAATAAAATATGAAAGGAAGCTTGCAGAGAACATTAAAATGGACTGCAAAAGATTCTATAAATATGTAAAAAGAAAGAGGTTAGTAAAAACAAACGTAGGTCCCCTGCAGTCGGAAACAGGGGAAGTCGTAATGGGGAACAAGGAAATGGCAGATCAATTGAACAAGTACTTTGGTTCGGTGTTTACTGTGGAGGACACACACAACCTGCCGGAAATAAAAGGGGTCAGAGGATCTGGTAAGAGGGAGGAGCTGAGGGAAATCCTTATTAGTCGGGAAAAGGTATTGGGGAAATTGATGGGACTGAAGGCTGAAAAATCCCCGGGGCCTGATGGTCTGCATCCCAGAGTACTTAAGGAGGTGGCCTTGGAAATAGTGGATGCATTGATGATCATTTTCCAACATTCCTTAGACTCTGGATCAGTTCCGATGGAGTGGAGGGTGGCCAATGTAACCCCTCTTTTTAAAAAAGGAGGGAGGGAGAAAGCAGGGAATTATAGACCGGTCAGCCTGACATCGGTCGTGGGTAAAATGATGGAAGCAATTATTAAAGATGTCATAACAGACCATTTGGAAAGTGGCGACATGATAGGTCCAAGTCAGCATGGATTTGTGAAAGGGAAATCATGCTTGACAAATCTTCTGGAATTTTTTGAGGATGTTTCCAATAGGGTGGACAGGGGGTAACCAGTAGATGTGGTGTATTTGGACTTTCAGAAGGCCTTCGACAAGGTCCCACACAAGAGATTGGTGAGCAAAGTTAAAGCACATGGGATTGGGGGTAATGTGTTGACGTGGATTGAGAACTGGTTGGCACACAGGAAACAAAGAGTAGGAGTAAATGGGTACTTTTCAGAATGGCAGGCAGTGACCAGCGGGGTACCGCAGGGTTCGGTGCTGGGACCCCAGCTGTTTACATTATATATTAATGATTTGGACGAAGGGATTAAATGTAATATCTCCAAATTTGCGGATGACACTAAATTGGGAGGCAGTGTGAACAATGAGGAGGATGCTAGGAGGCTACAGAGTGACTTGGACAGGTTGGGTGAATGGGCAAATGTATGGCAGATGAAGTACAATGTGGATAAATGTGAGGTTATCCACTTTGGTGGTAAAAATAGAGAGGCGGACTATTACCTGAATGGTGGCAGATTAGGGAAAGGGGAGGTGCAACGAGACCTGGGCATCATGGTACATCAGTCACTGAAGGTGGGAATGCAAGTGCAGCAGGCAGTCAAGAAAGCAAACGGAATGATGGCCTTCATAGTAAGGGGATTTGAGTACAGGAGTAGGGAGGTGATGCTGCAGTTGTACAGGGCCTTGGTGAGGCCACACCTGGAGTATTGTGCGCAGTTTTGGTCTCCTAACTTAAGGAAGGACATTCTTGCTATTGAGGGAGTGCAGCGAAGGTTCACTAGATTGATTCCTGGGATGGCCGGACTGACATATCAAGAAAGATTGGGTCAACTGAACTTGTATCCTCTGGAGTTCAGAAGAATGAGGGGGGATCTTATAGAGACATTTAAAATCCTGACTGGTTTAGACAAATTAGATGCGGGCAGAATGTTCCCAATGGTAGGGAAAACTAGAACCAGGGGTCACAGTCTAAGGATTAAGGGGAAGCCATTTAGGACTGAGCTGAGGAGGAACTTCTTCACCCAGAGAGTGGTGAATCTATGGAATTCTCTTCCACAGAAGGTTGTTGAGGCCAGTTCGCTAAATATATTCAAAAGGGAGTTAGATATAACACTCACAACTAAGGGGATCAAGGGGTATGGCGAGAAAGCAGGAATGGGGTACTGAGGTAGCATGTTCAGCCATGAACGCATTGAATGGCGGTGCAGGCTCGAAGGACCGAATGGTCTACTCCTGTACCTATTTTCTATGTTTCTATGTTTCTATGCATGTGGGTTGGCCAGGATAGCGGGCTTCCCCATGGTGCAGAATGCCATCAACTGCACCCACGTGGCTTTGCAGGCACTGTATACCAATCCTGAGATCTTCCATAACCACAAAGGCTACCACTCACTTAATGTGCAGTTGGTGTGCGACCACAGACAGCGAATCCTCAATGTGAATGCCCGCTATCCTGGCAGCAGCCACGATGCCTTCATCCTGTGCCAGACCGGTGTGCCAACACTCCTCCAGCCACCACGTCAAGCTCGAGGGTGGCAGCTTGGAGACAAGGACTATCTGCTCTCCACCTGGCTCATGACTCCCCTCCGCAACCCCAACACTCGTGCTCAGCACTCATATAATGAGAGCCATGCTGCCACCAGGAACATCATCGAGCAGACCATCGGGCTACTGAAGCAATGGTTCCGCTGCCTTGACCGCTCGAGTGGAGCCCTCCAGTACTTGGCTGAGCGGGTGTCCCATTTCGTGGTGGTCTGCTGCATGCTTCACAACTTGGCCATCATGAGGGCGCAGCCCTTGCCACCAGGGATTGCGGGACTGCCTCAGGAGGAGGACAAGGAGGAAGAGGACAAGGAGGAAGAGGAACAGGTGGGAGGGAGGAGGCAGCCAGATAATCAGCCTTCTGGACGGGCAGTCAGTGACCAGCTCATCAGACTCCGAATGGCATGAATGAAACCCCAGATCCCCGTAGCTCACCACATCCCCATCATACCATCCCTGTCTCACGCCATATCACAGCATCCTCCCGGGCACAAAGCTTAAATGAGAGACACCACAAAAGATTCCAAACACAATTTATCTCTAATCATCTGACACATATTTACATGAATACTATTAACGAATCACCCTTGTGCAATCCCTTAGTGCCTGTCGATCGTGTGCCCTTTCCTGATCCAATTCTCCCCCAGTAGCTGCAGCACAGCTGGTGAAAGGCTGCTGAGTTTCCATGCAGGAGACTTCAGATGGCCTTGCAGGACGACCTTGACCAGCTCTGGACCTAGAAGGCCCAGCTTTAGACTGCACCACCTCGGCATATGCAGCAGCAGTGTGGGCTGGCTGGCTGGCAGCTACAAGGGCAATGGCAGAGTGGCAGTGGTGGGAGTAGGAATGCTGTCATCCTGAGAGAGGGCAGCAGGTTCCTGCTCCACTGACCCACTGCTACTCCCCCGGGGTGGTGACCAGCATTCCAAGCAATCTGTTGGAGCGCAGATTGCTGACCTGCTGCGAAACCGTGAAAGCCCCGGTCTACGGTGGTAAACCCAGCCACGATGGCAGCACTCAGAGCTTGGGTGACTTCAAGCTGTGATTGCATGAGAGCAGTCTGAGCTTGGGTGGCATCACACTGAGACAGCATGAGAGCAATCTGAGCTTCTGCTGCAGCACTAAGACGTTGGGTCGCTTCCGCCGGTGCTGCAATGGAAGCTGCAATATCACCCATCATGCGCACCATCACATCTGGGTTGCCATGGTCTCTCTGGGAGTGGACCATCATTTCCAGCCCGGAAACCCTGGGCTCCATTCTCTGCTCAGAGCCCCATGCAATGTTGGAGGCGGACTCCTCCACGCTCCTTGACATTGCCGAGAGGCTCTGTGGCAGCCTTGCCATTGCACCCATCATTTCTGTGTGCATGCCCATCACCCTTCTCCTGAAGGCCTCCCCATCAACATCCTCATCTGAGTCCTGTGCAGCAGAACTCACACGCGAACTCACCCTCCGGGGAGCTGACCCCCAAGCTACCCTCTCCCCCAACCTTGCTGCAGCCCACTCGTGCCTGGTGCCTCACCCTGTGCAGATCCCGCTACTACACTAGCCTCTAAAGAACGCGTAGTGCCAGTAATCTGAGCTGGTGTCTGCAAGTGACAGATGCAGTGATGCGGTGTCTTCCTCCTCCTCTTCTCCCTCCTCAGGGACAGGCTGCTCAGGTGCTTGCTGATTATCTGAAAGCAGAAAAGCACAAGAGTTGGGTTATGGTGAG
Organism: Squalus acanthias; assembly: GCA_030390025.1. Lineage (NCBI taxonomy): Eukaryota > Metazoa > Chordata > Chondrichthyes > Squaliformes > Squalidae > Squalus > Squalus acanthias. Next base: position 46,682,342 of record CM059441.1, on the reverse strand, counting down.
GGGAGGGGGGTGGGGGGAAGGAAGGCAGAAATCCATGCATACAGCACGAGTAGCTTGAAAGTGAGAAAAGATTGTGGGCTGAGGGGGAAGTGGGATGTGAGAAGGATTAGGACTGATTGTTATCCCCGGGGGGGTCAACGTCGCCGGTGGCCACGATGCCGACAACCTGGCGCCCAATGAGCTCCATCACTCGAGTCTCCAGCTGGCTCAGCTCTTCAATGTGGGCTTGGCCCCCACCTGTCTGCCGCTGTTCCCGGCGATTGTGAACGACCTTGGCCTGCAAGAGCAAGGGAAATGTGTGAGTGAGTGTGATGCAATGTGTTTGGGTGGTGTGCCTGCCATAGTTGAGTAGCTGTCATTATGTTCAAGGTGTGAGATGTGGATGTGAGTGTTGCTAGGTAGAGATTGTTGGTGGGTGAGTGCTGGGGGTGCGGTGTATTGAGCAGTGTGTGAAGCTTGTGGTACAGATGGTGGTATGTAGCATTTGTTGAAGCCTTCACTCACCCTGACCACCCGTGTGAGGTCATTAAACTTCTTCCTGCACTGGGTGTGGGTCCTGGGGCCACAATGCTGCCCGTGATGTGGTCTGTTATCTCCCTCCACATAGTGCGGCAGATGTGTGGCGAGGGCCTCCTGCCTTCTCTCCATCGCAAAAACCAATGCCTCCAGAGCTTCATTCAAGAATCTGCGGGCTCACTCCCTCTGTCTCCGGTCTGCCATGGTTCCTACAGATATCTTCTAACTAGTTTTTGGTTTGCAATTGGGGCAACTGCACAGCCAATAACGCTGAGAATGAGGTGCTGCAGCATCAATGAAACTCCCCTTTAAGTAGTGAAAAAAGCCTGTGGCAGTCATTACTTGCAATTACACTGCCCCCGATATTGGTCCAGCTTTTCAGTGTAATGCCAATGAGCTTGAGTTTTTAGACTAGTATCATGACTACAATCATTTTAAGGAGGAGTTAGCGCGAATTTTGCTTGCATCCTAGATGGTTTTCAGGTAGCGCTGCTTAACCTTTTTTAGCCTAAACAATGCCCAATTCTATAACGAATTTCTAGCCCAGGCCTATCTTTTTGCCCAAGCTTTTGGCCACCCCTGCTAATATCTCTTTCATTGGCTCAGTGTCCATATTTTCATTATGTCTCTGTGAAGCGCTTTGGGACGTTATGCGAAATTAAAGGCATTATATAAATGCAAGTGATTGTTGTTTTAAGGCAATCAACTGTCCCAGCAGTGTTTTCTCCTTATAGGCAGGTGTCTGGGAGAGTCGACATGGCCCTCGACAGTGTCCATTCTATTTCCCACACTTCTGCTCTCACCCCTTCCCCTCCCTCCCAGAATCACGATAGGGTTCGACTTGTGCCATTTCCTGCTCGCGCCCTGAACTAGAAAATTTCATTAACATTGCTTCCAATTTCCACCTTCACATGGTCCATCTCTGACTCTTCCCTTCCCTTCCTCGACTTCTCTGTCTCCATTTCTGGGCATAGGCTATTGACAAACAGTCACTACAAGCCCACTGACTCCCACAGCTACCTGGACTACACTTCCTCCCACCCAGCTCCCTGTAAGGACTCAAGAAGGCGGCCCACCACCACCTTCTCAAGGGCAATTAGGGATGGGCAATAAATGCTGGCCTTGCCAGCAACACCGACTTCCCATGAACGAATAAAAAAAAAATGAAGTACATAGACAGCATTATAACAGAGAATACGAAAAGATTAGGAGAGAAGTCAAAAAACAATTAGGGAGGCAAAGAGGAACTATGAAATTAAAAAATCAAGGTGTTGAGGCTGCCGCGAAACACGAATTAAGACTGAATCCATGTGTGGAAAACAAAGGCTTTTTAATACAACTGCATGGTCCAAAATGGCTGAAACCAACTGTTCCCAGAATTCTCTGGAAAAATCCTGAGGCCCCGCCCACTCCTTTCCTCCTGCCTTAAAGGCAAGGGGGGGAAAATTCAGTTGGTTGCGCCTCCCGTTAGCGCCTTAAGAGGGCGCTAATGGGGCGCAAAACCGCTAGCGCCCGGGCGCAGCGATGTTTGCGCCGCTCGGGAACTTAACTAGACATTGTGCGGTGGCGCTAAACTTTACCGCCGCGACCACCTGCGCGCGCAGATTGTGACGTCATTCCATGGTGCAACGCCCTTGTGGCGCCCTGGAGCGGAAATTGAGTGGCGCCCCCTGCCTTACCGCCTGGCGCATCCAACGACCGGAAGACTGGAACGCTATCAATCGCTGTGGGGCGGCGCTATTTAAAGGGGGCCTCTTCCTGTCTTTTTCTGTGGTTGACATTTTTGCACCACTCGTTCTGAGAGAGAGAGAGAGATTCGGAGAGAGAGAGAGACTTCTGCATTGAGTCAACGCTTTGTGAGGTAGTTTTGCCTACTGATCCTAACTTCGCTGGTACTTTGGTTGCTGTCCTTCATAACTTTGCTTGCAAAGAGACTATGGGGGCTGCACTGATTGGGGGCGTCGTCCTGCTCCAGCTGAATTGGAGGACACAGAGACGCAGAGAGAGAGTGGCAATGATGGCCAGACGGAGGAGGGCCAACAGGCGTATGTACAGGAGAGCTTACCCTCCCAGGGTATATCGTGAACAGCTCTCCTACATTCATATGTCTGAGGAGCTGTGTTTGCGAAGGCTGCGATTCAGCAAGGAGGTGGTCACTGAGCTCTGCCACCTGCTGCAGCCAGATCTGCAGCCTCAACTGAGGTCCAGGACGTCTCTGTCGGTGGCAGTGAAGGTCACAGTGGCTCTCAACTTCTATGCTACTGGCTCATTTCAAGCTGCTGCTGGGGACCTCGCCAATATCTCCCAGTTCGCGGTGCATTGCTGCATCCGGCAGGTCACAAATGCCCTCTTTAAAAGGAGACGAGAGTTCATCTCTTTCCCCATGACCCCAGACAAGCAGCGTGACCGCGCTCTGGGCTTTGCGAGGATAGCGGGCTTCCCCATGGTGCAGGGCGCCATTGACTGCACGCATGTGGCTTTGCGTGCTCCACATGAGAATGCCGAGGAATTCCGGAACAGAAAGGGGTTCCATTCCTTGAATGTTCAGTTGGTCTGTGACCACAGACAGCTGATACTCGCTGTCAATGCCCACTATCCTGGCAGCTGCCACGATGCTTTCATCCTGCGCCAGACTACTGTGGCAGAACTTTGAGGCACCGCATCAGCCAGTTGGTTGGCTTCTCGGGGACAAGGGGTATCCATTGAGCACCTGGCTGATGACACCGCTCCGTACGCCCAACACCCCTGCTGAGCTGCGGTACAACGAGAGCCATCAAGCTACCAGGAACATCATTGAGCGCACAATCGGCGTGCTGAAGCAACGGTTCCGCTGTCTCGACCATTCTGGAGGAGCCCTGCAGTACTCGCCTGAGCGAGTATCCAACTTCGTAGTTGTGTGCTGCATGTTGCATAACATGGCAATCGTCAGGACCCAGCCAATGCCACCAGGCCTTGGAGCACCACCAGAGGAGGAGGAGGAAGAGGAGGAAGAGGACGAGGAGGATGATCATCAGCAGCACCAAGGCGGGAGGGCGGCCCACAATGGTGAAACTGCAAGGGCCGTCCGTCAACGGCTGATAGCAAGCCGCTTCTAGGGCCCCTGCTGTGGAAATGGCTTCTGCCATTGCTAACAACATCAATGAACCCAGCACGCAACCCCTAAGCCGGCCAAGGCACCAATGATTCCAAACACCAAACATGTATATTTTTAATACAAAAACTTATTTATTTTACAAACTCTGTGTGTGTCATTTCCTCATGACAAACTCATAGAAATAAACACAAAAAAAGTCATTAACATAACTGGTTCTCACAACCTAGAGATAATGTCCAAAACACTAGACAAAAGTTGGACCACGAACCTCGGCCTTTAATAAAAAAATGACCAGCATTTTGTCACACCTCCTACTTTTTGCCCTTCGAGGGTGATCTCCTTCCCTTGCGCACTTCCCCCCTTCTAACCCTACTGCTCCTCCGTAATGGGACTTCAGTGGCTGCAGCCAGGCTGGTGGAAGGCTGCTGATTGTCAGACCCTGACACTGCAGATGCCCCTGAAGGACGGCCTCGACCAGTTCTGGGCCTGGAGGGCCCGGCTGCAGACTGCACCAACTCTGCATGGGCGGCAGCAGTCTGTCCTACAGGCGGTGGCAAGTGCAGTGGAGAAGTGACAGTGTTGGCAGCAGGAATGCTGTCATCGAGAGAGAGGACAGCAACTCCCTGCTCGCCCGACACACTGGCACTCCCACGGGGCAGCACTTCAGCATCCGGAGCAATCTGCTGGAGCACAGATTGCTGGCCTGCTGCGGCGCGGTGAGAGCCCCGGGGTCATGTGAACGAACCATCGAGGTTGGCAGCAGTCAGTGCTCGCGTGGCCTCAATCTGAGTCTGCATGAGAGCAGTCAGAGATGGGATCACGGCAGTCAGTGACTGAATTGCAGCACTAAGCGTTAGTGTGGCATCCGCCTGTGCTACAGCGAAGTGCTCCACACTCCTTGCCAGTGACTCAATGCATTCGGGCACCCTTCCCACTGCACCCATGAGCTCAGTGTGCATGCCCACCGCCTGGGTGTTCATTTCTGCGATCAGCCGCTCCTCCTCTGCGTCCATTGCAGTAGGAGTCGCTGGCATACTCTCCCTCTGGGGAGAAGGCCCCCGTTCTTCCCTACCCCCATGGGGTTGCTGCAGCCCGCTGGGTCCTGGAGCTTCACCCTCATCAGACCCTTCCCCCCTGCTCCCCTCCAGGGAAGGCGTGTTCCCAGTGTGGGCATGGGCTTCCTCGGGAGAGGGTGGTACTGATGCTCCGGCTTCCTCTTCCTCCTCGGCTGCAGCTTCACTCCCACTGGCAGCTTCAGGGCCCATCTCCTCAGCTGGTGAATCACCATCTGAAAGCAGGGAGGTACAAGAGTGGCTTTAGCGTGAGGACAGGGTGGCAGTAAGGGAGGAATAAGTGCAGCGAGTTAGCAAGTTGGATTGAAAGTGTCAAAGGCTGGTGTTGTGAGGGACAAGTGGAAGGACAGAGGACAAAAAGGTGATGACCTTACCATTGCTGTCCAGAACGGGGTCGGCGTCTCCAGTGGCGACGGGACCGATCACCCGGCTTGCCACAATCCTGTGGACGCGCTCCTCAAGATCGCTGAGGGGTTGCAGCTGAGGCCGCCCTCCACCTGTCCGTTGCTGCTGTCTCCTATTATGCGCCAGCTTGGCCTGCAAGAAAAAGGACAGCATCTGAGTAAATATACAGCCATGGTCTTGCCTGATGTGCCTCCCATAGGTGAATAGCCCTTACTGTATGCAAAGTGTGGAATGTGTGTGTGTGTTTCATGAAAGGGCCATAGGTGTTGGATGAGTGTTGTGCATTGGGGTTTTAAGACCCTCTGGCCATAGAGTGAGGTTGAGATGGAGGGATGGAGAGGTATTGAGAAAAAGCCACTCACCCTGACGACCCGAGTGAGGTCGTTGAACTTTTTGCGGCATTGAACATGGGTCCTGGGCACCATGCTCCTGGAGGAGACGCTCTGAGCCACCTCCCTCCACGCTCTTCTGTACTCGCGTGGCAAAGGCCTCCTGCCACTCTCAGGGAAGAGTATACATCTTCTGCGCTCCACCGCGCCAACCAGAGCATCCAAGGCCCGCTCGGTGAAGCGCTGAGCTCGTTCTCTCACCCTCTCCATCCTTGGCAGCAAAATGGATTCACAGGTCTCTCCAGGCCGAGATTCAAGGCTGCAATGAGCAGGGTGTGGCTGGGGAGCAAGATGCCCCCCCCGCCCTTTCAGAACTGGCCGGCACCAGTGTGTCTGTGTTCCCTCGCTAACTGGCAGCACCTGCACTGCACTCGCGCGCTGAGTTAGCGCCTCACTGCTGGGCCTTTGCGCCTTAAGACAGGTGTGCAGCGCCTGATTTAGCGCTCCACTCACCTCCCGGGGCGGTAAAAGTGAAGTTTCCAGTCAGTGGCGATAATTAGCGCCAGGCGCTAATTTTTGCGTCCAGACGATATTTGCGCCCCAAACGGGGCGCGACCTAATTTTTCCCCCAAGGTGCCTTAAAGGCAAGGTGCCCGATATTTTGTCCACGGAGGGAAAAGTGGATAATGCCCGTTTAGGTGGCGATCCGCCACACAGCTCCCCCCAGAATCCGCTTAGGAGGTGTGGACGAGACGGTGCGTCGGTCTGATGGGCCGGCAGGAGCGGCTCTTGTAGGACACCGGTGGACGTGGAACGGCCGGGTGTGGAGCAGCCGGGTGAACCGGCTTGAGGGCAGGTCGGCCGCGTGGTGGTGGACGAGCTACAGGGACCTGCTCACCGGGCTCCGAGTGTGCTGGCTTGAGTCGGTCAAACAACACTTTTTCGGTCCTGTCGCCCACTTGCAGGGTGAAAAATTTGTCCCCAGCCTGTATCACCTTGTAGGGCCCGTCGTACGGGGGTTGAAGGGGTCCGCGGTGGGCGTCGTGCCGGACGAAAACAAACCGTGCCTGGTGCAGGCTTAGTAGGACGTGTGAGGTGGATTCGCCGTGTCGGGCAATGGGCACCGGGGCGAACTGCAGCGCCGGTGAGGCGAAGTCATGGCGTTGCTGGTCGCCTGACCAGGGTGTCGTGGCGGTGGGCAGGAACTCGCCGGGTACGCGCAGCGGCTGACCATACACGAGCTCTGCTGCCGATACGTGGAGGTCTTCTTTAACCGCGGTGCGCAGGCCAAGGAGGACCCACGGAAGTCGGTCGGTCCAGGCGCCATCCTGGAGGCTGGCTCTAAGAGATGCCTTCAAGGATCTGTGGAACCGCTCCCACAGTCCGTTGGCTTGGTGCGGTGAATGGTCACCCCGAGTTCAGAGGAAAATTGCGGACCTCTGTCCGACGTCATGTCGGAGGGGACGCCGAACCGTGCGACCCAGGTGCTGACGAAGGCTCTGGCGATGTCGGCGGTGGTGGTAGAGGTCAGTGGAATTGCCTCGGGCCAACGCGTGGTGCGGTCAACGATCGTCAGCAAGTGTGTGTGGCCTTGCGACGGCGGCAGGGGCCCGACGATGTCCACGTGGATGTGGTCGAATCTACGCGAGGGGACGGTAAACTCCTCGAGGGGTGCTTTTGTGTGTTGCTGTACCTTGGCCCGTTGGCAGGCTAGGCAGGAGTTGGCCCAAGTACGCACATCCTTGCGAAGGCCGCGCCAGACAAAGCGGTGGCTACCAATTTGATGGATGCGCGGGCGCCGGGGTGGGAGAGGTTGTGGAGAATGTCGAATACCCGGCGGCGCCAGGACGCTGGGACGACGGGCCGAGGTTGACATAGGGATATGTCGCACTTGACCGTGACTGCGGTCGGGCCACAGGCGACGTCGGCCAGGCGTAGCCCTGGTAGGTTGGTGGGTGCGGAGAGCAGATCAGGGTCGGTGCTCTGGTCTGCTGCGAGTTGAGCGTAGTCGACTGCCAGGTGTGCGGCGTCGATGGCGGGGCAGGAGAGGCAGTCGGCTACCACATTGTCTCGGCCGGAGACGTGTTGGATGTCCGTGGTGAACTCGGACACTGCCGCGAGCTGGCGCTGCTGCCTGGCAGACCAGGGGTCGGTTGTCTTTGCCATTGCGAACGTCAGGGGCTTGTGGTCGACAAACGCAGTGAAGGGGTGGCCCTCAAGCAAAAACCAAAAATGGCGGACCGCCAGGAACAGCGCGAGGAGCTCGCGGTCGATGGTGCAGTACTTGACCTCCAGGGGGCGTAGTTGGCGGCTGAAGAAGGCAAGTGGTTGCCAGGCGCCGTCGACCCACTGCTCATACACGGCGCCGACCGCGTGGTCAGAGGCGTCCGTGGTGAGCGCTACCCTGGCATTGGGCCGTGGGTGCGCGAGCAGGGTGGCGTTGGCGAGCGCGGTCTTGGTGGAGTCGAAGGCGGCGGACGCATCTGCCGTCCATTCGACCGCCATCTTGCCGCTCCTGCCCCGGAGGGCTTCATACAGGGGCCTCACGAGGGACGCCGCTTTGGGAATGAAGCGGTTATAGAAATTCACCATCCCGAGGAACTCCTGGAGGTCTTTGATGGTGGTGGGGCGGGGAAATTGTTGGACGGCCTGCACCTTGGTGGGCAGGGGAATGGCCCCAGCATGGGTGATGTGGTGGCCGAGGAAGTCGATCTTGTCCAGGCCGAACTGGCATTTGGCTGGGCTGAAGATGAGCCCGTGGTCACTGAGGTGCCCTAACAGGATGCGAAGGTGTTCGAGGTGTTCCTGCTTGGAGGAACTGGCTACCAGGATGTCGTCCAGGTAGACGAACAGGAACTTCAGGTCCCGAAGGACCGAGTCCATGAGCCGTTGGAATGCCTGGGCCGCGTTTTTGAGGCCGAAGGGCATCCGCAGGAACTCGAACAGGCCGAAGGGGGTGATTACGGCCGTCTCGGGGTCGTCCGCGGGGTGGACGGGGACTTGGTGGTATCCGCGCACCAGGTCGACCTTGGAAAAGACTGAGCGGCCGGCCAGTCTAGCCGAGAAGTCCTGAATGTGCGGCACGGGGTACCGATCAGGGGTGGTGGCGTCGTTGAGGCGGTGGTAATCCCCGCAGGGGCGCCAACCCCCGCCTGGTTTGGGGGCGATGTGGAGTGGGGAGGCCCAGGGACTGTTGGAGCGGCGGTTGATGCCGCGCTGTTCCATGGTGGCAAACTCGGTCCGCGCGATCTCCAGTTAGGCCAGGTCCAGCCTGCGGGCGTGGGCGTACACTGGGGGGCCTGTGGTGGGGATGAAGTGTTCCACCCCGTGTTTGGCGGCCTCCGCGGAGAAGGTCGGATTGGTAAGGGCCGGGAATTCAGCCAGGAGTGCCGAGTAGTCATCCGTGGCCCGGGCGTGGCACTGTGACGCCATGTCGGCGGGTTGACGGGGGGCCATGGCGCCCAGGATGGGGGACATGGTGTTCATGTCCACGAGGTGGTGATGAGGGATGTCTACCAGTAGGCTGTGGGCGCACAGGAAATCTGCGCCGATGAGAGGGGAGAGCACCTTGGCAGTGATGAACTCCCATCGGTAGCGGCGACCAGCGAGGTCGAGGGTGACTGTCCGGGTGCCGTACGTCCGGATTTCCGAGCCGTTAGCCGCAGCCAGCGCCGGTCCTCGTTCACCCTTTTGGATGTCGAGGGAGGAGGCCGGGATGATGCTGTGCTGAGCTCCAGTGTCGCACAGGAACCGGCGGCCGGTTTTGTCATCCGTAACGAACAGCAGGGAGCCCGCGTGGCCCACGGCCATCGCGGGGGCTGGTACGGGGGCGGACTTGAAAGGGCAGGGAGGTGTGCACCGCTGTGCACTGGCGCCGAACCGTGCGTGGCCCGGGTTAGTGGGGCGCGAAGGCCCCGTGGGCCTGGTGGCTGGTCCTTGTGGCCGCGTGGTGGACGGTGAGGGGCGAGCCCAGGCATTGGCTGCCAGGTCCGGAAAGACGTCGCGGCTGGAGTGAGCGGACAGCAGCTTGTCGGTCTCATCGGCCAGGGCTTCCAGGTTCGTGAGGCCGGACGCCACGATCGCTGGGCGGATGCTGAGAGGGAGCTGGCGGATGAACAGCGTGCGGAAGAGGGATCCGGGTGGGCTCTCATCGGTGAGGGAGCGCATGTGGGAGAGGAGGTCTGACGGTGAGGCATCACCGAGGCCTGGAAGGTCGAGGAGGTGGCAGTTTCGCTGGTATGCCAAGGCCGTAAATTTTTTAAGGAGCGCTGCCTTAAGATGTGCATACTTGCCTTCCTCCGGTGGGTTCTGCAGCGCTGTCCAAACCTTCGAAACTGTGGCGCTACCGAGTGATGTGACGAGGTAGTCGTACTGCGTCCCATCTGTGGTGATGTTTCGCAGCTGGAAGCGGGATTCAGCTTGGAGAAACCAGGCTTCGGGCTGGTTTTCCCAAAACTCCGGCAGTTTCACAGAAACTGCGTTCGTGTCCGCTATTGCAGTGCTCGGAATACGTTCTGAGCGTCGGGGTCACCAATGTTGAGGCTGCCATGAAACACGAATTAAGACTGAATCCATGTGTGGAAAACAAAGGCTTTTTAATACAACTGCATGGTCCAAAATGGCTGAAACCAACTGTTCCCAGAATTCTCTGGAAAAATCCTGAGGCCCCGCCCACTCCTTTCCTCCTGCCTTAAAGGCAAGGTGCCTTAAAGGCAAGGTGCCCGATATTTTGTCCACGGACGGAAAAGTGGATAATGCCTGTTTAGGTGGAGATCCGCCACAAAGGAACATAAATCAAAATAGTAAAATATTTTATAGGCACATCAATAAAAAAAAGGTTGGGATGGGAATAGGGCCATTAAGGATAATACCACAGGTAACGATAGAGAGAAGGCAGAAATATTAAATAATTATTTTGCTTCAGTATTTCCCAGGGAGATAGAACAGGTGGACATGACATTGGATGATGAGATTAGTAATGAGATAAGTGCATTTAAAATAAAGAAAGGGGATATATTAAATAAACTAATCAAACTCAAAGAGGATAAAACCCCTGGGGGCAACAATTGGGTCGCGACCCTGTGGGGCGTTAACTTCACCGGGGTGCTACGTTTTGTGCCCCGAAAAAGTTAGTGCTCCCGTGCGTGAAATTCAATGCTGGCACCCCAAGCAGGAGGCGGGGCACTACTGGAAGCGCTCCCCCTCCCTCTTGGGGCGCTCCAGCCCAATATCGCGGCGCTATGTGCCGCAGCGCCACGCACACCGACACGGCGCGCCACATTACTGCAGGCCTTCCACCCCTTATTAAAGGGGAGGGGCCTAGCACAGCGCGAACCAGGGCCCAGCTGGGCCACCAGGGACCGGGGTGCCGGTAAAAGAGCCCGGCACTCAAGAGGAGGGCAGGTGCTGGCAGGCGGCCAGCAAAAAAATGGCCACCCGGCACCTCCCCTTTAAAGCTAGCCGTCCTGGCCACACGTACGCCCCCCTGACCCTGTCGGACATAGCGTCCGGCGGTACGTCAGAGGGCGCAACCGAAGTTTGCGGCTGGGGCGCGAGCGGGTCGTTGTGCACAGCGATGACGTCATCACCGGAGGCACAGCGCCGCGGGGCGCTACTGGCTACAGCCGCTGCTAACCTCCCGCTGAATTTTGAGGCCCCCTTAGGGCACTAACGGGAGGTGCAAAGCAACCGAATTTTGCCCCCCTGGTCCGGATGGATTGCATCCACGCATTTTAAAAGAATCTAGGGAAGAGATAGCAGAGGCATTTCTACACATATTTAATAATTTGCTAGAAAAAGGAATAGTGCCAGAGGTCTGGCGAATAGCTAACGTAATACCGATATTTAAGAGGGGGGATAGAACATGTCCAGGGAATTATAGACCAGTCAGCTTAACATCGGTGGTAGGAAAAATAATGGAGTCCCTACTAAAGGAGAAAATAGAAGAACATCTAGAAACCAAAAACATAGTCAGGGGACAAGTAGCAGAATGGATAGCTAGCTGGCTTCAATACAGAAAGCAGAGAGTAAGAGTAAAGGGTAGCTATTCACATTGGCAGAAGGTGGGTAGTGATGTTCCACAAGGATCAGTGTTGGGACCACTGCTGTTCACAATTTACATTAACGATTTAGACTGAGGAATCAAAAAGACAATTTCTAAATTTGCGGATGACACCAAATTGGGGGGGATAGTCAATACTGAGGAGGACTGCAACAAGTTACAGGAAGACATTAATTCACTTGCAGAATGGGCATATAATTGGTAAATGAAGTTCAACACAGATAAATGTATTACATTTTGGTAGGAAGAATAGGGAAGTCACTTATCACTTGGAGGGTGCGAGTCTAGGTGGGGTAGAGGAACAAAGGGATCTCGGAGTAGAAATACACAAATCACTAAAAGTTGCAACACTGGTTAGCAAGGCTATAAAAAAGCAAACCAAGCACCAGGGTTTATTTCTAGAGGGATAGAATTGAGAAGTAGGGAAGTTATGCTAAACCTGTATCGAACCTTGGTTAGACCACACTGGGAGTACTGCGTACAGTTCTGGTCGCCATATTATAAAAAGGATATAGAGGCACTGGTGGGGGTGCAGAGAAGATTTACAAGGATGATACCAGAAATGCGAGGGTATACATATCAGGAAAGGATGAACAGGCTGGGTCTCTTTTCTCTTGAAAAAAGGCTGAGGAGTAACCACGATAGGGTTCCCCTTGTCCTCACCTTTCACCCCACCAGCCTCCACATTCAACGGATCATCCTCCACCATTTCCGCCACCTCCAGCGTGATCCCACCACCAAACACATCTTCTCCTCACCTCCCCTTTCAGCATCCCGAAGGGACCGCTCCCTCCGCGACACCGTGGTCCACTCCTCTGTCACCCCCAACACTCCTTCCCCTTTGTCCGGCACCTTCCCGTGCAAGCGCAGGAGATGCAACACATGCCCTTTTACCTCCTCCCTTCCCACTGTCCAGGGCCCCAAACACTCCTTCCAGGTGAAACAGCAATTTACTTGTACTTCTTGCAATTTAGTATACTGTATTCGCTGCTCACGATGCGGTCTCCTCTACATTGGGGAGACCAAACGCAGATTGGGTGACTGCTTTGCGGAACACCTCCGTTCAGTCCGTAAGGGTGACCCCGAGCTGCCGGTCGCCTGTCACTTTAATTCTCCGCTCCACTCCCACTCAGACCTCACCGTCCTCAGCCTCTTACACTGTTCCGATGAAGCTCAACGTAAGCTCGAGGAACAGCACCTCATCTTTCGATTAGGCACTTTACAACCTTCTGGACTCAACATCGAGTTCAACAATTTCAGACCATAACCTCTGCCCCTATCCTTTTCTTCCATTTTTTTTTCTCTCTCTCACATGGCAGCTGTCGATCATTCTGCCATCGCCATTTACACTTCATCTAGAGTCATCTTTTGTTTCTTAACTTGTCCCATTACCATCTCCTTTTGCCTTGCACCATCATCCCTTTTTTCATTAATCTCTCCTGCCTTCCATCCTATCACAGACCTTCCCTTTTGTTCTTTCCTCCCCTCCCCCCTTTCCCTGCCCCTACACTTGCTTAAAAACCTGTTCCATCTCCAACCTTTTCCAGTTCTGACGAAGGGTCATCGACCTGAAACGTTAACTCTGTTTCTCTCTCCACAGATGCTGCCTGACCTGCTGAGTATTTTCTGTAGAAAATAGAGGTGTTATGTCAGTGTAGCAAATAGCAACACAGTTCATTCTAAGCGTAGTGCAGGGTGAAAAAAGTGCTTTCAGCATCGTTCCCTGTAAATGATATGTGTTTTCTGTATTGGCCTTACCAACTGCATGGCACTACATTTATCTAAATTAAATGCATTTGTCATTGTGTGGCCCACTCCCCCAACATAGCTAAATCGTTGCATTAGATTTCACTCCTCTATGTCTTAACAGTTGCACAGATTTTGTCGTCATCTGCAAACGTACTGGCCGTAGTCCCAACACCACTGACCAGGTCATTAATACAGACAGTGAAGAGTAGCGGGCCTAGGACCGATCCCTGGAAACACCTCTAGTAACAACAACACCAACAATAATACAATAGCAAAATACTGCGGATGCTGGAAATCCGAAATAGCAACAGAAAACGCTGGGAAAACTCAGCAGGCCAGGCAGCATCCATGGAGAGAGAAACAGAGTTAACGTTTCAGGTCGAAGACCTTTCGTCAGAACTGGAAAAAAAGCAGGAAATGGAATAGATTTTAAAGCAAGTTTAGGGGCTGGGAAAAGGGGGAGGGGATGAAAGAACAAAAGGGAAGGTCAGTGATAGGATAGAAAGCAGGAGGGATGCTGCCTGGCCTGCTGAGTTTTCCCAGCGTTTTCAGTTGTTAACACCAACAATAACTTGTATTTATATAGTGCTTTTAACGTAGTAAAATGTTCCAAGGCGCTTCACAGGAGCGTTATCAAACAAAATTTGTCACTGACCACATAATGAGATATTGGGACAGGTGACCAAAAGCTTGGTCAAAGAGGTAGGTTTTCAGGAGTGTCTTAAAGGAAGAAAGAGACGTAGAGAGGTGGAGAGGTTTAGGGAGGGAATTCCAGAGCTTAGATCCTTGGCTGCTGAAGGCACGGCTGCCAAAGGTTATCCATTAAAATCAGGGATGCTCAAGAGGGCAGAATTAGAGGAGCACAGATATCTCAGGAGGGTTGTAGGGCTGGAGGAGATTACAGAGATAGGGAGGGGAGAGGCCATGGAGGGATTTGAAAACAAGGATGAGAATTTTAAAACTAAGGCATTGCTTAACCGGGAGCCAATGTAGGTCAGCGAGCACAGGGGTGATGGGCGAGCGGGACTTGGTGCGAGTTAGGACACGGGCAGCAAAGCTTTGGATGACCTCAAGTTTACGTAGGGTGGAATGTGGGAGGCCGGCCGGGAGCGCATTGGAATAGTCAAGTCTAGAGGTAACTAAGGCATGGATGAGGGTTTCAGCACCAGATGAGCTGAGGCAAGGGCGGAGATGGGCGATGATACGGAGGTGGAAATAGGCGGTCTTAGTTATGCTGCAGATATGTGGTCGGAAGCTCATTTCAGGGTCAACTATGACACCAAGACCGTGATTTTGCCGGCGCTCAGAGGGCAGGTTTGAAGGTGGGTCAGGAGTGAAAATCTAAATGATTGACGGCGGGTTGCAAACCCGCCACCATCCCGCCTCCACGCAACTTTGCAAAGTGTCAGGTCTGGGAGTCCCGATCAGACCCGACAACAAGCAGCAGGAGAGGCACTTAAAGCAGTTAACAGCTTGTTAACAGCCTAGATAATCCCATTGTTACAGGCTCTTCCCATTTTACAACATTTTCAGCATGTTCCACATCGTGCGCCAAACACACCAGCTGATTGTGCCGAGTTCAGCAACTACCTGAATTCTTGACAGCTGCACCTGCAGCATAAAAGTGGACCTGTAACATGGCTGATTTTCAGATGGCAGAACTTTGTGTTTTGAGGTGTTGGAACACATTTTGCAGGTCTATTGAGCTTGTAAGTGTTTAAGCTCAGATCCATACGCACTGTGACCTCCTTGGAAAACCCTCTCCCTACATTGACTGAGCGCTTATAACATCTATTCCTCAACTGAGATATATACCAGCAGAATGGGAACCATTTATACCCTCTCATCCTGGTCCTCAGAATCGGAGGAAGAGCAGCCGCAGCAGCAGCAGAACCAGGCACAACAGCAGCATCAAAAACAGGAGCGCCAAGCTTCTCCTCAGCCCTCTGATGCTGCACAGGGTAGAGGGCGTCAGCGCAGGGCTGCACCTCGTGAGGCAAGGGATGCACTAATCTATGCCAGATTCGCTTAAGTTTATGAAGCAAACACATGTGGCTGCCACATGGAAATGTGTGTCTGGCCGACCTTCTTAACACACCATACACCATCTGTACAATAAATTGTGGGTTCCTATCACTCTCACCACCATCATTACAGATGAAAGGCGCCCTGACATCTCACTGTGACACTTCCATTTCTGGGCACACACAGGCCAACTCTTTGAATTTTTGCTATCACATTTCTTTATTACAATTGAAATAACGATGATAATCTTCGCTTTGCATTACATTAAAACACCCAAGTGACTACCCTTGTGACTGTGTGTTAGCTTTCTCTTACGCGTGCTTCTACGTGGTGCTTCCCCTGAGGCTTCAGCAGATGTTGAGGCACCTTGCTCACTTTCATGCTGCTCCTGCTTCGACATCTTTGGTGGGCGTCCTCTGGGTTTGGGAGCCTGGGAGGGCTCGGCAACAGACTGCTCCTCCTGCGGCTGTGCAGAGGCTGAGACGGCCATCTCAGTTGGGTGAGGAATCTGGGGCTCTGACCAAGGGCTCCGCAGTGGCATGGTAGTGTGAGCGCTTTGAGAGGAGCCCACCCTTCCTTGTTGTCGACCACCAACATGGGTCGGCCGCACTTCACTGCTAGCAAGTAGCTGGAGAGCACCTTGCTGCACATCAGTGGGGCCATGAGGACCCATCTCTGTACTGACAGTCCTCATAACGGGGATGTACATGTACCTCTGGTTCCTCTCCGCAATAGATGCCCATCTATCCTCCATAGCAGCCCATCTATTTAGAAGAGTCACCATGTTCATTTGCATCTGGTGATTTATGTCCTCCATGGAGGTTGCCATCCTTTCCATGGCGGCACCTACATTCACTATTGAGTGCACCACGGCATTGCTCATATTTGAGATGGACTGCTCCATTCTCTGCACACTCGCAGTTACAGTGGTTGCAAAATCTGTCAGAGACTCCTGCACTTGTTGCTGAAGTTCCAGCACCACTCTCTTTCTGGATGGCCCCAGAGACACAGGGTCCACATGCAGCTGAGCAGAGCTAGGAGCGCCCTGCGGCCTCCAACGCGGACTCTCCAATGCTGTCCCTGTCTCCACCATCTGCTGATGCTCACTTGTGAGCTGTGATACACCAGGTGACAACACTACTCTATCTCGCGAAGGACCCGCTTCTCTGCGCTGGTGCTGGGTGCGCTCAATTCTACTGACACTGCACCCTCAGAGGTTGCAGCTTCCTCTGAGAAGTTTTCCAGCTCTTCCACCTGGACAGTGGGGAGGGGGGCTCTCGATGGTCCTGTGGGGGAGTAAAGGCATGAGTTAGACATGTGATATTAATGTAGCAGACACATCGAATTGTGCAGATGATCAGAACTCAATCTGCCATATCAGTCACTCATGCAATCTAAATGAGAGGGTTGCAAATCTAATCTGTCACCAGCTTGCTCTACTGCACCCGTCTCTCTGTCCCCCACTTCCAGCTCCTCAGCACCTCCGACGATGTCGAGAGCAGCCTCCTCAGTGGTGGTCAAGTGCGCCATGGAAGGTGGCCCTCCTCCTGTCCTGCCCCTCTCCCTCTTATTGTGGGCTCTCTTTTCCTGCAATGAGGGACACAAGTGGAGTTTGAGTGAGAATGTTGGAGTGAGTGTAGAGAATCCATAGCATAGATGCTTAGAGGGAGACAAAGATGGAGTGAGGTGCCAATACCAAGGGCCCTCCCTGTGCATTGTTAGTTGTTGTCATTGCATAACAGTGATAGCGAGTGTGAGGGGTGCATAGTAGAATAGTGAAGTGATTCTGTACATAGAGAGAGAGTGATAGTTAAGGGTGCAAGGGATGTAAGGCTAAATTGGGATGTGCAGGAGTAGGTTGACAATGCAGAGTGCTGGTGATGAGAGGAGATGGGGAGCAGATTGAAGGTAAGTGTGATATTATACTCACTTTTGCTGTGCGTAGCAGATCATTGAACATTTTGCGGCACTGAACCCAGGTACGATCACACAAAGACCTGGTGCTCACCTCCTCAGCAATTTGCAGCCAGGCTGCCGTGGTTTGCTGAGGAGGCTTCCTCCGTCCATTTGAGGGGAACAGTACCTCTTGGCGCCCTCTCACTCCCTCCACAAGAACATGGAGGGAGTCATCATCGAATCTTGGAGGCCTCTGGTCTTGAAGCAGTCATTTCGATATGTTCCACACTAAGAAGCATCAGAATAGGAATGAAAAACAACAAGGCTGCATGGGCCCCTTAAATGCAGCTGGATGGAAGACGTCAGCAGAGGTGAGCAGCAGACCCGAACCCACTGATTGCGCCAGGTAGCGCGCACGATGGGCTTAATCAGCCCAGTTAAGGGAAAATCGCTAATTCAGAGCGCATCCCGCTCCAACCCGACTCCATCCCGCCGCCGATGGTAAAATCGCGGCCCAAGGTTGCGAACATTCTGGTTCAGCCTCCGACAGATGCTAGGCAGAGAGATGGAGTTGGTGGCTAGGGAACGGAGTTTGTGGCCAGGACTGAAGACAATGGCTTTGGTTTTCCCCAATATGAAGTTAGAGGAAATTTCTGCACATTCAGTACTGAATGTCGGACAAGCAGTCTGACAATTTATAGACCGTGGAGGGGTCGAGAGAAGTGACAGTGAGGTAGGAGTCATGTCTCCAAGCTAAACCATTAACTACAACCTTTGGCTGCGGGATTGGAGCCAATTCCTAATCCAGCGTTTCAAATTCCCACTGATAACACAAGATCCATCTTGTGAAATTAACCCAGTGTAAGGTACCTTATCAGTGGCTTTCTGAAAGTCCAGGTAGACAATGTCTACAGGATTTACCTTGCAAACTAACTTAATGGCCGCGAGTTTGCTGACGCGGGTTCTGAGGCGGGTCCTCTGTCAAAATCAAAATGATTGACAGTGGGTTGGGAACCCGCCTCCATGTAAGTTTCCAAGGTGTCGGGTCTGCGACTTCAGAACAGACCCGACACCAACGACAGGGGAGGCATTTAAGATCGTTAAACGCTTGTTAACTACTATTTTGCCGGCCTATTTTTATTTTCCCACTTTTTTAACGGAGTTCACGTCATTCGGAGATCACGTTAGGTAAGTAGGTCGGGTTCTCTATCTCCCCATTGCTGTGAATAGGTGACAGCTGCAAAAGTGGTATGAAAGCTACCATTTCACAGCTGGTCACTTTCCAATGTCAGAAGCTTGAGTCTTCAGGACTTGAAAGACACTTCTGAGCTTTATGCAGTTTGGAAGTGTTTGGAGTAAACTCTCTATCCACTGTCACCTCCTTGGAGCAAGCTCTCTCACCAGTGACAGATCGCTTCTGTCATCTCAACTTCAGCAGCCATCTACTCCAGCAACATCGGTGCCCTTGAAAAAATCTCACCTTGGTCCTCAGAATCCCAACACAATCAGCCCCAACACCAACACCAACCTTCTCCGCAATCATCTGATGCTGCACAGGACACAAGGCATCAGCACCCAACAGCATTGCTGCCCGGGAGGCCAGCGATGGCATCACCATGGCCAGATTTACTTCACTTGACACTGTACACCCTGGCTGCCACATGATGCACCAGGTTAACACCACCCCACACCAGCACCATAAAGCATCCCTACAATATCCAAGCCATTCCTTTCACACTCATCACAACTTGGGGGGGGGGCGGGGAGGGGGGGGCGGGCAGGGGGGGGAGTTATGACTCAACATTCACTGGAACTCACTAAGACACTTCTAAAGGTGAGCACAGATCTGTCCAATAAGGTAAAGTGTTGAAAATATAGATTTCAATGTTTGACAACACATTAACAGAAACTTCACAAGAACATTGGCTAAACCACCCAAGTGCCTACCCTTGTGTGTTGTTAGTTCGTATGCTTTAGTAGGTTGAGGGTGAGCGTGAGGGGTGGCTAGTGAGATGGGGAAGTGATAATGTAGATAGAGAGGGATGGGTGGAGGTGCAAGGTAGGTTGGTGTGAGTAGGGAAAGCAGAGTGATGTGGATGTGATGAGTGGCACAGCAGGATGAGGTTGAGTGTGGCTTGGCAGTAACTTTTCATGATCTACTGAAATCATTGAAAGGCTTATGCCACTGGCAGCCTGGTCCTCCTGACGACATCCCTGCTTGTGCCCTCCTGTGCAATGTGCAACCAGGCCGCGTTGATCTCCTGGGGAGGTCTCTTCCACCTATGGGAAAAAAATGAGAAGTCGCACAACACCAGGTTATAGTCCAACAGATTTTGTCTGTGTTTAAATTGTGAATTCTGGGAGATTCTCTCACTGCTAACTTACCTGAGGAAGGAGCGACAGCTCCGAAAGCTTGTAAAATTAAATAAATCTGTTGGACTATAACCTGGTGTTGTGCGACTTCTCATTTTTGTCCACCCCAGTCCAACTCCGGCATCTCCACATCATGACCTATGGGAAGGGAAGAGAACCTTCCTGCATGCTGTGACTCCCTCCATAAGCATATGGAGGGAGTCATGGGAGAGCCTAGGTGCAGCCATGCACCTTTGTGCAGTGCTTGTCAGTGTTTGCAGCACCTCAATGCTGTAGAATACTGACAGCAGAACTGTCAAGATCAATTTGGACATGGCCCCTTTGAGGAAACTGGCTGATGAAGCATCATCAAATGAAGGCACTGCCGCCAATGGTGGAGCGAAGGAAAATAAACTTCATCCACTGGCGTATAGACTGATGCGACAGTCATTTAGCAGCTCTGCTATCACCTGAGAATCAGTTTGAATCTGTCCTCAATGTCTTTCAGCAGCCCTATATGATCTTTAATGGCCTTCTGATTCCTGAGAAAGCTGATAAAGGTTTAGCTATTACTGCCACTGTTGTGCACCATCTTCTTTTCCAGAGATCTTGTAGCTACTCTAATGGCTAATTTTATCTCCCTCAGTTGCATACGATACTTGTCCCTGTTCTTTTGTAAATTAAATTCTTTGAGTGTGTGAAATGCCTTCTGCATCAGTCTAATTTGTCTGTGCAGATTTCTTGTCAGCCATAATGGTTTTGTTTTACAATGTGCCCTTCTTCTAACCATTGGAACATACAAGGCTTCATTCTGTTTGAGAATGATTTTGAAGAGAATCCATTTGTCCTCAGCATTTGATTGTTTATCTAGTAGGGTTAGCCATTCTTAATAGTCCTGATTTTAACTCGGGCGAACGTGGGGCAACGGGATGAGCGCCAAGTTCACTCCAGTTCACCAAGCATGAGGCCTAGGCCATTTTAACGCCCGGTGCTCATTTCAATAGACCAGGCCCGACTCCCACCCGAACCCAACGTCAATGATATCAGGCCATTGGTGGGAGTTGGCAAGTGCAGCAGGAGACCACAGCTGGGAACCCGCGGGAATGGACCCTGGTAATTACAATATCACCTGCGTCTCTCTTTAAGGAGCCTACATTACCCTTAGCCACCCTCTTTCTCTTAATATATTTGTAAAATCCTTTAGTGTTGTCCTTGATATGCCTCACAAGTTTTTTCTTGTATTCCCTGTTTGTAGCTCTATCTACTTTCTTTGTATCCCTTTGCCGTTCTTTATATCTCTCCCAGTCTGTGGGATCTCCATTGTACTTTGCCCAGGCTACTGTGGTCAATTTCTGCCTCATCTCTTCGAAGTTAGCCTTAACTAAATTTAAAACGTTGGTTTGTGACTCACCCTTCTCTTTCTCAAACCTAATAGTGAACTCAATCGTATTATGGTCACTGTTAGCTAGGTGTCAAAGAGTCAAAGGGGTAAAAATTCAGTTGGTTGCGCCTCCTGTTAGCGCCTTAAGAGGGCGCTAATGGGGCGCAAAGCCGCTAACGCCCGGGCGCAGCGATGTTTGCGCCGCTCGGGAACTTAACTAGAGATTGTGCGGCGGCGCTAAACTTTACCGCTGCGACCACCTGCGCGCGCAGATTGTGACATCATTCCATGGTGCAACGCCCTTGTGGCACCCCGGAGCGGAAATTGAGTGGCGCCCCCTGCCTTACCGCCTGGCGCATCCAACGACCGGAAGACTGGAACGCTATCAATCGCTGTGGGGCTGGGGGGGGGCGCTATTTAAAGGGGGCCTCTTCCTGTCTTTTATTGTTGGTGGCATTTTTGAACTACGCATTCTGAGAGAGAGAGGGAGAGACTTCTGGAGAGATTCAACGTTGTGTGAAGGAGTTTTGGGTACTGAGCAGCACTTTGCAGGTTCATTTTGATTTGCCATTCCTTGTATCGATTTAGCAGAGACTGTGGGAGCTGCACTCTGAGCTCTTTGCCTGGTACTCTCCATTGTTCTTTCCAGCACATTTGATGTGCAAGTCTCTCCAGGCCGAGATTCAAGGCTGCAATGAACAGGATGTGGATGGAAAGCAAGATTAACCATCCCCTTTAAGAACTGGCCCGTGCCATTATGTGTGTGTTCCATTGCTGACTGACATTACATGAGCTTCGCCAGCGCTCTGAGGTAGCGCCTCACTCCTTGGCCTTTGCGCCTTAAGACAGGTGTGCAGCGCCTGATTTAGCGCTCCACTCACCTCCCGGGGCGGTAAAAGTGAAGTTTCCAGTCAGTGCCGATAATTAGCGCCAGGCGCTAATATTTGCGTCCAGACGATATTTGCGCCCCAAATGGGGCGCGACCTAATTTTTCCCCCAAAGAGTCATAGAGTTATACAGCACAGAAAGAGGCCCTTCGGCCCATCGTGTCCGCGCTGGCCATCAAGCCCTGTCTATTCTAATCCATTTTCCAGCACTTCGCCCGTAGCCTTGTATGCTATGGCGTTTCAAGTGCTCATCTAAATGCTTCTTGAATGTTGTGAGGGTTCCTGCCTCTACCACCCTTTCAGGCAGTGAGTTCCAGATTCCAACCACCCTCTGGGTGAAAAAGTTTTTACTCAAACCCCCTCTAAACCTCCTGCCCCTTACCTTGAAACTATGCCCCCTGGTTATTGACCCCTCTACTAAGGGGAAAAGTTCCTTTCTATCTACGTCCCTCATAATTTTGTACACCTCAATCAGGTCCCCCCTCAGCCTTCTCTGCTCTGAGGAAAACAACCCCAGCCTGTCCAGTCTCTCTTCATAGCTGAAGCGCTGCAGCCCAGGTAACATCCTGGTGAATCTCCTCTGCACCCTCTCCAATGCAATCACATCCTTCCTATAGTGTGGCGACCAGAACTGCACACAGTATTCCAGCTGTGGCCTAACTAGCGTTTTGTACAGCTCCATCATAACCTCCCTGCTCTTATATTCTATGCCTCAGCTAATGAAGGCAAGTATCCCATATGCCTTCTTAACCACCTTATCTACCTGTCCTGCTGCCTTCAGGGATCTATGTACATGCACACCAAGGTCCCTCTGATCCTCTGTGCTTCCTAGGGTCCTACCATTCATTGTGTATTCCCTTGCCTTGTTAGTCCTCCCAAAATGCATCACCTCACACTTTTCAGGGTTAAATTCCATTTGCCACTGTTCTGCCCATCTGACCAACCCATCTATATCGTCCTGTAGCCTGAGGCTTCCCTCCTCGTTATTTACCACTCCACCAATTTTTGTGTCATCTGCCAACTTACTGATCATACCTCCTACATTCATATCTAAATCATTAATGTACACTACAAACAGCAAAGGACCCAGCACCGATCCCTGTGGTACACCACTGGACACAGGCTTCCAGTCACAAAAACAACCTTCGACCATCACCCTCTGCCTCCTGCCACTAAGCCAATTTTGGATCCAATGTGCCAAGTTGCCCTGGATCCCATGGGCTTTTACCTTCTTGACCAGTCTCCCATGCGGGACTTTGTCAAAAGCCTTACTGAAGTCCATGTAGACCACATCAACTGCACTACCCTCATCCACACACCTAGTCACCCCGTCGAAAAATTCAATCAAATTGGTCAGACATGATCTCCCCTTGACAAAGCCATGCTGACTATCCTTGATTAATCCTTGCCTCTCCAAGTGGAGACTAATTCTGTTCCTCAGAATTTTTTCCAATAATTTCCCTACCACTGATGTTAGGCTCACTGGCCTGTAATTCCCTGGTTTATCCCTACTACCCTTCTTGAATAATGGTACTACGTTAGCTGTTCTCCAGTCCTCTGGCACCTCCCCTGTGGCCAGAGAGGTTCTGAAAATTTGTGTCAGAGCCCCTGCAATCTCTTCCCTTGCCTCACACAGCAGCCTGGGATACATCTCGTCTGGGCCTGGGGATTTATCCACTTTTAAGCCTGCTAAAACCGCTAGTACCTCCTCCCTCTCAATACTAATTTGTTCAAGTATATCACAATCCCCCTGCCTGATTTCTATGCCTACATCGTCCTTCTCCATAGTGAACACAGATGCAAAATATTCATTTAAAACCCCACCTACATCTTCTGGCTCTACACACAGATTGCTACTTTGGTCCCTAATGGGCCCTACTCTTTCCCTGGTTATCCTCTTGCCCTTAATATACTTATAAAACACCTTGGGATTTTCATTTATTTTGCCTGCCAGTGTTATTTCATGCCGCCTCTTCGCTCTCCTAATTTCTTTTTTAAGTACCCCCCTGCACTTTCTATACTCCTCTAGGGCTTCCACTGTTTTTAGTCCTTTGTATCTGCCAAAAGCCTACCTTTTTTTCCTAATCCATTCTCGTATATCCCTTGACATCCAGGGTTCCCTGGGCTTGTTGATCCCACCCTTGACCTTTACGGGAACATGTTGCCGTTGTACTCTCTCTATTTCCTTTCTGAAAGACTACCACTGCTCTGATGTGGATTTTCCTACAAATAGCTGATCCCAGTCCACTTTGGCCAGATCCTGCCTTATCATATTAAAATCGGCCTTCCCCCAATTTAGAACCTTTATCTCCGGTCCATCTTTGTCCTTTTCCATGACTACCTTAAATCTCACCGAATTATGGTCACTGTCACCAAAATGCTCTCCTACTAACTCTTCTACTACTTGCCCGGCTACATTCCCTAGAATTAGGTTCAGTACCGCCCCCTCTTTTGTAGGACTTTCTACATGCTGGCTCAAAAAGCTGTCCTGGATGCACTTTAAGAATTCCGCACCCTCTAAGCCTTTCACACTCTGACTATCTCAGTTAATATTGGGGAAGTTGAAATCCCCTACTATTATTACCCTATTATTTCTACACTTCTCTGAGATTTGCCTAAATATCTGTTCCTATATCTCCCCCTGACTGTTTGGGACCTATAGTACACTCCCAGCAAAGTGCTTGCCCCCTTTTTGTTTTTAAGATCTACCCATATGGCCTCATTAGAGGAACCTGCTAAGATATCATCCCTCCTTACAGCAGTAATTGACTCCTTGATTAATATTGCGACACCCCCTCCTCTTTTACACCCCCCTCTGTCTCGCCTGAAGATTCTATACCCTGGAATATTGAGCTGCCAGTCCTACCCCTCCCTCAACCATGTCTCTGTGATAGCAACAATATCATACTCCCATGTGTTCATCAACACCTTCAATTCATCTGCTTTACTCGCAAGACTCCTTGCATTAAAATAAATGCCATCCAGCCTTGCCATACTCCTTTGTGCCGTTACATATTTGCTCTGCCTTCCAGGCTGACTCGTTTTTTCCTCTATTTGGCTGTGCATCACCCCCTACTTTCGCTCCACTCCGTATCCCATCCCCCTGCCAAGTTAGTTTAAACCTCCTCCAACAGCACTATCAAACCTCCCCGCAAGGATGTTGGTCCCCTTCCGGTTCAGGTGCAACCCGTCCGACCTGTACAGGTCCCACCTTCCCCAGAAGCAGACCCAGTGATCCAGGAAACTAAAGCCCTCCCTCCTGCACCAACTCTTTAGCCACGCATTCATCTACTCTATCCTCCTATTCCTATACTCACTCGCATGTGGCACCGGGAGTAATCCAGAGATTACAACCTTTGAGGTCCTGCTTTTTAATCTGCTACCTAGCTCCCTAAATTCTTGTTGCAGGACCTCATCCCTCTTTCTACCCATGTCATTGGTACCAATGTGAACCACGACCTCTGACTGTTCGCCCTCCCCCTTCAGAATGCCCTGCAGCTGTTCAGTGACATCCTTGACTCTGGCACCAGGGAGGCAACATACCATCCTGGAGTCACATCTGCAGCCACAGAAACGTCTATCTGTTCCCCTTACGATAGAATCCCCTATCACTATTGCTCTCCCACTCTTTTTCCTCCCCTCCTGTGCAGCTGAGCCAGTCGTAGTGCCACGGACTTGGCTCTTGCTGCATTCCCCTGAGAAACCCTCTCCCCCATCAGTATCCAAAACGGAAAATCTGTCGGAGAGGGAGATGGACCCAGGGGACTTCTGCACTACCTTCCTAGTTCTTTTACTCTGTCTGGTGGTCACCCATTCCCTGTCTGCCTGTGCACTCTTTATCTGCGGTGTGACCACCTTGTTAAACGTGCTATCCACGAAGATCTCAGCTTCGTGGATGCTCCACAGTGACTCCAGCCGCAGCTCCAGCTCCGAAACGTGGATTTCGAGTAGCTGCAGCTGGAGACACTTCCTGCACATGTGTTCGCCCTGGACACCTAAAGTGTCCCTGACTTCCAACATAGCACAGGAGGAACACACCACGCTGCCGAGCTGCCCTGTCCTACCCTTAATTTACTCCCTTTAAATTAAAGAATATTAAATACACTGGGGACTTTACTTCCCTTTAAACACTACTTACTCCAAACTAGAGACCTTACTTTTACTTTAATGACTGGAATGTAGAAATACTGTAGAAATACTCACCGCTGGTTCTCTGTCCCCTGTTGTGCAGCTTTTTAGCTCCTGCTCTCCTGGAAGCTGACAAAGATGGAAAAAGAAAGGAACACCTCCCTCCCCGAACTCCCTCACTCACCAAACTCGCAGCTTAACACTCTGTTTCGATCTGTACGCCATGACAAACTGCACTCTAGTTTCCCCTATTTATACTGCTGAGATTTAAATAAGTGAGCTCTCTGGCAGTTACAGAACCAGATTAGACCACTTAATTAATTAATTACTCTCACTTGCTCTCCAGCACAGAGCTTGCTTTGTCCTGCCCAAGCCTGGAAGAAACTTAAAACTTGAAACAGTAAATTTAAATGCTAATTGCAAGCACACAAGACTAGAATTTATAAAAATAAGAGATTAACCTTTAAGATTTACTCCCTCACTCACCAATTTGCAGCTTAACACTCTGTTCCGATCTGCACTCCCTTACTGTTAGATTGTTGGCTAATTCGGGCTCATTACTCAACACTAACTCTAGTATGGCCTGTCATTTGTTGGTTCAAGAACATATTGTTCCAGGAAACTGTCTCAAATACACTCAAGAAATTCGCTGCCTTTGGGACTTGAACTGTTCTGCTTCTCCCAGTCTATGTGAAAATTAAAGGCCTAAAAATTCGGTTGCTTTGTGCCTCCCATTAGCGCCCTAAGAGAGCGCTAACGGGGCACAAAGCAACTAGTGCCCAGGCGTGGTGCCACCAACACCTCCCGCGAAATTCAGCAGGAAGTTAGCGGCGGCGGTAACCGTTAGCACCCCGCGGCGCTGCGCCGACGGCCGTGCACAGCGCTCCGCTCATGCCCCACTCACGCCCCGGCCGCAATCTTCGGTAGCACTCCCGACTTACCACCGGACGCTATGTCCGACGGGGTCAGGGGGGCCTACCTGCGGCCGGGGTGACGCTAATTAAAGGCGAGGTGCTGGGCAGCCATTTTTGTTGCTGGCCGCCTGCCAGCACCTGCCCCGTTGCCGTCCCCGGCCTCCTGACTCGGGCCCCTCCGTGGAGTGCCGGCTGCGCTCCGTGAGTCCGGCACTTCTCTTGAGTGCCGGGCTCTTTTGCCGGCACTCCGATCCCTGGTGGCCCAGCTGGGCCCTGGGTCGCGCTGCGCAAGGCCCCTCCCCTTTAAGAAGGGAGGAAGGCCTGCAATACCGCGGCACGTAGCGCCGCGATATTCCCTCACAGTACCCCAAGAGAGATGCGGGGCGCGTCCAGTAGCACCCCGCTTCCCTCTTGGGGCGCTACCGATGAATTTTGGCTGCGGGGGCGCTAATTTTTGCGAAGTTAGCGGCAACTCAATTTTTCCCCCAAAGTCTCTCATTATAACCTCTTTGCTTTTGCAACAAGCTTCTCTGATCTCCCTATCTATGCATCCCGCTACTTTATCACAGCTATCAACAACAGTAACTTGTATTTATATAGCGCCTTTAACAGAGTAAAACGTCCCAAGGCCCTTCATAGGAGCGTTATCAAACAAAATTTGACACTAAGCCACATAAGGAGATACTAGGACAGGTGACCAAAAGCTTGGTCAAAGAGATAGGTTTTATAGGGAGTGCCTTAAAGGAGGAAAGAGACATAGAGAGGTTTAGGGAGTGAATTCCAGAGCTTAGGGCCTAGGCAGCTGAATGCACGGCCGCCAATGGAGGAGCGATGAAAATCGGGGATGCACAAGAGGCCAGAATTGGAGGAACGCAGAGATCTCTGAGGGTTGTAGGGCCGGAGGTGGTTACAGAGATAGGGAGGGGCGAGGCCATGGAGGGATTTGAAAACAAGGATGAGAATTTTTAAATCGAGGTCTGTATCAGAAGGTCTGTAGACAACTCCCACCAAAGTCTTACATCTTTTTTAATTCCTCAGTTTGTACTGCCCCCTCCCCCTTACTAATAGTGTCCTTTATCAATATTGCTACTCCTCCTCCTTTTCCAATTTCCTTGTCCTATTTAAAGAACTTATAACCTGGTACATTTTTCTGCCAGTCATGCCCAGCTTGTAGCCAAGTCTCGGTGATGGCCACTACGTCAGACCCTTTACGCTGGATTTTCACTTTTAATCCTTATGCTTTGTGCATTAGTGTATAGAACTCTTATTTAGGCAACAGACCCTACCCTGATGCTGTTTTTCTCACATATTTTATCACACTCCTTGTTTTTTATCACTTCTGTTGTATTTTTATCCGTTATTTTATTATTGGGCTGAATTTTCCGTGTTGGTGACGGTCGAGTGGGAAAGTTGTTATTTTTGACAGCGGGTCGGGAACTTGCTGTCAACTCGCGCCCACGCGCTTTAACCACAGGCGCATCTGTCATTGTGGAGCCAACCCGACCTGCAGTGGCGGGGGACCCATTTGAAATCATTGTGAGGTACAGCAGTCATCTGTCATCTCTGCCGGTGAGATGTGAGACTCTCCGCATCCCCAACTGTTGAAGCCTGCAGGAAGAAACAAAGGTAAGTAAACATTTTCTATCACTTTTTACTCACCTCACATACTTACCTCTCCACACTTGCACCCATCACTTACCTTCACAGTGCACTTTTGCTCCCCGCAGACCCCCACAGACCCACTGCTCGCCTTGGTGACCCTGGCGGGGTTTCCCGACGTCGGGAAGCCCGCACCTCTGTTAGAAAAATGGGGATAATCCTCTTATAATCCTCTTATCTGCCTGTTAACTACCTGTTAACAGGCAGTTAAGTGGCTGTAATCCCCTTCCCGCCTCCAGGAGATGGGACCCGGCGTGGGTTGGCTACCCACCTCCTGGGAAGATGGCACGGAGGTGGGTTGGGGGCGGGATGGGCACCCGCCCCCAGATTCTGCCATTTTCCCGGCAGTCCCACCTCCATACCCACCTCCCCAGGGCTGGCAAGATCGCGCCCATTGTAAGCACCACTTACACTGTTTGTCAGGGATTCCGCAGCTGTTCCGGTGAACTTGCATAAGATTGTAAATCCACCCCTTTACAATTACATTTAAAATCTGCTTAATTTTAATGGGCTGGATTTTGAATGACCCATGGAGTCGGGTTTGGAGGCGTGTGGGGGGTTAAATTTGCGGGGTCGGGGTTTCCGACCCCATCCCGACTCCATCCCGCCTCCACGCAATTTTGACAAAATCAGTCGCGGGGTTCCCGACTCCATCCCGCCTCCAAGAGGCGGGAGAGGCCATTAAAGCCCTTAACAAGCTCTAAATTGGCTCTGTAATGCCATTTTGAAACGTTTTAGCTAGTTTAACCCTTTTCTGACGTGAAGTACGCCTGGTGTGAAACACTCCAGTGAAACCTGGCGGGAGCACAAGTGGACAGCTGACTATCAGCTGCAGGTCCACTATTACAACGGAGATGTGATGAAGGTAGTAGTAGTATTAGGTCTGAAAGTCGCCGCTGCTGCATTGAATGTGTTCAGAGACTGCCTGGCCTTTGCTGTGAGAGGACTTGGATGCAAAAAAAATTCTCTCTCTCTCTCTCTCTCGCTCTCTCTCTCTCTCTCTCTCTCTCTCTCTGTCTCTCTCTCTCTCTCTCTCTCTCTCCCTCCCCCCCCCCCCATATTTTGCATCCAGGTCCACTCACATCAAAAGCAAGCCAGACAGGTCCTCTCTCACCAACAGTCTCTGAGAGCAGGCAGTCAGCAATGATGACATCATCAGAGGCGACTTTCAGACTGAAACCACTAATTGGTTCATGGGTTCCCACATGCTGGAACTCAATTGCCCAATTAAGTGAAAATTGCATCAATCTCCCACATTAATCTGGAGTCGGGGGGGAAACACGAAATGCGGATTACACGACCCCAACCCGACCCCAAGACAAAATCCAGCCCAATGTGTCCAATTGTTTTTTAGTTTCTCTGTTGGTGTAATATATTGAATAAATGGAGAATCACATGCCCCGATTTTAACTGAGGGCATCACCAACCCAAGTCATTTTAACTCCCAGGCCTCGTTTAAATATACCAGGCCCGACTCCCACCTCAACCCAGCGTCAATGATGTCAGGCCAGCAGGCAGGAGTAGGGTGAGTGTGGCAGGAGACCACGGCCAGGGACCCATGGAAGCGGTCCCCAGAAATCAGGTAAGTGGCAGGGGGTGGGGTGGGGGCCAGAGCGAGGTAGCGGGTAGGCGATCACTGCCAGTGGAGGGAAGCCGGGGACCCTATGTTTCTTTGTGGTGCCCAGCGGAGCACTCCTGCTCCTCCTGGCCCACACGGAAACGTTTAAAAATTAATTTAACTTACCCTTTCGGCCCTCTTCTGGGCCTACTGCTCCTTTGTGCCCGGTGTCCCGGCAAAGCCAGCACTCGGTGTCGAATGCAACTGTCAACAGTTAAAATATAGTCAGGACTTGAAGGACATCATCTGAACCTAACAGTTGAATTTCAATGAGGTCCTCGCCTGCCTGGTTAAAATGGCTCTCGGATCAGCTGAGCAGGTCGCTGCCATCGTATAACCCTCCGCACACGCTGTTCTCGTCATGCACAGGGTGTTAAAATTGAGGTGACAAGTGGCCCTGGTGTCAAATGGAAAATACTCCTTTAAGTAGTGATACTCATAATACAGACTGAGAGCCACTTGCGACCCACCTCCCCCTTGCCTATGACTATCTGCAGCTGTGCTACTCAATGTTCTGGGCCTTCATCCATAACCCACCAACTCTGGGATGTTGCAGAGCCGGAGACAGCACAAGAGAGAGATTTGCACTGAGATCCTCGACAAAGCGTTAGTGAATATTCCTGCCTTGTGATGGCTTTTACTTTGGCAATGAATGGCCAGTGGCACCCATGCAATACTCCTGCCACAAATACTTTATTACAATGTAAAGCATGTGAATTGTGTGCCTTCAATGATACACTGAACTCAAATTTCTGTGGGTCCAGAAAACTGTTGCCAAAGGCAATGCATAGCCAAGGTCTCCAACTTTATCGACTCTTGAATGAGCCAACATCAGGACTGGCAACACACTGCAAAGGAAAACAAGGAAAGTGGGATCAAATGGAGATTCTTGGCTAGAAGGATTACTTCTCTTGGTTCCATGCCAACAACATAACAGTAGCTTTGGAGGAGTATCAGAGTATCAGCTGAATGATTTCTCAATTCTTGAATTCTCTGTCCCTTTAGCTTTGTATGTGAAACAAATTAGCACCAGATTTGTGGGCAGGTTCGGGGAATTGAGTTTGCAGGAACCTAGCCTGAGCTAACTTCAGTTCCTGTGGAGAAGGTACCCACTAATGAGGACTGGACAGAGTCCAACACTGCTTTCAGGTTTGATGGGTGGCAATGTGTTTGACAGGAAATGTCCAGATAGAAGCTGAAGGGAAAACAAGACAAAACAGAGTAAAGAGAATGACCAAGGACAGAGCTGTGTGGTATCTAACATGGTCTCTGAATAAATAAATAGCAGCAACAGTGAGGTAGCACGGCAAGAGTCATATTGTTTTAGTCTGGATACGGGATGTTTACAGTGAAGAAGCACAAACAAAAAAGACAGATAATGAGGTTGAGTGATGGATCGCAATCCAACGCTTATCGGACAGTTTATGAGGGCTATTTACTACAGAAGCTGGAGAGCAGCAAGGGTCAAGGATGAGTACAGCCTGACCTTCTCTGGTACATGACACAGCTGTGCCATGTGAACCTGTCCCTCCACAAAATGATTTATTAAAGGTGAACAGACAACCAGCAACGACAAGATCTTTACTTAAATCATTATTACAGTAATACCTGATAAAATCACCAGTTAATACCAAAAGTCCTTTATTTATGGTTCTTATTTTACTTTATCCTCAATTATTTCACCTTTGTTTCTTTTTTAAACTTTTTAATGGATTCTCATGAAAGTACATTTGCATATATTTTATGCAAGTTTGTCTTCACGTGTATATTTTATAAAGCCATTGTACATACAGGTGTTTATTCACAAATATTTTTTATGAATGTCTAAATTCACAGTAAATACATTTTTTGAAAGTCTCCTTCTTTATTAAAGATGGCCACTGATGCTGGGGTACTATTCCATGAATTCTGAAAGCTCTCCAATGCTTCAACAGTTTGGTCATTCTTGATGTGTGAGTGTAAGTGATGAGTGTTGCTCTGGTTTCAACCATTGGAGGGACAACACAGCCAGTCCTGATCTTGTACTCATCTAACTATCACATGGGTACACTTTCCAGCAAGGGTCACTGGACAGCAGTCACAAGCAGAACCCCTGCTTGATTTTTTCTTCTCATCCCAAAGTCTAAGGACACTGAGGCCAACAGTAGCTGACCCAGCGAAGATCAGCACCTACTGAGGATGGAATCCTGGTCTATGTGGCTCAGTTCTATACTGGCCAATACATTACCAATTCAACCAATGAGTGATCTCTACACAAATTAGGGCCTCTGCCCCACACCCCACGCCCAGTGCACCTGTAGATACCGGTTGGCCACCCGCAGGCTCCTCCCCATTAGGCTCTATAGAGTAGAGCCCACAACATCCAGAGTCAGCTAGAATGACTGTGGTGATGTGTGCTAAATGAATACAATGGGCAGAATTTTAATATGGAGGCAGGTTGGGAGCCGGGGGTGGGGGTAGGAGTGGCTAGAGACCGGTCGGGAAACCCGGGAGAGCGGATTTCCTGCAGGCCCTGCTAAATTTAACAGCAGGGTCTGATTTGCATTTCAAACCTCTGTTTCCCACTAACAGCCAGCCAGATGGAGAGGCTGGCTGGCTGCAGGCGGGTAGGCCTGCGGCACTAGGTGGCAGAAAGGAGCGAGGGAGGGATTGGCTGGGGGCCGGGGGGGGGGGGTGGTCGGGGGCTGGAGGAGGATTGGGGCGGGGAAGGATCGGGCCACAGCATTACGGGGGGTGGGGGGGGAGGATCGGGGCCAGAGGACCATTGGGCGGGAGGGGGGAGTCGATCGGAGGCCTCTGGGAGGGGGGGGGAATTGGAGGCCTCATGGGGGGATCTGAGGCCTTGTGGGGGATGTAAAGGCACTTACCTCCTGGATCCAGCAGTCCTCGCCTTACTTTAGCTGGCAGGTGCCCCGAGGCCTAAGATAGTCTGTGCTAGGATTGAAGGCAGGAGAGATTAAATGTTGCAAATGGGGATGGCAGAATCATCAACAGCTGCCGCCTGAAAAAAATGGGGGGGTTTATAGTCTGAAATTGTTGAACTCAATGTTGAGTCCAGAAGGCTGTAAAGTGCCAAATCGAAAGATGAGGTGCTGTTCCTCGAGCTTACGTTGAGCTTCATTGGAACAGTGTAAGAGACCGAGGACAGAGAGGTCAAAGTGGGAGTGGAGGGGAGAATTAAAGTGACAGGCAACTGGAAGCTCGGGGTCACCCTTACGGACTGAACGGAGGTGTTCCACAAAGCGGTCACCCAATCTGCATTTGGTCTCCCCAATATAGAGGAGACCGCATCGTGAGCAGTGAATACAGTGTACTTATAGTTCACTCCACAGATGCTGCCTGACCTGCTGAGTGTTTCCAACGCTTTCTGTTTGTGTTTCAGATTTCCAGCATCTGCCGTATTTTGCTTTTTTGTTCTTTATTTTGACTTTATTGGTCAGTCGAGCAGTTTCTAGAGACTGAGGAGACCACTTGCGTTCGCCTACTGCCCTGGTAATGCTGAGAAATAGGGTGGATGTAAATTTCAAAAAAGAATGTCCTGCCCACTGGCCGCTGAGACCTGTCCAGTTCGATTTTCAAGCAGGCTCCAAATGGGCACCAAATACCTCAATAGGAATCCTCGGTTGTAGGGCCTCGGTGTAATTCTCATGCACCAATGGGCTGAGTGCACGTCACACACAGTCCACCCAATGGGACTGGCTGTAGAGTGGCCGAAACAGAAGTCCTTGGAGGGACTGCTGGAGGCCTCCCAATCACCCAAAAAAGACATCATGCTCCTCCTGGCCCCACAACAATCTTCCCATCTGTTGCCGTTGCTCAATTCCCCCCTTAAGTTTTGACTTCCGGCTTACAGTATGATTAAGGGTTTATACATATGCAAATTGTTGTTTATACTATCGTTGACATTCTACAATAATGACAAATTAATGCATACACCTTAAATCTCTCTCCTCCTTGTTCTTTTTTCTCCTTTTAATTTTATATGTTCATGCTCAAGAATTTCGCTGTGATCTGGGACCCTTTCAGTCCTGGTGCCCTATAGCTTTCAAATGAATACGGGATTAGTCGCCAAGGCAGAGAGAATGACTACAGTGCCATCTGGTGGGTTCCTGAGTAGCCGTGTCTCAGCAGTGTTCAGCGTTTACAGTGAAAGCCATCAGACTGAGGATACACCCCATGAGATGAGCCATTTCTCAGTAAAACCCTCTGCTTTATATTACAGTCCCCACTTACACCGTTGCTGCTTATCCCGGACAGCTGTTGTACCAAGCCCAACCTGTTCAATCATGTTCAGAACAAAATAAAAAGGTTTGCAATACTCATGCTTACAAAAAATAAATATATTTGATTCCAGAAGTGAGATTTGTAGCTGCAGCAATACTAAGTCATCAACTTTGAAAATGTAAAATTATTGAAAGTAGTGGAGTTTTCACAGCACTGATTCCTGCTGGACCTTTACAGCGTTAGTGAAGAACAATACAATGAGTTCCTGATGAGGAGGGGCAGGGAGAAGGATGAAGTCTCGATTGTCCTGTTTGGTGTGATTACCAGCAGAAGTCTGGCAGGGCGGGATGACTGCACACCCAGACTGTCCCGGCACTGGCCTCACTGAGGTTTCTGGGGTCAACCTAATTGTAATATTCTGGGCGGGCTCCTGCCATTGATAATGCCCCAATCGAGAGCTTGCCCATTGTGGTGGGGGGAGGCTGGTGCCACTTCAGGGTTTAAACACCCACAGCAGCTAAAAGGGCCAGGCATTAATCACAAAAGTTCTTTTTGAAAGCAGGAATGTAAATCCTTGCAGAATGTCTGAGGGTATAAAGCCGCAAGTTTCAGAGGCGTGGTGACTGATTACAGATAACCATATCTCAGGGTTTCACAGATCTGATTGGTACCATTAGGCCTGTTTTCCAGCAGATTAGTGGCCAAGCAGAGTCAGTGCCCAGTGTGGAGGCAATCCGCTCTCCTGGTGCTGCTCTCTCTCAGGATAGCAACACATGCATGCCCTCCTGACAAGCCCCTCTGAGGCCTGCGCATGTGGCAGAAAGGGAGGCAGGTCCAGGCTACCCATGTGGTAGCCAGTAGCAGGTTTACACCAGGACTTAGCTAGCACACAGCAAGGGCCACCTCAGTCCCAAGAAGATCCTGGAGGTGCGTAGCAGCCAGTCACCTCACGTACTCCTGCCTCGCAGGTAGCACTGAGGAGAAAAAGAAAGACTTGCATTTCTATAGCGCCTTTCACAACCTCAGGACATCCCAAAGCGCTTTACAGCCAATGAAGTACTTTTAAGAACGTAAGAATTAGGAGCAGGAGTCGGCCATTTGGCCCCTCGAGCCTGCTCCGCCATTCAATAAGATCATGGCTGATCTTCCACCTCAACTCCACTTTCTCACCTGATCCCCATATCCCTTGATTCCCCTAGAGTCCAAAAATCTATCGATCTCAGCCTTGAATATACTCAAAGACTCAGCATCCACAGCCCTTTCGGGTAGAGAATTCCAAAGATTCACAACCCTCTGTGTGAAGAAATTCCTCCTCATCTCAGTCTTAAATGGCCGACCCCTTATCCTGAGACTATGCCCCCTAGTTCTAGACTCTCCAGCTAAGGGAAACAATCTCTCGGCATCTATCCTGTCAATCCCCCTCAGAATCTTATGGGGGAGAAATTCGGTTGCTTTGCGCCTCCCGTTAGCGCCCTAAGAGGGCGCTAACAGGGCGCAAAGCAACTAGCGCCCGGGCGCGGCACCACCAACACCTCCCACAAAATTCAGTGGGAGGTTAGCGGCGGCGGTAACCGTTAGCGCCCCGCGGAGCTGCGCCCGGGCGCGGCGATGTTTGTGCCGCTCGTGAAATTGACCAGACATTTTGCGGCGGCGCTAAACACTACCGCCACGATCTCCTGCGCCCGCAGATCGTGATGTCAGTCAAGCGTGCAACGCCCCAGTGGCGCCCCGGACCAGATATTGAGTGGCGCCCCCTGCCTTACCGCCTGCCGCTAGCAACGACAGGTTGAGGGGAGTGTTTTGCAGTCGGGGAGGGGCTGGGGAACGCTATTTAAAGGCGGCCTCTTCCTGCCTTTTTTTGTTGGCGACATTTTTGCACCACGCATTCTGAGAGAGAGTTTTGGGTACTGAGCAGCACTTTGCAGGTTCATTTTGATTTGACCTTCCTTGCATCGATTTAGAAGATTCTGGGCGTCGTCCTGCACCTGCAGAATCGGAGGCATCAGAGACGCAGACAGAGAGTGGCAAACATGGCCAGAGGGAGGAGGGCCAACAGGCCTGTGCACAGGAGACCTTACCCTCCCAGGGTATGCCGGGAACAATTCTCCTACATTCATTTGTCTGAGGAACAGTGTTTGCACAGGCTGCACTTCAGCAAGGAGGTGGTCACTGAGCTCTGCCACCTGCTGCAGCCAGATCTGCAGCCTCAACTGAGGACCAGGACGTCTCTGTTGGTGGCAGAGAAGGTCACAGAGGCTCTGAATTTTTATGCCAACGGCTCCTTTCAAGCATCTACTGGGGACATCGCCAATATCTCCCAGTTCGCGGTCCATTGCTGTATCCGGGAGGTGACAAATGCCCTCTATAAAAGGAGACGCCAGCACATCTCCAAACAGCATGAACGCGCATGTGGCTTTGCTAGGAAGTGGGCTTCCCCATGGAGCAGGGCGCCATTGACTGCACGCATGTGGCATTGCGGGCACCACATGAAAATGCAGAGGTTTTCCAAAACCGCAAGGGCTACCACTCCTTAAATGTGCAGTTGGTCTGTGACCACAGACAGCTCATACTCGCCGTCAATGCCCACTATCCTGGCAGGAGCCACGATGCTTTCATCCTGCGCCAGACTGGTGTGCCAGGCCTTTTCCAGGCACCGCATCACCCAAGTGGTTGGCTCCTCAGAGACAAGGGTTATCCACTCTGCACCTGGCTGATGACACCGCTCCGTAACCCCAACACCCCTGCCGAGCTGCGGTATAATGAGAGCCATATCGCCACCAGGAACATAATTGAGCAGACGATCGGCGTGCTCAAGCAACGGTTCCGCTGTCTGGACCACTCAGGAGGAGCCCTGCAGTACTCTCCTGAGCGAGTCTCCCTCTTCATAGTTGAATGCTGCATTCTTCACAACCTGGCAATCCTCAGGACCCAGCCAATGCCACCAGGGATTGGAGCACCACCAGAGGAGGAGGAGGAGGATGAGGAGGAGGAGGATGAGGAGGATGATCAGCAGCAGCACCAAGGTGGGAGGGAGGCCCACAATGTTGCCACTGCAAGGGCCGTCCATCAACGGCTGATAACAAGCTGCTTCTAGGCCCCTTCTCAG
This sequence comes from Squalus acanthias, assembly GCA_030390025.1. Taxonomy (NCBI): domain Eukaryota; kingdom Metazoa; phylum Chordata; class Chondrichthyes; order Squaliformes; family Squalidae; genus Squalus; species Squalus acanthias. The sequence continues at coordinate 46,644,925 of CM059441.1, read as the reverse complement.
AAGATGGCTTCTGGCAGGGAGAACAACATCATGGAAACCAACCTGCAACCCCTATAGCCGGCCAAAGCTGCAATGATTTCAAAGGCCAAACATGTAAATTTTGAATACAACAACTTTTTTATTTAACCAACTCTGTCCGTGTCATTTATTCAGGACAAACAATTAGAAACAAACACAACAAATCATGAATAAACAGAACTGGTTCTCACAAAAACGCCAAAACAATAAACAAAAGTAATCAGATGAACATCGACCTTTTCTACAAGCATTCCCACCATTTATTTAGACCTCCTACTGTTTGTCCTTCGAGGGTGATCTCCATCCCCTGCGCACTTCCCCGCTTCCCACCCTACTGCTCCTCCGTAATGTGGCCCCAGTGGCTGCAGCAAGGCTGGTGGAAGGCTGCTGAATGCTGGATCCAGAGACTACAGATGTCCTTGAAGGACGCCCTCGACCAGCTCTGGGCCTGGAGGCCCCGGCTGCAGACTGCACCAACTCTGCATGGGCGGCAGCAGTCTGGGCTGGCTGTGTTGCAGGCGGTGGCAAGTGCAATGGGGAAGTGACAGTGGTGGGAGCAGGAATGCTGTCATCCTGAGAGAGGACAGCACCTTCCTGCTCGACCGACACACTGGCACTCCCCCGGGGCAGAACCTCAGCATCCGGAGCAATCTGTTCGAGCACAGATTGCTGGCCTGCTGTGGCACCGTGAGAGGCCTGGGGCAATATGGCCGAACCAGCGACGATGGCAGCATAAGAACATAAGAACATAAGAAATAGGAGCAGGAGTAGGCCAATCGGCCCCTCGAGCCTGCTCCGCCATTCAATAAGATCATGGCTGATCGGATCCTAACCTCAAATCTAAAGAACACAAGAAGTAGGAGCAGGACCCGGCCACTCAGCCCCTGGGCCCACTCCGCCACCCACAGGCCCCTGACCGATCCGAACTCAGCCTCATGTCCAATTTCCTGCCCGCTCACCGTAACCCCTAATTCCCTTTACCTCTAGGAAACTGTCTATTTCTGTTTTTAATTTATTTAATGATGTAGCTTCCACAGCTTCCTGGGGCAGCAAATTCCACAGACCTACTACCCTCTAAGTGAAGAAGTTTCTCCTCATCTCAGTTTTGAAAGAGGAGCCCCTTATTCTAAGATTATGCCCCCTAGTTCTAGTTTCACCCATCCTTGGGAACATCCTCACCGCGTCCACCCGATCAAGCCCCTTCACAATCTTATATGTTTCAATAAGATCGCCTCTCATTCTTCTGAACTCCAATGAGTAGAGTCCCAATCTACTCAACCTCTCATCATATGTCCACCCCCTCATCCCCGGGATTAACCGAGTGAACCTTCTTTGTACTGCCTCGAGAGCAAGTATGTCTTTTCTTAAGTATGGACACCAAAACTGTATGCAGTATTCCAGGTGCGGTCTCACCAATACCTTATATAACTGCAGCAATACCTCCCTGTGTTTATAATCTATCCCCCTAGCAATAAAAGCCAACATTCTGTTGGCCTTCTTGATCACCTGCTGCACCTGCATACTAACTTTTTGATTTTCTTGCACTAGGACCCCCAGATCCCTTTGTACTGCAGTACATTCCAGTTTCTCGCCATTAAGATAATAACTTGCTCTCTGATTTTTCCTGCCAAAGTGCATAACCTCACATTTTCCAATATTGTATTGCATCTGCCAAATCTCCACCCACTCACCCAGCCTATCTATATCCCGCCATTGCACCCATGAGCTCAGTGTGCATGCTCAAGGCCTTTCTATTCATTTCCGCAGTGATGCGCTCCTCCTCTGCGTCCAGTGCAGCAGGACTTGCTTGCCTACTCACCCTCCGGGGAGATGGTCCCCGAGCTTCCCTACCCCCGTGGCATTGCTGCAGCCCACTGGGTCCCGGAGCTTCGTCCTCATCAGACCCTTATCCCCTGCTCCCCTCCAGGGAAGGCGTGGTCCCAGTGTGGGCATGGGCTCCCTCGGGAGACGCAGGCAGTGAGGCTCCGGCTTCCTCTTCCTCCTCGCCTGGGCCGTCGCTCCCACTGGTTGGTTGAGGGACAGGCTGCACAGCTGGTGGTTCACTATCTGAAAGCAGGGACGTACAAGAGTGGCTTTAGCGTCAGGACAGGGGGGCTGTAAGGAAGGAAGGACTGGAGACAGTAAGTTGGATTGAAAGTGTAAAAGGCTGGTGTTGTGAGGGGCAAGTGGAATGAGAGAGGAGAGAAAGCTGATGAACTTACCATTGCTGTCCCCAAGGGGGTCGGCCTCTACAGCGGCCACAGCATCTATGACCTGTCTGGCAACGATCCTGTGCATGCGCGCCTCCAAATCGCTGAGGGTCTGCAGCTCAGCCGGCCCTCCACCCGTCCATTGCTGCTGGCGCCTGTTGTGAGATAGCTTGGCCTGCAAGAAAAAGGACGGCGTCTGAGTGAATGTGCAGCCATGTGCTTGCCTGATGTGCCTCCCATAGTTGAATAGCCCTTAATGTATGCAAGGTGTGGAATGTGCATGTGTGTTTTATGAGATGGCCATAGGTCTTGGATGAGTGTTGGGCATTTGGGGTTATTAAACCCTCTGGGCACAGAGTGAAGTAGAGATGGAGGGAAGTAGAGGTATTGAAAAGCAGCCACTCACCCTGACCACCTGAGTGAGGTCGTTGAACTTCTTCCGACATTGGGTGTGGGTCCTGAGCACCATGCTCCTGAAGGAGACGTGCTGAGCTACCTCTCTCCACACTCTTCTATATTTGTGTGGCAATGGCCTCCTGCCACTCTGTGGGTAGAATACTGACCTTCGGCGCTCCACTGCACCAACCAGAACCACCAAGGCCCGGTCGCTGAAGCGCTGAGCTCATTCCTTGGGCCTCTCCATTCTTCTTTCCAGCAGAATTCAAGTTCAGGTCTCTCCAGGCCGAGATTCAAGGCTCCAATGAGCAGGGTGTGGATGGAGAGCAAGATCGACCCTCCCCTTTAAGAACTGGCCGGCGCCAGTGTGTCCGTGTTCCATTGCTGACTGACATCACATGAGCTTCAACAGCGCTCTGAGGTAGCGCCTCGCTTCTTGGCATTAGCGCCTTAAGGGAGATGTGTAGCGCCTGATTTAGCGTTCAAATCACCTACAGGTGCAATAGAAGCCAAGTTTGCAGTCGGAGGCGATAATTTGCGCCAGGCGCTAAACTTTGCGTCCGGCCGATAATTACGCCACAAAAGGGGCGATACCGAATTTCTCCCCCCTTTACTCTTGTACTCCAACCCACTTGCAATAAAGGCCAACATGCCATTTGCGTTCCTAATTGCTTGCTACCTGCATGCTAACTCTCTGTGTTTCCTGTACGAGGACACTTAAATCTCTCTGAACACCAACATTTAATAGTTTCTCACCATTTAAAAAATATTCTGTTTTTCTATTCTTCCTACCAAAGTGAATAACCTCACATTTCCCCACATTATACTCCATCTGCCACCTTATTGCCCACTCACTTAACCTGTCTATATCCCTTTGCAGGCTCTTTGTGTCCTCCTCACAGCTTACTTTCCCACCTAGCTTTGTATTGTCAGCAAACTTGGATACATTACACTCTGTCCCTTCATCTAAGTCATTAATATAGATTGAAAATAGCTGAGGCCCCAGCACTGATCCTTGCGGCACCCCATTTTTGAAGTTTAGTCACTGTTGTAATGTAGGAAGAATGAAGAATGTCTGAGGTCAATTGCAGGGTACAAAGCCACAAGTGTTCAGAGACCTGGTAACTAGTTACAGATAACCATTTTTCAGGGTTTACAGATCTGATTGGTACCATTAGGCCTGTTTTCATGGTGAAGAATGAGACTAGGTACAAGAGGCACCACACCACACACTGGCATCAAGAGGAAGTTGGCTTGTTCACAGATGTGATTCCCAGTAAAAAAGTAAAAATTTTCCCAGTAAAAAAGTAAAAAAATTTTACAGCTCATCGTTTTACATACAGACGGCAGCTTTTGACACGTTAGACCCCCTGCGACTCCACCTCATTGTCTCAGTTGTATCTTGCTATGTCTTTGATGTGGTACCTTCCTGGCTGACCTGATTAACTTTATCACACCTCGGCAGATAGTCAGGATGATTTAATTTAGTTGTCTGCAATTGTAAGATACACATGCATTGTTCTCTATCTATATATGCTTTGTCGAGTCTGTATTTCTTTACTACTTCACCTGAGGAAGGGGCGATCGATAGCTCCGAAAGCTTGTGATTTCAAATAAAACTGTTGGACTATAACCTGGTGTTGTGCGACCTCTCAATCAAGAGGAAGCACAGTGGAAGCAAACAGTCAGCAAACACACAGTATAGATTTCATTAAAATCATGGTCGATGTGTATGCAGACATTGTTTGCAGCAAGGTTTAGAAATGGCTTTGATGAGGTTGTACAAATTGGACCCATGTGCCACGTGCCAGTGAGTATAGGAATAGGAGGATAGAGTAGATGAATGCGTGGCTAAAGAGTTGGTGCAGGAGGGAGGGCTTTAGTTTCCTGGATCACTGGGTCTGTTTCTGGGGAAGGTGGGACCTGTACAAGTCGGACGGGTTGCACCTGAACCGGAACGGGACCAACATCCTTGCGGGGAGGTTTGCTAGTACTGTTGGGGGGTGTTTAAACTAACTTGGCAGGGGGATGGGATACGGAGTGGCGCTATAGTAGGGGGTGATGCACAGCCAAATATAGAGGAAAAAACAAGTCAGTCTGGAAGGCAGAGCAAATGTGTAACGGCACAAGGGAGTATGGCAAGGCTGGATGGCATTTATTTTAATGCAAGGAGTCTTACGAGTAAGGCAGATGAATTGAAGGTGTTGATGAACACATGGGAGTATGATATTGTTGCTATCACAGAGACATGGTTGAGGGAGGGGCAGGACTGGCAGCTCAATATTCCAGGGTATAGAATCTTCAGGCGAGAGAGAGGGGGGTGTAAAAGAGGAGGGGGTGTTGCAATATTAATCAAGGAGTCAATTACTGCTGTAAGAAGGGATCCTCTAATGAGGCCATATGGGTAGAACTTAAAAACAAAAAGGGGGCAAGCACTTTGCTGGGAGTGTACTATATCCCCCAAACAGTCAGGGGGAGATAGAAGAACAGATATGTAGGCAAATCTCAGAGAAGTGTTGAAATACTAGGGTAACAATAGTAGGGGATTTCAACTTCCCCAATATTAACTGGGATAGTCAGAGTGTGAAAGGCTTAGAGGGTGTGGAATTCTTAAAGTGCATCCAGGACAGCTTTTTGAGCCAGCATGTAGAAAGTCCTACAAGAGAGTACTGGACCTAATTCTGGGGAATGTAGCCGGGCAAGTGGTAGAAGTGTCAGTAGGAGAGCATTTTGGTGACAGTGACCATTATTTGGTGAGATTTAAGGTAGCCATGGGAAAGGACAAAGATGGACCGGAAATAAAGGTTCTAAATTGGGGGAAGGCCGATTTTAATATGATAAGGCAGGATCTGGCCAAAGTGGACTGGGATCAGTAACTTGTAGGAAAATCCACATCAGAGCAGTGGGATTCTTTCAGAAAGGAAATAGAGAGAGTACAGTGCCAACATGTTCCCGTAAAGGTCAAGGGTGGGACCAACAAGTCCAGGGAACCCTGGATGTCAAGGGATATACAAGAATGGATTAGGAAAAAAAGGTAGGCTTTTGGCAGATACAAAGGACTAAAAACAGTGGAAGCCCTAGAGGAGTATAGAAAGTGCAGGGGGGTACTTAAAAAAGAAATTAGGAGAGCGAAGATGGGGCATGAAATAACACTGGCGGGCAAAATAAAGGAAAATCCCAAGGTGTTTTATAAGTATATTAAGAGCAAGAGGATAACCAGGGAAAGAGTAGGGCCCATTAGGGACCAAAGTGGCAATCTGTGTGTAGAGCCGGAAGAGGTAGGTGAGGTTTTAAATGAATATTTTGCATCTGTGTTCACTATGGAGAAGGACGATGTAGGCATAGAAATCAGGCAGGGGGATTGTGATATACTTGAACAAATTAGCATTGAGAGGGAGGAGGTACTAGCGGTTTTAGCAGGCTTAAAAGTGGATATATCCCCAGGCCCAGACGAGATGTATCCCAGGCTGCTGTGTGAGGCAAGGGAGGAGATTGTAGGGGCTCTGACACAAATTTTCAGAACCTTTCTGGCCACAGGGGAGGTGCCAAAGGACTGGAGGACAGCTAACATAGTATCATTATTCAAGAAGGGTAGTAGGGATAAACCAGGGAATTACAGGCCAGTGAGCCTAACATCAGTGGTAGGGAAATTATTGGAAAAAATTCTGAGGGACAGAATTAGTCTCCACTTGGAGAGGCAAGGATTAATCAAGAATAGTCAGCATGGCTTTGTCAAGGGGAGATCATGTCTAACCAATTTGATTGAATTTTTCGAGGGGGTGACTAGGTGTGTGGATGAGGGTAGTGCAGTTGATGTAGTCTACATGGACTTCAGTAAGGCTTTTGACAAAGTCCCGCATGGGAGACTGGTCAAGAAGGTAAGAGCCCATGGGATCCAGGGCAATTTGGCACATTGGATCCAAAATTGGCTTAGTGGCAGGAGGCAGAGGGTGATGGTCGAAGGTTGTTTTTGTGACTGGAAGCCTGTGTCCAGTGGTGTACCGCAGGGATCGGTGCTGGGTCCCTTGCTGTTTGTAGTGTACATTGATGATTTAGATATGAATGTAAGAGGTATGATCAGTAAGTTCGCAGATGACACGAAAATTGGTGGAGTGGTAAATAGCGAGGAGGGAAGCCTCGGGCACAGGACGATATAGACGGGTTGGTCAGATGGGCAGAACAGTGGCAAATGGAATTTAACCCTGAAAAGTGGGAGGTGATGCATTTTGGGAGGACTAACAAGGCAAGGGAATACACAATGAATGGTAGGACACTAGGAAGGACAGAGGATCAGAGGGACCTTGGTGTGCATGTACATAGATCCCTGAAGGCAGCAGGACAGGTAGATAAGGTGGTTAAGAAGGCATACTTGCCTTCATTAGCCGAGGCATAGAATATAAGAGCAGGGAGGTTATGATGGAGCTGTACAAAACGCTAGTTAGGCCACAGCTGGAATACTGTGTGCAGTTCTAGTCGCCACACTTTAGGAAGGATGTGATTGCATTAGCGAGGGTGCAGAAGAGATTCACCAGGATGTTACCTGGGCTGGAGCATTTCAGCTATGAAGAGAGACTGGACAGGCTGGGGTTGTTTTCCTTAGAGCAGAGAAGGCTGAGGGGGGACCTGATTGAGGTGTACAAAATTATGAGGGGCATAGATAGGGTAGATATAAAGGAACTTTTCCCCTTAGTAGAGGGGTCAATAACCAGGAGGCATAGTTTCAAGGTAAGGGGCAGGAGGTTTAGAGGGGATTTGAGGAAAAACTTTTTCACCCAGAGGGTGGTTGGAATCTGGAACTCACTGCCTGAAAGGGTGGTAGAGGCAGGAACCCTCACAACATTCAAGAAGCATTTAGATGAGCACTTGAATCGCCATAGCATACAAGGCTACAGACCAAGTGCTGGAAAATAGGATTAGAATAGATAGGGCTTGATGGCCGATGCAGACACGATGGGCCGAAGGGCCTCTTTCTGTGCTGTATAACTCTGTGACTCTATGTGAGTTGATGTGTGTAAAGACCTGTCTATAGATGGCGACATTTTTGTGTTGGGGAAGATTTATACAGGACTGTTCATGCAGTGTATTCAGCTACTCAGGCGAAGCTCTCCTGTATCAGATGGACATGAATGTCTCTTGCAGTCAGCAATGAGTTGTCTTCTTAGGCTGATGTCACTCCTCTGGTTGATCCCAATGCTATCCTTGAGTGCTCTCCTCCTCCAGGAGCTCCATCAGGAGGCCTCTTTGTAAGCAGATCACTGTGCTGCTTGAGATTCTAGTTGGACTAATTTGCAGAGCTCCCCTAGACTATTACAGGAACCTGAAATGCACCTTCACCTTTCCAATTGTGTGCTCTGGTGATAACTCTGGTGGAAGAATGGGTCTCGTTATAGCCATGCTCAGCTGATCTCCTGGGAAAGCACACAGGTGTCATCAGCTATGGGGTAGAATGTAGCCTTGATCTACACGATCCACCCAAAAATTTGTCTTTCTGGATGAAATAGAGTGCGCACAGTGGACTGCCTTAAAATTAAGGCAACATGGCAGTGAGTGGAAAGTGAGCATTGATTTACATGACGCAGTGCTGCTGGTCAAATACACACTGCGATTGAGAGAGTAGAATCCTGTCCTGTTGACTGATGATGGGATTAATCAAGGGAGCACTTATGGCCACACAAGTGTATGATTTTGCCGACCTTGGGGAATCCTGCCACTGTGTAAAATTGTTGTCCATGGGGAGGTGGATGAACGAGCTCGCTCTAGCGAACAATGCATCTGTGACCTGCTTTATGCATTCGTGCACAGGTGATTGATAATATTACTGATGGCCCCAGTGGCAGCCTGGAATGTCCACTTAGTAAAACAAGCAATTCAGGGCAGTTGTGCCTTTCACAGCCACTGGCAGTATGATGCCTGCAAAGGACATGGGCTGCAAGTCAGTTCCACTGGGATGGCAAACAGAGCCACTCACCTCACTATCTCAGATAGTGGGTAACGGTGAGGTCAGCACTTGTAACTGTCGCGGGGGTACCAATAACTCACTGCTCAAATAAGGCCTAATTGGAAAATCTATCCCAGGAATTTGCCTCTATTCCGTCATTGCTGTAGCAAATTATGTCATTACCAAGGAATAACAATTACGGCAGCTGCCATGTATTGAACAAGAAATATTTCCACGAGGGACTACCCAGATACCTGCCCAACTATTCTTACCTCATAACTTCACATTAACACACAATCACTGGGCAAACTAACTATAATAGAATTTTAATTTTTTTTAAACTAATAACCCAACATCTCATCCATTCTAATCATCTTATCAGCAGAAGACTTTTTATTTTGATGCTAACAGATCTCCTATGGCTTTGCTGGAGGATGTGCAGATTTATAAACACAGGGTGGATGTAACATATGATGTAACTCACAATGTGTTATTCCGTTGATAAGGTAGGCCTTGGAGAGGGTGCAGAGGAGATTTACTGGAATGGTACCAGGGATGAGGGACTTCAGTTATGTGGATAGACTAGAGAAACTGGGGTTGTTCTCATCAGAGCAGAGAAGGTTAAGGGGAGATTTAATAGAGGTGTTCAAAATCATGAAGGGGTTTCATAGAGTAAATTAAGGAGAAACTGTTTCCACTGGCAGGTGGATTGGTAACCAGAAGACACAGATTTAAGATAACTGGCAAAATAACCAGAAGAGAGATGAGGAGAAGGGTGGTGGAAGCAGATTCAATAGTAACTTTTCTAAAAAGGAATTGGATATATATTTTAAAAGAAAAAAATTGCAGGGCTTTGGAGAAAGAGTGGGGCACTGGGACTAATTGGATAGATTTTTCAAAAAGCCAGCACAGGCACGATGGGCCGAATGGCCTCCTTCTGTGCTGTAAGATTCTATGAGCTGCAATTATCTAGCCTGTCTCTCTAAGGCCACAAGGTTTAATTGCTGAGGTCACTTAGACGCTAGCTGTCCTCTTTTTTACACTTTTTTTAAAACAACATTCAGCTATGATTTGTTGGTGTTTTATACAAAGTGTGATATCTGAAGGAAAATGTACCTGTCTCAAAGCTATATGCTAGTGTATGTCCCCTGGTAAATTAGTTAATGCGCTGTTTTGTAAAGCCAGGAGTGCTACACACTGACTGTTGCTAAGATAGAGTTGTGTCCATTTAAGGGCCATGGAGGGATTTGAAAACAAGGATGAGAATTTTAAAATCGAGGCATTGCTGGACAGGAAGCCAATGTAGGTCTGCGAGCACAGGGTTGCTGGGTGAACCGAACTTGGTGCAAGTTAGTGTACCGGCAGCAGAGTTTTGGAAAAGCTCAAGTTTACAGAGGGTACAAGGTTGGAGGCCGGCCGGGAAAGCATTGGAACAGTCTCGACTAGAGGCACATAGGCATGGATGAGGGTGTCAGCAGCAGATGAGCTGAGGCAGGGCGGAGACGGGCGATGTTACGGAGGTTGAAGTTGGCGGTCTTGGTGATGTAGAGGATATGGATCAGAAGCTCAGCTCAGGGTCAAATAGGATGGCAAGGTTGCGAACAGTCTGGTTCATCCTCAAACAGTGGCCAGGGAGAGAGATGGAGTCAATGGTTAGGGAATGAAGTTTGTGGCGGGGATGGAAGACAATAACACTAGAACATCAGGATGATATTGGTGATGGTGCAAAAGATGAATCTATTTGGTTAGAGTAAGGAATAAGAAGGGAACTGTTACTCTATTGGGAATATATTATAGACTGACAAACAGTGGAAAGGAGATAGAGGAAGAGTTCTGTAGATAAATTAGAGAAAAATGCAGCAACAAAAGGGCTATAAGAATGGGTGACTTTAATTAACAAAGAGAGACTGGGCTATATGTGAATTAAATGACAAAGAAGAAGAGGAAATTCTACAAAATGTCCAGGAATGTTCTGGATAAATAGCCCAAGCAGGAAAGAGGCAGTGTATGACTTAGTTTTAAAAAATGGAGTGCGGCAAAGGGCTGTAGATAGGGCTTTAAACTAAAAAGGTGGGGGAGGGAGCAGGTGAGAGGATATTTAGTAATCTAAAGAGAACAGTCAAGGAGATAGAGCAGTGCAGTGAATTGGGTAAAAAATAAACAGTGTGGGACGGGAAGGGACAGTGAGTTTAAAGGTAATAGTGTATCAGCGAATAAGTTCAAAGCAGGGAATACTGGTAAAAAGTTAAAATTAAAGGCCCTTTATCTGAATGTCCGAAGCATCTGTAACAAGATAGATGAATTAGTGGCACAAATAGAGATAAATGGCTTTGATATAATAGCAATTGCAGAGACATGGCTGCAAGGTGACCAAGGTTGGGAATTAAATATTCCAGGGTACTTGACGTTTCAAAAAGACAGGCAGGCTAGAACAGGAGGTGGGGTAGCCCTGATAATTAAGGATGACTTAAGGACAGTGGCGAGAAAGGATCATGGCTCGGAAGATCAGGAAGTAGAGTCAGTATGGATGGAGATAAGAAATAACAAGGGGCAGGAAACAGTGGTGGGAGTAGTTTTTGGCCCCCTAACAGTAGCTATACCACTGGACAGAGTATTAATCAAGAAATAATAGGAGCTTGTAACAAAGGTAATGCAATAATCATGGGAGACTTTAATCTTCATATAGATTTGACAAATCAAATTGGCAAGGGTAGTCTGGAGGATGAGTTCATAGAATGCATTCGAGACAGTTTCCTAGAATAATATGACATGGAACCAATCAGGGAACAGGTTATTTTAAATCTAGTCTTGTGTAATGAGACAGGGTTAATTAGTAATCTTATAGTAAAGGATCCTCTAGGGAGGAGTGATCATAATATGATAGAATTTCGCATTAAGTTTGAGAGTGACATTCTTAAGTCCGAAACTAGAGTCTTAAACTTAAATAAAGCCAATTACGTAGGTATGAAGGGTGAGTTGGCTAAGGTAGATTGGGGAACTAGATTAAAAGGTATAACGGTAGAAAACATTTAAAGAAATATTCCAATATTCTAAACGAATATACATTCCATTGAGAAATAAAAAATCCACGGGAAAAGTGATCTAACCGTGGCTAACTAAAGAAGTATAGTATTAGATTAAAAGAAGAGGCTTATAATGTTGCAAAGAATAGTAGTAAGACTGGTGATTGGGAGAGCTTTAGAAACCAGCAAAGGATGACCAAAAAATTGATTAAAAGGGAGAAAATGGAAATTAGCAAGAAATATAAGAACTTATTGTAAGAGCTTCTACAAGTATGTAAAAAGGAAGAGAGTAGCAAAAGCAAACATTGGTCACTTAGCGGCTTAGACAGGAGAACATATATTGGGAAACAAGGAAATGGCAGTGACCTTAAATAAATATTTTGTGTCTGTCTTCATGGTAGAAGACACAAAATGTATACCAAAAATAGTGGGGAACCAAGGGGCTTATGAGAATGAGGAACTTAAAGTAATTAATATCAGTAGAGAAAAAGTACTTGGGAAACTAATGGGACTAAAAGTCTACAAATCCCCTGGACCTGATGGACTACATTCTAGGGTTCGAAAAGAGGTGGCTGCAGAGATAGTGGATGCATTGATTGTGATCTTCCAAAATTCCCTAGATTCTGGAAAGGTCCTAGTGGATTGGAAGGTAGCTAATCTAACCCCGTTATTCAAGAAAGGAGGGTGAAAGAAAACAGGGAACTACAGGCCAGTTAGCCTGACATCAGTCATCGGGAAAATGCTGGAATCCATTGTTAAGGAAGTGGTAACAGGGCACTTAGAAATCATAATATGATTAGGCAGAGTTAACATGGTTTTATGAAAGGGAAATCGTGTTTGACAAATTTATTAGAGTTTTTTGAGGATGTAACTAGTAGGGTAGATAAAGGGGAACTAGTGGATGTAGTATATTTGGATTTCCAAAAGGCATTCGATAAGGTGGCATATAAAAGGTTGTTACACAAGATAAGGGCTCATGGGATTGGAGGTAATGTATTAGCATGGTTAATGGACAGAAAGTTGGGATAAACGGGTCATTTTCAGATTGGCAGACTGTAACTAGTGGGGTGCCGCAAGGATCAGTGCTTGGGCCTCAGCTATTTACAATCTATATTAATGACTTAGATGAAGGGACAGAGTGTAATGTATCCAAGTTTGCTGATGATACAAAGCTACATGGGAAAGTAAGCTGTGAGGAGGACACAAAGAGCCTGCAAAGGGTTATAGACAATTTAAATGAGTGGGCAATAAGGTGGCAGATGCAGTATAATGTGGGGAAATGTGAGATTATTCACTTTGGTAGGAAGAATAGAAAAACAGAATGGCCCAAAAATTAGTCCCGCGACGCGAGAGTACGCGTATTCTGTCTCCAATTGCCGGTTTTCTGCATGCACTGCGCATGCGCTGAAAACCGGCACTTGGTTTTTGGAAAAGGGGGCGGTTCCTCAGTGCACCGCGTGCGCGCTACAGGCTGCGCGCACGCTGTGCACTTAGTGCTTTGGACGCGCAGGTAAGTACGGAAGATTTTAGAAATGAAAAAAGGAGGAGTAAGACCCACTTTTAACAAGGTAAGTAGTGAATTAAGTATTATTTTGAATTTTTTTTAACAGGTATATCTTTTTTAGAGACTTTAAAGACAGGTAAGTTTATTTTTATAACTTTTTAAAAGATTTTAAATTTTTTCAAAAATTTAATTTTTTATTTAAAATGGTTAATTTATTTAACTATACTTATTTTATTAATGTGATGTTTTTTTTTTATTTAATTGAGGTTTAGCTGTTATTTTGGGGGTGTGTAAGATTTATAGCTTTCACAGCACTTATGTGAAACTTATGAATGGAAGATGGTGTGCTGCCATTGGCTCTAACTGAGTCACGTGATCCCACAGCTCGCACGAATTCACTACGCCGGTGGGATACGCAAGCACTGCCCAGCTGATGTCTAGAACATCAAGTTCGTGCGAGCTGGAACTGAAAAAGCCAACGCGGAGTGAGAGATCGCGGGGAAGCCTTACCCCCGCGTCAACACTCAGTCTTTAATTTCTGGGCCAATATTTTTTAAATGGTGAGAAACTATTAAATGTTGGTGTTCAGAGAGATTTATGTGTCCTCGTACAGGAAACACAAAGGCCGCGATTTTCTCGATCGATGCGGCTTGGGAGCGGGTCAGGTGGCTTCCGGGTTCCAGTCTCGCCCCCAACTACATCTGGCCCACAGACATGATTTTACGTCAATTGACCTTGTTAAGCCCGCCCTGCCATCATCTGCCGGTTTTCTTAAAGGGACCACGCACAATTTTTGTTTGACAGCTGATTTCTCAGTGTTTGACAGTATTGAGGTGCTGCAAACACTGACAATCACTGTACAAAGGTGAGCTCCTGCACCCAGGCTCTCCAGTGACTCCCTCCTTCGGCTAAAACAGATGGCAGCTGCAGGTGAGGTTACAGAAGCGATCTGTCACTGGTGAGAGAGGTTCTCCCAATGTGGTGGGACTACACATACAATTCAAAACTTGTTAACTACAGAAAAATCTAAATGCATTAAAAATGAATTTCCCAACATTTTCTTACCTCTGAAACTCACCAGTGCACCATTGGATCCTTCACACCACTTCTGCAGCTGTCATCAATGCAGAAACATTACAGCAGATTCACAACACGCCACACTTACCTGGCGTGGTGTCCGGACGTCGGGAACCCTGAGGCAGAAGTGGAAAAATTGAAAAAGAGCCTGTTAACTGCCTGTTAACAACCTTTAACAGGCAGTTAAGTGGCTATAATCCTCTTCCCGCCGCTAGGTGTCGGGTCCATGCGCAAATCGGGGACCCAACACTTGGGAAGATTGATTGGAGGTGGGTTGACAGTAGGTTTCCTGCCCGCTGTCAATCTTTGCGATTTTGCTGGATGTCCCGCCTCAACCCGCCCCCTGAGCACCGGCAAAATTCCGACCAGAGAGTTAGCATGCAGGTACAGCAAGCAATTAGGAAGGCAAATGGCATGTTGGCCTTTATTACTAGGGGGTTAGAGTACAAGAGTAAGGAAGTCTTGCTACAATTGTACAGGGCTTTGGTGAGACCACACCTGGAGTACTGTATACAGTTTTGGTCTCCTTAACTAAGGAAAGATATACTTGCCTTAGAAGCAATTCAACGAAGGTTCACTAGACTAATCCCTGGGATGAGAGGGTTGTCCTATGAGGAGAGATTGATTAGATTAGACTTATACTCTCTGGAGTTTAGAAGAATGAGAGGAGATCTCATTGAAAGATATAACATTCTGAGGGGGATTGACAGGATAGATGCTGAGAGATTGTTTCCCATGGCTGGAGAGTCCAGAACTAGGGGGCATAGTCTCAGGATAAGGGGTCGGCTTTTTAAGACTGAGATGAGGAAGAACTTCTTCACTCAGAGGGTTGTGAATCTTTGGAATTCTTTGCCCCAAATGGCTGTGGATGCTGAGTCGTTGAGTATATTCGAGGTTCAGATAGATAGGTTTTTGGACTCTAGGGGAATCAAGGGATATGGAGATTGGGCAGGAAAGTAGAGTTGAGGTCATAGATCAGCCATGATCTTATTGAATGGTGGAGCAGGCTCGAGGGGCCGTATGGCCTACTCCTGCTCCTAATGCTTATGTTCTTATGTAATGTCAGGGTAGGGGAATATCTAGGAAACACCGACCAGATCATAATTAGTTTCAATATAAAAATTGAAAAGAGAAGGAACAGTCAAAGATAAAAAGGGAATTAGTCCATATAATTGGTAATTAAGGCATTGTACAAACAATGGGAAACATTATAACAAAAGATGATTAGGGTACAGAACTAAACATATTCCCAGAAAAGGTAAAGATGCTGTCACAAATGCTAAAGTTCCTTGTATGATCAGTGCAAATAAAATGAAAATGTACTTAGAAGAGGTACTTGACAATCTAGGGCTTATAAAGCAAAAGACAGAGAATCTAGCCAGATACAGAGAGAAGTAAAAATGAAGATTAGAAAGGCTAAATTGAAGTATGAAGAAAGACTAGCATGGAGCATAAAGGGAAATAGTAAAGGATTTTATAAACACATAAAAGGTAAAATAGTTAAAGAAAGGGTAGGACCAATTAGAGATGATAAAGGAAATGTGTAAGGGGTTCGGTCGTAGGTGCTTGTGCGGGGTTAGGCCTTCGTTGCCTAATACTATTGCTTGCTCTGGTCTCCGGCCAGCCTTGTTGCAATAAGCACCTGTGAGTGGTTCGACCCACTCGCCCTTACGGTTCTAACACTGGACTTAGGTGCGAGAGCAGTAATGCAGAGAAAACTCAAATAGACCCGGTTGAATAGTACGAAATGGAAATCTTTATTGCATAACGTCCAAAATCATGAAGTACATGTCATAGGCACAAATTAATGACAGTACAAGTATACATACATTCATAAAACTTGGTCTAGGGTAATGAGGAATGCACGGCACATCGTAAAAAGGGGAACACATTATATTTATCCTTAATAAAACCACCCTCCCCTATCAATACCTACACTAATCTAGATTTGTAGGATCGGGAAACATGCTCACCACTCATGATACTTCGGAGAATTTTAAACGAGGCACTCGGCTCGTTTTGCTGCAGTTCTTTCTTGTATTTTCGGGCGCGGTCGGGGTTTACTGACCGTGGCGGTACGTGGATTCTTCTCCTCTTCTTCTCGTCTCGTCTCGTCTCGTCTCTTTGGGCCTTCGGGTCCAGACACCGTTTACCGACTCTCGGGATGGTGCACCCGGTCACTGGCCTTCGTCGAGGCGGCTCGTTCCATTCGAGCTCCACCCAACATAGTCAACAGAGTCCAGAGAAAAACAGAAGGCTGCTCGTCCAGCAGAGCGATACCCGAGGATCAGAATAGGAGAATAAAAGTTCAGCAGTCATCAGCGAGATAAAACAGTCAAGAGACCGATGGACATTTGTTCATTATAGTTATAGTGCTGTGTTCCCTTATCTCCCGCTCAAATCTTGATGTTTGTCCTTTGTGTAATACTGGTACACAAAACTCCCAGCATGGGGCGATTCTTTCCTTTAATGGGTTTCGGTAGCACCTTAAACTGGCCAACTATCCGTTAATGTTTTCCCCATTGTCGAACCGGCTAGGAGTCTCCCTGATTGGTTTTGGGGCCTCCTCGAATACTGACTTAATCACCCGAGAATGGCTCTCTCATTGTAGAGCCGTGGGGAATTTGCGTATTGATGTATCTGGATGGGCCTTCGATTGCCCAGTACAATGGTCCTTACTTGTGCATGGAAAACGATTCCAGCACTTATCTCTTGCTATTGTGTCGAATGCAGACAGGTTGCATCCTGTCTTTATCAGTGTTTGCTGCGTATTAACCAATCTTATACTGAAATGTTTATTCGAACGCCATCTTGTCTGCCCACTGAAAATTCTGGAAGCTTCTGCCACGAGGCGCGGCGGCCATTTTGCAGGCTTCTGTGTCCTGTTTAATCATGACAGCATTTCGTTGAAATAAAACTGATGAAACAAATCTGCTTTATCTCGTTATTTCGAATCGCGATAATTGCGAATTTTACAAATGTTCTTCTGGGCAATGAAGGAATGGCAGAGATAATAAATGAGTACTTTACCTTTGTTTTCATAGAAGAGTATGGTAGTGGGAATGAAAGGGTACAAGAGGAGGAGGTAGAGCAATTAAATGGGATAACTATAGACAAGGAATTAGTACTGGAAAAGTAGAAAAGGTACCAGGCCCTGATGGCATCCATCCTAGAGTGCTGAGGGAAGTGAGAGTGGAAATAACAGAGGGTCTGACCACAGTCTTTCAAGCGTCTTAAGATATGAACGCTATATCAGAGGACTGAAGGACTGACAATGGAACACCCCAGGATAAACCAGGTAACTATAGACTAGTCAGCTTAACATACAAGTTCAAATTAACACTCACCTGGAAAGACACAGGTTAATTAAGGACAGACAGCAGGGATTTGTCAAAGGCAAGTCATGTCTGACAAATTTGATGGAGTTCTTTGAGAAAATAACAGAGTGCACTGGTAAAGAAAATGCAGAGGATGATGGATACATGGATTTTAGAAGGCTTTTGATAAGTTGCCATTTAGGACGCTTGTTGATTAAATTAAGGCACATGGTATTAAAAGGAGTGTGGTAGCATGAATAGAACATCCATTAAAGGACAAAAAACAGAGAGTGGTATTCAATAGTTGTATTCAGACTGAAGGGAAGGAAACAGTGATATCCCCCAGGGTTCAGTGTTGGGACCATTGTTCTTCTCAATATATAAATCATCTGAATTTGAGTATGGAACATAAGAACATAAGAAATAGGAGCAGGAGTCGGCCATTCGGGCCCTCGAGCCTGCTCCACCATTCAATAAGATCATGGCTGATCTGCGACCTCAACTCCACTTTCCTGCCCTATCCCCATATCCCTTGATTCCCCTAGAGTCCAAAAATCTATCTATCTCAACCTCAAATATACTCAATGACTGAGCATCCACAACCATCTGGGGCAAAGAATTCCAAAGCTTCACCACCATCTGAGTGAAGCAGTTCTTCCTCGACTCAGTCCTAAATGGCCTACCCCTTATTCTGAGACTGTGACTCCTGGTTCTAGACTCCTCAGCAAGGGGAAACATCCTCTCTGCATCTACCCTGTCAAGCCCTGTAAAAATGTTGTATGTTTCAATGAGATTACCTCTCATTCTTCATGGCTGATCTTCTACCTCATCTCCACTTTCCTGCACTATCCCCATATCCCTTGATTCCCTTAATATTCAAAAATCTATCAATCTCTGTCTTGAATATACTCAACGACTGAGCCTCCACAACCCTCTGCGGTAGAGAATTCCAAAGATTCACCATCCTCTGAGTGAAGAAATTTCTCCTCATCTCAGTCCTAAATAGCCGACCCCTTATTCTGAGACTGTGACCCCTGGTTCTAGACTCCCCAGCCAGGGGAAACATCCTCCCTGCATCTACCCTGTCAAGCCCTGTAAAAATGTTGTATGTTTCAATGAGATTACCTCTCATTCTTCTAAACTCTAGAGATTATAGGCCTAGTCTACTCAATCTGTCCTCATAGGACAATCCCCCATCCCAGAACCAGTCTGGTGAAACTTCGTTGCACTCCCTCTATGGCAAGTATATCGTTCCTTAGGTAAGGAGATCAAAACTGTACACAATACTCCAGGTGTGGTCACACCAGGGCCCCATATAATTGCAGTAAGACGTCTTTACTCTTATACTCAAATCCTCTTGTAATAAAGGCCAACATACCATTTGCTTTCCTAATTGCTTGCTGTACCTGCATGTTAACTTGCAGTGATTCGTGTACAAGGACACCCAGGTCCCTCTGAACACCAACATTTCCCAATCTCTCACCATTTAAAAAATACTCTGCTTTTCTATTTTTCCTACCAAAGTGGATAACTTCACATTTCTCCACATTATATTCCATTTGCCATAAGAACATAAGAACATAAGAAATAGGAGCAGGAGTAGACCAATCGGCCCCTCGAGCCTGCTCCGCCATTCAATGAGATCATGGCTGATCTGATCCAACCTCAACTCTAAAGAACATAAGAAGTAGGAGCAGGACCAGGCCACTCGGCCCCTGGGCCCGCTCCGCCACCCACAGGGCCTTGACCGATCCGAACTCAAACTCATGTCCAATTTCCAGCCCGCTCCCCGTAACCCCTGATTCCCTTTACTTCTAGGAAACGGTCTATTTCTGTTTTAAATTTATTTAATGAAGTAGCTTCCACAGCTTCCTGGGGTAGCAAATTCCACAGACCCACTACCCTCTGAGTGAAAAAGTTTCTCCTCATCTCAGTTTTGAAAGAGGAGCCCCTTATTCTAAGATTATGTCCCCTAGTTCTAGTTTCACCCATCATTGGGAACATCCTCACCGCGTCCACCCGATCAAGCCCCTTCACAATCTTATATGTTTCAATAAGATCGCCTTTCATTCTTCTGAACTCCAATGAGTAGAGTCCCAATCTACTCAACCTCTCCTCGTATGTCCACCCCCTCATCCCCGGAATTAACCGAGTGAACCTTCTTTGTACTGCCTCAAGAGCAAGTATGTCTTTTCTTAAGTATGGACACCAAAACTGTATGCAGTACTCCAGGTACGGTCTCACCAATACCCTATACAACTGCAGCAATACCTCCCTGTTTTTATATTCTATCCCCCTAGCAATAAAAGCCAACATTCCATTGGCTTTCTTGATCACCTGCTGCACCTGCATACTAACTTTTTGATTTTCTTGCACCAAGACCCCCAGATCCCTTTGTACTGCAGTACTTTCCAGTTTCTCGGCATTAAGATAATAACTTGCTCTCTGATTTTTCCTGCCAAAGTGCATAACCTCACATTTTCCAATATTGTATTGCATCTGCCAAATCTCTGCCCACTCACCCAGCCTGTCTATATCCCCTTGTAGGTTTTTTATGTCCTCCTCACTCTCTACTTTCCCTCCCATCTTTGTATCATCTGCAAACTTTGATATGTTACACTCGGTCCCCTCCTCCAAATCATTAATATAGATTGTAAAGAGTTGGGGACCCAGCACCAACCCCTGCGGAACACCACTGGCTACTGGTTGCCAGTCCGAGAATGAACCATTTATCCCAACTCTCTGCTTCCTGTTAGATAACCAATCCTCCACCCATGCCAGAATATTACCCCCAATCCAGTGATTTTTTATCTTGAGTAATAATCTTTCATGTGGCACCTTGTCGAATGCCTTCTGGAAGTCTAAATACACTACATCCACTGGTTCCCCTTTATCCACCCTGTACGTTATGTCCTCAAAGAACTCGAGCAAATTTGTCAGACATGACTTCCCCTTCATAAAGCCATGCTGACTTTGTCCTATTAAATTATGTTTATCTAAATGTTCCGTTACTGTCTCCTTAATAATAGACTCCAAAATTTTACCCACCACAGATGTTAGGCTAACTGGTCTATAATTTCCAGCCTTCTGCCTACAACCCTTTTTAAATAAGGGTGTTACATTAGCAGTTTTCCAATCTGCCAGGACCTTTGGTGAGTTCAGGGAGTTTTGGAAAATTATTACCAAAGCATCCACAATTCCTACTGCCACTTCCCTCAAGACCCTAGGATGTAAGCCATCAGGTCCAGGGGATTTATCCGCCTTGAGTCCCATTATTTTACTGTACCAATTCCTTAGTGATTTTAATCGTATTTAGCTCCTCCCCCACTAGAGCCCCCTGTTTGTCCAGTGTTGGGATATTCTTAGTGTCCTCTACCGTAAAGACTGAAACAAAATATTTGTTCAGCATTTTTGCCATCTCCATGTTTCCCACCATTAATTTCCCGGTCTCATCCTCTAAGGGACCTACGTTTGCCTTAACCACCCTTTTTCTTTTTATATAACTATAGAAACTCTTGCTATCTGTTTTTATATTTTTTGCTAATTTATTTTCATAGTCTATTTTCCCTTTCTTAATCAATCCTTTAGTTGCTTTTTGTTGTCTTTTGAAGACTTCCCAATCTTCTATCCTCCCACTAACTTTGGCTACCTTATATGTACTTGTTTTTAGTTGGATACTTTCTTTAATTTCTTTACTTAGCCATGGATGGCTGTCATTTCTTTTACACCCTTTTTTCCTCAGTGGAATATATTTATTTTGAAAGTTGTAAAATAACTCCTGGAATGAACACCACTGCTCATGTACCATCTTACCCTTTAATCTATTTTCCCAGTCCACTTTAATCAATTCTGCTCTTATACCATCATAGTCTCCTTTATTCAAGCTCAGTATGCTTGTTTGAGAACCAACCTTCTCACCCTCTAATTGGATATGGAATTCAACCATGTTATGGTCACTCATTCCAAGGGGATCCTTAACTAGGACATTATTAATTAATCCAGACTCATTACACAGTACCAGGTCCAAGGTTGCTTGCCCCCTTATAGGATCAGTTACATACTGCTCAAGAAATCCATCCCTAAGACACTCAATAAACTCTTCCTCAAGGCTGCCCTGCCCAATTTGATTTGTCCAGTTAATATGATAGTTAAAATCCCCCATAATTATAGCTGTTCCCTTCTTACATGCCCCAACTATTTCCTGATTAATACTTCTTCCAACAGAGTTGCAACTATTAGGAGGCCTATATACTACGCCCACCAGTGTTTTTTTCCCCTTATTATTCCTTATCTCTACCCAAACTGTTTCATTATCCTGATCTTTTGACCCAATATCATTTCTCTGTATTACAGTGATTCCTTCCTTTATTAACATAGCCACCCCACCTCCCCTTCCTTCCTGCCTGTCCTTCCTGATTGTTAAATACCCTGGCATATTTAATTCCCAGACGTTGTCACCCTGCAGCCATGTTTCTGTAATGGCCACAAGATCATACCCATACATAGTTATTTGTGCCGTTAACTCGTCAATTTTGTTACGAATGCTACGTGCATTCAGATAAAGAACTTTCAAATGTGTTTTGCGACACTTACTTCCTGCTTTTTCCTTATTTAACACTTTACCTTTTACTCCATACCTGACATGCTTTCCTCTGTCTCCCTGCTCAGGTTCCCAACCCCCTGCCACATTAGTTTAAATCCTCCCCAACAGCACTAGCAAACACTCCCCCTGTCCTTGCCCACTCACTTAGCCTGTCTATATCCCCTTGAAGCCTCCTTGCATCCTCCTCACAACTTACATTCCCACCCAGCTTTGTATCATCAGCAAACTTGGATATACTACATTTGGTCCCCTCATCCAAATCATTGATGTAGATTGTGAATAGCTGAGGCCCAAGCACTGATCCTTGTGGTACCCCACTAGTTACAGCCTGCCAACCCGAAAATGACCCCATTTATTCCATGCTAGTATATTACCCCCAATCCCATGAGCCATAATTTTGTTGAAGAACCTCTTGTGTGGCACCTTATCGAATGCCTTCTGAAAATCCAAATACACCACGTCCACTGTTTCCCCCTTATCTATTCTGCTAGTTACAACCTCAAAATAAATAAATAAATAAATAAATAAATCTCGCTCTCGCTCTCGCTCTCGCTCTCGCTCTCTCTCTCTCTCTCCGATGCTGCTCATTTTGCATCCAGGTCCTCTGACAGCAAAGGCCAGGCAATCTCTGAGACCAGGCAGTCTCTGACCTGCAATGATGACATCATCAGAGGCGACTTTCAGACTGAAACCTGTAATTGGGTCATGGGTTCCCACATGCTGGAACTCAATTGCCCAATTAAGTGAAAATTGCATCAATCTCCCACATCCAATTGCAGGTGGGTGGATAACACGAAATGCGGATGACACGACCCCAACCCACCCCCCAAGACAAAATCCAGCCCAAAGGGCTGCATTTTATCAATGAGGGTGTGTTGGGGGCGGGACTGCTGGTTGTCGGGTTTTAGTCCCGCCCCCAACGACATCTGGCCAACCCATGCTCTTTTCCCTTGATTGAACTTGTTAAGCCCGCCCTGGAGGCTTAGCCGGCCAATTAAGGGAAAGCCGGTGACAGAGGACGTCAGTGTATGACATTTCATCTGTCAAAAAGTTTAGAGGAGCTGTCAAACACTGACAATCTCTGTTCTATGGTGAGTCCTTGCACAAAGACTCACCAAAACCTCTTTCCTCAGCAGAAATCAGATGGCTGCTGCATCTGAGAAATCAGCAACCATTCTGTCATCTCTGCTGTTGAGATGAGGCACCTCCGGATCCCCAAGGGTTGAAGCCTGCAGGAAGAAACAAAGGTAAGTAAACTTTTTCTAACACTTTACACTCACCTCTCATACTTACCTCTCCACACTTGCACCCATCACTCACCTCCACAGCGCACTTTTCAATCCCTCTCACCCCGGCAGACCCGCTGCTCGCCTCGCTGACCCTGGCGAGATTCGCAGCCGTCGGGGAGCCCGCACTTGCAGGGGCAAAATGGGGATAAGCCTCAAAACTGCCTGTTAACTACCTGTTAACAGTCAGTTAATTGGCTCTAATCCCCTTCCCGCCTCAAGGAGACTCGGGGACCCGCCTCCCAGGAAGATGGTACCCACTCCCAGTTTCTGCCATTTTCTCGGCAGTCCTGCCTCCAAACCCGCCTCCTCGGGGCTGAGAAAATTCCCCCCCCCCATGTATTTGTTTAATTTCACTGCCATTTCCTTATTCCCCATTATAATTTCTCCTGTCTCAGCCTGTAAGGGACCCACATTTACTTTCGCTAATCTTTTCCTTTTTACGTACCTACAGAAGCTTTTACAGTCTGTTTTTATGTCTCTCGCTAGTTTACTCTCATATTCTATTTTCCCTTTCTTTATCAATTTCTTGGTCCTCCTTTGCTGCATTCTAAAATCCTCCCAATCCTCAGGCTTACTGCTCTTTTTGGCAGCATTGTAAGCCTCTTCCTTTGATTTAATACTATCTTTAACTTCTCGTTAGCCACGGTTGGACCACTTTTCCTGTGGAGTTTTTGTGCCTTAAAGGAATGTATATTTGTTGTAAATTATGTATTAATTCTTTAAATGCTAGCCATTGCTCTTCCAATGTCAAACCTTTTAATGTAGTTTCCCAATCTACCTTAGCGAACTCGCCCCTCATACCTATGTAGTTTGCTTTGTTTAGATTTAAGACCCTAGTTTCAGATTTAACTAAGTCATTTTCAAACTCAATATAAAATTCTATCATATTATGGTCACTCTTCCCTAAGGGCCCCTTTACTACAAGGTTATTATTGCACAATTCTAGATCTAAAATAGTCTGTTCCCTCGTTGGTTCCTCAACAAACTGATCTCGAAAACTATCTTGTATTCATTCCATGAATTCGTCCTCCACATTATTACTGCAAATTGGGTTTGCCCAGTCTATATGTGTTTTAAAGTCCACCATGATTAATGTATTACCCTTGTCACATGCGCCTCTAATTTCCTGATTTATACTCTGCCCTACATTACAACTTCTGTTTGGGGGCCTATAAACAACTCCCACCAATGTTTTCTGCCCCTTGCTGTTTCTTAGCTCCACCCAAACTGATTCTACTTCTTGATTTTCGGAGCTAAGATCCTTTTTCTTTACTGTCTTTATCCCATCCTTTATTATCAGGGCTACCCCTCCTCCTTTTCCATTTTGCCTATCCCTTCTAAAAGTTATGTATCCTGGAATATTTAGTTCCCAACCTTGGCCACTTTGCAACCAGGTCTCCATTATGGCTATTAGATCAAACCTGTTAATTTCTATCTGCACTATTAATTCATCCATTTTGTTGTGAATGATTCGCGCATTCAGATATAGTGCCTTTAGCTTTGACTTATTTCTCTTTTTCCCTGATGTCACCTTAGTCACTGATGCCTTATTACCTTTGTTAATCTCTCTGTCCCTTCCTGACCCACTCTGCTTATTTTTACCCAAAACTCTACTCTGCTCTAGAGCCTTGACATTTCTCTCGCTGCTTTTAGATTTACTCTTTCCTGAATCATCCCGCCCCCCCCCACCCCCTTCATTAGTTTAAAGCCCTGTTTACTGCCCTAGTTATTCAGTTCGCCAGGACACTGGTCCCAGCCTGGTTTAAGTGGAGCCCGTTCCAACATAACAGCTCCCTCTTTCCCCAGTACTGGTGCCGGTGCCCCATGAACCGAAACCCCTTCCTCCCACACCACTCTTTGAGCCACACATTTAAACCTCTAATCTGTTTGTCCCTATGCCAATTTGCGCGTGGCTCAGGTAACAATCCAGAGATTATTACCTTTGAGGTTCTGCTTTTTAATTTGGATCCTAGCTCCTCAAACTCTCTCAGCAGAACCTCATTCCTAGTTCTACCTATATTGTTGGTTCCTATGTGGACCATGACAACTGGATCCTCCCCCTTCCACTCCAAGTTCTTCTCCAGCCGCAAGGAGATGTCTTTAACCCTGGCACCAGGCAGGCAACACAACCTTCGGAACTCTCGGTCACGGCTGCAGAGAACAGTATCTATCCCCCTGACTATACTGTCCCCTACCACAACTATATTCCCTTTGACTCCCCCCACTTGAATGGCCTCCTGCAACATGGTGCCATGATCAACTTGCTCATCCATCCTGCAGGCTTTTCCCTCATCCACACAGGCAGCAAGAACCTCATACCTGTTGGACAAGGGCAAAGGCTGATGCTCCTCCAGCACTGCACCTGGGGTCCCCTTACCTGCCTGAGTTGCAGTCACACCCTCCTGTCCCTGACCACTAACCAGACCTGTACCACTACCTAACCTAAGGGGTGTGACTGCCTCCTGGATCAAAGTGTCCAGGTAACTCTCCCCATCCCTGATGCCCCGCAATGCCTGCACCTCAGACTCCAGCTCAAAAACTCTGAGCTGAAGTTCCTCACGATGCAGGCACTTACTGCAAACGTGGTTGTCCAGGATCACAATGCTCTCCACAAACTCCCACATGCTGCAGTTGTTTCACACCGCCTGCACTGCCATCCCTATATGACCTTGATTTATTTAATTAAATGTAATTAAATTTGTAATTAGGTAACTTTGTTTACAGTGTAGTTTCCTGACTACTTACTTGATCTAGATTAAGTTAAGGGAACTGCAATTAAATATCTACCTGTAACACAAAGCATTACAAGTAGTGTAGGCAAAAAGCAGCAACTCCTTCTCCCTCATCTCCGAATTCCCACTCTTTCCAAATTCCCAACCAAAGCACTCTATTCAAGTCCACTCCGTTTAATCCCGCTCTGTGCAGACCGCTCTGTGCTCTGTGTGTGTGGAGGTACAAAGTCAAAATTTGCAGACAAGACAAAAACATGATTAACTGTGAAGAGGACTGTAAGTAATTTCAGGAGGATATAGACAGGTTTGTAGATTGGAGAGATAGATGTCAGATGAAATTTAATGTGGAGAAAAATAAGGCAATATATTTTGGGGGGGAAAGAATGAGGAAAGGACATATATACTAAATGGTAAAATTTTAGATTTGGCATTCAGATATATAAATCTTTGAAAGTTTACAGAAGGCTGTGTAAGATAACCATATGAGATCCTCGGTTTTATAAATATGGGCATACAGCACAAAAGCAATGATGTAAAGCTAAACCAATACAAGTCATTTATTAGGCCACATTTAGAATATTGTGTCTAGCTTTGGACGCTTTACTATAGGAAGGATGTCAAGGCCATGGAGATCATGCAGAAAAGATTCACTAATATGATACCATGGCTGAGAGGATTTAGTTATAAGGAAGAACTGGGGCTCTTTTTATTAGAACAGAGAAGTTTAAGAGGAGATCTAATAGAGATGTTCAAAATTATGATTTGATAACGTCAATCAGGAAAAGTTATTTCCAATGGTCAATGAGCCAGTAATTAGAGGGCATAAATTTAAGATCATCACCAAAGGAACAAAGGGAGAGATTAGTGTGCCTTTGTGTGTTTCTCTCTCCACAGAGGCCAGCAAAGTTCAAGCCCATGGAATAAAAGGGACAATGGCAGCATGGATATGAAATTGGCTAAGTGACAAGAAACAGAGAGTAGTGGTGAACGGTTGTTTATCGGACTGGAGGAAGGTATACAGTGGTGGTCCCCAGGGGTCGGTACTAGGACCACTGCTTTTCTTGATATATATGAATGACTTGGACTTTGGTGTACAGGGCACAATTTCAAAATTTGCAGATGACACAAAACTTGGAAGTATAGTGAACAGTGAGGAGGATAGTGATAGACTTCAAGAGGACATAGACAGGCTGGTGAAATGGGCAGACACATGGCAGATGAAATTTAATGCAGAAATGTGCAAAGTGATACATTTTGGTAAGAAGAATGAGGAGAGGCAATATAAACTAAAGTTTATATTGGAAAGGTCATCGACCTGAAACGTTAACTCTCTTTCTCTCTCCACGGATGCTGCCTGGCCTGCTGAGTTTTTCCAGCGTTTTCTGTTGTTATTTCAGATTTCCAGCATCCGCAGTATTTTGCTATCATAAACTAAAGGGTGTTGAGGCTGCCGCGAAACACGAATTAAAGCTGAATCCATGTGTGGAAAAAGAGAGACTTTAATGCAACTGCATGGTCCAAAATGGCTGACAGACTGCTCCCAGAATTCTCTGGCAAAATCCTGAGGCCCCGCCCACTCCTGCCTTAAAGGTAAGGTGCCTTAAAGGGAAGGTGCATCGAATTATTGTCCACGGACGGAAAAGTGGATAATGCCCGTTTAGGTGGCGATCCGCCACAAGGGTACAATTCTAAAGGGGGTGTATGAACAGAGAGACCTGGGGGTATATGTGCACAAATCGTTGAAGGTGGCAGGGCAGGTTGAGAAACCGGTTAAAAAAGCATACGGGATCCTGGGCTTCATAAATAATGGCATAGTGTACAAAAGTGTGGAAATTATGATGAACCTGTATAAAACACTGGTTCGGCCTCAACTGGAGTATTGTGTCCAATTCTGGGCACCGCACTTTAGGAAGGATGTGAAGGCCTTCGAGAGGGTGCAGAAAAGATTTACAAGAATGGTTCCAGGGATGAGGGACTTCAGTTACGTGGATAGACTGGAGAAGCTGGTGTTGTTCTCCTTAGAGCAGAGAAGAGAACAACCTTAGAGCAGAGAAGGAGATTTGGTAGAGGTGTTCAAAATCAAGATGGTTTAGACAGAGTAGATAGAGAGAAACTGTTCCCATTGGCAGAAGGGTCGAGAACCAGAGGACACAGATTTAAGGTGATTGGCAGAAGAACCAAAGGCGACATGGGGAAAAACTTTTTTACGCAGCGAGTGGTTAGTATCTGGAATGCACTGCCTGAAAGGGTGGTGGAGGCAGATTCAATCGTGGCTTTCAAAAGGGAATTGGATAAGTACCTGAAGGAAAAAAACTTGCAGGGCTACAGGGAAAGGGCAGGGGAGTGGGACTAGCTGAAGTGCTTTTGCAGAGAGCCAGCACTGGCTCGACGGGCCGAATGGCCTCCTTCTGTGCTGTAACCATTCTATGATTCTGCGCTGCCTGACCTGCCGAGTGTTTTCCAGCATTTTCTGTTTTTATTCCTGCCTTGTATTGTTCTGTTTCAAATTAACAGGCAATTTGAATAAAGGAGCTTTGAATTCAGTGTGTAAACCCCAAGGTATTTCTTTGGCACGTAACTCAGCAGGCATGGTCCGCAGGCCTGAAGATTTGGCAAAGATTGAATGATTGGGTTGATTCCGGGGTGCGCTAGGACCTGGGAGACACTCGGTGAGCCACCCCGCCCCGCGATGACGCGCTCGGACCTGGGAGAGCGGGGCTGACGAGGAAGTGACGCACGTTGCTGTGGAGCAGGAAGTGGAACAATCTGCAGGGAGAGGTGAAGAACAAGTCAAGGGTTTGAAAAGTGTTGAATAAGTAGCAGGAAATCTTGCAGGGTGGGAGAGTGAGAGCTGCAGCCACGGCAGCAGGTACTGAGAGAGTTAAAGGCACAGCAGCTAGCTGTGGATAGGAAGTGAGAGGCGAGGAGTTTGTTTCTGAGCTGAAGCCAGGGCTGAGCTGGGAGATGGGTGGGATTGTGTTGTAGTTGGTGAATAGCAAAATGCTGCTATTATTGTTTGTAACTGAGAGCAGTTTTTAATTCTGGCCCAAATGCAGACTTTGTTCACAAATGAAGGGGAATCACCTGCATCCTTTATATGCACATGCATTTTCAGTTTGCTAGTATATTATCAAACAGAATAAATTAAAGGTTTGTGACAATCAAAAACTTCTGCACCTTCTCCAGCAGATTTGGTTTTACCTCACACCCTCAGCACTTGACTGAGTCTTCACGCTTACAAAATTTTCCTCGGGTTAGAAGGTGTGCATGCGTTTCTCACTTTTTCCTATCACTAGTTTGGTGTAAAGACACATGATTTTCCTATTTTCTCTACAATGTTGACTGGTGAGGACAGTCTTCCCATTTTCATTCAGACTATCCCAATTTAAATCCACTTTGTCATCTGGGAATGCTTCTAGAAGAAGATGGTGTGGGATGGTTGGTGATGTGGTGATAAAGACCATTTTATCCAGGCTCTCCTTTTTGTAAATGCAATGCCCAATGTGGAACAGATCCATATAGACCAGAAAGATTCTGGGTTCAGTTTCTGGTCTGTGTTGAGTTCTCTGATCTGAGCTGGAGTGACAGTAGGAGCATTGCTATTGCTCCCAACAGTCTTGGGTTAGAGATGGGGAACAATCAGTCAGGGTTCCCAATCCTAGACACTATCAAGTGATTCCTGATGTAGAGGGGGAAGTGTATACATGTTGACTGCGAATAGGGTCGGGCTTAGCTGTGATGCTCTCCCTGGATGGATAACTTGCTGACTATCACTGTTCAGACTCACTTATGAAGAATGAACAATGATAGATTATGAAGAATTGGGTAATGATTTGGAACCACTGCGCCCCCCCCCCCCCCCCCCCCCCAGTTCCCATGGAACCTGATCCCAGCAAGGAATTGACTGCTTCAGGAGAGAAAAATGAAATGGGGAAAAAAAAACTTTTATTGCAAAACAAAAACTTCTAATGATGAGAGTGGGAAATAAAAGTCAGACTAGACCCAGCTCTCTGTCAATCTCAAACCCAACAGTTTATTCTATTTCTATTCCCTAGTGATGGCATGCACAATAGAGAAGGTGTTGGCTGATGCAAAGGCCTTGGTGGAGCGACTGAAGGATCATGACAACGCAGCCGAGTCTCTAATCGAACAGACCACCACACTCAACAAACGGGTGGAGAGTATGAAGGAAGTTGGGACAGGAATCCCAGACCAGGTAAGGTGAAGACCAGCTGGCAAATAAGTCTTGAATTCTTAACTTGTACTGTTCCTCCCATGGAGTGGATGCCCTGTTCCATGCATCTATGCTGCCATGTGCCAGTGCATCTTAGTCCATATAGCTTTCCCTGTGTAACAGTGCCCCTGTTCGTTCTGTCCTCATCTTTACGTTCCTCCATGGCCTCGCCCCACTCTGTCTGCAATCTCCTCCACCATGTGCCCCTCCATTGCTCTGACTACAGTCTTTTGTGCATTAAAAAAAATTAAATCTTGGGATGTGGGTGCCCACTTCTTTAAAAACCTTCTTAAAAAAAACCAATCTCTTTGACCAAGTTTTTGGTCAGGTCTCCTTAATCTCGTCTTTTCCAGCTTGGTGTTCTTTTTTCAAACGCCTAATTGTGAAATGCCTTGTTTTTATATTGTTTTTATACTAGTAGGTTGGTTACTACAGTCCCCCCTCTGTTCAATTTGACACTTGCCAGTGTGATATTTTTCCCATGGGACTTGCAGGATTCAGTCATTGAACAAGACCCTGTTGCTGACCATGTAATTCACAGCAGCAGTGGGGCCCTCTGGTGATCCAGATCATAGGGTTACACTGACACCATATACTAGTTCCGGTGCCCCAAAGAGCGGAGGGGCAGCCTGGGGGCGGGGAGTAGAGGCAGACAGGCACGGAGCTGCATGAACAAAATAGCTTTGTGCGAATTAAAACCTACTTGTTAATTACTCCATGTGTCTAATTAAAAGAACAAGCACCATCATATGAATGTGTGTTCTGTGACCCTGGACCTATTTCATTAGTAAAGTGGACAATAGCAGCAGCAGACCACTAGCTCAGCAAAGAATAGGGCAAAACGGCGAAGTTTGAACTGCAAATTGTGCTGTAATTTCACTGCTCTATTTTCAGAACCAGGAAGATTTTGCTGCGCTGAAGAAACTGGCCAATCAGAAACCTCACGCTGTCCTCTCTCAGGAGAACACACAGATCCGGGATCTGCAGCAGGAAAATAAAGGTTTCTCTTTCCTTACTAATTAAGACCTCTGGTCATCCAAAACTCAGCTGCCCATGTCCTAACTCACACCAAGTCCCGTTCACCCATCACCCCTGTGCTCGCTGACCTACATTGGCTCCTGGTTAAGCAACGCCTCGATTTCAAAATTCTCATCCTTGTTTTCAAATCCCTCCATGGTCTCGCCCCTCCCTATCTCTGTAATCTCCTCCAGCTCCACAAATATCTGCGTTCCTCTAATTCTGCCCTCTTGAGCATCCCTGATTATAATCGCTCAACCTTTGGTAGTCGTGCCTTCTGTTGCCTAGGCCCTAAGCTCTGGAATTCCCTCCCTAAACCTCTCCACCTCGCTACCTCTCTTTTTTCTCCTTTAAGACACTCCTTAAAACCTACCTCTTTGACCAAGCGTTTGGTTACCTGCCCTAATTTCTCCTTATGTGGCTCGGTGTCAAGTTTTTTCGTCTTATAATACTCCTGTGAAGTGCCTTGGGATGTTTTACTATGTTAAAGGTGCTGTATAAATACAAGTTGTTGTTGTACAGTGCCTGCATATGGTGAACCAGTGGCTGGTTATTCCAGTCCAGACACAATCGAAATCTGATATTGACAGGGATTTTTGTTATATCTCATGCTTATCAAAGCTGGAGAATTTCATGCTGGGAAAATTCAATATATTTTTTCCTCGTCTTCAGTGATCACATCAAGCCCCTATGGATCCAGTAAGGGACCTGCCTGGTTTCGAGCTCCCTCTACACTAACCTAACAAGCCCGAGCGTAGAGGAGCATTCCCGACTGCACCAGTATATCTTTACTATTTCTTCCGCCATTCCTCCTTAACCAAGAGTTTTATCTATGGTTATTCCTATGGTTATTCAGATCTCTCGGGAGATTAAATGGGCAGTGTCCATGAGAGCAATTTCACACAGTCTGTGGAAAGAATAGACTCTGAGCTGCTAACATCATGTCATTCCTGCTATGTTATAGCATGAGTGGGATTGTCCAATTGTTGCCAAATCATTCCCAATTTATGATCTGTTTCTTGGTGTGTGGCAGCTGAGGAGAGGCAGCCTGAAAAACCCTCTTTGCAAGAGAATGAAAGAAAAAAACACTTTATTCCCTTTGTCTAGGCTGAAATTAAATAAATTTGCGTAGACATTTAACAAGGAGTGTGAGTCATCGCAGAACTTCTTTACATAGTTAAGAGTGCATAAAACAGCCCAATTGGTACCTTCACTGAGCATGTCTACCTTTTGAATGTCCTTGTCACTAATTTCTATGGAAGGCTGTCCTATCCAAATATACATGGGAACCTTCGTGTACTGTATAATTTTGTGCTGCACACTCTCCATTCTCACTTCAACTCATTTGCTCGGCTGGAGTCTGGTTACTGTAACTATCATATTCTGCTTTTTAATCTTCAATAGTTGGTTTGAAAAGATTTTTTTTTTTAAGTAGATGATTTTCTGTAGACGGGTAGAAGCATTACATGATGTAGTCCTGAGCATTAGGGACCATGAGGGTCCCAGCTTCAAACTGTCGCAGGTCTGTGCGGTGTTCGCTAATCTCGGCCAGGGTGGCAGTAGTGGCGTCACAATTGTCTTCATTCCCCCCCCCATGAGCCAAGGAGAGGAAAGTCAGCCAGGGTTCCCACTCCTGGGTCACTGGTTAGTGCTCCTTTCTGGAAGGTGCAGATATGTGGGTGAAGGAAGGATTCGGCTTGGCTGTGATGGTCCCTGTGGTCAAATAGCCTGCTGACACTTGCCACCATAGGTCTGATATGTTGACTGATCTCCGTTGGGGTAGCGGTGATTCAATTTGCCTCTACCCAGGGCCTGAGAGGAAAGCAAGCAGTGCTTCCTGCTCCCGATCACAATCCAGTAACTCCTGGTGAAAATTGAGGATCAGGCCAACAGTCACTGTCTAGACTCTAGCATGAAGAATTGATACTTTTGGATGAGTTATCAGAACCTGTAAAACCATCCCAGCAGGAGTCGAGGCTTTGAGTGGAGGGGGAAAAGGGCAGAAAATTAGCACGAAAACTTTTTTTTTAAACTGTCTGAAAGGATGAAGATTGTGCAGTAACCTAACTGGCTTTTGTAGAAATGGGTTTATCATTGGGAACTCACTAGATAAGCGAGACATTCACCTGAGTAATCACAAATGTGAAATAGACTGAAGGCAATTAGTATTGATCCATTCAGATGCAAGTTAGATAGAATTCTTTCTGAAGATAATATTTTGGGATACAGTATGAGTAGTTTGAGCCATGACTCAAGTGTAGCATGCTTGAGAGAAACAGGTGACTATGGACCTATGGTTTCCAAAGCTCTCCACCACTGGGGTTTTCCTCACACCATGTCAGGATCTGTTGCAGACTAATTAATAGCGATTGATTACTATAATTAGTCAACAACTCTCTTATCGTTGTATCATGCGACTACCAGGATGGTAGAAGGCGAACTAGATGCTTCCTGTTTCATCCAGTGCTGTATGGTAATACAGGACATAGGACTTCATTTTCTTAAGAATACAGCAAGGATTATCTTGAGCATTTTTATTACCTGTACGGCCTGAGACTAGTGTGGTTGTCTCTTAACTTGCTGGTGGCTTGTCTTGTTTCTGTCAGAGTTGTGGCTTTCCCTGGAGGAGCACCGCTATGCCTTAGAACTCATCATGAGTAAATACAGGAAGCAGATGTTACGACTTCTAGCATCAAAGAAGAAGCTGGATAGCACACCAATTACCAATTTACACCAGGAGCATTCCCAGGTAACAAGCTGCATTCCCAAATGTATTCCAATTTACAGGCAATTTACTCCCAAATTAATCCCAGTTTAAACCAGGAGAATTCTTCTTGTAAGAGGTTGGACTTGCAAATTTGTCTCAGTTACACTTAAAGTGAGAGGTAAGCAACTTTGGAAGAGGTTACGGCAAAGGTCCTTAACGAATGACACAAGCTGACCCTCCTTACCGTCCCTGTTACATAATGTTCTGTGCTCTGCATTGTTTGGGGTTAGGGGGCAATTTACATAAGCAATGTAAATGATGTCTCTTGTAGGGTTCCAGCAGTGTTATGCTGCATTAAGTTTGACCTTAAATTTTATGTTTTCAAGCACTGAGATTTTATGGCATATTTCTGCTTTGTGTAATCTAAACTTGTGTTTGTAAAGAAAGCTACTGTAGATATTGTATGCTGAAGTTTTGTTTAACTAGGCTCTTTGTAGTGTATAGTTGATTCACCACTCTAGATTATTTCAAAGAACTGAATGCCAGTTTTGTTCAAGGACAATGAGTTACCAATTGAACTTCCTGTAATCACAATTGAAGGATGTGCCATGAAGTCTTCATAAAATGTTAAATTGGGGATCTCCTGGGTTGCCGTACAACACTGTTGTTGACGAGCTATTTGACTGGCGGATTACAAATGAGAGTCTGAACATGTTCTCGCCCAGTGTCCACAAGTACACACTTTGTAACGGCATTGGTGAGACTTAGGAGTACAGTCTGATTTTCTCCCCCGCCCTCCCCGCTCTCCCCACTCTGAGCTCAAGGTCTCTCGGGCCCAAAGCATCCGACCACAATCCTCGTTGAGAGTTGCAGTCTTCCAGCTGGCTCTTTCAAATCCCTATCCTTTTGGGTTCAGATGTTACAGGACTGACCATCATTGTTCATTGTGTAGACCCAGATTCTGCTCTTTGCTGGGTCCATTGGACCTGGATGATCCTTGTTGCTTA
Source organism: Squalus acanthias (assembly GCA_030390025.1). Taxonomy (NCBI): domain Eukaryota; kingdom Metazoa; phylum Chordata; class Chondrichthyes; order Squaliformes; family Squalidae; genus Squalus; species Squalus acanthias. The sequence continues at coordinate 46,609,853 of CM059441.1, read as the reverse complement.
TTCTTGTACTTCCAGGAGCTGCAAACCCAGGTGGAACAGATCTGTGACATGGCCACAGTAATGAGGAAAGCCGTTCAAGTGGATGATGAAGAATACTGTCAAGTTCAAGAGAAAATAGCCCAGCTGGAGGTAGGAGTTTTGAGTGGGTGCCGCAGTATTTCACATAGCCACAGTACAGGTGCTGTGCTGACACGATACATCAACATCTGTAAAACCTATTTACTGTCAGTATATCCTCGGTTTCCATTTCATCGTCCTTCACTGATCATTTACTGGGTTCCAGTAACCTGCTGGTCGACTTCTTGCACAGTAAGTGTTGGGTTTCAGTCCTGGGGTGGCCCTGGAGGTGATGGTGGATGATTCACCAGGTGGGAAAAAGAAACAGTGGGGAGGGGGGAGAAAATCAGACAGGTTTAGCCATCCATCACCAGATCTGGCTGGACCACATCAAATGCTACTGGGCCTCACTTTCCTCTGCCAAAACCGCCCACTATTCCTGAACCATCCTGGAGAACAAAGATAACCCCCGGATTCTTTTATCCACTGCATCTTCATCTGTGGAGGATGCGGTTTGGCTATAACGTCACTGTTGTTGAATACCTGCCAACTCACTATCTGGGCTGACATTTTGCCATGTTGGAGCGTTGTTGACACCTACAGAACTACAGATCAGTGTGAGTCGCACCTTCAGAAGCGACAGGGAGGAGAAAGAAGGGGAAGGGCATAAGCAAGATCTGAAAATGGCTTGTTCATTAACGTGTCTTAAACTGCACAGTCTCATGGCGTTTAATTTTTTTTCGTTTTGTTTTCAAGCTTGAAAATAAAGAATTACGGGAGCTTGTGTCATTCAGTAAGGAACTATCGCTTCAAGAGACTGTTGACCAGCCTCCTCACTCTGGAAAGTAACTGCTTGCTGTGCTGGACAATCCTCAAATCAAGTTCCTGCCTTGCCTCGCAACCACTCGAACAGTGCCTCCAATTCACAGCTGGCTGTGTTACTACAGATGTTACTGAGGCTGGAACAAAGGTCAAAGTTTCAACTAGAAACGCGTGCAGCTCCATGTTAAATTTGAATAGAGTTCTTGTTACGGTGCTTTCATTGGCTTTGGGGAAATATTGAAGCATAAAAGGTTTGAATTTTACAGGTGTCCTTTTTCCCACTACAACCCCCTCTCAAAAAAAACACATTTCCTTTTTCACACATTGGCATTTATGCCCCACCATGACTGTCGCTCGTCTCCACGCAATCTGTTTCTGGTAAGAAGACATGTCGAACTGGGCTTGTGGATCTCTTCCCACCCTGGACACTGCTCCATAATCCACCAAGCAGCTCCGACTTGGCGAGTCCAGTTCTGCCTGATTTATTGGTCCTCTATCGAGAAAGAACGCCTCATGACCTTTAGTACACTGCGCAATGAGCCAATTGAGAAACAAAAAGAAAACTCGGCAGTGGGTCGGCAGCTCTGACTTTCAAACTTCTGACCTGAGTGTGATGAAAGGAAAGTCATGGAGAATCTAATGGGGGAATGACGAGGAGAAATCTTGATCTACATGTAGATATATTTTTTTAAAGTGGTTGGAATTTCCCTCAGTGGTACAGCTATACAGACCAGAAAGCCCCATGCTTAATCCTTGCTGAGTTAGTTGATCTCTGCCAAGGTCGCACTACTCGTGTTCCAGCCTAAAAGGGAAAAAAAAAAATCAGCCAGGAATCTTGTTCCAGATTCCTTGACTCCTGCTGGAAAGTATATGTGCTGACCTTGGCTGTGATGCCCCACACCGTGAAATAGCCTCCTGATGCCCACTGTCCCAGGCTTGCACAGGACGAATGGCCACCTGGATAAGGCACTGAAGGACTACTGGTGCTGTTAACATCTCACTCTAACATGGGTCAGCACCTTCAGAAGAGATGGGGGTGGGAAAAACTGAGGGGAACAAATACTCAACAGACTTGTGCTTGTGTTGTCCTCTTTCATGCCTGAGTGTGGTTACGATGGAGACTCGAGTGGATCTGAACTGTAACGGCTCTATCCCTGCTCTCCGCCGGTTAATCACTTAAAATTTACATAGGATTTACAGGACATTCGGCCCAACTGGTGTTTCTGCTCCACACAAGCCAATCCTGCTGCTTTATTTTGTTTTCCTTGTTTTCTTTCCCACCCTTCCTCCCCCACTTGTACAGGTGTGTGATTGTGGCCAGAAGGATCACATCATTAAATTCTGAACATTTCTTATTATGCACTTAACCTGCTCTGATAGAAAATATTTTGGAAAATGTTGCTGTTGATGAAAATGGAGATGGTTCGTACAAGAATATTTTATCCAGATTGAAATGGGAGAGTCTCTGCTGGGGCAATTGGAGGCAGCTTTGCCTGTCCTGCACATTTCTGTACATTGATAGCCAGCCTGGGGTTTGAGTAATGGGCGCTCTGCGCGTCTTGCATCTCAACATTTAGAAGACTGTGGAACTAACGCTGGAACCATTTCACTTGCTCAGCCAAGGCCTACAGTTTGTAAATGCCCAAATAAATTTTCTTAATGTATTTTTTAACAAATGTTTCAAGATACAGAACCAGTTTATTTGAGTGTTTGTACCAGATGTTGTCTACAGAATCATAAATGTACAAGTAAGTCACAAAAAATGGTCAGAAAGGACTGGTTTAAAAACCCACAACACAAAACTATCACTCTTATTTCGATTAAAACTATATTTAGAACTGTTATCAGCGGAGAGTTGTTGTAAGCATGAAAGGACCCATAACTCCAGTGATGAAGGTCCAATTGAGTTATTTTTTTTCAACATGTTTTTCTTTGTCTTACAACCCACTGGTTCAGTTCTGGCCTCTTGCACGCCCCAATTTTAAGCACTGCACCATTGTCCGTGCCTTCAGCTGCCTCGGCCCTAAGCTCTGGAATTCCTACCCGAAACCGCTCCACCTCTCTCTTAAGATGCTAATTAAAACCTATCTCTTGGACCAAGCTTTTGGTCATCTGTCCTGATATCTCCTTATGAGGCTCGGTGTTGAATTTGTTTTGATAACGCTCTTGTGAAGTGCCTTGAGACGTTAAAAGCGCTATATAAATGCAAGTTGTTTGTCACCCTGCCATTGATTGAAATGCACCTTGTTAGTACAGAGGAAAATGTCCTAATGACCATAGACTTGCTGCTGAGGAACTGGATAGTTCTGTGCATTAATACGTTTTTATATTGCTGCAGGAGTTTCTTAGGGCAGCATCTGAGGATTTTTAAAAACTCACCTCTTAAAACCTCATTTTGAATCTAGCCCAGACTGATGGGTGTCTTCCTTCTGCCAACCATAATGGTCCAAAGCTAAATGACTGGCAACTGGCCCAGGTCCTAATGGGTTTGGACCCACACCTAGAATTCAGTACAAATGAACACTCAGTACATGAGCATAGCTGGTGTCGGGATGGAAATGTAACACAAGATTGGGATTCAGACATCATGTATGATCAATTTAGAGGGAGCTGTCTGGGATTATACCAGATCTGCATGATGCTGACACATGGAAAAAAATAGTGTTTGTTCCCTTAAGTAATCCAGACATCCTTTTATAGCGGAGCAAAAAGGTTCACCCCAAACAAAATCAGTCAATTAAAGATTTGTTATCCGACTCCCCCGATGCTCAGTGAATTTATTCAGTGAGTATTTAAACCGTCCAGATCGGGAATGTTGCAGGGTTTATCCTGGTCTTTGTTGCATTAGCTGTAAAGCTGTTACAACTAGGGTCAGTGCAATTTGTGTTCCAGAGGGGAAAACCAGCCAAGGGTACCACACTTGATTGCTATCCAGTGATCCCTGCTGAAAGTGGATGTATGTGCATGTGGGATGAGGACATCGCCCCTCCTCCCCCCACAGTTGAAAAGACTGTCAAGGCTCAAACATGATTAATGGGCAGATGGATGCGATGTGGGAGTGGGGTGCTTCTGGAACAGTACTGCACCATGGAGTTAGTACATTCAGGGGAAGCGATGACAATTGGTACGATAAAAGGGGAAGAATAGAGTAATCTGAAAAAAGTTGGTCTCCCTAAGAAGAAAAGTCCTGTGCAAAAATTACATTCTGTTGCAAACTGATCATTCTTACCAAAATGTATTATTTTTTTGGTTTAGGAAGTACAGTACTTTGTTCTGTTTTCTTTGTACTGTCACTTCACTGAGTGACTTGGACATGCAAGCTCTTGTTGACCACACAGAATTTGAAGTGCATCCATAACGTGATATAATTGGTGTTCAGTGGAAAAATTTCCTCTGGTTTGTATTTGCAACAATCATGAATATTGTCTAAAAGAAAGTTTTTTTATGATTTAGTTAGAGATAGTGAAGGTATGAAAATTTCCCACTGTTTCTAATGTTGCCAACACAGAGCACTGACTGGATATCCTCTCCCCAGCTGACCATTTGTAGAACCGGGAGTGAATTTAAATTTGGCAGAAACACTCAGCCAGTCAGGCAGCATCTGTGGAGAGAGAAACAGTGTTAACGTTTCAGGTCAGTGACCTTTCATCAGAAGGTTTTTTATTTCAGATTTCCAGCATCCACAGTATTTTGCTTTTGTGTGAGTTTAAATTTATTGTGAAATGATGGGATATGGGAGCAATCCTGATACACTAATTTGAAGACGTTTTTCCCCTTGTATTTTGTCTCCCTTTCACTCCCAGACCTCTCTTACTCTAGCTGGCGGATCACAGCAAGGTGCACGAGTGACCTGGAGACTTGCCGTCCTTTCCCCTTGTCCCCCGTTGCCACTCATCCCCCACAGGGTGATGGTGCTCTTCTCAATACCTCCTCCCGACACTGGCTGGGATTGGAAACTCGCCATGTGTGGAATCGCAGGTGTCAGCCCATCTTGTGTTGACAACCACGTTTGCAGTAAGTGCCTGCATCTTGAGGAACTTCAGCTCAGAGTTGTTGAGCTGGAATCTGAGGTGCAGACATTGCGGGGCATCAGGGAGGGGGAGAGTTACCTGGACACATCCAGGAGGCAGTCACGCCCCTTAGGTTAGGTAGTGGTACAGGTCTGGTTAGTGGTCAGGGACAGGAGGGTGTGACTGCAACTCAGGCAGGTAAGGGGACCCCAGTTGAAGTGCTGGAGGAGCCTCAGCCTTTGTCCTTATCCAACAGCTATGAGGTTCTTGTTGCCTGTGTGAATGAAGGAAAAATCTGCAGGATGGATGAGCAAGTTGACCACGGCACCATGGTGCAGGAGGCCATTCAAGTGGGGGGAGTCAAAGGGAAAGTAGTTGTGGTAGGAGACAGTATAGTCAGAGGGATAGATACTGTTCTCTGCAGCTGCGACCGGGAGTTCCGAAGGTTATGTTGCCTGCCAGGATTAAAGACATCTCCTCACGGCTGGAGAAGAACTTAGAGTAGGAAGGAGAGGATCCAATTGTCGTGGTCCACGTAGGAACCAGCAACATAGGTAGAACTAGGAATGAGGTTCTGCTGAGAGAGTTTGAGGAGTTGGGGTCCAAATTAAAAAGCAGAACCTCAAAGGTAATAATCTCTGGATTGTTACCTGAGCCACGCGCCAATTGGCATAGGGATAAACAGATTAGAAGGTTAAATGCGTGGCTCAGAGTGGTGTGGGAGGCAGGTGTTTTGTTTCATGGGGCACTGGCACCAGTACTGGGTAAAGAGGGAGCTGTTCCATTGGTACGGGCTCCACTTAAACTGCTGGAACCAGTGTCCTTGCGAATCGAATAACTAGGGCAGTAGACAGGGCTTTAAACTAATGAAGGGGGGGTAGGAGGATTCAGGAAAGAGTAAATTTAAAAGCAGCAAGAGGAATGTCAAGGCTCTAGAGCAGAGCAGAGTTTTGGGTAAAAATAAGCAGAGTGGGTCAGGAAGGGACAGAAAGTAACAAAGATAATAGGCCATCAGTGACTAAGGTGACATCTGGGAAAAATAGAAAAAGTCAAAGCTAAAGGCACTATATCTGCGAGAAGCATTCGCAACAAAATAGATGATTTAATAGCAGAGATAGAAATTAATAGGTTTGATCCAGTAGCCTTTATGGAGACGTGGTTGCAAAGTGACCAAGGTTGGAAATTAAATATTCCAGGATACTTAACTTTTAGATGAGATAGGCAAAATGGAAAAGGAGGAGGGGTAGCCCTGATAATAAAGGATGGGATAAAGACAGTAGAGAAAAAGGATCTTGGCTCTGAAAATCAAGAAGTAGAATCAGTTTGGGTGGAGCTAAGAAACAGCAAGGGGCAGAAAACATTGGTGGGAGTTGTTTATAGACCCCCAAACAGTAGTTGTAATGTAAGGCAGAGTATAAATCAGGAAATTAGAGGCGCATGTAACAAGGGTAATACAGTAATTATGGTGGACTTTAAAACACATATAGACTGGGCAAACCAAATTTGCAATAATAATGTGGAGGACTAATTCATGGAATGTATACAAGATAGTAATTAATAACCTTGTAGTAAAGGGGCCCTTAGGGAAGAGTGACCATCATATAGAATTTTATATTAAGTTTGAAAGTGATTTAGTTAAATCCAAACCTAGGGTCTTAAATCTAAACAAAGCAAACTACATAGGTATGAGGGCCGAGTTGGCTAAGGTATATTGGGAAACTACATTAAAAGGTATGACAGTAGACAAGCAATGGCTAGCATTCAAAGAATTAATATATAATTAAGGCACAAAAACTCCACAGGAAAAGTGGTCCAACCGTGGCTAACGAGAAGTTAAAGATAGTATTAGATCAAAGGGAGAGGCTTATAATGTTGCTAAAAAGAGCAGTGAGCCTGAGGATTGGGAGGATTTTAGAATTCAGCAAAGGAGGACCAAGAAATTGATAAGGAAAGGGAAAGTAGAATATGAGAGTAAACTAGCGAGAGACATAACAGATTGTAAAAGCTTCTATAGGTATATAAAAAAAAGATTAGCGAAAGTAAATGTGGGTCCCTTACAGGCTGAGACAGGAGAAATTATGATGTGGAATAAGGAAATGGCAGAGAAATTAAACAAATACTTTGTGTCTGTCTTCACGGAAGAAGACGCAAAAAACCTCTGGGGAAATAGTGGAGAACCAAGGGTCTAACGAGAATGAGGAACTGAAAGATATTGGTATTAGTAAAAAATAGTACTGGAGAAATTAATGGGACTGAAAGCCGTTCAATCCCCTGGACCTGATAGCCTACATCCTAGGGTTTTGAAAGAGGTGGCTGTAGAGATAGTGGATGCATTGGTTGTTATCTTCCAAAATTCCATTGATTCTAGAACGGTTCCCGTGGATTGGAAGGTAGCAAATGTAACCCCACTATTTAAGAAAGAAAGGAGGGAGAGAGAAAATGGGGAACTACAGACCAGTTAGCCTGTCATCAGTAGTAGGGAAAATGCTAGAATCTATTATTAAGGACGTGGTAACAGGGCACTTAGAAAATAGTAATAGAATTGGGCAGTCAACACGGATTTATGAAAGGGAAATCATGTTTGACGAATCTGTTGGAGTTTTTTGAGGTTGTAACTAGCAGAATAGATAAGGGGGAACCAGTGGATGTGGTGTATATGGATTTTCAGAAGGCATTCGATAAGGTGCCACACAAGAGGTTACTAAACAAAATTAGGGTTCATAGGATTGGGGTTATTATACTAGCATGGATTGAGGATTGGTTAACGGTAAGAAAATAGAGAATAAGAATAAATGGGTCATTTTCAGGTTGGCAGGCTGTAACTAGTGGGGTACCGCAAGGATCAGTGCTTGGGCCTCAGCTATTCACAATTTACATCAATGATTTGGATGAGGGGACCAAATGTAATATATCCAAGTTTGCTGATGATACAAAGCTGGGTGGGAATGTAAGTTGTGAGGAGGATGCAAAGAGGCTTCAAGAGGATATAAACAGGCTAAGTGAGTGGGCAAGAACATGGCAAATGGAATATAACGTGGAGAAATGTGAAGTTATCCACTTTGGTAGGAAAAATAGAAAAGCAGAGTATTTTTTAAATGGTGAGAGATTGGGAAATGTTGGTGTTCAGAGGGACCTGGGTGTCCTTGTACACGAATCACTGAAAGTTAACATGCAGGTACAGCAAGCAATTAAGAAAGCAAATAGTAGGTTGGCCTTTATTACAAGAGGATTTGAGTATAAGAGTAAAGATGTCTGACTGCAATTATAAAGAGCCCTGGTGAGACCACACCTGGAGTATTGTGTACAGTTTTGGTCTCCTTACCTAAGGAAGGATATACTTGCCATAGAGGGAGTCCAACGAAGGTTCACCAGACTGGCTCCTGGGATGGGGGGATTGTCCTATGAGGAGAGATTGAGTAGACTAGGCATATATTCTCTAGAGTTTAGAAAAATGAGAGGTGATCTCATTGAAACATACAAAATTCTTAGGGGTAAAAATTCAGTTGGTTGCGCCTCCCGTTAGCGCCTTAAGAGGGCGCTAATGGGGCGCAAAGCCGCTAACGCCCGGGCGCAGCGATGTTTGCGCCGCTCGGGAACTTAACTAGAGATTGTGCGACGGCGCTAAACTTTACCGCTGCGACCACCTGCGCGCGCAGATTGTGACGTCATTCCATGGTGCAACGCCCTTGTGGCGCCCCGGAGCGGAAATTGAGTGGCGCCCCCTGCCTTACCGCCTGGCGCATCCAACGACCAGAAGACTGGAACGCTATCAATCGCTGGGGGGGGCGCTATTTAAAGGGGGCCTCTTCCTGCCTTTTATTGTTGGTGGCATTTTTGAACTACGCATTCTGAGAGAGAGAGGGAGAGACTTCTGGAGAGATTCAACGTTGTGTGAAGGAGTTTTGGGTACTGAGCAGCACTTTGCAGGTTCATTTTGATTTGCCATTCCTTGTATCGATTTAGCAGAGACTGTGGGAGCTGCACTCTGAGCTCTTTGCCTGGTACTCTCCATTGTTCTTTCCAGCACATTTGATGTGCAAGTCTCTCCAGGCCGAGATTCAAGGCTGCAATGAACAGGATGTGGATGGAAAGCAAGATTAACCATCCCCTTTAAGAACTGGCCCGTGCCATTGTGTGTGTGTTCCATTGCTGACTGACATTACATGAGCTTCGCCAGCGCTCTGAGGTAGCGCCTCACTCCTTGGCCTTTGCGCCTTAAGACAGGTGTGCAGCGCCTGATTTAGCGCTCCACTCACCTCCCGGGGCGGTAAAAGTGAAGTTTCCAGTCAGTGCCGATAATTAGCGCCAGGCGCTAATATTTGCGTCCAGACGATATTTGCGCCCCAAATGGGGCGCGACCTAATTTTTACCCCTTAGTGCTTGACAGGGTAGATGCAGGGAGGATGTTTCCCCTGGCTGGGGAGTCTAGAACCAGGGGTCACAGTCTCCGAATAAGGATCGGCCATTTAGGACAGAGATGAGGAAAAATTTCTTCACTCAGAGAGTGGTGAATCTTTGGAATTCTCTACCTCGGCTGTGAAGGCTCAGTCGTTGAATATATTCAAGACAGAGATCGATAGATTTTTGGATATTAAGGGAATCTAGGGATATGGGGATAGTGCAGGAAAGTGGAGTTGAGGCAGAAGATCAGCCATGATCTTATTGAATGGCGGAGCAGGCTCGAAGGGCCGAATGGCCTACTCCTGCTCCTATTTCTTATGTTCTTAAGTTCACTCTTGACAGTCACGTTGATTTAATAACTTATTTTTCATGCGTCATTAAAATCTGGTGAATCACATGTTTTTGAATGATTTAATGCTGTCTCCAGCGGGATGCTAAAAACGAATGTATATTGAGTTTCATTTTAAATATCGATTCTAATTTTAGTAGTGCATTAAAGGTTACTCTGTCTGTATTAGTGTCCCAAACCAATTCATCCAGCTTTTTTCAGTGAAATTAAATTCATACCTTTTATGAAGTGATACCTCATGTCATCTGCATTGCAGCAATTTTAATAACTAGAGCAGCTGGGCTGGGGCGATTAAAATTGGAGTTGACCATTCTGTGTTACAATGCTTACAGTTTTTGTCCTTTTCATGCTATGAGGAGGGGAAAAGAAGAACGGTTGTAAAAATGTCTTTTAAGAAACAATTGAACAGATTGCAGCTTGCTACAAAAAACCTGGTTACCGTTAGCAGTAATGAGAGCTCTCGTACTGCTTCAGTCAGTCACCAGATGGGGCTTTACATGACTAATTGGGGATTTGGACTTTGCTGTATTTCATTTTGTTTTAATAAGTAGAATGTGTGTCACAAGCCCTGCACTGCTCTGTCAGAGAACTCTGCCTGAACTTTGTATTCTCTGTAAACTTGCCCTGATTCTTTGCCTCTGTATAACCACCTTCCGACTACAACCTGGAGGTCTGGTTCCTATGATTCCACTTGCCCAAGCTTGATACAAACTGAACAGTAGGGGAATGAAATGTCACTCGGGATGTTTCAGCTGTACTGGTATGAGGTGGTTTATGCAAAGAGGTAACGATTTAGCTGAATCTAGTACCTCATCACCAAGGTGACAAATATCCAAACTAGGTAAATCCTTCACCTTGCTAAACATGTCTCTTTATTAAAATAAAGTAGTTCTATAGCATGATGTGTCATGGAGTGGATAAACACAGACTTGTGGAGTGGAAATTGGATCAGAATCTCCATAGGATTACATACACTTCCCTCTAGGAAGCCAAAGCACCAGTAGTGGTATTCTGGAAACAGATTGATGTAAATGGGAGGGTGGGTGCTTGGCTGGGTGAGATTTTGTCAAGCAGCCTTCTGCTTCAACAGTACAGGGTTTGGGTACCTGAGAATGTTAATCCTAATCGGAGGCGGCGGCAGGACATAAAGGAGAGAGCGGAGGAACAGCGTGGACCTAATCGGAGGCAGCGGCAGGACATGAGAGAGCGGAGGAACAGCGTGGACCTAATCGGAGGCAGCGGCGGCCGAACCTTCCACGATTTCCCAAAAAAACCAAGGTGTGACGTCACAGGACAGCAGGTAGGTGATTGGTTGGTGAGTAAGGTTTTTTTCTCTCTAAACTAAGACAGTGTTTTAAACTAGGAGTGGGAAACAATAACATACTGTATTAAATTTATAACTTAACTAGTTAAAACTAATTAATATAACTAAATAATCGTTGAATAAAGACTTTTTAACTAATTAAATAAATAAAATAAGGCTAAACGAAGATATGGCAGGGCAGGTTGTGTGTCTGGACTGCAGTGTGTGGGAGTTTGTGGACGGTGAGACTGTCCCGAACAAACACGTCTGCAGGAGATGTCTCCGTCTCGAATCTCTCCAGCTCAGAGTCATTGAGCTAGAGTGCGAGTTGGAGACACTCCGACACATAAGGGAGGGGGAGGAATTTCTGGACAGTTTTATCCAGAATGCAGTCACACCCCAGAGGAAAGCACAGGTTCAGGAAAGGGAGAGTGTGACTGCTAGGGAGCCGGGTAGCAGGGATTTAGGAGAGGTTGAGAAGGAGGTCCCGCAGACAGTGGTCCTGTCCAACAGGTACGATGTACTCGCTACCTGTGAGGACAAGGAGAAATACTGCAGGGAGGACAGCCACAATGCAGACCAAGGCACCGTGGCTCAGAAGGCTGTCCAAGTGGGGGAAGAGCAGAATAGAAATGTGGTAGTGATAGGGGACTCTATAATTAGGGGAATAGATAGCGTCCCCTGCAGCCAAGAACGAGAATCCCGAAGGGTGTGTTGCCAGGGTAAGGGATATCTCACGGCGGCTGGAGAGGAGCTTGGAAGGGAGGGAGTAAATCCAGTTGTCGTGGTCCATGTTGGAACAAGTGACATAGGAACAGGGAGGAGGTGCTGCTGAAAGAGTATCTGGAGTTAGGCTCTAAATTAAAAAGCAGGATCTCGAGGGTAATAATCTCTGGATTATTGCCCGAGCCACGTGCAAATTGGCATAGAAGCAGACAGATCAGGAGAATTAACACATGGCTGAAGGGCTGGTGTGGGAAAGAGGGGTTCCTTTTCATGGGACACTGGCACCAGTTCTGGGACAGGAAGAAGCTATACCGATGGGATGGGCTCCACCTGAACCAGGATGGGACCCGTGTCCTAGCAGAAAGGGTAAATAGGGAGGTGGCAAAGGCTTTAAACTAGTAAGATGGGGGAGGGATCTACAAGTAACGTAACCAGCCTAAATACAAACAAAACAGGAAAGGAGAGCATAGGAAAGAATAAAGTAAAGGAGGACATTGATGGCAAGGGAATAAATAGAGTTAAAGAATGGGAGTGTAAAAAGGTGGTTAAAAATAAAGTGAAAGAAACTGCTATTAAAAATGAGTTAAACTGTCTGTGCAGCAATGCACACAGTGTCCGTAATAAAACGGGAGTTGGAGGCAATCATGCGTTGCGAGGAACCAGACATAGTAGGGATTACTGAGACATGGCTACAGAAAAATCAGGACTGGAAATTAAACATTGCAGGGTATAACATATTTAGAAAAGATAGGGAGGGAAAAAGGAGAGGTGGAGTAGCTGTACACTTAAGGGATAACATAATGACAGTAGAAAAAAGTGACGGAGATATCAGCAAGACAAAAATAGAATCCATATGGATAGAGATTAAAAATAATAAAGGATTAATCACACTAATAGGCGTAGTCTACAGACTACCTAATGGTGGAAGGGAGGTGGAGGAAGAAATATGCAGGCAGATTAGGGAAATGAGTAAAAAAACATAGAATAATAATCATGGGGGATTTCAACTACCCCGATATTAATTGAACAGAAGAGATAGGTAAAGGGGATAAGGGAATAGAGTTCCTACAATGTGTACAGGACTCCTTTCTAACCCAATATGTGAAAAGCCCAACAAGGGAGGATTCGCTATTGGATCTAGTAATGGGGAATGAACCAGAGCAGATAAGAGAAGTAAAAGTAGGGGAACATATAGGCAATAGTGACCATAATATAATACGCTTTAAGATGATAATTGAAAAGGACATAAGTATGGCGAAAAACCAGGTTAATAGATTGGAGAATAGCTGATTCTGGGGGGGGGAAATGGGCAACAATATTGTCAAACAACGATGTAGAACAGCAATGGGAAACATTTAAAACTGTGTTCAACAGCGTGCTGGAAAAATATATTCCGCTAAAAGGAAAGAACAAACTAAACAATAATGAGACTCCATGGATGAATAAAGCCATAAGAGAACAATTGAGGGTAAGGAAAGAGGCATATATTAAGTACATAGACAGCAGGAGAGTGCATGATAAGGGAGAATACAAAAAGATTAGGAAAGAAGTAATAAAAAACAATTGGGGAGGCAAAGAGGAACTATGAAATAAAATTATCAAGGAACATAAAACAAAATAGTAAAATATTTTATAGGCACTGCAATAAAAAAGGGAGGTTGGGATGGGAATAGGGCTATTAAGGGATAGACAGGATAATACCACAGGTAATGATAGAGAGATGGCAGAAATATTAAATTATTTTGCTTCAGTATTTACCAGGGAGATAGAACAGGTGGACATGACATTGGATGATGAGATGAGTCATGAGATAAGTGCATTTAAAATAAAAAAGGGGATATGTTAAATAAACTAATCAAACTCAGAAGATAAACCCCCTTGTCCGGATGGATTGCATCCATGCATTTTAAAAGAATCTAGGGAAGAGATAGCAGAGACATTACGACGCATATTTAATAATTCGTTAGAAAAAGGTGTAGTGCCAGAGGACTGGCAGATAGCTATTGTAATACCGATATTTAAGAAGGGGGTTAGAACATGTCCAGGGAATTATAGACCAGTCAGCTTAACGTCGGAGGTAGGAAAAATAATGGAATCCCTACTAAAGGAGAAAATAGAATAAAATCTAGAAACCAAAAATATAATAATGAATAGTCAGTATTGATTTCAAAAGGGAAAGTCTTGCTTCACCAAAGTTATTGAATTTTTTGAAGTGGTAACAGAGAGAGTAGACAATGGTAATGCAGTAGATGTAATTTATCTGGATTTTCAAAAGGCCTTCGATAAGGTACCCCATAATAGACTGATGAAGAAGGTCAGAGAATGCGGAGTCAGGGGCCAAGTAGCAGAATGGATTGCTGGCTGGCTTGCTTCAGGACAAAGCAGAGAGTAGGAGTAAAGGGTAGCTATTCACAGTGGCAGAAGGTGGGTAGTGGTGTTCCACAAGCTTCAGTGCTGGGACCACTGCTGTTCACAATTTACATTAACAATTTAGACTTTGGAATCAAAAACACAATTTCTAAATTTGCAGATGACACCAAATTAGGGGGCAATAGTCAATACTGAGGAGGACTGCAACAAATTACAGGAGGACATTAATAAACTTGCAGATTGGGCATATAATTGGCAAATGAAGTTCAACACAGATAAATGTGAGGTATTACATTTTGGTAGGAAGAATAGGGAAGTCACCTATTACTTGGAGGTGCGAGTCTAGGTGGGGTAGAGGAACAAAGGGCTCTCGGTGTACAAATACACAAATCACTAAAAGTTGCGACACAAGTTAGCAAGGTCATTAAAAAAAAGGAAACCAAGCACTAGGGTTTATTTCTCGAGGTATAGAATTGAAAAGTAGGGAAGTTATGCTAAACCTGTATCAAACCTTGGTTGGACCACACTTCGAGTACTGCGTACAGTTCTGGTCGCCATATTCTAAAAAGGCACTAGAGAGGGTGCAGAGAAGATTTACAAGGATGATGCCAGAAATGCGAGGGTATACATATCCGGAAAGGATGAACAGGCTGGGTCTCTTTTCTCTTGAAAAAGGCTGAGGGGTGACCTAATAGAGATCTTAAAATTATGAAAAATGTTGATAGAGTGGATACAGAGAGAATGTTTCCACTTGTGGGGAAGAGCATAACTTAAGGCCATCAATATAAGATAGTCACCATGAAATCCAAAAGGGAATTCAGAAGAAACTTCTTTACCCAAAGAGTGGTGAGAATGTGGAACTTGCTACCACAGGGAGTGGTTGAAGCAAATAGTATAGATGCATTTAAGGGGAGGCTGGACAAGCATATGAGGGAAAAGGGAATAGAGGGTTATGCTAATAGATTTAGATGAGGAAAGACGGGAGGAGTTCGTGTGGAGCATAAACGCCGACATGGACTGGTTGGACCGAATGGCCTGTTTCTGTGCCGTATATCCTATGTAGATGCAAAGTGGGAAAACTTCATTCTATGCTATCGCAGTTATTGTGACTGATGTATAAAATCAGTAGGATTTATTTATATCTCACTTTATTTGCCATGTGCTTAGTCTACTTTCTGTTTTTAGGTATTTTTATATGCTTTCCCATCCTGTGTATCCCTGTTCCATATATTGGCCAACCTGCTGCCAGCCTTCATTCGATGCTGCTTTTGCTATGGCCACTGGGAAGTAGATGAGAGCAGAATGGAAGAACCTGCCCTGATAGCCTTTGTACTACTACCCTGGCCCATGGTATGATTGAAACCAAGACCACAGCTTAATAAGCATTTCTGAGTACTCACCAGTATTGCCCTGCTTATTTTTTGTGATAGGGTTAATTTCTCTTTTATATAAAGTTCTATCAATAACAGTTATCAGTGCAGTATATGGCTAGCCAATATTTGCTGTTATCATTTGCCCAGATCAATCACTGCAGCCCTTATGGAACCGTCACAGCGACTATTGGTTGTTTTCAATCACCTCCTTGCATTTGACGCTGCTGCAGTGGTTTTAAATCTAGAGTCTAAAGTGTCTCTCAGGCAGTGGTATGTTACAAGTTATTGTTATGTCAGTTTGGCTGAGTCAGAATGTCATGGGTTCAAGGCCCACTATGAATTTGCCACATTTTTCTGAAGACTGATGTCTTGATCTGTGCAAGATAGGATCACCATCATATCTAGGTTTACTTTCAAATTCTGTCCATTTTCTGCAGTTTAATTTGATTTCAATGAAAATTGGAGATGCAGTAATAATTTACTCTGCTTTCTTTGTGCTCATCGAGGTGGGTGATTAGAGTGCTTGGGAATGGAACACTTTCCATTTCAGGCACCCAGTGTTAGAGTCTAGCACTCCCAGATCAGGTACAGCATGGATTGAATACAAAGTAAAGGCCTCCACT
Organism: Squalus acanthias; assembly: GCA_030390025.1. Taxonomy (NCBI): domain Eukaryota; kingdom Metazoa; phylum Chordata; class Chondrichthyes; order Squaliformes; family Squalidae; genus Squalus; species Squalus acanthias. The sequence continues at coordinate 46,593,819 of CM059441.1, read as the reverse complement.
TTTGACGAAGGGTCCACACCTGACTGGTTAACTTGTCTGTTCTCTCCACAGATGCTGCTGAGTGTTTTCAGCATTTTCTATTTTTGTTCCCATTAAGTTGCATATATCTGTACCTCCAGATACTAATGCAGCTTGGTGTTCTGATTTAGGATTCACCCAGCAATGAGGCAATATTGCTGAGAACAACCCTTTCTAATCCTTTAGATCCACGAAATTCAAAAACAAGAAAAACCAGCGTATAAGAAATATAAGCATAAATAGAATGGTTTCAGGGGCCCCAGTTTGAACACCTCTGGGTCAGATACTTTACTTTGTATCTCACCTGTGCTACCCAAAGTTAAGCCAAAGTTTTACATTCTATCAAGTGTTAGAAGCCCTGTGGAGACTCTCTCTCTGTAGTTTGGAGATTTTTACTGTTAAAGTGAATGATTAATCTTCACATGACAAATATATATATTAAAATACATTCCTTTTTAAAATGTATTAAAATAAATTCCTTTATCGTCAACCGAGGATTCCCCTCCACTGTGATTGACAGGGCCGCGACTGTGTCCGTCCCATATCCCGCATTTCTGCCCTCAACCCTTCGCCTCTCTCCAAGAACCACGATAGGGTTCCCCTTGTCCTCATCTTCCACCCCACCAGCCTTCACATTCAACAGATCATCCTCCATCATTTCCCCCACCTCCAGCGCAATGCCAATGTCAAATACATCTGCCACTCCGCTTTCAGCATTCAGAAGAGACCATTCCCTCCGCGACACCCTGGTCCACTCTTCAATCAGCCCCAAATCCCCCTCCCCTTCCCGTGCAAGTGCAGGAGATGCAATATCTGCCTTTTCATCTCCTCCCTTCCCACCGTCCAGGGCCCCAAACACTCCTTTCAGGTGAAACAGCGATTTATTTGTACTACTTTCAATTTAATGTACTGCATTTGCTGCACTCAATGCGGTCTCTATATTGGGGAGTGTTAACAGTCAACCTCCTTCCTTATATGGTTCAAAACAACATGTTTTGAGTAAGCACGAGACACTTGATGGTAACGTAAACGGAACAGACTTTATTGATACCTAGGATGAGAGATCAACCCAACCCAGATCAGAGAGTGGCTTTTTGGCTTCAAGTGCTATCTTTCGAGTTTCAAAGGTACGTATCATAGATAAGACTTCATGACGTATCTGTTCCCGAATCCTTTGAAGACAGTCTATTCATGTAAACAGTTGTAGTTGTTTACTCCAAAGCTACTTCCCTTAAACAAGACTTCCTGACCTAACTGTCCCCAACCTCTTTGAAGAACAGGCTTTATCAACTGTCATCTTTCTATACTATAGTTAATAGATACCTCTACCTATGTTTAGTACCCTAGCCCATAAAATTACACTTTAATTACTCATGGCTGATGTCATTACTGTCACTTAACTCCTTACACAAGCACTTCTTGTATCAGAAGATAAACTATGCATTCCTCTCACGATACTTCAAAGCCATCCTCTTTATATTATAAAGTCTATTGCTCCATGATACAAAGAAGTTTGACTGTTAATCCTTTAACTCTCCACAATGTCCAACAGGGAGACAAACGCAGATTGGGTGCTCGCTTTGCATATCAGTTTCATTCAGTCTGAAAACGTGACCGAGCGTCCAGTCGATTGACAGTTTAATTCTCTGTCCCACTTCCACTCTGACCTCTCTGTCTTCGACCTCCGACACTGTTCAACGGAAGCTCGAGGAACAGCATCTGAACTTTCAGCAACTTTAAATCATAACCACTTCTCCCATTTTTCCGGACAGCAAGTGCTGGTAATGATTCTGCTGTTGCCATTTACAGCTCCTCTCGACCCATCTTTTACTTGTCCCATTACCATCCCCTTTTGCCTTGCACCATCATCACTCCTGCTCTTTGCTAGTGAGATGGTTGACCTCCTTCTTCTCTGAGGTACTGGCAACTGGTAAAATTCCACCTATTTGGAGGGAGATTAAAATAATTGCCCTCCTGAAGCAGGGGAAGAATGCTTGTGAAGCCTCCAGCTACTGCCTGATCTCCTTACTTTGCACTTGTTATAAAATGCTGGAGAGGCGACTACTCCACAGACTAGCCCCCATCATCGAGCCAACCATTCCTAAGGAGCAAGTGGGCTTCCGGAGCGGCCGTAACTCCTGCGACCAAGTGGTAGCTTTAACAAAGCACATTGAAGCAGGCTTCCAGCACCAGCTCAAGACCGCCGTAGCACTCGTGGACCTGTCAGCGGCGTATGACACAGCATGGAAACATGGACTGCTCTTCCAAGCGCTCCACTATTTTACTCGACAGAACAACGATCCATCTTCTCAACTCCATGCTTAGCAACTGACGCTTCCATGTGTACTCTGGCACCCAGAAGAGCAGATATAGGACATTGAACAATGGACTCCCACAGGTTTCTGTCCTGGCACCCATTTGTTCAACGTTTACACCAGTGACTTGCCCGAAACAGTGTCCCACAAGTTCTTATACGCTGATGACATTGCCTTGGCCACGCAAAACATGAATCTGTCCATCACCGAAGAGACCCTGACCAGTGACTTAGAGGATGGAGGCCTACTTCGGCCAAACCCGCAAAAGACCATCACCTCAACATCGATCAAGCCAACCAAGCTTTGAAAGTCTCCTTTTGCAGCGCAGAGGTAAACCATGCCAAAAACTCCTATTTAGGATTCACGCTTGATCGCACCCTGTCATATATAGACAACATCTCCAGAACCTTGGGAAGAAACTAAAGAGTAGGGTCAACTTGATCCAGAAACTCGCCAGATCCACATGGGGAGCAGACGCTCAAACCCTCCGTACGGCAGCACTCATCCTGGTGTACTCTACAGCGGAGTACTGCTCTCCGGCATGGCTATCAAGTCCACATGTCAAATCCGTTGATGCCCAGCTGAATTCTACTATGAGAATTATCTCCGGTATGCTTTTATCGACACCAACACCTTGGCTGCCCATGCTTGCAAACATCGCACCATCACGCCTACGCCATGAATATGCAGTCTCCAGAGACTACAACCGCTACACCAGCAAAGACATGTCGATCCAGGCCGACTTGAACAACTTACCACCAACCCGTCTCAAATCTAGAAGGCCATTTTGGACTGTCACCGAAGCGCTTCAGAGATCTCCCCTCAGCCTTGATGACCGATGGCAAAATGCTTGGAAGAACTGCGACATACGGAATGGATTCCTTATAGAGGACCTCACAGTACAAACTGAAGGATCAAACCTTCCTCGCAAACATAGAAACATAGAAGATAGGAGCAGGAGTAGGCCATTCGGCCCCTCGAGCCTGCTCCGTCATTTAATGAGATCATGGCTGATCATCCAAATTCAGTACCCTGTCCCTGCTTTCTCCCCATATCCCTTTAGCCTTAAGAAATATATCTAACTCCTTCTTGAATATATTTAATGAATTGGCCTCAACTGCCTTCTGTGGTAGAGAATTCCACAGGTTCACCACTCTCTGGGTGAAGAAATTCCTCCTCATCTCAGTCCTAAATGGCTTACCCCTTATCCTTAGACTGTGACCCCTGGTTCTGGACTCCACCGCCATCGGGAACATCCTTCCTGCATCTAGTCTGTCTAGTCCTGTTAGAATTTTATAAGTTTCAATGAGATCCCCTCTCATTCTTCTAAACTCTAGCGAATACAAGTCCAATCGTCCCAATCTCTCTTCAGACATCATTCCTGCCATCCCAGGTATCAGTCTGGTGAATCTTCGCTGCACTCCCTCCATGGCAAGAACATCCTTCCTCAGATAAGGCGACCAAAACTGCACACAATACTCAAGGTGTGGTCTCACCAAGGCCCTGTACAACTGCAGCAAGACATCCTTGCTCCTGTACTCGAATCCTCTCGCTATGAAGACCAACATACCATTTGCCTTCTTAACCACCTGCTGCACCTGCATGCTTACCTTCAACGACTGGTGCACAAGGACTTCCAGGTCTCGTTGCACTTCCCCTTTTCCCAATCTATTGCCGTTCAGATAATCTGCCTTCCTGTTTTTGCCACCAAAGTGGATAACCTCGCATTAATCACATTATACTGCATCTGCCCAATCACCCAACTTGTCCAAATCATACTGGAGTTTCTCTGCATCCTCCTCACAACACACACGCCCACCCAGCTTTGTGTCGTCTGCAAACTTGGAGATATTACATCTAGTTCCCTCGTCTAGATCATTAATATATATTGTGAATAACTGGGGTCCTAGCACCGATCCCTGCGGTACCCCACTAGTCACTGCCTGCCACTCGGAAAAAGACCCGTTGCTTCCAACTCTTTGCTTCCTTCTGCCAACCAGTTCTCTATCCAAGTCAGTACCTTACCCCCAATCCCATGTGCTTTAACTTTGCACGCCAATCTCTTATGCGGGACCTTATCGAAATCCTTCTGAAAGTCCAAATACACCACATCCACTGGTTGTCCCTTATCTCGTCTACCAGTTACATCCTCAAAAAATTCCAGTAGATTAGTCAAGCATGATTTACCTTTTGCAAATCCATGTTGACTTTGTCCGATCCTGTCACTGTTTTCCAAGTGCTCTGCTATTACATCTTTTATAATGGACTCTAGCATTTTCCCCACTACCGATGTCAGGCTTACCAGTCTATAATTCCCCGTTTTCTCTCTCCCACCGTTTTTAAATAGTGAGGTAACATTAGCTACCCTCCAATCCATGGGAACTGTTCCAGAGTCTATAGAATTTTGGAAGATGACCAGCAATGCATCTACTATTTCTAGGGCCACTTCCTTAAGTACCTTAGGATGTAGATTATCAGGCCCTGGGGATTTATCGGCCTTCAATCCCGTCAATTTTCCTAACACCATTTCCCTACAAATACTGATTTCATTCAGTTCTTCCCTCTCATTAGACCCTATGTTCCCCGACATCTCTGGGAGGTTATTTGTGTCCTCCTTTGTGAAGACAGAACCAAAGTATGTATTTAATTGTATTTAATTACAAACAGTGGACAACCATAAACCACCTCCGAACCGGTCCTGGTAGATGCTGCCACCTTCTCCATAGATGGAAGATTAAAGCATCCCATGCAACTGTGGAGCTGCTAATCAGACCCTGGAGCACATCATTGAGCACTGCCCGCAGAGGAAATTTGCAGGCAGCCGACAAAATATCCACGCTGTTACAGCTTTGGCCTGGATATCTGACTTGGATATTGGCATTTGATGTGCTTTGCTACTACCATATGGAAGAAGATGACTACTCCTGCTCTCCACCCTACCACAGACCTTTCCCTTTGTTCTTCTCCCCCCACCCCAAATTTTCTCTGGCTCTGTGCTTTCTTATAAACTATTGAATTATCAAGTTCTGATAGGTTATTGACCTGACCTGTTAACTCTGTTTCTCTCTCCACAGATGCTACTTGACCCGCTAAATGTTTGCAGCGTTTTCTGTTTTTCTTTCAGACTTCCAGCATCTGCAGTATTAAAATATGTCAGGTTTTACATCACTTGCAAATCTGGTAGAAACTAGGCTAATTCTGATTTGGCCGTCAAATCAGAGTCTGGTTAGCTTCCGACTTAAAAGCAGGTATTCCTTTTCTCAAGTATTCAAACTAAAATAGGCAAAGTGAGGAAATTCTTGCCTCGCAATTAAAGTTTAAGCTGGATAAGTGATTTTAGTGACCAGGATTTGTTGGAAAGCTGTGTACTCGGGATCAGTCCTAATTCCATGCGTCTGACTAGCAGATTAAAGAAAGAAGAAAGAAAGACTTGCATTTATATCATGCCTTTCATGGCTTTCATGACCACTGGACGTCTCAAAACGCTTTACAGCCACTGGAGTACTTTTGGAGTGTAATCACTGTTGTAATGCAGGAAACGCAGCAGCCAATTTGCGCACAGCAAGTTCCCATGTGATCATGACCAGATAATCTGTTTTTAGTGATGTTGGTTGAGGGATAAATATTGGGCAGGACACCGGGGATAACTCCCCTGCTCTTCTTCAAAATAGTGCCATGGGATTTTTTACGTCCACTTGAGAGAGCAGACGGGGCCTCGGTTTAACGTCTCATCCGAAAGACGAATTACAGTGGCAGCAGGCTCTGAGTTGAAATACGAACCAGGGGATGGGAACTGAGCACTTTCCTGTTCCAGCCACACGAATACAAACCGCATCCTGCTGACTAAAGTGCTGCAGCCTTTCTCTCTCTGGATACTTTCTGATCCTCTAATCCACTTGGCTGTTGATACATGTTCGGTGGTGGCCATTAATTCAATAACAGCTGCAAGCCTCACTGTGAAGTCAAGATAAAAATAATGCACTAAATTTAAAAACAGAAAATGAAATGCTGGAAATACATAGCAGGTCAGTCAGCACCAATAAAGAGAAAAGGCAAGATAGCTGCCCCACCCACAAAACTGGCCACGCCCCCAGATCGAATTAATCACCATGGCGAGTTTCCGCTAATTGCGCCCGTTTGCGGGCCTTCGAGGAGGCTCTTAAATTTAGCGGGTTTTTTAAGGCACAAGGGCACTAATCACCTTTTAAAAGCTTTTAAATATTTAAAAAATTTAATTTACTAAGAACCTGCCTAGTAAATACCAATGTAACTAGTAAATGGTTCCGTATAGTTTTTGTAAAATCCATTTTCAGTTATTTAAAATCGGGCTAATCACGGGTGGTGGACTAGACACTGATTAAAAATGCTTATTTTTTGTGATCATCCATTTTCAGCCGTATTACTCAAACTGCACCAGGTTACCACTCTTAAATATATCAAGGAATTTTTTTAATGGAAGGGGAAAACAATAAACGATAATGTTCTAAAACGCTGCCCGATTGCACTGGTTCATGGAGGATTTTATGTTTGTGGTAATGCAAATGAGTTTGAGCGGAAACTTGAACCACAGCTTCACCTCAGGAAAACTAGCTCAATTTCGAGTGCAATTTGCTCCCGGATTACTGATTGCGCCCAAAGCAGAAACTTTACCCCGATATGTATATCCAGCCCTCCTCAATCTAATGATTTCCCATTACGGCCTGTGTGCTTCTGAGACTACGAGTGACTGTCCGATTTTAATAACAACATTTCACAATGAGATGAGGTTGAAGTTGTAAAACCTAGAAAACAAAACACTCAGTGCAGATAGTAGGAGACTTTTATGTACATTATCGCTGTGTCACAGAATAGTACGGCAATGGTTCTCAATCAGGATTTCTGACACGGTGACTCCTGATTTCAGGGAAGGCACCGGATGGAAACGAGGAGCTTTTCAAAGGGAAATTTGAATGGTGGAGGATGAAACAAGGCTGTCTGGGAGATCATATAGTAGGTGTCTCAAATATGGAACTGTCAGATGCCTGAGAATAGATGGCCTGCCTACTATTGATCAGGGAGAGGTGTGCTACAGTGAGGACCGAGAGAAGGAGAGAATAACTTTTTTGTTACTTATGAGGGAAAAGGAACTGTCAATGTTGGAGACATTTCTGCAACCACTTTGATGTGATAGCCACTATTATCAGCCAATGCCAATGGAAGCGATGACTAATACATCAGTGTGCAGCATATATAACTACATTGAGCCTTTGTTATGATAGTTGCCAGAAGATTTTCAGTGTTCACAGTGCTATAACAATAGTGTGCTCTATAATGATTAGAAAGTATTCTATAGCTGTAGGCTTAGATAATCAATGAAACACGGTCCTAAGGATTTAGAAATTGACATCTTTTGCTGCCTATTTTACCATCATGCCTTACGTAGTCAAATAGATCTAGTTTAAACCTAAAAACAACTGATGAATTAAGAGAGAACAAAGACAATGTTACAGGGCTATTTGAAGAAAGATCAATAAGTCCCATCTTAGCATTATTTATTCATTACTATTCAAATAATTATTTCTGGCACCTGGGAAGCTGTTGCTGGATTTTCGGACTGATGGTATGAGAGCTGTGTTCTATGTCATGTTGCTGAGTTAATATATTTTGTTATGCAACAAGGCCCAGAAGTAGCACATCTGTGTAAAGGAAATGGAAAAATTGGCCGAAATTTTCTGGGATCCGTGCGGGCGCAATTGGAGGTGAGTCGGGTGGGAAATTTGAAATAAGTTGCAGCAGGTCAGGAACCCACCCCCTCGGGCACGTTTGCCAGTGCGGCAGCGACCCAACCGGCAGAGGCAGGTGACCTAATTCAAATCATTAACAGCTAGTTGTCAGACCCTTAAGCGCCTTTTTCAGCCTAACTTTCGAATTTCCCTGGCTGCCCACGGGATTCACGCAGCTCGGGAACCACGTCTGTCAGCCTGAGGCTGGAGTTGAGTGGCCATTGCTCCAGCTGATTAGATGACAGCATGAAATGTACTATAAAACCTCCCACCTCACAGCTGATCGCTTTCCTCAGGCAGAAGCTGTTGCTGGCTCCATTCCCAGCACATTTAGCTTTCTACAGGCTGCATGTGCTTCCAGCAAAGTCGCCATCCAGTCTCACCTCATTGGTACAACCTGTAAGCATGCACAGACCCTTAATTTTTAATTTTGGTATGTATTAAAATGCTTTGCCAGGCCAAAAGGTTTTTCGAAGTGAAATAAAGTTGTAACAGACGGTCTTTCACTGATAAGTGGACATGGAATATGCTTTGATGAGCTTTACTAAAAGGCAGCAAACATTTGGGAGCAAATGTGTTTTCAAAAGGAACTGTTGGATTTGGAAGCTGCTTTGTGATGGAGATATTTCAAGAGCTGTGCTTCGGATAAGCAGATACCTACAGAACAAATGGTTATGACTGCAGGGGGTAGTCATAGACAATAGAGATAAACAAACCCCCTTAGATTTGCAGACTTCGTGTCTGCAACAAAACAGGCTACCAGATTGTAGAACAACTTTTGGTAGCTAAAGGGGAGGAGTCAAACCTGTGAAGATTTGAAATGCAGGATGTGACGTAACACATGAAATGTGACCAAGTGGTTTACTGCCACTTTTGTAAACTTTTATGAGTGAATGAACAATTTTGGGCTTTGATAATGGCAAGTAATGGATAGCCACACAGGATGTGTGAGTGTGAAAGTTTGACATCTCAAACAACTTAGGTCGAACATTAAAGGAACATCTCACCATCTGTGATTTACTGAAAAAGGCGCAAGGAAAACAGTATAAAAACCAGTGACGAAAAGTATCGGCGCTGCAGTCGGAAGGTGGTGGCCTGGCCAGTCATCTCGCCTACGAGGACATACAATCAATGCTGGACCGATCATCGGCGGGTGGTTGTATGTATGATTTCCTGTAACATTATTGGTGAACTGCTCGAATAGTGGTTGGGGTTTTGAATCTGTCTTGGGAACAATAAAAGGTTAAAGACAGAACCCGTGTGTCTGGTGTAATTGCTTATAAGTCTCAAGTCCGAACTCTATAACCTGTTGGACGGGGCGACGGGTAATGCTGAATGTCCGACAAACCTGTCACACCATTAACAGCTTGCTCCTTTGGTCTCTCCTTGACCTGCACCTATTCCATCAGCATAGGTGCAATTTATACTGTCTCACCTTGGTCCTCAGAATCAGACCATGATGAACGCCAACGCCAGGCACACCAGCAGCACCAACAACAACACCACCAACCTTCTCCTCAACCACCTGATGCGGCACAGGACAGAGGGCATCAGCGCAGGGCTGCACCGCGATGGAGGCGATACCCCCAACACAGGCTATACAGGCAGAGGATGAGCTTCCTCAACATGACGGAGCAGCAGTGCCAAAGGATGCTCAGGCTATCGTGCCAGGTTGTCGCAGACATTTGCACATTACTGGAGCAAGACCTGCAGCCCAGAGGAGCGGGTGGACACGCCTTACCAGTGACTGTCAAAGTCACCACCGCCCTCCACTTCTTTGCCTCAGGCTCCTTCCAGGGATCTGCAGCAGACATTTGCAACATCTCGCAGTCAGCTGCCCACAGATGCCCTGTTGACAAGTCAGCCAATTATATCAACTTTGCCACTAATGAAGCCAGTATTACTGAGCGGGCTGGCTACCCACGGGTGCAGGGCATCATCGACTGCACTCATGTGGCTATCAGGGCACCCCATCATTACCCAGGAGTCTTTGTCAACCGCAAGGGCTTCCACTCCCTCAATGTGCAGCTGGTCTGCTACCATAGGAAGATCATCATGCATGTGTGTGCCAAAATCCCTGGCAGTTTCCATGACTCTTTAGTCCTTCACCAGTCCACCCTCCCTCAGCTCTTCACTCCTCCAAACATACTTTCCGGTTGGCTGCTTGCAGACAAGGGCTATCCACTGAAGACATGGCTCATAACACCCTTGAGGAGGCCAAATACTGAGGCCCAGGAGAGATACAATGAAAGCCACATTTCCACCAGATGTGTCATAGAGCAGACAATAGGCCTGCTGAAAATGCGCTTCAGATACCTTGACAGATCAGTAGGAGCTCTTCAGTACGCACCGGTATCATCATGGTTTGCTGCGCCCTGCACAACATAGTGCAGCAGCAAAGATTAACGCTGCATGAGGAGCAAGGCACTGAGCGCACAGCCTCTTCAGAGGAGGAGGAGGAGGAGGAGCATCAGCTGGAAGACGAGGCAGAGCAGGAGCTGGAGGAACCTGCGGGCCAGATCCCACCAGCACCCGAGCATTGCTGCCAGCGATGGGCTCATGTCCAGATTTAATTAACTTTACGCAGTACACCCATATGGCTGCCACATGCTGCGCCAGGTTGGCACCACCCCACAGCAACACCATAAAGAATCCCTACAATGACCAAGTGATTCCTTTCACACTGACCACCATTGCTGGAGGTACTGTTATGTCTCACCATTCACTGCAACTCACTAAGCCACTTCCAAAGGTGCACACAAATGTGTCCAAGACTGGAAAGTGGTGAAAATAAAGATTTTTATGGTTGACAATACATTAACAGAAACTTGACATTAACATTGACTAAAACACCCAAGTGGCTATGCTTGTGAATCTACTTGTGTGTCATCTTTCTCTTCCACGTGCTTCTATGAAGTGCTACCCCCTGTAGCTTCAGCAGAGGTAGAGGCAGCCTGCTCACTTCCCTGCTGCAACTGCTTAGACATGCTTGGCGGATGTCCTTTGGGTTTTGGAGCCTGTGATGGCCCCGCCAAAGTCTGCTCCTCCTGCGACTGTGCAGGGGCAGACTCGGCCATCGCGATCCGAGGAGCCATCTGGAGCTCTGACTGAGGGGGTGGCAACGGGGAAGAAGTGTGAGCGCTTTGAGAGGAGCCCACACTTCCCTCTTCCCTCTCACCGTCATCCCTCTCATGGGCCACCCACACTCCCCTGCTAGCAAAGAGCTGAAAAGCACCTTGCTGCACATCAGTGGGGCCATTAGGAACCACGTTTACACTGACATCCCTCCTAGAGAGGAGGTCTATGAGCCTCTGACATCTATTCTCCATAGAGACCATGTGCTCCTGTGAATGGCGCATTAGCTGCTCCATGCAGGTGGCCATCCTTTCCATGGAAGAGCCAACAGTCACCATCGCCTGCGACATAGTGGTGCTCATGTTGGAGATGGACTCCTCCATTCTCTGAACATTTGCAGACAATGCGGTTGCAAAACCTGTCAGAGCCTCCTGCACTTCTTCCTGCACCTCTTTCTGGATGGCCCCCGAGGCTCAGTGTCTATGCAGCTGATCAGAGCTGGGAGTGTCCTGCGCCCTCCGACGAGGAGTCTCCACTGCTGTCCCAATCTCCACCATCTGCTCTTGCTCACTTGTGGCTTATGACGGACCCAGTGACAACACTACTCTATCTTGCGTGGGACCCACTGAGGTGTGCATCTCTGTGCTGGTGCTGGGTGCACTCATGTTTGGTGACAGTGTGCCCTCAGAGGCTGGCGGCTCCTCTGAGGAGCCGTCTTCCTCTTCCTCCTGGACAGTAGGGGTGGGGCTCTTGATGGCCCTGTGGGAGAGTAAAGAGATGAGTTAGATATGTCATATGAAGAATGGGTACAGATACCATTATGCACATGATGACCATTCAGTGGCTGATGACATCAGTCCTCATATGAGTGACTGCTGTATGCCATGTAGCTGTATGATATGTAATTCTGTCACCAGGTTGCTGAGATGCCCCCTCTCTCCGTCTCACACCTCCAGCTGCTCGGCCACTCCCAATACCTCCAACACAGCCTCCTCTGCTGTTGTGAGGGTGGCAAATGATGGCGGCCCACCTCAAATTTTCTCCCTCTCCCTCTTATTGTACGCTCTCTTCTCCTGCAAGGAGGGAAAGAAGAGAAGGTTGAGTGAGAGTGATGGAATGAGTGTAAGGAATGGATGGGTTACATCTTTAGAGGGAGACTATGATGGATTGCGGTGGCAATGCCAAGTGGCCTCCTTGTGTGTTGTTAGTTGGTATGGTTGCATTAGGATGAGGGTGAGTGTGAGGGGTGGCTAGTCAGATGGGGATGTGATAATGTAAATAGAGAAAGAGGGATGGGTGGACGTTCAAGGTATGTTGGTGTGAGTAAGGATGTGCAGGAGTAGGTTTGGGAAGGCAGAGTGATGGGGATGTGATGAGAGGTACAGCAGGATGAAGTTGAGTGTGGCTTTGTACTCACATTTCCAGATCTAATGAGATCATTGAAACGCTTGCGGTACTGCACCCAGGTCCTCCTGAACACATCCCTGCTGTTGACCTCCTCTGCAATTTCGAGCCAGGCTCTTTTTGTCTCCTGGGGAGGTCTCTTCCACCCATTGGAAGAGAAGAGGTCCTCTCTGCGTGCTCTGACTCCCTCCACAAGCATATGGAGGGAGTCATTGGAGAACCTGGGTGCAGCCTTCTGCCTCTGTGCCGCCATCTCTCCTAGTGTTTGGAGCAATCAAAACCTCCAGTGTGCTGCCTGCACACTCCTAGATGAACCTTCAAATGCTCCTTGGCCATGGCTCCTTTAAATATCACGGCTGAAAATGCATCATCGATGACGTCATCAGACCCGTACCATTTAATAGGGCCGAGTAACGCGCAGGGTGGGCTTAATAGGCCCCATTAGCGCAAAGTCGATTTCTGCAGCGGGATGGAAGCAACAATGGGGTCGTGACCCACCACGCCGACCACCCACACCCGACCCGCCCAGGTACAGAAAATTCCAGCCAATGTCTTTCATGATTTAAAAAAAAATGTGGTTTGTTTTTATTCCTCCCTTCCTGAAGACATTGACTCCTGCCTGGGATATGATTCCAATCCAAAACCTCGCCCAAGCCATCATTATTCATGTATGAGCCTCGACTGTGTTGGCAGGCTATTCAACTGTGGCAGTATTGCAACTGAGCCTGAGCCATGGGGGAAGTTTGACTTGGTGGGAAGGGGGTGGAAGCAGCAGAGGCAGCTGAATGGGTGGTCTCAATCTTAGTGACAGAGAATTTCAGGAGCTCCTGGCAATTGTTGTTCCAGAGGGTGTTAAAATGATGATTGGCAGTGGATAAAAGAAGCTGGAAGGTTATCGTAACAGGAGTAGTGGGTGGTTTTGGCAGAGGAGAGTGAGGCCAATAGTACTTGATGTGGTCCCACCAAATCAGATCTGGTCACGGATGGCTAAATCAGTTGTGTGCCAGATACATTCAAATCTGCGGCCCTTGGATTTGAGGGAGCAAAGATGGGGACAAATTTCAAATATCACAGGTATTCTATACTTAGGGACAAATATCCTATGCAATTGACAAAGAATGGCAATTGTGTATACAGGATGGTTTCTTGTAACAATATGTTGTGGAACCAACCAGGGAGAAGACTATTTTAGATTTGGTAATGTGTAATGAGGCTGAATTAATTAGTGATCTCGAAGTGAAGGATCCTCTTGGGAAGAGTGATCATAGCATGGTAGAATTTCAAATTCAGTTTGAGGGTGAGAAAGCCAAGTCTCAAACTAGTGTCCTGAACTTAAACAAAGATAATTACAAAAATATGAAGGCAGACTTGGTTAAAGTGGACTGGGAAAATATATTACAGGGTAAGACTGTAGAAAAGCAGTGGCAAACATTTAAGGAGATATTTCATAACTCTCAGCAAAGATATATTCCAGTGAGAAAGAAAGACTCTAAGAGAAGGATGAACCATCCGTGGCTAACTAAGGAAGTAAAGAATGGTATCAAATTGAAAACAAAGGCATACAATGTTGCAATGAATAGTGAAAGGCCAGAGGATTGGGAAATTTTAAAAAACCAACAAAGAACGACTAAAAAAATGATAAAGAGAGAGAAGATAGCTTATGAGAGTAATCTAGCAAGATATATAAAAACAGACAGTAAGAGCTTCTACAGGTATATAAAAAGGAAGAGAGTAGCTAAAGTAAACGTTGGTCCCCTAGAGGATGAGTCTGGGGAATTAATAATGTGAAACAGGGAAATGGCGGAGACTTTGAACAAATATTTTGTATTGGTCTTCACAGTAGAAGACACTAAAAGCATCCCAATAATGGATAATCAAGGGGCTATTGGGGTGGGGGGGGGGGAACTTAAAACAATCACTATCACTAGAGAGAAAGTACTAGGCAAACTAATGGGACTAAAGGTGGACAAGTCCCCTGGATCCGATGGACTGCATCCTAGAGTCTTAAAAGAGGTGGCTGCAGAGATAGATGCATTGGTTGTAATCTACCAAAATTCCCTGGATTCTGGAGAGGTCCCAGCGGACTGGAAAACCGCAAATGTAATGCCCCTATTTAAGAAAGGAGGGAGACAGAAAGCAGGCAACTATCGACCAGTTAGCCTAACATCTGTCATTGGGAAAATGCTGGAGTCCATCATTAAGGAAGTGATAGCAGGACATTTAGAAAATCATAATATAGTCAAGCAGAGTCAGCATGGTTTTATGAAAGGGAAATCATGTTTGACAAATTTGCTGGAATTCTTTGAGGATGTAACGAGCAGGGTGGATAAAGGGGAACCAGTAGATGTCGTGTATTTAGATTTCCAGAAGGCATTCGATAAGGTGCCACATAAAAGGTTACTACACAAGATAAGAGCTCACGGGGTTGGGGGTAATATATTAGCACGGATAGAGGATTGGCTAACTAACAGAAAACAGAGAGTTGGGATAAATGTGTCATTTTCAGGTTGGCAAACTGTAACCAGTGGGGTGCCGTAGGGATCAGTGCTGGGGCCGCAACTATTTACGATCTATATTAATGACTTGGATGAAGGGACTGAGTGTAATGTAGCCAAATTTGCTGATGATACAAAGATAGGTGGGAAAGCAAATTATGTGGAGGACGCAAAGAATCTCCAAAGGGATATAGATAGACTAAGTGAGTGGGCAAAAATCTGGCAGATAGAGTTTAATGTGGGAAAATGCGAGGTTATCCACTTTGGTAGGAAAAATAAAAAAGCAATTATTATTTAAATGGGGAGAGATTACAAAATGCTGAGGTACAGAGGGATCTGGGGGTCCTTGTACATGAATCAGTAAAAGTTAGCATGCAGGTACAGCAAGTAATTAGGAAGGCAAATGGAATGTTGGCCTTTATTGCAAAAGGAATGGAGTATAAAAGTAGGGAAGTCCTGTTACAACTGTACAGGTCGTTGGTGAGACCACACCTGGAGTACTGCATACAGTTTTGGTCTCCTTATTTAAGGAAGGATATACTTGCATTGGAGGCAGTTCAGAGAAGGTTCACGAGGTTGATTCCCGAGATGAAGGGGTTGTCTTATGAAGAAAGGTTGAGCAGGTTGGGCCTATACTCATTGGAGTTTAGAAGAATGAGAGGGGATCTTAATGAAACATATAAGATTCTGAAGGGGCTTGACAGGGTAGATGCAGAGAGGATGTTTCCTCTCGTGGGGGAATCTAGAACTAGGGGGCATAATTTCAGAATAAGGGGGCACCCTTTTAAATCGGAAATGAGGAGGAATTTCTTCTCTCAGAGAGCTGTGGAGGCTGGGTCATTGAATATATTTAAGGTGGAGATAGACAGATTTTTGAATGGTAAGGGAGTGAAGGGTTATGGGGAGTGGGCAGGAAAGTGGAGTTGAGGCCAAGATCAGATCAGCCATGATCTTATTGAATGGCGGAGCAGGCTCGAGGGGCCGAATGACCTACACCTGCTCCTACCTCTTATGTTCTTATGTTCTTATGTTGTAGTTTAAAGTGCTAGCTTATTAGTGTCTTGTGTTCTGACATGTCTTCACAGGTTTTTGACCTGATGGTTTAAAGTTACCTGGCACAGACCCAAGAATCAAGAATTGGGTAGTGATTCTAGATTGGCAGCTGTGTGGATCAGGCCTGTGAGTTGGGGCAGAATCAGTGGTTGTTTGTAGTCCCTTTGGCAGACAACTCTGTGGTCAAGGGGACTCCAGTTACAGGTCTGTATTGGGCTAGCTCATCAGTCAGTCTGTAGCCAGGAGAGAAACTGGGTCAATCTGACTCCATGGCAGTCACCACGTAAGAAGTGAACATCCATTTTCAAGGTTCAACGTATTGTAACAGATAGTCTAGGGAGATGCATGTTTATTGTTTTGAATATATATTGTCAAGTATAGCAACATTAATAAATTACTGTAAATATACTTTTGAAATTAATATTGTTCATTTACCTTTTCTATGTTGAACAAACTATCTGTTGGTTTACAGCCTGTGTCTCAGTCTGATATATAAAGTATATTGAATCTGCTTACTGAAGAGAGGGAAATCTCGTGACAGCACGTGATACATTCCATTAAGCAGGCGTACAGTGGTAAGCGTCTTCCGTTTGATGCCTGGGTTTCACTATTGCACATGTACATGTTGGGCAGGTAAAGACACCATGGATTGTAAGGGAGACAATGTCCACTTACAGGAGGGGTCGGTGATGATGATGAGCACAAGTAAAATATCTAGCATATAACCCAAAAACATAACACCAGCACCTCTGCTGCCAGCCCTGTAATTCAATGCACAGCAGGAGGATAAAGTTGAACCTTCCTGGACTGCATGAAGGTGTAAACCCAAAATGGTGAATAACAACAAGATATTCACCTGTGAGGATATTACAGCTGAACCCAACATCCTTATCCTCAACATCCGTCCTTATCCAACATCTACACACGTCCACTTTCCAGCTGGACTTCCTGGATAGCGATCAGGAGCGGGACCCTTGGCTGGCTTTTCCCCCTTCCTAACCCAGGGACAGTGAGGCCAACTCAATCTCAGCTGAATGCTTAGTTGCCTTTTAATAATAAACAATAAGTATGTTTCTACTTTTGTTTCTTTAAGGGTTCATTATCCTAATTCTGGACTTTGCTAACATTGAAATTCGTCCACATTAAATTTTTTTTAAATTCATTCATGGGATGTGGCAAGGCCAGCATTTATTGCCCATCCCTAATTGCCCTAGAGAATGTGGTGGTGAGCCGCCTTCTTGAACTGCACAAGTCCATGTGGTGAAGGTACTCCCACAGTGCTGTTAGGGAGGGAGTTCCAGGATTTTGATCCAGCGACAATGAAGGAACGGCGATATATTTCCAAGTCAGGATGGTGTGTGACTTGGAGGGAAACTTGGAGGTGGTGGTGTTCCCATGCACCTGCTGCCCTTGTCCTTCTAGGTGGTAGAGGTCACGGGTTTGGGAGGTGCTGCCGAAGAAGCCTTGGAGAGTTGCTGCAGTGCATCTTGTAGATGGTATACTGCAGCCATGGTATGCCGGTGGTGGAGGGAGGGAATGTTTAAGGTGGTGGATGGGGTGCCAATCAAGCGGA
Organism: Squalus acanthias; assembly: GCA_030390025.1. Classification (NCBI taxonomy): domain Eukaryota; kingdom Metazoa; phylum Chordata; class Chondrichthyes; order Squaliformes; family Squalidae; genus Squalus; species Squalus acanthias. Next base: position 46,576,124 of record CM059441.1, on the reverse strand, counting down.
CTGCTTTGTCCTGGATGGTGTTGAACTTCTTGAGTGTTGTTGGAACTGCACTCATCCAGGCAAGTGAAGAGTATTCCATCACACTCCTGACTTGTGCCTTGTAGATGGTGGAAAGGCTTTGGGGAGTCAGGAGGTGAGTCACTCGCCGCAGAATACCCAGCCTCTGATCCACTCTTGTTGCTACAGTATTTATGTGTCTGGTCCAGTTAAGTTTCTGGTCAATGGTGACCCCCAGGATGTTGATGGTGGGGGATTCGGCGATGGTAATGCCATTGAATGTCAAGGGGAGGTGGTTAGAATCTCACATTGCAATCTACATTGCTTCACATAGAATTAGATAGAATATACAGCACAGAAACAGGCTATTCAGCCCAACCAGTCCATGTCAGCCCAACCAGTCCAATGCTCCACTCAAGCCTCCTCCCATCCTTCTTCATCTAACTCCATCAATATATCCCTCTATTCCCATCTTCCTCATATGCTTATCTATACTATTGGCTTCAACCACTCCCTGTGGTAGCGAGTTCCACATTATCACCGCTCTCTGGGTAAAGAAGTTTCTTCTGAATTCCCTATTTGATTTCTTGGTGACTATCTTATATTGATGGCCTCTAGTTTTGCTCTTCCCCACAAGTGGAAACATTCTCTCTGTATCCACTCTATCAAATCCTTTCATAATTTTAAAGACTTCAATTAGGTCACCCCTCAGCCTTCTCTTTTCAAGGGAAAAGAGACCCAGCCTTTCATCCTTTCCTGATAGGTAAAACCTTGCATTTCTGGTATCATCCTTGTAAATCTTTTCTGCACCCTCTCCAGTGCCTCTATATCCTTTTTATAATATGGTGACCAGAATTGTACACAGTACTCTAAGTGTGGTCTAATCAAGGTTCGATACAAGTTTAGTAGAATTTCCCTACTTTTCAATTCTATCCCTCTAGAAATAAACCCTGGTGCTTGTTTTTCTCTATTTATGGCCTTATTAACCTCCGTCGCTATTTTTAGTGATTTGTGTATTTGTATTCCGAGATCCCTTTTGCTCCTCTACCCCATTTAGATTATTATTTTCCAAGGACTATGTGACCTCCTTATTTTACTTACCAAAATGTAATAACTCACATTTATCTGTGTTGAAGTTCATTTGCCAATTATATGCCCATTCTGCAAGTTTATTAATGTCTTCCTGTAATTTGTTGCAGTCCTCCTCAGTCTTGACTATCCCTCCAATTTGGTGTCGTCCGCAAATTTAGAAATTGTGTTTTTGATTCCAAAGTCTAAATAGTTAATATAAATTGTGAACAACAGCAGTCCCAGCACTGATCCTTATGGGACCCCACTTTCCACCTTCTGCCCCTCTGAATAGCTACCCTTTACCCCTACTCTCTGCTTTCTGTCTTGTAGCCAGCTTGCTATCCATTCTGCTACTTGTCCCCTGACTCCGCATGTTCTCACCTTATTCATTAGTTTATTATATGGCACCTTATCAAAGGCCTTTTGGAAATCTAGATAAATTACAACTACTGCATTACCCTTGTCTACTCTTGCTGTTACCTCTTCAAAGAATTCAAAAAGGTTGGTCAATCAAGACTTTCCCTTTTGAAATCCATGCTGACTATTCATTATTATATTTCTGGTTTCTAGATGTTGTTCTAATTTCTCCTTTAGTAGGGATTCCATTATTTTTCCTACCACCGATGTTTTCCACTGACAGCAGATTTTACAGACATTGGAATTAAAGTTAAACCTGGAGTGGCTGTGATCATGCCAGCTTAACAACCATCCAACTACTTTAAGTAGCAGCTGCAGTGGTAAACAATCCTGTGCAGAGTGGAATTACACAGAAACTATGGCACAACACTGTCCAAGAAAAGCCTGTTTTATTAACAGGGCTCTTTCAGAGTCAGCTGATATGGTACTGGAGAGGCATTTGTGGGGTCACTAGGTTGTCTCAAGAGATTTGGGAGCATTGCCAGAGCTGTTCTCTATATTCCTCTCTGCCTGCATTGTGGTGTTCAAGCATTGCAGGAGTGGGCTGTTGTTCGAGGTTGTCTGGCGCATACACTCCCTGGAGACACAACCTGCTGGTGAAGGCACAGCTCAAGGGCTCCTTCAGTTGCTGAGCACAGGGATTTGAAACTTGTAGGGCCTGCCTATGAATGTGGTTTGATAGCTCAACATCAACACTTCATGGAGTCACTTGAGAGTGTGCCAAACAGCCTGTACAGTTTAGGGGCTTCTATGGATTAGTTCAAAATCTGCATCTGTGCAGTTCTGCATGACCATCCAACTGAGCTGTGAATCACCGTGCCATGCCACCACACCCAGGCGATCTGCAGCAAACACCCCCACCCTGCCCCCATTTGGCTTAGGTCATTAGGTTAAGCATATCTACCATCATCAATACTTTGACTGGGGCACTGGAGATCTTGAACTCCAATCTATAACACAGTGTCCAATCTGGATTTGCCATCTTGCGACACAGATTCAGGCAGCCAAAATGCACGACATCAATAACCTAATTTCTGTCCAGCAGTCTGTTCACACGCAGATCTCGAGCCATGCTGAGGGACTGCCTGCAGCAGGGGAATGCCAGGAACTGACATAGATGATGAAGATTTCTCTCAGGCCACCTCCACATCTGTCATCTCCAACTACGCCACTCAAATTGCGACAGATGTTTGCAGCTTACAGGCCCAGGTAAACACCACCACAATACCTATGGCTACTGTAGTTACAGGTCCATCTACTGACCCAAAACAAGGAGATTCTGGCCCACCGCACGATTGTTGTTATGAGACCTTAGGGTTATAGCAAATGAAATTATTTGGGAACAGTTAGTGTAAAAGATGTGTACAAGTTGCTCAACAATGTAATAATAGTTAAAGACACGGGGCAAATTTTCTAATTTGCCGCAATGGCAATGCCTCCTCACAGGGCAGGCCTTCTGCCCATCCTAGACATGCACCCCTGGTCCTGGTCGATTTCTAGGTGCTCTTTAAATATTCACACAGGCCCTACAAGTTTCAAATCCCAGACAGCAAGACACAGCTGCCATCCACCTCCATTCTTCCTTCCACTGGGGAACCATTTAGAAAGAGCAAGCAGTTAGGCAGTAGAAGACACAGACCATACATTGTCACTAAAGGAAAGCACTAAGGGAAAACACATTGAATGTACTCGCACTGCGGAGTGAATAAAATCTGTTGTAAGTGGGGCTTTAATGAGTATCCATCTGCGATAGTACTGAGTATGATGGATGTACAGAAATGGTATTCATGGATGCCAGTGGAAGACTGCTGGCAATGGCAGAGATGGCTCAGTGGCCAAGGTTGCAGACATTTATGTGTATGATTCTGTACCAGTGGTCACAAACTATCTGCACAGTGATGGAATGGAATCCCTTTCTGCTCATGAAGGGGGAGGCATGGGAGGTAGTGGCTTACATGGCCACATACACGGCATCAACAGCACTATGGGCATCCAGGTAGACCATAAAATGTGTGGATCTCTCCTGTTGCTGAGTGTTTCCATGGTGGAATAGATGAATTGTGTAATATGTGCAAACAAGGCATCTATGATCTGCATGATGTAACTGAGCACTGCAGATTGGGAGATCTAACAGGTATCTCCAGCAGTTGTTTGGAAGGACTCAGTGATGTACTAATTCAAAGCAGCCTCACGGGCACTGATAGAGTCGCCCTGCTCTGCTGTTTCTAGCAAAAGTGTGCAGTATTTTTATGATGGTCTTCATATTCTGTGTATGCAGGGGCCCTGTGCAGAAGGGTGGAAGCATAAGGTCGGAGCCTAACTGAGCAGCTGAGGTTTAAGTGCACCTGTCTGGCATGAGTGCTTGGAACCTCCTTTTGTTTCAAATCATGCAAACATAGAAACATAGAAACATAGAAGATAGGAGCAGGATTGGCCATTCAGCCCCTCGAGCCTGCTCCACCATTTAATGAGATCATGGCTGATCATCCAAATCCAGAACCCTGTCCCTGCTTTCTCCCCATATCCCTTGATCCCTACAGCCTGAAGAAATATATCTAACTCCTTCTTGAATATATTTAATGAATTGGCCTCAACTGCCTTCTGTGGTAGAGAATTCCACAGGTTCACCACTCTCTGGGTGAAGAAATTCCTCCTCATCTCAGTCCTAAATGGCTTACCCCTTATCCTTAGACTGTGACCCCTGGTTCTGGACTCCCCCGCCATCGGGAACATCCTTCCTGCATCTAGTCTGTCTAGTCCTGTTAGAATTTTATAAGTTTCAATGAGATCCCCTCTCATTCTTCTAAACTCTAGCGAATACAAGCCCAATCGTCCCAATCTCTCTTCAGACGTCATTCCTGCCATCCCAGGTATCAGTCTGGTGAATCTTCGCTGCACTCCCTCCATGGCAAGAACATCCTTCCTCAGATAAGGCGATCAAAACTGCACACAATACTCAAGGTGTGGTCTCACCAAGGCCCTGTACAACTGCAGCAAGACATCCTTGCTCCTGTATTCGAATCCTCTCGCTATGAAGGCCAACATACCATTTGCCTTCTTAACCGCCTGCTGCACCTGCATGCTTACCTTCAACGACTGGTGCACAAGGACTCCCAGGTCTCGTTGCACTTCCTCTTTTCCCAATCTATTGCCGTTCAGATAATAATCTGCCTTCCTGATTTTGCCACCAAAGTGGATAACCTCGCATTTATCCACATTATACTGCATCTGCCATGCATCTGCCCAATCACCCAACTTGTCCAAATCACACTGGAGTTTCTCTGCATCCTCCTCACAAGACACACGCCAACCCAGCTTTGTGTCGTCTGCAAACTTGGAGATATTACATCTAGTTCCCTCGTCTAGATCATTAATATATATTGTGAATAACTGGGGTCCTAGCACCGATCCCTGCGGTACCCCACTAGTCACTGCCTGCCACTCGGAAAAAGACCCGTTTATTCCAACTCTATGCTTCCTGTCTGCCAATCAATTCTCTATCCAAGTCAGTACCTTACCCCCAATCCCATGTGCTTTAACTTTGCACGCTAATCTCTTATGCGGGACCTTATCGAAAGTCTTCTGAAAGTCTAAATACACCACATCCACTGGTTCTCCCTTATCTATTCTACCAGTTACATCCTCAAAAAATTCCAGTGCGTTAGTCAAGCATGATTTACCTTTTGTAAAGCCATGTTGACTTTGTCCGATCCTGTCACTGTTTTCCAAGTGCTCTGCTATTACATCTTTTATAATGGACTCTAGCATTTTCCCCACTACCGATGTCAGGCTTACTGGTCTATAATTCCCCGTTTTCTCTCTCCCACCTTTTTTAAATAGTGGGGTTACATTAGCTACCCTCCAATCCATGGGAACTGTTCCAGAGTCCATAGAATTTTGGAAAATGACCAGCAATGCATCTACTATTTCTAGGGCCACATCCTTAAGTACCCTAGGATGTAGATTATCAGGCCCTGGGGATTTATTGGCCTTCAATCCCGTCAATTTCCCTAACACCATTTCCCTACAAATATTGATTTCATTCAGTTCTTCCCTCTCATTAGACCCTATGTTCCCCGACATCTCTGGGAGGTTATTTGTGTCCTCCTTTGTGAAGTCAGTCCAAAGTATGTATTTAATTGGTCTGCCATTTCTTTGTTCCCCATTATAAATTCCCCTGATTCTAACTGCAAGGGACCTACGCTTGACTTCACCAATCTTTTTCTCTTCACATATCTATAGAAGCTTTTACACTCAGTTTTTATGTTCCCTGCAAGCTTACTCTCATACTCTATTTTCCCCCTCTTAATTAATCCCTTTGTCCTCCTTTGCTGAATCCTAAACTGCTCCCAATCCTCAGGTTTGCTGCTTTTTCTGGCCAATTTATATGTCCTCTCCTTGGATCTTATGCTATCCCTAATTTCCCTTGTTAGCCACGGTTGAGTCACCTTTTTTGTTTTATTTTTATGCCAAACAGGGATGAACAAATTCTGTAGTTCATCCATGCGATCTTTAAATGTTTGCCATTGCCTATCCACCAGCAACCCTTTAAGTAACGTTCCCCAATCCATCCTAGCCAACTCACGCCTCATACCATCATAGTTTCCTTTTTTAAATTCAGGACCCTAGTCTCTGAGTCAACTACTTCACTCTCCATCTTAATGAAGAATTCTATTATATTATGATCGCTCCTCCCCAAGGGGCCTTGCACAACAAGATTTCCAATTAATCCTTTCTCATTACATAATACCCAGTCTAAGATGACAGTTCTGATGAAAGGTCATCGACCTGAAACGTTAACTCTCTTTCTCTCTCCACGGATGCTGCCTGGCCTGCTGAGTTTTTCCAGCGTTTTCTGTTGTTATTTCAGATTTCCAGCATCCGCAGTATTTTGCTATCGACCTGATCTCTAGTTGGTTCCTCGACATATTGGTCCAGGAAACCATCCCGTATACACTCTAGGAATTCCTCCTCCACAGTATTGTTACTAATTTGGTTAGCCCAATCTATATGTAGATTAAAGTCACCCATGATAACTGCTGTGCCCTTATTGCACGCGTCTCTAATTTCCCGTTTAATGCCATCCCCAACCTCAGCATTACTGTTTGGGGGTCTGTATACAACTCCCACTAACGTTTTCTGCCCCATGGTATTTCTCAGCTCTACCCATACAGATTCCACATCATCAGAGCTAATATCCTTCCTCACTATTGTGTTAATCTCCTCTTTAACCAGCAATGCTACCCCACCTCCTTTTCCTTTTTGCCTGTCTTTCCTGAATATTGAATACCCCTGGATGTTAAATTCCCAGCCTTGGTCACCTTGGAGCCATGTCTCCGTAATCCCAATTATATCATATCCATTTACATCTATTTGCGCAGCTAATTCATCCACCTTCTTATGAATGCTCCTCACATTAAGACACAAACACAGAGGGATATCCATATAAACAACCCAGTGTGAAATGTCAAAGGCAAATTAGCAGATCATAAAAAATGCATCCATTAAAGAAGCTGATTGCATACAGTTCCTTTGTCCCAAGTAGCTAAGTAGATTTATTGCATAATATCTTTTCATTTGGGTCATAAAATACAACAGGATCTGCCAGTAATTGTGACAACATGAGGCCCCTTTAAGGCACAACAACCATCATAAAAAAACAGGCCTCTCTTCTGGCCTCCAGGGCACATTGTCACTGTGAGTGGGGTTGTCATAGGAACATAGGAATAGGGAAGTGGAACTCTGGAACTCTCTCCACCCAAAAGCTGTTGAGGCTAGGTCAATTTAAAATTTCAAAACTGAGGTTGGTATGTTTTTGTTAGGCAAGGGAGCCAAGGTGGGTAGATGGAGTTCAGATTCAGAACAGCCATGATCTAATAGAATGGCAGAACAGGGTCGAGGGTTGTACGAGGCCCCTTGGGTCGGAGCGATCATAATATGATAGAATTCTTCATTAAGATGGAGAGTGAAGTAGTTGACTCAGAGACTAGGGTCCTGAATTTAAATAAAGGAAACTACGATGGTATGAGACGCGAGATGGGTAGGATTGATTGGGGAATGTTACTCAAAGGGCTGACGGTGGATAGGCAATGGCAAACATTCAAAGACTGCATGGATGAACTACAGAATTTGTTCATCCCAGTTTGGCATAAGAATAAAACAAAAAAGGTGACTCAACCGTGGCTAACAAGGGAAATTAGGGATAGCATAAGATCCAAGGAGAGGACATATAAATTGGCCAGAAAAAGCAGTAAACCTGAGGATTGGGAGCAGTTTAGGATTCAACAAAGGATAACAAAGGGATTAATTAAGAAGGGGAAGATAGAATATGAGAGGAAGCTTGCAGGGAACATAAAAACTGACTGTAAAAGCTTTTATAGATATGTGAAGAGAAAAAGATTGGTGAAGTCAAGTGTAGGTCCCTTGCAGTCAGAATCAGGGGAACTTATAATGGGGAACAAAGAAATGTCAGGCCAATTAAATACATATTTTGGTTCTGTCTTCACAAAGGAGGACACAAATAACCTCCCAGAGATGTCGGGGAACATAGGGTCTAATGAAAGGGAGGAACTGAAAGAAATCAGTATTTGTAGGGAAATGGTGTTAGGGAAATTGACGGGATTGAAGGCCGATAAATCCCCAGGGCCTGATAATCTACATCCTAGGGTACTTAAGGAAGTGGCCCTAGAAATAGTAGATGCATTGCTGATCATCTTCCAACATTCGATGGAATCTGGAACAATACCCATGGATTGGAGGGTAGCTAATGTTACCCCACTATTCAAAAAAGGTGGTAGAGAGAAAATGGGGAATTACAGACCGGTAAGCCTGACATCGGTAGTGGGGAAAATGCTAGAGTCCATTATAAAAGATGTAATAGCAGAGCACTTGGAAAACAGTGACACGATCGGACAAAGTCAACATAGATTTACAAAAGGTAAATCGTGCTTGACTAATCTACTGGAATTTTTTGAGGATGTAACTGGGAAAATAGATAAGGGAGAACCAGTGGATGTGGTGTATTTGGACTTTCAAAAGGCTTTCGATAAGGTCCCGCATAAGAGATTAGCGTGTAAAGTTAAGGCACATGGGATTGGGGGCAAGGTATTGACTTGGATAGAGAACTGGTTGGCAGACAGAAAGCAAAGAGTTGGAATAAACTGGTGTTTTTCCGAGTGGCAGGCAGTGACTAGTGGGGTACCGCAGGGATCGGTGCTCGGACCCCAGTTATTCACAATATATATTAATGATCTAGACGAGGGAACTAGATGTAATATCTCCAAGTTTGCAGACGACACAAAGCTGGATGGGCGTATGTGCTGTGAGGAGGATGCCGAGAAACTCCAGGATGATTTGGACAGGTTGGGTGATTGGGCAGAAGCATGGCAGATGCAATATAACGTGGATAAATGTGAGGTTATCCACTTTGGTGTCAAAAACAGGAAGGCAGATTATTATCTGAATGGCAATAGATTGGGAAAAGGGGAAGTGCAACGAGACCTGGGAGTCCTTGTGTACCAGTCGTTGAAGGTAAGCATGCAGGTGCAGCAGGCGGTTAAGAAGGCAAATGGTATGTTGGCCTTCGTAGCAAGAGGATTCGAGTACAGGAGCAAGGATGTCTTGCTGCAGTTGTACAGGGCCTTGGTGAGACCACACCTTGAGTATTGTGTGCAGTTTTGGTCGCCTTATCTGAGGAAGGATGTTCTTGCCATGGAAGGAGTTCAGCGAAGATTCACCAGACTGATACCTGGGATGGCAGGAATGACGTATGAGGAGAGATTGGGTCGATTGGGCTTATACTCGCTGGAGTTTAGAAGAATGAGAGGGGATCTCATTGAAACTTATAAAATTCTGACAGGACTGAACAGACGAGATGCAGGAAGACTGTTCCCGATGGTCGGGGAGTGCAGAACCAGGGGTCACAGTCTAAGGATAAGGGGTAAGCCATTTAGGACAGAAATGAGGAAGAATTTCTTCACCCAGAGGGTGGTGAACCTGTGAAATTCTCTACCACAGAAGGCAGTAGAGGCCAATTCATTAAATATATTCAAGAAGGAGTTGGATATATTTCTTAAGGCTAAAGGGATCAAGGGATATGGGGAGAAAGCAGGGACAGGGTTCTGAATTTGGATGATCAGCCATGATCGCATTGAATGGCGGAGCAGGCTTAAGGGGCCGAATGGCCTACTCCTGCTCCTATCTTCTATGTTTCTATGAGGGGCTGAATAGCCTACTCCTGTTCCTATGAATCGAGAAACTAATTTTAATTGTCGAAAGCACTCTATTTCAGACACTGCATCCGAAACCAACTCTACATTTTCCAGCTCTGTGAATGTAACTCCTTGAGAGCTACGATTCCAGTGAACATCCACACTTGTTGAGGTGCGAATGTTGCCATTCATGTAAGCCCAGCATGAAGAGTCTGCTGAGAATCTATCTTAGGGGAGGGAAAAGTTAGTATGATTGACAAGCCCATTGGCAAATCCCTGAATGGGGAAGGAGTCCAAAGCCTTGCCCTTCCACTTCCTGTGAATACTTGGAGGGGAAAGGCGGAAAGTTACAATTGAGCAGTCAGTGAGGGTTTAAAGATGAGACTGCGAGCTCTGGACCTTGGCCCAGTTCTGGAAGCTAATATGCAGGGGGTTAGTTATTGCAGTCAGAAGTTACCTGGAAATAAGGATAATGCCAGAAACATCAGCCCAAAAAAGGAACAGGTTATACAGTTTATTATTTTTTTCAAGGAGAGAAATTACATTGACTAAAGGAAGTGGGATTTGCTTAGACTGCTACTCTGTATGTTTACTTGCTATCTGTATAATAAAGCAGCTTAACGATTACCATCAGGTCTCGTCTCTCTAATCTGTTTTTCTGTCCACCTACTGAAAGATTGGAGAACTGCATGTGAGGGCCTGTGTGAAAGCCATAAGATACAGTTCTGAGTACAGGGAGGTCCGATTGTTACATTCCTGGGTTATGTGTAATTAGATATTGGGCAGGATGGGCACATTCAACAACAATAACGTGCAGTTATATAGCACCTTTAACGTAGTAAGACGTCCCAAGGTGCTTCACAGGACTGTAATCAAACAAAATTTGCCACTGAGCCACATAAGGAGATGACCAAAAACTTGGTCAGAGGTAGGTTTTAAGGAGCATCTTAAAGAAGGAGAGAGAGGTGGAGAGGTTTAGGAAGGGAACTCCAGAGCTTAGGACCTAGGCAGCTGAAGGCATGGCTGCCAATGGTGGAGCGATTAAAATCAGGGATGCCGAAGAAGCCAGAATTGGAGCAGTGCAGAGTTCTCGGAGGTTTGGAGGAGGTTACAGAGAATTGAGGTGTTGCTTGAACGGGAGCCAATGTAGGTCAGGGAGCACAGGGGTGATGGTTGAACGGGATTTGGTGCGAGTTAGGATACGGGCAGCAACGTTTTGTATGAGTTCAAGTTTATGGAGGGTGGAAGATGAGAGGCCGGCCAGGAAAGCATTGGAATAGTCAAGTCTAGAGGTAACAAAGGCATGGATGATGGTTTCAGCAGCAGATGAGCGGAGGCAGGGGCGGAGTCGGGCAATGTTACAGAGGTGGAAGTATGCAGTTTTGGTGATGGAGCGGGTATGTGGTCGGAAGCTCATCTCGGGGTCAAATACCACACCGAGGTTGCAAACAGTTTGGTTCAGCCTCAGACAGCTGCCAGGGAGAGGGGATGAAGTCGGTGGGTAGGGTATGTAGTTTGTGGCGGGGACCGAAGACAATGGCTTCGGTCTTCTCAATATTTAGTTGGAGGAAATTTCTGCTCATCCAGGACTGGATGTTGGGCAAGCATTCTGACAAATCAAAGATAGTGGAGAAGTGGTTGAGAGAGATATTGGTGAGGCAGAATTGGGTGTCGTCAGTGTACATGTGGAACATGATGTTGTGTTTTCGGATGATGAAGCTGAGGGGCAGCATGTAGATAAGAAGTAAGAGGAGACCAAGTATAGATCCTTGGGGAACTCCAGAAGTAACGGTATGGGAGTGGGGAGAAGCCACTGTAGGTGATTCTCTGGCTACGACTGGACAGATAAGAACAGAAAAAGGTGAGTGCAGTCCCACCCTGCTGGGCAACGGTGGAGAGGCATTGGAGGAGGGTGATGTGGTCAACTGTGTCACAGGCTGCGGACAGGTTGAGGGATAGTTTACCATAGTCACGGTCACATAAGATGTTATTTGTGACTTTGATAAGGGCCGTTTCAGTGCTGTGGCAGGGGTGGATACCTGATTGGAGTGATTCAAACATGGAGTTTTGGGAAAGATGGGTATGGATTTGGGAGGCGACAGCACGTTCTAGGACTCTGGAGAGGAAAGGGAGGTTGGAGATGGGGCGGTAGTTTACAAGTACAGAGGCGTCAAGGGTGGGTTTTTTGAAGAGGGGATGATGACAAAAGATTTGAAGGGGAGAGGGACAATACCTTAGGAGAGGCAACCATTAACAATATCAGCTAACATGGGGATTAGGAAGGGAAGCTGAGTAGTCAGCAATTTGGTCGGAATAGAGTCGAGGGGGCAGGACATGAGTCTCATGGACAAGATGAGCTCAGAGAGGGTATGAGGGGAGATTGGAGAGAAACTAGTGTAAGATGCGAGTTCAGGGCTAGGGCAGGGGGGAACCTTAGGGGAAGTTTGGCCCGGTGGGCTAGGGGAAGGGAGGGAAGCAGCAGAGGCAGTTGAACAGATGGTCTCAATCTTAGTGCCATGAGCTACTCGAACTTGTTGTTGGAGGTGAGGGTAGAAGAGGCAGGGGAGAGAGGTTTAAGAAGACAGTTTCTGGTGGAGGAGAAGCCGGGGGTTATCTTTGCATTCCAGGATGATTCTGGAATAGTGAACAGTTTTGGCCGAGGAGAGCAGGACCCGATAGTGCTCCCCTCTCCCCTCCCACTCCGCCTCCCCGCTCCCACTTTCCTCCCCCCGCCACCTCCCCTCTCCCACAGGTCGCAGAGTCCAATACACTGATCAATACACTTAAAACCATCTCACTCAAACAGTGAGTTTCAAGGCAGCAGATCTGAATCGTTCTAGGATCAGAGCGGCATGGGCTTCAGTGGGGGAGTTAGTGTACTGGAGCAATGGTCTTCAATAGGGGAGTTAGTGTACAGGAGCAATGGCCTTCAATGGGGGAGTTAGTGTACTGGAGCAATGGTCTTCAATGGGGGAGTTAGTGTACTGGAGCAATGGTCTTCAATGGGGGAGTTAGTGTACTGGAGCAATGGTCTTCAATAGGGGAGTTAGTGTACTGGAGCAATGGTCTTCAATAGGTGAGTTAGTGTACTGGAGCAATGGTCTTCAATAGGGGAGTTAGTGTACTGGAGCAATGGTCTTCAATGGGAGAGTTAGTGTACTGGGGCAATGGAATTCAATATGAGAGTTAGTGTACTGGAGCAATGGTCTTCAATGGGTGAGTTAGTGTACTGGAGCAATGGTCTTCAATAGGGGAGTTAGTGTACTGGAGCAATGGACTTCAATAGGGGAGTTAGTGTACTGGAGCAATGGTCTTCAATGGGAGAGTTAGTGTACTGGAGCAATGGTCTTCAATGGGGGAGTTAGTGTACTGGAGCAGTGGTCTTCAATAGGGGAGTTAGTGTACTGGAGCAATGGTCTTCAATAGGGGAGTTAGTGCAAAAGAGCAATGGTCTTCAATAGGGGAGTTAGTGTACTGGAGCAATGGTCTTCAGTAGGAGAGTTAGTGTACTGGAGCAATGGTCTTCAATGGGGGAGTTAGTGTACTGGAGCAATGGTCTTCAATGAGGGAGTTAGTGTACTGGAGCAATGGTCTTCAATAGGGGAGTTAGTGTACTGGAGCAATGGTCTTCAATAGGGGAGTTAGTGTACTGGAGCAATGGTCTTCAATAGGGGAGTTAGTGTTCTGGAGCAATGGTCTTCAATGGGGGAGTTAGTGTACTGGAGCAATGGTCTTCAATATGGGAGTTAGTGTACTGGAGCAATGGTCTTCAATGGGTGAGTTAGTGTACTGGAGCAATGGTCTTCAATAGGGGAGTTAGTGTACTGGAGCAATGGCCTTCAATGGGGGAGTTAGTGTACTGGAGCAATGGTCTTCAATGGGGAGTTAGTGTACTGGAGCAATGGTCTTCAATAGGGGAGTTAGTGTACTGGAGCAATGGTCTTCAATAGGAGAGTTAGTGTACTGGAGCAATGGTCTTCAATAGGGGAGTTAGTGTACTGGAGCAATGGTCTTCAATGGGGGAGTTAGTGTACTGGAGCAATGGTCTTCAATGGGGGAGTTAGTGTACTGGAGCAATGGTCTTCAATGAGGGAGTTAGTGTACTGGAGCAATGGTCTTCAATGGTGGAGTTAGTGTACTGGAGCAATGGTCTTCAATAGGGGAGTTAGTGTACTGGAGCAATGGTCTTCAATGGGGGAGTTAGTGTACTGGAGCAATGGTCTTCAATGGGGGAGTTAGTGTACTGGAGCAATGGTCTTCAATAGGGGAGTTAGTGTACTGGAGCAATGGTCTTCAATAGGGGAGTTAGTGAACTGGAGCAATGGTCTTCAATGGGAGAGTTAGTGTACTTGAGCAATGGTCTTCAATGGGGGAGTTAGTGTACTGGAGCAATGGTCTTCAATGGGGGAGTTAGTGTACTGGAGCAATGGAATTCAATGGGAGAGTTAGTGTAATGGAGCAATGGTCTTCAATGGGGGAGTTAGTGTACTGGAGCAATGGTCTTCAATGGGGAGTTAGTGTACTGGAGCAATGGTCTTCAATAGGGGAGTTAGTGTACTGGAGCAATGGTCTTCAATGGGAGAGTTAGTGTACTGGAGCAATGGTCTTCAATAGGGGAGTTAGTGTACTGAAGCAATGGTCTTCAATGGGGGAGTTAGTGTACTGGAGCAATGGTCTTCAATAGGGGAGTTAGTGTACTGGAGCAATGGTCTTCAATGGGGGAGTTAGTGTACTGGAGCAATGGTCTTCAATGGGGGAGTTAGTGTACTGGAGCAATGGTCTTCAATGGGGGAGTTAGTGTACTGGAGCAATGGTCTTCAATAGGGGATTTAGTGTACTGGAGCAATGGTCTTCGATGGGGAGTTAGTGTACTGGAGCAATGGTCTTCAATGGGGGAGCTGGTGTACTGGAGCAATGGTCTTCAATAGGGGAGTTAGTGTACTGCAGCAATGGTCTTCAATAGGGAGTTAGTGCACTGGTGCAATGGTCTTCAATAGGGGAGTTAGTGTACTGGAGCAATGGTCTTCAATAGGAGAGTTAGTGTACTGGAGCAATGGTCTTCAATAGGGGAGTTAGTGCACTGGAGCAATGGTCTTCAATAGGGGAGTTAGTGTACTGGAGCAATGGTCTTCAATAGGAGAGTTAGTGTACTGGAGCAATGGTCTTCAATAGGGGAGTTAGTGTACTGGAGCAATGGTCTTCAATGGGGAGTTAGTGTACTGGAGCAATGGTCTTCAATGGGGGAGTTAGTGTACTGGAGCAATGGTCTTCAATGAGGGAGTTAGTGTACTGGAGCAATGGTCTTCAATGGTGGAGTTAGTGTACTGGAGCAATGGTCTTCAATAGGGGAGTTAGTGTACTGGAGCAATGGTCTTCAATAGGGGAGTTAGTGTACTGGAGCAATGGTCTTCAATGGGGGAGTTAGTGTACTGGAGCAATGGTCTTCAATAGGGGAGTTAGTGCACTGGAGCAATGGTCTTCAATAGGGGAGTTAGTGTACTGGAGCAATGGTCTTCAATAGGAGAGTTAGTGTACTGGAGCAATGGTCTTCAATAGGGGAGTTAGTGTACTGGAGCAATGGTCTTCAATGGGGGAGTTAGTGTACTGGAGCAATGGTCTTCAATGGGGGAGTTAGTGTACTGGAGCAATGGTCTTCAATGAGGGAGTTAGTGTACTGGAGCAATGGTCTTCAATGGTGGAGTTAGTGTACTGGAGCAATGGTCTTCAATAGGGGAGTTAGTGTACTGGAGCAATGGTCTTCAATGGGGGAGTTAGTGTACTGGAGCAATGGTCTTCAATGGGGGAGTTAGTGTACTGGAGCAATGGTCTTCAATAGGGGAGTTAGTGTACTGGAGCAATGGTCTTCAATTGGGGAGTTAGTGTACTGGAGCAATGGTCTTCAATAGGGGAGTTAGTGTACTGGAGCAATGGTCTTCAATGGGGGAGTTAGTGTACTGGAGCAATGGTCTTCAATAGGGGAGTTAGTGTACTGGAGTAATGGTCTTCAATAGGGGAAGTAGTGTTCTGGAGCAATGGTCTTCAATGGGGGAGTTAGTGTACTGGAGCAATGGTCTTCAATAGGTGAGTTAGTGTACTGGAGCAATGGTCTTCAATAGGGGAGTTAGTGAACTGGAGCAATGGTCTTCAATGGGAGAGATAGTGTACTTGAGCAATGGTCTTCAATGGGGGAGTTAGTGTACTGGAGCAATGGAATTCAATGTGAGAGTTAGTGTACTGGAGCAATGGTCTTCAATGGGGGAGTTAGTGTACTGGAGCAATGGTCTTCAATGGGGGAGTTAGTGTACTGGAGCAATGGTCTTCAATGGGAGAGTTAGTGTACTGGAGCAATGGTCTTCAATAGGGGAGTTAGTGTACTGGAGCAATGGTCTTCAATGGGAGAGTTAGTGTACTGGAGCAATGGTCTTCAATAGGGGAGTTAGTGTACTGGAGCAATGGTCTTCAATGGGGGAGTTAGTGTACTGGAGCAATGGTCTTCAATAGGGGAGTTAGTGTACTGGAGCAATGGTCTTCAATGGGGGAGTTAATGTTCTGGAGCAATGGTCTTCAATGGGGGAGTTAGTGTACTGGAGCAATGGTCTTCAATGGGGGAGTTAGTGTACTGGAGCAATGGTCTTCAATAGGGGATTTAGTGTACTGGAGCAATGGTCTTCGATGGGGAGTTAGTGTACTGGAGCAATGGTCTTCAATGGGGGAGCTGGTGTACTGGAGCAAAGGTCTTCAATAGGGGAGTTAGTGCACTGCAGCAATGGTCTTCAATAGGGAAGTTAGTGCACTCGTGCAATGGTCTTCAATAGGGCAGTTAGTGTACTGGAGCAATGGTCTTCAATAGGAGAGTTAGTGTACTGGAGCAATGGTCTTCAATAGGGGAGTTTGTGCACTGGAGCAATGGTCTTCAATAGGGGAGTTAGTGTACTGGAGCAATGGTCTTCAATAGGAGAGTTAGTGTACTGGAGCAATGGTCTTCAATAGGGGAGTTAGTGTACTGGAGCAATGGTCTTCAATGGGGGAGTTAGTGTACTGGAGCAATGGTCTTCAATGGGGGAGTTAGTGTACTGGAGCAATGGTCTTCAATGAGGGAGTTAGTGTACTGGAGCAATGGTCTTCAATGGGGGAGTTAGTGTACTGGAGCAATGGTCTTCAATGGGGGAGTTAGTGTACTGGAGCAATGGTCTTCAATAGGGGAGTTAGTGTACTGGAGCAATGGTCTTCAATGGGGGAGTTAGTGTACTGTAGCAATGGTCTTCAATAGGGGAGTTAGTGTACTGGAGCAATGGTCTTCAATGGGGGAGTTAGTGTACTGGAGCAATGGTCTTCAATGGGGGAGTTAGTGTACTGGAGCAATGGTCTTCAATGGGGGAGTTAGTGTACTGGAGCAATGGTCTTCAATAGGGGAGTTAGTGTACTGGAGCAATGGTCTTCAATAGGGGAGTTAGTGTACTGGAGCAATGGTCTTCAATGGGAGAGTTAGTGTACTGGAGCAATGGTCTTCAATGGGTGAGTTAGTGTACTGGAGCAATGGTCTTCAATGGGGGAGTTAGTGTACTGGAGCAATGGTCTTCAATAGGGGAGTTAGTGTACTGGAGCAATGGTCTTCAATAGGGGAGTTAGTGTACTGGAGCAATGGTCTTCAATGGGAGAGTTAGTGTACTGGAGCAATGGTCTTCAATGGGGGAGTTAGTGTACTGGAGCAATGGTCTTCAATGGGAGAGTTAGTGTACTGGAGCAATGGTCTTCAATGGGGGAGTTAGTGTACTGGAGCAATGGTCTTCAATAGGGGAGTTAGTGTACTGGAGCAATGGTCTTCAATGGGGGAGTTAGTGTACTGGAGCAATGGTCTTCAATAGGGGAGTTAGTGTACTGGAGCAATGGTCTTCAATAGGGGAGTTAGTGTACTGGAGCAATGGTCTTCAATGGGGGAGTTAGTGTTCTGGAGCAATGGTCTTCAATGGGGGAGTTAGTGTACTGGAGCAATGGTCTTCAATGGGGGAGTTAGTGTACTGGAGCAATGGTCTTCAATAGGGGAGTTAGTGTACTGGAGCAATGGTCTTCAATAGGGGAGTTAGTGTACTGGAGCAATGGTCTTCAATGGGGGAGTTAGTGTACTGGAGCAATGGTCTTCAATAGGAGAGTTAGTGTACTGGAGCAATGGTCTTCAATGGGGGAGTTAGTGTACTGGAGCAATGGTCTTCAATAGGGGAGTTAGTGTACTGGAGCAATGGTCTTCAATAGGGGAGTTAGTGTACTGGAGCAATGGTCTTCAATGGGAGAGTTAGTGTACTGGAGCAATGGTCTTCAATATGAGAGTTAGTGTACTGGAGCAATGGTCTTCAATGGGTGAGTTAGTGTACTGGAGCAATGGTCTTCAATAGGGGAGTTAGTGTACTGGAGCAATGGTCTTCAATAGGGGAGTTAGTGTACTGGAGCAATGGTCTTCAATGGGAGAGTTAGTGTACTGGAGCAATGGTCTTCAATAGGAGAGTTAGTGAACTGGAGCAATGGTCTTCAATGGGGAGTTAGTGTACTGGAGCAATGGTCTTCAATGGGGGAGTTAGTGTACTGGAGCAATGGTCTTCAATAGGGGAGTTAGTGTACTGGAGCAATGGTCTTCAATAGGGGAGTTAGTGTACTGGAGCAATGGTCTTCAATGGGGAGTTAGTGTACTGGAGCAATGGTCTTCAATGGGGAGTTAGTGTACTGGAGCAATGGTCTTCAATAGGGGAGTTAGTGTACTGGAGCAATGGTCTTCAATGGGAGAGTTAGTGTACTGGAGCAATGGTCTTCAATATGAGAGTTAGTGAACTGGAGCAATGGTCTTCAATGGGTGAGTTAGTGTACTGGAGCAATGGTCTTCAATGGGGGAGTTAGTGTACTGGAGCAATGGTCTTCAATAGGGGAGTTAGTGTACTGGAGCAATGGTCTTCAATAGGGGAGTTAGTGTACTGGAGCAATGGTCTTCAATGGAGAGTTAGTGTACTGGAGCAATGGTCTTCAATGGGGAGTTAGTGTACTGGAGCAATGGTCTTCAATAGGGGAGTTAGTGTACTGGAGCAATGGTCTTCAATAGGGGAGTTAGTGTACTGGAGCAATGGTCTTCAATGGGGGAGTTAGTGTACTGGAGCAATGGTCTTCAATGGGGGAGTTAGTGTACTGGAGCAATGGTCTTCAATAGGGGAGTTAGTGTACTGGAGCAATGGTCTTCAATAGGGGAGTTAGTGTACTGGAGCAATGGTCTTCAATGGGGAGTTAGTGTACTGGAGCAATGGTCTTCAATGGGGGAGTTAGTGTACTGGAGCAATGGTCTTCAATGGGGAGTTAGTGTACTGGAGCAATGGTCTTCAATAGGGGAGTTAGTGTACTGGAGCAATGGTCTTCAATAGGGGAGTTAGTGTACTGGAGCAATGGTCTTCAATGGGAGAGTTAGTGTACTGGAGCAATGGTCTTCAATGGGGAGTTAGTGTACTGGAGCAATGGTCTTCAATAGGGGAGTTAGTGTACTGGAGCAATGGTCTTCAATGGGAGAGTTAGTGTACTGGAGCAATGGTCTTCAATGGGGGAGTTAGTGTACTGGAGCAATGGTCTTCAATGGGGAGTTAGTGTACTGGAGCAATGGTCTTCAATGGGAGAGTTAGTGTACTGGAGCAATGGTCTTCAATAGGGGAGTTAGTGTACTGGAGCAATGGTCTTCAATGGGGGAGTTAGTGTACTGGAGCAATGGTCTTCAATGGGGAGTTAGTGTACTGGAGCAATGGTCTTCAATGGGGGAGTTAGTGTACTGGAGCAATGGTCTTCAATGGGGAGTTAGTGTACTGGAGCAATGGTCTTCAATAGGGGAGTTAGTGTACTGGAGCAATGGTCTTCAATAGGGGAGTTAGTGTACTGGAGCAATGGTCTTCAATGGGGAGTTAGTGTACTGGAGCAATGGTCTTCAATGGGGAGTTAGTGTACTGGAGCAATGGTCTTCAATGGGGAGTTAGTGTACTGGAGCAATGGTCTTCAATAGGGGAGTTAGTGTACTGGAGCAATGGTCTTCAATAGGGGAGTTAGTGTACTGGAGCAATGGTCTTCAATGGGGAGTTAGTGTACTGGAGCAATGGTCTTCAATAGGGGAGTTAGTGTACTGGAGCAATGGTCTTCAATGGGGAGTTAGTGTACTGGAGCAATGGTCTTCAATGGGGAGTTAGTGTACTGGAGCAATGGTCTTCAATGGGGAGTTAGTGTACTGGAGCAATGGTCTTCAATAGGGGAGTTAGTGTACTGGAGCAATGGTCTTCAATGGGAGAGTTAGTGTACTGGAGCAATGGTCTTCAATGGGGAGTTAGTGTACTGGAGCAATGGTCTTCAATGGGGAGTTAGTGTACTGGAGCAATGGTCTTCAATGGGGAGTTAGTGTACTGGAGCAATGGTCTTCAATAGGGGAGTTAGTGTACTGGAGCAATGGTCTTCAATGGGGAGTTAGTGTACTGGAGCAATGGTCTTCAATAGGGGAGTTAGTGTACTGGAGCAATGGTCTTCAATGGGGAGTTAGTGTACTGGAGCAATGGTCTTCAATGGGGGAGTTAGTGTACTGGAGCAATGGTCTTCAATGGGGGAGTTAGTGTACTGGAGCAATGGTCTTCAAAGGGGGAGTTAGTGTACTGGAGCAATGGTCTTCAATGGGGGAGTTAGTGTACTGGAGCAATGGTCTTCAATAGGGGAGTTAGTGTACTGGAGCAATGGTCTTCAATAGGGGAGTTAGTGTACTGGAGCAATGGTCTTCAATGGGAGAGTTAGTGTACTGGAGCAATGGTCTTCAATAGGGGAGTTAGTGTACTGGAGCAATGGTCTTCAATGGGGAGTTAGTGTACTGGAGCAATGGTCTTCAATGGGGGAGTTAGTGTACTGGAGCAATGGTCTTCAATGGGGAGTTAGTGTACTGGAGCAATGGTCTTCAATAGGGGAGTTAGTGTACTGGAGCAATGGTCTTCAATGGGGAGTTAGTGTACTGGAGCAATGGTCTTCAATAGGGGAGTTAGTGTACTGGAGCAATGGTCTTCAATGGGGAGTTAGTGTACTGGAGCAATGGTCTTCAATGGGGAGTTAGTGTACTGGAGCAATGGTCTTCAATAGGGGAGTTAGTGTACTGGAGCAATGGTCTTCAATAGGGGAGTTAGTGTACTGGAGCAATGGTCTTCAATGGGAGAGTTAGTGTACTGGAGCAATGGTCTTCAATGGGGGAGTTAGTGTACTGGAGCAATGGTCTTCAATAGGGGAGTTAGTGTACTGGAGCAATGGTCTTCAATAGGGGAGTTAGTGTACTGGAGCAATGGTCTTCAATGGGGGAGTTAGTGTACTGGAGCAATGGTCTTCAATGGGGGAGTTAGTGTACTGGAGCAATGGTCTTCAATAGGGGAGTTAGTGTACTGGAGCAATGGTCTTCAATAGGGGAGTTAGTGTACTGGAGCAATGGTCTTCAATGGGGAGTTAGTGTACTGGAGCAATGGTCTTCAATGGGGGAGTTAGTGTACTGGAGCAATGGTCTTCAATGGGGAGTTAGTGTACTGGAGCAATGGTCTTCAATAGGGGAGTTAGTGTACTGGAGCAATGGTCTTCAATAGGGGAGTTAGTGTACTGGAGCAATGGTCTTCAATGGGGAGTTAGTGTACTGGAGCAATGGTCTTCAATGGGGGAGTTAGTGTACTGGAGCAATGGTCTTCAATAGGGGAGTTAGTGTACTGGAGCAATGGTCTTCAATGGGAGAGTTAGTGTACTGGAGCAATGGTCTTCAATGGGGAGTTAGTGTACTGGAGCAATGGTCTTCAATGGGGAGTTAGTGTACTGGAGCAATGGTCTTCAATGGGGAGTTAGTGTACTGGAGCAATGGTCTTCAATAGGGGAGTTAGTGTACTGGAGCAATGGTCTTCAATGGGGAGTTAGTGTACTGGAGCAATGGTCTTCAATAGGGGAGTTAGTGTACTGGAGCAATGGTCTTCAATGGGGAGTTAGTGTACTGGAGCAATGGTCTTCAATAGGGGAGTTAGTGTACTGGAGCAATGGTCTTCAATAGGGGAGTTAGTGTACTGGAGCAATGGTCTTCAATGGGAGAGTTAGTGTACTGGAGCAATGGTCTTCAATAGGGGAGTTAGTGTACTGGAGCAATGGTCTTCAATGGGGAGTTAGTGTACTGGAGCAATGGTCTTCAATGGGGGAGTTAGTGTACTGGAGCAATGGTCTTCAATAGGGGAGTTAGTGTACTGGAGCAATGGTCTTCAATAGGGGAGTTAGTGTACTGGAGCAATGGTCTTCAATAGGGGAGTTAGTGTACTGGAGCAATGGTCTTCAATGGGGAGTTAGTGTACTGGAGCAATGGTCTTCAATAGGGGAGTTAGTGTACTGGAGCAATGGTCTTCAATAGGGGAGTTAGTGTACTGGAGCAATGGTCTTCAATGGGGAGTTAGTGTACTGGAGCAATGGTCTTCAATAGGGGAGTTAGTGTACTGGAGCAATGGTCTTCAATAGGGGAGTTAGTGTACTGGAGCAATGGTCTTCAATAGGGGAGTTAGTGTACTGGAGCAATGGTCTTCAATGGGGAGTTAGTGTACTGGAGCAATGGTCTTCAATAGGGGAGTTAGTGTACTGGAGCAATGGTCTTCAATGGGGAGTTAGTGTACTGGAGCAATGGTCTTCAATAGGGGAGTTAGTGTACTGGAGCAATGGTCTTCAATGGGGGAGTTAGTGTACTGGAGCAATGGTCTTCAATGGGGGAGTTAGTGTACTGGAGCAATGGTCTTCAATAGGGGAGTTAGTGTACTGGAGCAATGGTCTTCAATAGGGGAGTTAGTGTACTGGAGCAATGGTCTTCAATGGGGAGTTAGTGTACTGGAGCAATGGTCTTCAATGGGGGAGTTAGTGTACTGGAGCAATGGTCTTCAATAGGGGAGTTAGTGTACTGGAGCAATGGTCTTCAATAGGGGAGTTAGTGTACTGGAGCAATGGTCTTCAATAGGGGAGTTAGTGTACTGGAGCAATGGTCTTCAATAGGGGAGTTAGTGTACTGGAGCAATGGTCTTCAATAGGGGAGTTAGTGTACTGGAGCAATGGTCTTCAATAGGGGAGTTAGTGTACTGGAGCAATGGTCTTCAATGGGGAGTTAGTGTACTGGAGCAATGGTCTTCAATGGGGAGTTAGTGTACTGGAGCAATGGTCTTCAATGGGGAGTTAGTGTACTGGAGCAATGGTCTTCAATAGGGGAGTTAGTGTACTGGAGCAATGGTCTTCAATGGGGAGTTAGTGTACTGGAGCAATGGTCTTCAATGGGGGAGTTAGTGTACTGGAGCAATGGTCTTCAATAGGGGAGTTAGTGTACTGGAGCAATGGTCTTCAATGGGGAGTTAGTGTACTGGAGCAATGGTCTTCAATGGGGAGTTAGTGTACTGGAGCAATGGTCTTCAATGGGGGAGTTAGTGTACTGGAGCAATGGTCTTCAATGGGGGAGTTAGTGTACTGGAGCAATGGTCTTCAATAGGGGAGTTAGTGTACTGGAGCAATGGTCTTCAATAGGGGAGTTAGTGTACTGGAGCAATGGTCTTCAATGGGGAGTTAGTGTACTGGAGCAATGGTCTTCAATGGGGGAGTTAGTGTACTGGAGCAATGGTCTTCAATAGGGGAGTTAGTGTACTGGAGCAATGGTCTTCAATAGGGGAGTTAGTGTACTGGAGCAATGGTCTTCAATGGGGAGTTAGTGTACTGGAGCAATGGTCTTCAATAGGGGAGTTAGTGTACTGGAGCAATGGTCTTCAATAGGGGAGTTAGTGTACTGGAGCAATGGTCTTCAATGGGGGAGTTAGTGTACTGGAGCAATGGTCTTCAATAGGGGAGTTAGTGTACTGGAGCAATGGTCTTCAATAGGGGAGTTAGTGTACTGGAGCAATGGTCTTCAATAGGGGAGTTAGTGTACTGGAGCAATGGTCTTCAATGGGGAGTTAGTGTACTGGAGCAATGGTCTTCAATAGGGGAGTTAGTGTACTGGAGCAATGGTCTTCAATGGGGAGTTAGTGTACTGGAGCAATGGTCTTCAATAGGGGAGTTAGTGTACTGGAGCAATGGTCTTCAATGGGGAGTTAGTGTACTGGAGCAATGGTCTTCAATGGGGGAGTTAGTGTACTGGAGCAATGGTCTTCAATAGGGGAGTTAGTGTACTGGAGCAATGGTCTTCAATGGGGAGTTAGTGTACTGGAGCAATGGTCTTCAATGGGGGAGTTAGTGTACTGGAGCAATGGTCTTCAATAGGGGAGTTAGTGTACTGGAGCAATGGTCTTCAATAGGGGAGTTAGTGTACTGGAGCAATGGTCTTCAATAGGGAGTTAGTGTACTGGAGCAATGGTCTTCAATAGGGGAGTTAGTGTACTGGAGCAATGGTCTTCAATAGGGGAGTTAGTGTACTGGAGCAATGGTCTTCAATAGGGGAGTTAGTGTACTGGAGCAATGGTCTTCAATGGGGGAGTTAGTGTACTGGAGCAATGGTCTTCAATGAGGGAGTTAGTGTACTGGAGCAATGGTCTTCAATGGGGAGTTAGTGTACTGGAGCAATGGTCTTCAATAGGGAGTTAGTGTACTGGAGCAATGGTCTTCAATGGGGGAGTTAGTGTACTGGAGCAATGGTCTTCAATGGGGGAGTTAGTGTACTGGAGCAATGGTCTTCAATAGGGGAGTTAGTGTACTGGAGCAATGGTCTTCAATGGGGAGTTAGTGTACTGGAGCAATGGTCTTCAATGGGGGAGTTAGTGTACTGGAGCAATGGTCTTCAATGGGGAGTTAGTGTACTGGAGCAATGGTCTTCAATGGGGAGTTAGTGTACTGGAGCAATGGTCTTCAATAGGGGAGTTAGTGTACTGGAGCAATGGTCTTCAATAGGGAGAGTTAGTGTACTGGAGCAATGGTCTTCAATGGGGGAGTTAGTGTACTGGAGCAATGGTCTTCAATGGGGAGTTAGTGTACTGGAGCAATGGTCTTCAATAGGGGAGTTAGTGTACTGGAGCAATGGTCTTCAATAGGGGAGTTAGTGTACTGGAGCAATGGTCTTCAATGGGGAGTTAGTGTACTGGAGCAATGGTCTTCAATGGGGGAGTTAGTGTACTGGAGCAATGGTCTTCAATGGGGAGTTAGTGTACTGGAGCAATGGTCTTCAATAGGGGAGTTAGTGTACTGGAGCAATGGTCTTCAATGGGGAGTTAGTGTACTGGAGCAATGGTCTTCAATGGGGAGTTAGTGTACTGGAGCAATGGTCTTCAATGGGGAGTTAGTGTACTGGAGCAATGGTCTTCAATAGGGGAGTTAGTGTACTGGAGCAATGGTCTTCAATGGGGGAGTTAGTGTACTGGAGCAATGGTCTTCAATAGGGGAGTTAGTGTACTGGAGCAATGGTCTTCAATAGGGGAGTTAGTGTACTGGAGCAATGGTCTTCAATGGGGGAGTTAGTGTACTGGAGCAATGGTCTTCAATGGGGGAGTTAGTGTACTGGAGCAATGGTCTTCAATGGGGAGTTAGTGTACTGGAGCAATGGTCTTCAATAGGGGAGTTAGTGTACTGGAGCAATGGTCTTCAATAGGGGAGTTAGTGTTCTGGAGCAATGGTCTTCAATGGGGGAGTTAGTGTACTGGAGCAATGGTCTTCAATGGGGGAGTTAGTGTACTGGAGCAATGGTCTTCAATAGGTGAGTTAGTGTACTGGAGCAATGGTCTTCAATAGGGGAGTTAGTGTACTGGAGCAATGGTCTTCAATGGGAGAGTTAGTGTACTGGGGCAATGGTCTTCAATATGAGAGTTAGTGTACTGGAGCAATGGTCTTCAATGGGTGAGTTAGTGTACTGGAGCAATGGTCTTCAATGGGGGAGTTAGTGTACTGGAGCAATGGTCTTCAATAGGGGAGTTAGTGTACTGGAGCAATGGTCTTCAATGGGGAGTTAGTGTACTGGAGCAATGGTCTTCAATGGGGAGTTAGTGTACTGGAGCAATGGTCTTCAATAGGGGAGTTAGTGTACTGGAGCAATGGTCTTCAATAGGGGAGTTAGTGTACTGGAGCAATGGTCTTCAATAGGGGAGTTAGTGTACTGGAGCAATGGTCTTCAATAGGGGAGTTAGTGTACTGGAGCAATGGTCTTCAATGGGGAGTTAGTGTACTGGAGCAATGGTCTTCAATGAGGGAGTTAGTGTACTGGAGCAATGGTCTTCAATAGGGGAGTTAGTGTACTGGAGCAATGGTCTTCAATGGGGAGTTAGTGTACTGGAGCAATGGTCTTCAATGGGGGAGTTAGTGTACTGGAGCAATGGTCTTCAATAGGGGAGTTAGTGTACTGGAGCAATGGTCTTCAATGGGGGAGTTAGTGTACTGGAGCAATGGTCTTCAATAGGGGAGTTAGTGTACTGGAGCAATGGTCTTCAATAGGGGAGTTAGTGTACTGGAGCAATGGTCTTCAATAGGGGAGTTAGTGTACTGGAGCAATGGTCTTCAATGGGGGAGTTAGTGTACTGGAGCAATGGTCTTCAATGGGGGAGTTAGTGTACTGGAGCAATGGTCTTCAATAGGGGAGTTAGTGTACTGGAGCAATGGTCTTCAATGGGGAGTTAGTGTACTGGAGCAATGGTCTTCAATGGGGAGTTAGTGTACTGGAGCAATGGTCTTCAATAGGGGAGTTAGTGTACTGGAGCAATGGTCTTCAATAGGGGAGTTAGTGTACTGGAGCAATGGTCTTCAATAGGGGAGTTAGTGTACTGGAGCAATGGTCTTCAATAGGGGAGTTAGTGTACTGGAGCAATGGTCTTCAATGGGGAGTTAGTGTACTGGAGCAATGGTCTTCAATAGGGGAGTTAGTGTACTGGAGCAATGGTCTTCAATAGGGGAGTTAGTGTACTGGAGCAATGGTCTTCAATGGGGAGTTAGTGTACTGGAGCAATGGTCTTCAATAGGGGAGTTAGTGTACTGGAGCAATGGTCTTCAATGGGGAGTTAGTGTACTGGAGCAATGGTCTTCAATGGGGGAGTTAGTGTACTGGAGCAATGGTCTTCAATGGGGGAGTTAGTGTACTGGAGCAATGGTCTTCAATAGGGGAGTTAGTGTACTGGAGCAATGGTCTTCAATGGGGAGTTAGTGTACTGGAGCAATGGTCTTCAATGGGGGAGTTAGTGTACTGGAGCAATGGTCTTCAATGGGGGAGTTAGTGTACTGGAGCAATGGTCTTCAATGGGGAGTTAGTGTACTGGAGCAATGGTCTTCAATAGGGGAGTTAGTGTACTGGAGCAATGGTCTTCAATGGGAGAGTTAGTGTACTGGAGCAATGGTCTTCAATAGGGGAGTTAGTGTACTGGAGCAATGGTCTTCAATGGGGAGTTAGTGTACTGGAGCAATGGTCTTCAATGGGGGAGTTAGTGTACTGGAGCAATGGTCTTCAATGGGGAGTTAGTGTACTGGAGCAATGGTCTTCAATAGGGGAGTTAGTGTACTGGAGCAATGGTCTTCAATGGGGAGTTAGTGTACTGGAGCAATGGTCTTCAATGGGGAGTTAGTGTACTGGAGCAATGGTCTTCAATGGGGGAGTTAGTGTACTGGAGCAATGGTCTTCAATAGGGGAGTTAGTGTACTGGAGCAATGGTCTTCAATGGGGAGTTAGTGTACTGGAGCAATGGTCTTCAATAGGGGAGTTAGTGTACTGGAGCAATGGTCTTCAATGGGGAGTTAGTGTACTGGAGCAATGGTCTTCAATGGGGGAGTTAGTGTACTGGAGCAATGGTCTTCAATAGGGGAGTTAGTGTACTGGAGCAATGGTCTTCAATAGGGGAGTTAGTGTACTGGAGCAATGGTCTTCAATAGGGGAGTTAGTGTACTGGAGCAATGGTCTTCAATGGGGAGTTAGTGTACTGGAGCAATGGTCTTCAATAGGGGAGTTAGTGTACTGGAGCAATGGTCTTCAATAGGGGAGTTAGTGTACTGGAGCAATGGTCTTCAATGGGGAGTTAGTGTACTGGAGCAATGGTCTTCAATGGGGGAGTTAGTGTACTGGAGCAATGGTCTTCAATAGGGGAGTTAGTGTACTGGAGCAATGGTCTTCAATAGGGGAGTTAGTGTACTGGAGCAATGGTCTTCAATGGGGAGTTAGTGTACTGGAGCAATGGTCTTCAATAGGGGAGTTAGTGTACTGGAGCAATGGTCTTCAATGGGGAGTTAGTGTACTGGAGCAATGGTCTTCAATAGGGGAGTTAGTGTACTGGAGCAATGGTCTTCAATAGGGGAGTTAGTGTACTGGAGCAATGGTCTTCAATGGGGAGTTAGTGTACTGGAGCAATGGTCTTCAATGGGGGAGTTAGTGTACTGGAGCAATGGTCTTCAATAGGGGAGTTAGTGTACTGGAGCAATGGTCTTCAATGGGGAGTTAGTGTACTGGAGCAATGGTCTTCAATGGGGAGTTAGTGTACTGGAGCAATGGTCTTCAATGGGGGAGTTAGTGTACTGGAGCAATGGTCTTCAATGGGGAGTTAGTGTACTGGAGCAATGGTCTTCAATAGGGGAGTTAGTGTACTGGAGCAATGGTCTTCAATGGGGAGTTAGTGTACTGGAGCAATGGTCTTCAATAGGGGAGTTAGTGTACTGGAGCAATGGTCTTCAATGGGGAGTTAGTGTACTGGAGCAATGGTCTTCAATAGGGGAGTTAGTGTACTGGAGCAATGGTCTTCAATAGGGGAGTTAGTGTACTGGAGCAATGGTCTTCAATGGGGAGTTAGTGTACTGGAGCAATGGTCTTCAATAGGGGAGTTAGTGTACTGGAGCAATGGTCTTCAATGGGGAGTTAGTGTACTGGAGCAATGGTCTTCAATGGGGGAGTTAGTGTACTGGAGCAATGGTCTTCAATAGGGGAGTTAGTGTACTGGAGCAATGGTCTTCAATAGGGGAGTTAGTGTACTGGAGCAATGGTCTTCAATGGGGAGTTAGTGTACTGGAGCAATGGTCTTCAATGGGGAGTTAGTGTACTGGAGCAATGGTCTTCAATAGGGGAGTTAGTGTACTGGAGCAATGGTCTTCAATAGGGGAGTTAGTGTACTGGAGCAATGGTCTTCAATGGGGGAGTTAGTGTACTGGAGCAATGGTCTTCAATAGGGGAGTTAGTGTACTGGAGCAATGGTCTTCAATAGGGGAGTTAGTGTACTGGAGCAATGGTCTTCAATAGGGGAGTTAGTGTACTGGAGCAATGGTCTTCAATAGGGGAGTTAGTGTACTGGAGCAATGGTCTTCAATAGGGGAGTTAGTGTACTGGAGCAATGGTCTTCAATGGGGAGTTAGTGTACTGGAGCAATGGTCTTCAATAGGGGAGTTAGTGTACTGGAGCAATGGTCTTCAATGGGGAGTTAGTGTACTGGAGCAATGGTCTTCAATGGGGAGTTAGTGTACTGGAGCAATGGTCTTCAATAGGGGAGTTAGTGTACTGGAGCAATGGTCTTCAATAGGGGAGTTAGTGTACTGGAGCAATGGTCTTCAATGGGGAGTTAGTGTACTGGAGCAATGGTCTTCAATGGGGAGTTAGTGTACTGGAGCAATGGTCTTCAATAGGGGAGTTAGTGTACTGGAGCAATGGTCTTCAATAGGGGAGTTAGTGTACTGGAGCAATGGTCTTCAATAGGGGAGTTAGTGTACTGGAGCAATGGTCTTCAATAGGGAGTTAGTGTACTGGAGCAATGGTCTTCAATAGGGGAGTTAGTGTACTGGAGCAATGGTCTTCAATAGGGGAGTTAGTGTACTGGAGCAATGGTCTTCAATGGGGAGTTAGTGTACTGGAGCAATGGTCTTCAATGAGGGAGTTAGTGTACTGGAGCAATGGTCTTCAATGGGGAGTTAGTGTACTGGAGCAATGGTCTTCAATAGGGGAGTTAGTGTACTGGAGCAATGGTCTTCAATAGGGGAGTTAGTGTACTGGAGCAATGGTCTTCAATGGGGGAGTTAGTGTACTGGAGCAATGGTCTTCAATAGGGGAGTTAGTGTACTGGAGCAATGGTCTTCAATGGGGAGTTAGTGTACTGGAGCAATGGTCTTCAATGGGGAGTTAGTGTACTGGAGCAATGGTCTTCAATGGGGAGTTAGTGTACTGGAGCAATGGTCTTCCATGGGGGAGTTAGTGTACTGGAGCAATGGTCTTCAATAGGGTGTTAGTGTACTGGAGCAATGGTCTTCAATAGGGGAGTTAGTGTACTGGAGCAATGGTCTTCAATGGGGAGTTAGTGTACTGGAGCAATGGTCTTCAATGGGGGAGTTAGTGTACTGGAGCAATGGTCTTCAATAGGGGAGTTAGTGTACTGGAGCAATGGTCTTCAATAGGGGAGTTAGTGTACTGGAGCAATGGTCTTCAATGGGGAGTTAGTGTACTGGAGCAATGGTCTTCAATGGGGAGTTAGTGTACTGGAGCAATGGTCTTCAATGGGGGAGTTAGTGTACTGGAGCAATGGTCTTCAATAGGGGAGTTAGTGTACTGGAGCAATGGTCTTCAATGGGAGAGTTAGTGTACTGGAGCAATGGTCTTCAATGGGGGAGTTAGTGTACTGGAGCAATGGTCTTCAATGGGGAGTTAGTGTACTGGAGCAATGGTCTTCAATAGGGGAGTTAGTGTACTGGAGCAATGGTCTTCAATGGGGGAGTTAGTGTACTGTAGCAATGGTCTTCAATAGGGGAGTTAGTGCACTGGAGCAATGGTCTTCAATAGGGGAGTTAGTGTACTGGAGCAATGGTCTTCAATGGGGGAGTTAGTGTACTGGAGCAATGGTCTTCAATGGGGGAGTTAGTGTACTGGAGCAATGGTCTTCAATGGGGAGTTAGTGTACTGGAGCAATGGTCTTCAATAGGGGAGTTAGTGTACTGGAGCAATGGTCTTCAATAGGGGAGTTAGTGTTCTGGAGCAATGGTCTTCAATGGGGGAGTTAGTGTACTGGAGCAATGGTCTTCAATGGGGGAGTTAGTGTACTGGAGCAATGGTCTTCAATAGGTGAGTTAGTGTACTGGAGCAATGGTCTTCAATAGGGGAGTTAGTGTACTGGAGCAATGGTCTTCAATGGGAGAGTTAGTGTACTGGGGCAATGGTCTTCAATATGAGAGTTAGTGTACTGGAGCAATGGTCTTCAATGGGTGAGTTAGTGTACTGGAGCAATGGTCTTCAATGGGGGAGTTAGTGTACTGGAGCAATGGTCTTCAATAGGGGAGTTAGTGTACTGGAGCAATGGTCTTCAATGGGGAGTTAGTGTACTGGAGCAATGGTCTTCAATGGGGAGTTAGTGTACTGGAGCAATGGTCTTCAATAGGGGAGTTAGTGTACTGGAGCAATGGTCTTCAATAGGGGAGTTAGTGTACTGGAGCAATGGTCTTCAATAGGGGAGTTAGTGTACTGGAGCAATGGTCTTCAATAGGGGAGTTAGTGTACTGGAGCAATGGTCTTCAATGGGGGAGTTAGTGTACTGGAGCAATGGTCTTCAATGGGGAGTTAGTGTACTGGAGCAATGGTCTTCAATAGGGGAGTTAGTGTACTGGAGCAATGGTCTTCAATGGGGAGTTAGTGTACTGGAGCAATGGTCTTCAATGGGGAGTTAGTGTACTGGAGCAATGGTCTTCAATGGGGAGTTAGTGTACTGGAGCAATGGTCTTCAATGGGGGAGTTAGTGTACTGGAGCAATGGTCTTCAATGGGGGAGTTAGTGTACTGGAGCAATGGTCTTCAATAGGGGAGTTAGTGTACTGGAGCAATGGTCTTCAATAGGGGAGTTAGTGTACTGGAGCAATGGTCTTCAATGGGGAGTTAGTGTACTGGAGCAATGGTCTTCAATGGGGGAGTTAGTGTTCTGGAGCAATGGTCTTCAATGGGGGAGTTAGTGTACTGGAGCAATGGTCTTCAATGGGGGAGTTAGTGTACTGGAGCAATGGTCTTCAATAGGGGAGTTAGTGTACTGGAGCAATGGTCTTCAATAGGGGAGTTAGTGTACTGGAGCAATGGTCTTCAATGGGGGAGTTAGTGTACTGGAGCAATGGTCTTCAATAGGGGAGTTAGTGTACTGGAGCAATGGTCTTCAATGGGGAGTTAGTGTACTGGAGCAATGGTCTTCAATGGGGGAGTTAGTGTACTGGAGCAATGGTCTTCAATAGGGAGTTAGTGTACTGGAGCAATGGTCTTCAATAGGGGAGTTAGTGTACTGGAGCAATGGTCTTCAATGGGGAGTTAGTGTACTGGAGCAATGGTCTTCAATAGGGGAGTTAGTGTACTGGAGCAATGGTCTTCAATAGGGGAGTTAGTGTACTGGAGCAATGGTCTTCAATAGGGGAGTTAGTGTACTGGAGCAATGGTCTTCAATAGGGGAGTTAGTGTACTGGAGCAATGGTCTTCAATGGGGAGTTAGTGTACTGGAGCAATGGTCTTCAATGGGGGAGTTAGTGTACTGGAGCAATGGTCTTCAATGGGGAGTTAGTGTACTGGAGCAATGGTCTTCAATAGGGGAGTTAGTGTACTGGAGCAATGGTCTTCAATAGGGGAGTTAGTGTACTGGAGCAATGGTCTTCAATGGGGAGTTAGTGTACTGGAGCAATGGTCTTCAATAGGGGAGTTAGTGTACTGGAGCAATGGTCTTCAATGGGGAGTTAGTGTACTGGAGCAATGGTCTTCAATGGGGAGTTAGTGTACTGGAGCAATGGTCTTCAATGGGGGAGTTAGTGTACTGGAGCAATGGTCTTCAATGGGGAGTTAGTGTACTGGAGCAATGGTCTTCAATGGGGGAGTTAGTGTACTGGAGCAATGGTCTTCAATAGGGGAGTTAGTGTACTGGAGCAATGGTCTTCAATAGGGGAGTTAGTGTACTGGAGCAATGGTCTTCAATGGGGAGTTAGTGTACTGGAGCAATGGTCTTCAATAGGGGAGTTAGTGTACTGGAGCAATGGTCTTCAATGGGGAGTTAGTGTACTGGAGCAATGGTCTTCAATGGGGAGTTAGTGTACTGGAGCAATGGTCTTCAATGGGGAGTTAGTGTACTGGAGCAATGGTCTTCAATAGGGGAGTTAGTGTACTGGAGCAATGGTCTTCAATGGGGAGTTAGTGTACTGGAGCAATGGTCTTCAATGGGGAGTTAGTGTACTGGAGCAATGGTCTTCAATGGGGGAGTTAGTGTACTGGAGCAATGGTCTTCAATGGGGGAGTTAGTGTACTGGAGCAATGGTCTTCAATAGGGGAGTTAGTGTACTGGAGCAATGGTCTTCAATAGGGGAGTTAGTGTACTGGAGCAATGGTCTTCAATGGGGAGTTAGTGTACTGGAGCAATGGTCTTCAATGGGGGAGTTAGTGTACTGGAGCAATGGTCTTCAATAGGGGAGTTAGTGTACTGGAGCAATGGTCTTCAATAGGGGAGTTAGTGTACTGGAGCAATGGTCTTCAATAGGGGAGTTAGTGTACTGGAGCAATGGTCTTCAATAGGGGAGTTAGTGTACTGGAGCAATGGTCTTCAATGGGTGAGTTAGTGTACTGGAGCAATGGTCTTCAATGGGGGAGTTAGTGTACTGGAGCAATGGTCTTCAATAGGGGAGTTAGTGTACTGGAGCAATGGTCTTCAATAGGGGAGTTAGTGTACTGGAGCAATGGTCTTCAATGGAGGAGTTAGTGTACTGGAGCAATGGTCTTCAATGGGGGAGTTAGTGTACTGGAGCAATGGTCTTCAATGGGGAGTTAGTGTACTGGAGCAATGGTCTTCAATAGGGGAGTTAGTGTACTGGAGCAATGGTCTTCAATAGGGGAGTTAGTGTACTGGAGCAATGGTCTTCAATAGGGGAGTTAGTGTACTGGAGCAATGGTCTTCAATAGGGGAGTTAGTGTACTGGAGCAATGGTCTTCAATAGGGGAGTTAGTGTACTGGAGCAATGGTCTTCAATGGGGAGTTAGTGTACTGGAGCAATGGTCTTCAATAGGGGAGTTAGTGTACTGGAGCAATGGTCTTCAATGGGGAGTTAGTGTACTGGAGCAATGGTCTTCAATAGGGGAGTTAGTGTACTGGAGCAATGGTCTTCAATGGGGGAGTTAGTGTACTGGAGCAATGGTCTTCAATGGGGGAGTTAGTGTACTGGAGCAATGGTCTTCAATAGGGGAGTTAGTGTACTGGAGCAATGGTCTTCAATAGGGGAGTTAGTGTACTGGAGCAATGGTCTTCAATGGGGAGTTAGTGTACTGGAGCAATGGTCTTCAATGGGGAGTTAGTGTACTGGAGCAATGGTCTTCAATAGGGGAGTTAGTGTACTGGAGCAATGGTCTTCAATGGGGAGTTAGTGTACTGGAGCAATGGTCTTCAATAGGGGAGTTAGTGTACTGGAGCAATGGTCTTCAATAGGGGAGTTAGTGTACTGGAGCAATGGTCTTCAATAGGGGAGTTAGTGTACTGGAGCAATGGTCTTCAATAGGGGAGTTAGTGTACTGGAGCAATGGTCTTCAATGGGGAGTTAGTGTACTGGAGCAATGGTCTTCAATGGGGAGTTAGTGTACTGGAGCAATGGTCTTCAATGGGGGAGTTAGTGTACTGGAGCAATGGTCTTCAATAGGGGAGTTAGTGTACTGGAGCAATGGTCTTCAATGGGGGAGTTAGTGTACTGGAGCAATGGTCTTCAATAGGGGAGTTAGTGTACTGGAGCAATGGTCTTCAATAGGGGAGTTAGTGTACTGGAGCAATGGTCTTCAATGGGGGAGTTAGTGTACTGGAGCAATGGTCTTCAATGGGGGAGTTAGTGTACTGGAGCAATGGTCTTCAATGGGGAGTTAGTGTACTGGAGCAATGGTCTTCAATGGGGAGTTAGTGTACTGGAGCAATGGTCTTCAATAGGGGAGTTAGTGTACTGGAGCAATGGTCTTCAATAGGGGAGTTAGTGTACTGGAGCAATGGTCTTCAATGGGGAGTTAGTGTACTGGAGCAATGGTCTTCAATGGGGAGTTAGTGTACTGGAGCAATGGTCTTCAATAGGGGAGTTAGTGTACTGGAGCAATGGTCTTCAATGGGGAGTTAGTGTACTGGAGCAATGGTCTTCAATGGGGAGTTAGTGTACTGGAGCAATGGTCTTCAATGGGGGAGTTAGTGTACTGGAGCAATGGTCTTCAATGGGGGAGTTAGTGTACTGGAGCAATGGTCTTCAATAGGGGAGTTAGTGTACTGGAGCAATGGTCTTCAATGGGAGAGTTAGTGTACTGGAGCAATGGTCTTCAATGGGGGAGTTAGTGTACTGGAGCAATGGTCTTCAATGGGGAGTTAGTGTACTGGAGCAATGGTCTTCAATAGGGGAGTTAGTGTACTGGAGCAATGGTCTTCAATGGGGAGTTAGTGTACTGGAGCAATGGTCTTCAATAGGGGAGTTAGTGTACTGGAGCAATGGTCTTCAATAGGGGAGTTAGTGTACTGGAGCAATGGTCTTCAATGGGGAGTTAGTGTACTGGAGCAATGGTCTTCAATGGGGAGTTAGTGTACTGGAGCAATGGTCTTCAATGGGGAGTTAGTGTACTGGAGCAATGGTCTTCAATGGGGAGTTAGTGTACTGGAGCAATGGTCTTCAATAGGGGAGTTAGTGTACTGGAGCAATGGTCTTCAATGGGGGAGTTAGTGTACTGGAGCAATGGTCTTCAATGGGGGAGTTAGTGTACTGGAGCAATGGTCTTCAATAGGGGAGTTAGTGTACTGGAGCAATGGTCTTCAATAGGGGAGTTAGTGTACTGGAGCAATGGTCTTCAATAGGGGAGTTAGTGTACTGGAGCAATGGTCTTCAATAGGGGAGTTAGTGTACTGGAGCAATGGTCTTCAATGGGGAGTTAGTGTACTGGAGCAATGGTCTTCAATGGGGAGTTAGTGTACTGGAGCAATGGTCTTCAATAGGGGAGTTAGTGTACTGGAGCAATGGTCTTCAATGGGGAGTTAGTGTACTGGAGCAATGGTCTTCAATGGGGAGTTAGTGTACTGGAGCAATGGTCTTCAATAGGGGAGTTAGTGTACTGGAGCAATGGTCTTCAATAGGGGAGTTAGTGTACTGGAGCAATGGTCTTCAATAGGGGAGTTAGTGTACTGGAGCAATGGTCTTCAATGGGGAGTTAGTGTACTGGAGCAATGGTCTTCAATAGGGGAGTTAGTGTACTGGAGCAATGGTCTTCAATGGGGAGTTAGTGTACTGGAGCAATGGTCTTCAATAGGGGAGTTAGTGTACTGGAGCAATGGTCTTCAATGGGGAGTTAGTGTACTGGAGCAATGGTCTTCAATGGGGAGTTAGTGTACTGGAGCAATGGTCTTCAATAGGGGAGTTAGTGTACTGGAGCAATGGTCTTCAATGGGGAGTTAGTGTACTGGAGCAATGGTCTTCAATGGGGAGTTAGTGTACTGGAGCAATGGTCTTCAATAGGGGAGTTAGTGTACTGGAGCAATGGTCTTCAATGGGGAGTTAGTGTACTGGAGCAATGGTCTTCAATGGGGAGTTAGTGTACTGGAGCAATGGTCTTCAATGGGGAGTTAGTGTACTGGAGCAATGGTCTTCAATGGGGAGTTAGTGTACTGGAGCAATGGTCTTCAATAGGGGAGTTAGTGTACTGGAGCAATGGTCTTCAATAGGGGAGTTAGTGTACTGGAGCAATGGTCTTCAATGGGGAGTTAGTGTACTGGAGCAATGGTCTTCAATGGGGGAGTTAGTGTACTGGAGCAATGGTCTTCAATAGGGGAGTTAGTGTACTGGAGCAATGGTCTTCAATAGGGGAGTTAGTGTACTGGAGCAATGGTCTTCAATGGGGAGTTAGTGTACTGGAGCAATGGTCTTCAATAGGGGAGTTAGTGTACTGGAGCAATGGTCTTCAATGGGGAGTTAGTGTACTGGAGCAATGGTCTTCAATGGGGAGTTAGTGTACTGGAGCAATGGTCTTCAATAGGGGAGTTAGTGTACTGGAGCAATGGTCTTCAATAGGGGAGTTAGTGTACTGGAGCAATGGTCTTCAATAGGGGAGTTAGTGTACTGGAGCAATGGTCTTCAATAGGGGAGTTAGTGTACTGGAGCAATGGTCTTCAATAGGGGAGTTAGTGTACTGGAGCAATGGTCTTCAATGGGGAGTTAGTGTACTGGAGCAATGGTCTTCAATAGGGGAGTTAGTGTACTGGAGCAATGGTCTTCAATGGGGAGTTAGTGTACTGGAGCAATGGTCTTCAATAGGGGAGTTAGTGTACTGGAGCAATGGTCTTCAATGGGGAGTTAGTGTACTGGAGCAATGGTCTTCAATAGGGGAGTTAGTGTACTGGAGCAATGGTCTTCAATAGGGGAGTTAGTGTACTGGAGCAATGGTCTTCAATGGGGGAGTTAGTGTACTGGAGCAATGGTCTTCAATGGGGAGTTAGTGTACTGGAGCAATGGTCTTCAATAGGGGAGTTAGTGTACTGGAGCAATGGTCTTCAATGGGGAGTTAGTGTACTGGAGCAATGGTCTTCAATAGGGGAGTTAGTGTACTGGAGCAATGGTCTTCAATAGGGGAGTTAGTGTACTGGAGCAATGGTCTTCAATGGGGAGTTAGTGTACTGGAGCAATGGTCTTCAATAGGGGAGTTAGTGTACTGGAGCAATGGTCTTCAATGGGGAGTTAGTGTACTGGAGCAATGGTCTTCAATGGGGAGTTAGTGTACTGGAGCAATGGTCTTCAATGGGGAGTTAGTGTACTGGAGCAATGGTCTTCAATAGGGGAGTTAGTGTACTGGAGCAATGGTCTTCAATAGGGGAGTTAGTGTACTGGAGCAATGGTCTTCAATAGGGGAGTTAGTGTACTGGAGCAATGGTCTTCAATGGGGAGTTAGTGTACTGGAGCAATGGTCTTCAATGGGGAGTTAGTGTACTGGAGCAATGGTCTTCAATAGGGGAGTTAGTGTACTGGAGCAATGGTCTTCAATGGGGAGTTAGTGTACTGGAGCAATGGTCTTCAATGGGGAGTTAGTGTTACTGGAGCAATGGTCTTCAATGGGGAGTTAGTGTACTGGAGCAATGGTCTTCAATAGGGGAGTTAGTGTACTGGAGCAATGGTCTTCAATAGGGGAGTTAGTGTACTGGGAGCAATGGTCTTCAATGGGGGAGTTAGTGTACTGGAGCAATGGTCTTCAATGGGAGAGTTAGTGTACTGGAGCAATGGTCCTGCAATAGGGGGAGTTAGTGTAGCTGGAACAATGGTCTTGCATAGGGAGTTTAGTGTACTGAGCAATGGTCTTCACTGGGGATTTAGTTGCACTGGATCAATGGTCTTCAATAGGGGAGTTAGTGTGCCTGGAGCAATGTCTTCAGTAGAAGAGTTAGTGTACTGGCAATGGTCTTCAATGGGGGATTATGTACGAGCAATGGTCTTCAATGATGGAGTTATGACTGGAGCAATGGTCTTCATCTGGAGCAATGGTCTTCAATAGGGGAGTTAGTGTACTGGAGCAATGGTCTTCAATAGGGGAGTTAGTGTACTGGAGCAATGGTCTTCAATGGGGAGTTAGTGTACTGGAGCAATGGTCTTCAATAGGGGAGTTAGTGTACTGGAGCAATGGTCTTCAATAGGGGAGTTAGTGTACTGGAGCAATGGTCTTCAATAGGGGAGTTAGTGTACTGGAGCAATGGTCTTCAATAGGGGAGTTAGTGTACTGGAGCAATGGTCTTCAATAGGGGAGTTAGTGTACTGGAGCAATGGTCTTCAATAGGGGAGTTAGTGTACTGGAGCAATGGTCTTCAATGGGGAGTTAGTGTACTGGAGCAATGGTCTTCAATGGGGAGTTAGTGTACTGGAGCAATGGTCTTCAATAGGGGAGTTAGTGTACTGGAGCAATGGTCTTCAATAGGGGAGTTAGTGTACTGGAGCAATGGTCTTCAATAGGGGAGTTAGTGTACTGGAGCAATGGTCTTCAATAGGGGAGTTAGTGTACTGGAGCAATGGTCTTCAATGGGGAGTTAGTGTACTGGAGCAATGGTCTTCAATGGGGAGTTAGTGTACTGGAGCAATGGTCTTCAATAGGGGAGTTAGTGTACTGGAGCAATGGTCTTCAATGGGGAGTTAGTGTACTGGAGCAATGGTCTTCAATGGGGAGTTAGTGTACTGGAGCAATGGTCTTCAATGGGGAGTTAGTGTACTGGAGCAATGGTCTTCAATAGGGGAGTTAGTGTACTGGAGCAATGGTCTTCAATAGGGGAGTTAGTGTACTGGAGCAATGGTCTTCAATGGGGAGTTAGTGTACTGGAGCAATGGTCTTCAATGGGGGAGTTAGTGTACTGGAGCAATGGTCTTCAATGGGGAGTTAGTGTACTGGAGCAATGGTCTTCAATGGGGAGTTAGTGTACTGGAGCAATGGTCTTCAATGGGGAGTTAGTGTAATGGAGCAATGGTCTTCAATAGGGGAGTTAGTGTACTGGAGCAATGGTCTTCAATGAGGGAGTTAGTGTACTGGAGCAATGGTCTTCAATAGGGGAGTTAGTGTACTGGAGCAATGGTCTTCAATGGGGAGTTAGTGTACTGGAGCAATGGTCTTCAATAGGGGAGTTAGTGTACTGGAGCAATGGTCTTCAATAGGGGAGTTAGTGTACTGGAGCAATGGTCTTCAATGGGGGAGTTAGTGTACTGGAGCAATGGTCTTCAATGGGGAGTTAGTGTACTGGAGCAATGGTCTTCAATAGGGGAGTTAGTGTACTGGAGCAATGGTCTTCAATGGGGAGTTAGTGTACTGGAGCAATGGTCTTCAATGGGGGAGTTAGTGTACTGGAGCAATGGTCTTCAATAGGGGAGTTAGTGTACTGGAGCAATGGTCTTCAATGGGGAGTTAGTGTACTGGAGCAATGGTCTTCAATGGGGAGTTAGTGTACTGGAGCAATGGTCTTCAATAGGGGAGTTAGTGTACTGGAGCAATGGTCTTCAATGGGGAGTTAGTGTACTGGAGCAATGGTCTTCAATAGGGGAGTTAGTGTACTGGAGCAATGGTCTTCAATAGGGGAGTTAGTGTACTGGAGCAATGGTCTTCAATGGGGAGTTAGTGTACTGGAGCAATGGTCTTCAATAGGGGAGTTAGTGTACTGGAGCAATGGTCTTCAATGGGGAGTTAGTGTACTGGAGCAATGGTCTTCAATGGGGAGTTAGTGTACTGGAGCAATGGTCTTCAATAGGGGAGTTAGTGTACTGGAGCAATGGTCTTCAATAGGGGAGTTAGTGTACTGGAGCAATGGTCTTCAATAGGGGAGTTAGTGTACTGGAGCAATGGTCTTCAATGGGGAGTTAGTGTACTGGAGCAATGGTCTTCAATGGGGGAGTTAGTGTACTGGAGCAATGGTCTTCAATGGGGAGTTAGTGTACTGGAGCAATGGTCTTCAATAGGGGAGTTAGTGTACTGGAGCAATGGTCTTCAATAGGGGAGTTAGTGTACTGGAGCAATGGTCTTCAATGGGGAGTTAGTGTACTGGAGCAATGGTCTTCAATGGGGGAGTTAGTGTACTGGAGCAATGGTCTTCAATAGGGGAGTTAGTGTACTGGAGCAATGGTCTTCAATAGGGGAGTTAGTGTACTGGAGCAATGGTCTTCAATAGGGGAGTTAGTGTACTGGAGCAATGGTCTTCAATAGGGGAGTTAGTGTACTGGAGCAATGGTCTTCAATGGGGAGTTAGTGTACTGGAGCAATGGTCTTCAATAGGGGAGTTAGTGTACTGGAGCAATGGTCTTCAATGGGGGAGTTAGTGTACTGGAGCAATGGTCTTCAATAGGGGAGTTAGTGTACTGGAGCAATGGTCTTCAATAGGGGAGTTAGTGTACTGGAGCAATGGTCTTCAATGGGGAGTTAGTGTACTGGAGCAATGGTCTTCAATAGGGGAGTTAGTGTACTGGAGCAATGGTCTTCAATAGGGGAGTTAGTGTACTGGAGCAATGGTCTTCAATAGGGGAGTTAGTGTACTGGAGCAATGGTCTTCAATAGGGGAGTTAGTGTACTGGAGCAATGGTCTTCAATGGGGAGTTAGTGTACTGGAGCAATGGTCTTCAATAGGGGAGTTAGTGTACTGGAGCAATGGTCTTCAATAGGGGAGTTAGTGTACTGGAGCAATGGTCTTCAATGGGGAGTTAGTGTACTGGAGCAATGGTCTTCAATAGGGGAGTTAGTGTACTGGAGCAATGGTCTTCAATGGGGAGTTAGTGTACTGGAGCAATGGTCTTCAATGGGGGAGTTAGTGTACTGGAGCAATGGTCTTCAATGGGGAGTTAGTGTACTGGAGCAATGGTCTTCAATAGGGGAGTTAGTGTACTGGAGCAATGGTCTTCAATGGGGAGTTAGTGTACTGGAGCAATGGTCTTCAATAGGGGAGTTAGTGTACTGGAGCAATGGTCTTCAATAGGGGAGTTAGTGTACTGGAGCAATGGTCTTCAATAGGGGAGTTAGTGTACTGGAGCAATGGTCTTCAATAGGGGAGTTAGTGTACTGGAGCAATGGTCTTCAATGGGGAGTTAGTGTACTGGAGCAATGGTCTTCAATGGGGAGTTAGTGTACTGGAGCAATGGTCTTCAATAGGGGAGTTAGTGTACTGGAGCAATGGTCTTCAATGGGGAGTTAGTGTACTGGAGCAATGGTCTTCAATAGGGGAGTTAGTGTACTGGAGCAATGGTCTTCAATAGGGGAGTTAGTGTACTGGAGCAATGGTCTTCAATAGGGGAGTTAGTGTACTGGAGCAATGGTCTTCAATAGGGGAGTTAGTGTACTGGAGCAATGGTCTTCAATGGGGGAGTTAGTGTACTGGAGCAATGGTCTTCAATGGGGAGTTAGTGTACTGGAGCAATGGTCTTCAATGGGGAGTTAGTGTACTGGAGCAATGGTCTTCAATAGGGGAGTTAGTGTACTGGAGCAATGGTCTTCAATAGGGGAGTTAGTGTACTGGAGCAATGGTCTTCAATGGGGAGTTAGTGTACTGGAGCAATGGTCTTCAATAGGGGAGTTAGTGTACTGGAGCAATGGTCTTCAATGGGGAGTTAGTGTACTGGAGCAATGGTCTTCAATAGGGGAGTTAGTGTACTGGAGCAATGGTCTTCAATAGGGGAGTTAGTGTACTGGAGCAATGGTCTTCAATGGGGAGTTAGTGTACTGGAGCAATGGTCTTCAATGGGGAGTTAGTGTACTGGAGCAATGGTCTTCAATAGGGGAGTTAGTGTACTGGAGCAATGGTCTTCAATAGGGGAGTTAGTGTACTGGAGCAATGGTCTTCAATAGGGGAGTTAGTGTACTGGAGCAATGGTCTTCAATGGGGAGTTAGTGTACTGGAGCAATGGTCTTCAATGGGGAGTTAGTGTACTGGAGCAATGGTCTTCAATAGGGGAGTTAGTGTACTGGAGCAATGGTCTTCAATAGGGGAGTTAGTGTACTGGAGCAATGGTCTTCAATGGGGAGTTAGTGTACTGGAGCAATGGTCTTCAATGGGGAGTTAGTGTACTGGAGCAATGGTCTTCAATAGGGGAGTTAGTGTACTGGAGCAATGGTCTTCAATGGGGAGTTAGTGTACTGGAGCAATGGTCTTCAATAGGGGAGTTAGTGTACTGGAGCAATGGTCTTCAATAGGGGAGTTAGTGTACTGGAGCAATGGTCTTCAATGGGGAGTTAGTGTACTGGAGCAATGGTCTTCAATGGGGAGTTAGTGTACTGGAGCAATGGTCTTCAATGGGGGAGTTAGTGTACTGGAGCAATGGTCTTCAATAGGGGAGTTAGTGTACTGGAGCAATGGTCTTCAATAGGGGAGTTAGTGTACTGGAGCAATGGTCTTCAATAGGGGAGTTAGTGTACTGGAGCAATGGTCTTCAATGGGGGAGTTAGTGTACTGGAGCAATGGTCTTCAATAGGGGAGTTAGTGTACTGGAGCAATGGTCTTCAATAGGGGAGTTAGTGTACTGGAGCAATGGTCTTCAATGGGGAGTTAGTGTACTGGAGCAATGGTCTTCAATGGGGAGTTAGTGTACTGGAGCAATGGTCTTCAATGGGGGAGTTAGTGTACTGGAGCAATGGTCTTCAATGGGGGAGTTAGTGTACTGGAGCAATGGTCTTCAATAGGGGAGTTAGTGTACTGGAGCAATGGTCTTCAATAGGGGAGTTAGTGTACTGGA
The DNA here is from genome assembly GCA_030390025.1 of Squalus acanthias. Classification (NCBI taxonomy): domain Eukaryota; kingdom Metazoa; phylum Chordata; class Chondrichthyes; order Squaliformes; family Squalidae; genus Squalus; species Squalus acanthias. The sequence goes on along the minus strand of CM059441.1, from coordinate 46,533,289 downwards.
GCAATGGTCTTCAATGGGGAGTTAGTGTACTGGAGCAATGGTCTTCAATGGGGGAGTTAGTGTACTGGAGCAATGGTCTTCAATAGGGGAGTTAGTGTACTGGAGCAATGGTCTTCAATGGGGAGTTAGTGTACTGGAGCAATGGTCTTCAATAGGGGAGTTAGTGTACTGGAGCAATGGTCTTCAATGGGGAGTTAGTGTACTGGAGCAATGGTCTTCAATAGGGGAGTTAGTGTACTGGAGCAATGGTCTTCAATAGGGGAGTTAGTGTACTGGAGCAATGGTCTTCAATAGGGGAGTTAGTGTACTGGAGCAATGGTCTTCAATGGGGAGTTAGTGTACTGGAGCAATGGTCTTCAATGGGGAGTTAGTGTACTGGAGCAATGGTCTTCAATAGGGGAGTTAGTGTACTGGAGCAATGGTCTTCAATAGGGGAGTTAGTGTACTGGAGCAATGGTCTTCAATGGGGAGTTAGTGTACTGGAGCAATGGTCTTCAATAGGGGAGTTAGTGTACTGGAGCAATGGTCTTCAATAGGGGAGTTAGTGTACTGGAGCAATGGTCTTCAATGGGGAGTTAGTGTACTGGAGCAATGGTCTTCAATAGGGGAGTTAGTGTACTGGAGCAATGGTCTTCAATGGGGAGTTAGTGTACTGGAGCAATGGTCTTCAATGGGGAGTTAGTGTACTGGAGCAATGGTCTTCAATAGGGGAGTTAGTGTACTGGAGCAATGGTCTTCAATGGGGAGTTAGTGTACTGGAGCAATGGTCTTCAATAGGGGAGTTAGTGTACTGGAGCAATGGTCTTCAATGGGGAGTTAGTGTACTGGAGCAATGGTCTTCAATGGGGAGTTAGTGTACTGGAGCAATGGTCTTCAATAGGGGAGTTAGTGTACTGGAGCAATGGTCTTCAATAGGGGAGTTAGTGTACTGGAGCAATGGTCTTCAATGGGGAGTTAGTGTACTGGAGCAATGGTCTTCAATGGGGGAGTTAGTGTACTGGAGCAATGGTCTTCAATGGGGAGTTAGTGTACTGGAGCAATGGTCTTCAATAGGGGAGTTAGTGTACTGGAGCAATGGTCTTCAATAGGGGAGTTAGTGTACTGGAGCAATGGTCTTCAATGGGGAGTTAGTGTACTGGAGCAATGGTCTTCAATGGGGAGTTAGTGTACTGGAGCAATGGTCTTCAATAGGGGAGTTAGTGTACTGGAGCAATGGTCTTCAATAGGGGAGTTAGTGTACTGGAGCAATGGTCTTCAATAGGGGAGTTAGTGTACTGGAGCAATGGTCTTCAATGGGGAGTTAGTGTACTGGAGCAATGGTCTTCAATGGGGAGTTAGTGTACTGGAGCAATGGTCTTCAATAGGGGAGTTAGTGTACTGGAGCAATGGTCTTCAATAGGGGAGTTAGTGTACTGGAGCAATGGTCTTCAATAGGGGAGTTAGTGTACTGGAGCAATGGTCTTCAATAGGGGAGTTAGTGTACTGGAGCAATGGTCTTCAATAGGGGAGTTAGTGTACTGGAGCAATGGTCTTCAATAGGGGAGTTAGTGTACTGGAGCAATGGTCTTCAATAGGGGAGTTAGTGTACTGGAGCAATGGTCTTCAATAGGGGAGTTAGTGTACTGGAGCAATGGTCTTCAATGGGGAGTTAGTGTACTGGAGCAATGGTCTTCAATGGGGAGTTAGTGTACTGGAGCAATGGTCTTCAATAGGGGAGTTAGTGTACTGGAGCAATGGTCTTCAATAGGGGAGTTAGTGTACTGGAGCAATGGTCTTCAATGGGGAGTTAGTGTACTGGAGCAATGGTCTTCAATAGGGGAGTTAGTGTACTGGAGCAATGGTCTTCAATAGGGGAGTTAGTGTACTGGAGCAATGGTCTTCAATAGGGGAGTTAGTGTACTGGAGCAATGGTCTTCAATAGGGGAGTTAGTGTACTGGAGCAATGGTCTTCAATGGGGAGTTAGTGTACTGGAGCAATGGTCTTCAATGGGGAGTTAGTGTACTGGAGCAATGGTCTTCAATAGGGGAGTTAGTGTACTGGAGCAATGGTCTTCAATAGGGGAGTTAGTGTACTGGAGCAATGGTCTTCAATAGGGGAGTTAGTGTACTGGAGCAATGGTCTTCAATAGGGGAGTTAGTGTACTGGAGCAATGGTCTTCAATGGGGAGTTAGTGTACTGGAGCAATGGTCTTCAATAGGGGAGTTAGTGTACTGGAGCAATGGTCTTCAATGGGGAGTTAGTGTACTGGAGCAATGGTCTTCAATGGGGAGTTAGTGTACTGGAGCAATGGTCTTCAATAGGGGAGTTAGTGTACTGGAGCAATGGTCTTCAATGGGGAGTTAGTGTACTGGAGCAATGGTCTTCAATGGGGAGTTAGTGTACTGGAGCAATGGTCTTCAATGGGGGAGTTAGTGTACTGGAGCAATGGTCTTCAATAGGGGAGTTAGTGTACTGGAGCAATGGTCTTCAATAGGGGAGTTAGTGTACTGGAGCAATGGTCTTCAATGGGGAGTTAGTGTACTGGAGCAATGGTCTTCAATGGGGGAGTTAGTGTACTGGAGCAATGGTCTTCAATAGGGGAGTTAGTGTACTGGAGCAATGGTCTTCAATAGGGGAGTTAGTGTACTGGAGCAATGGTCTTCAATGGGGAGTTAGTGTACTGGAGCAATGGTCTTCAATAGGGGAGTTAGTGTACTGGAGCAATGGTCTTCAATGGGGAGTTAGTGTACTGGAGCAATGGTCTTCAATGGGGGAGTTAGTGTACTGGAGCAATGGTCTTCAATAGGGGAGTTAGTGTACTGGAGCAATGGTCTTCAATAGGGGAGTTAGTGTACTGGAGCAATGGTCTTCAATAGGGGAGTTAGTGTACTGGAGCAATGGTCTTCAATAGGGGAGTTAGTGTACTGGAGCAATGGTCTTCAATAGGGGAGTTAGTGTACTGGAGCAATGGTCTTCAATGGGGGAGTTAGTGTACTGGAGCAATGGTCTTCAATGGGGGAGTTAGTGTACTGGAGCAATGGTCTTCAATAGGGGAGTTAGTGTACTGGAGCAATGGTCTTCAATAGGGGAGTTAGTGTACTGGAGCAATGGTCTTCAATAGGGGAGTTAGTGTACTGGAGCAATGGTCTTCAATGGGGAGTTAGTGTACTGGAGCAATGGTCTTCAATAGGGGAGTTAGTGTACTGGAGCAATGGTCTTCAATAGGGGAGTTAGTGTACTGGAGCAATGGTCTTCAATGGGGGAGTTAGTGTACTGGAGCAATGGTCTTCAATAGGGGAGTTAGTGTACTGGAGCAATGGTCTTCAATAGGGGAGTTAGTGTACTGGAGCAATGGTCTTCAATAGGGGAGTTAGTGTACTGGAGCAATGGTCTTCAATGGGGAGTTAGTGTACTGGAGCAATGGTCTTCAATAGGGGAGTTAGTGTACTGGAGCAATGGTCTTCAATAGGGGAGTTAGTGTACTGGAGCAATGGTCTTCAATGGGGGAGTTAGTGTACTGGAGCAATGGTCTTCAATAGGGGAGTTAGTGTACTGGAGCAATGGTCTTCAATAGGGGAGTTAGTGTACTGGAGCAATGGTCTTCAATGGGGAGTTAGTGTACTGGAGCAATGGTCTTCAATGGGGAGTTAGTGTACTGGAGCAATGGTCTTCAATAGGGGAGTTAGTGTACTGGAGCAATGGTCTTCAATGGGGAGTTAGTGTACTGGAGCAATGGTCTTCAATGGGGAGTTAGTGTACTGGAGCAATGGTCTTCAATAGGGGAGTTAGTGTACTGGAGCAATGGTCTTCAATAGGGGAGTTAGTGTACTGGAGCAATGGTCTTCAATAGGGGAGTTAGTGTACTGGAGCAATGGTCTTCAATAGGGGAGTTAGTGTACTGGAGCAATGGTCTTCAATGGGGAGTTAGTGTACTGGAGCAATGGTCTTCAATAGGGGAGTTAGTGTACTGGAGCAATGGTCTTCAATAGGGGAGTTAGTGTACTGGAGCAATGGTCTTCAATAGGGGAGTTAGTGTACTGGAGCAATGGTCTTCAATGGGGAGTTAGTGTACTGGAGCAATGGTCTTCAATGGGGAGTTAGTGTACTGGAGCAATGGTCTTCAATGGGGGAGTTAGTGTACTGGAGCAATGGTCTTCAATGGGGGAGTTAGTGTACTGGAGCAATGGTCTTCAATAGGGGAGTTAGTGTACTGGAGCAATGGTCTTCAATAGGGGAGTTAGTGTACTGGAGCAATGGTCTTCAATGGGGAGTTAGTGTACTGGAGCAATGGTCTTCAATGGGGAGTTAGTGTACTGGAGCAATGGTCTTCAATGGGGGAGTTAGTGTACTGGAGCAATGGTCTTCAATAGGGGAGTTAGTGTACTGGAGCAATGGTCTTCAATAGGGGAGTTAGTGTACTGGAGCAATGGTCTTCAATAGGGGAGTTAGTGTACTGGAGCAATGGTCTTCAATGGGGAGTTAGTGTACTGGAGCAATGGTCTTCAATAGGGGAGTTAGTGTACTGGAGCAATGGTCTTCAATAGGGGAGTTAGTGTACTGGAGCAATGGTCTTCAATAGGGGAGTTAGTGTACTGGAGCAATGGTCTTCAATGGGGAGTTAGTGTACTGGAGCAATGGTCTTCAATAGGGGAGTTAGTGTACTGGAGCAATGGTCTTCAATAGGGGAGTTAGTGTACTGGAGCAATGGTCTTCAATGGGGGAGTTAGTGTACTGGAGCAATGGTCTTCAATGGGGAGTTAGTGTACTGGAGCAATGGTCTTCAATAGGGGAGTTAGTGTACTGGAGCAATGGTCTTCAATAGGGGAGTTAGTGTACTGGAGCAATGGTCTTCAATGGGGAGTTAGTGTACTGGAGCAATGGTCTTCAATAGGGGAGTTAGTGTACTGGAGCAATGGTCTTCAATAGGGGAGTTAGTGTACTGGAGCAATGGTCTTCAATGGGGAGTTAGTGTACTGGAGCAATGGTCTTCAATGGGGAGTTAGTGTACTGGAGCAATGGTCTTCAATGGGGGAGTTAGTGTACTGGAGCAATGGTCTTCAATAGGGGAGTTAGTGTACTGGAGCAATGGTCTTCAATAGGGGAGTTAGTGTACTGGAGCAATGGTCTTCAATAGGGGAGTTAGTGTACTGGAGCAATGGTCTTCAATAGGGGAGTTAGTGTACTGGAGCAATGGTCTTCAATAGGGGAGTTAGTGTACTGGAGCAATGGTCTTCAATAGGGGAGTTAGTGTACTGGAGCAATGGTCTTCAATGGGGGAGTTAGTGTACTGGAGCAATGGTCTTCAATGGGGAGTTAGTGTACTGGAGCAATGGTCTTCAATAGGGGAGTTAGTGTACTGGAGCAATGGTCTTCAATGGGGAGTTAGTGTACTGGAGCAATGGTCTTCAATAGGGGAGTTAGTGTACTGGAGCAATGGTCTTCAATGGGGAGTTAGTGTACTGGAGCAATGGTCTTCAATGGGGAGTTAGTGTACTGGAGCAATGGTCTTCAATGGGGAGTTAGTGTACTGGAGCAATGGTCTTCAATAGGGGAGTTAGTGTACTGGAGCAATGGTCTTCAATGGGGAGTTAGTGTACTGGAGCAATGGTCTTCAATGGGGGAGTTAGTGTACTGGAGCAATGGTCTTCAATAGGGGAGTTAGTGTACTGGAGCAATGGTCTTCAATAGGGGAGTTAGTGTACTGGAGCAATGGTCTTCAATGGGGAGTTAGTGTACTGGAGCAATGGTCTTCAATGGGGAGTTAGTGTACTGGAGCAATGGTCTTCAATAGGGGAGTTAGTGTACTGGAGCAATGGTCTTCAATAGGGGAGTTAGTGTACTGGAGCAATGGTCTTCAATGGGGAGTTAGTGTACTGGAGCAATGGTCTTCAATGGGGAGTTAGTGTACTGGAGCAATGGTCTTCAATAGGGGAGTTAGTGTACTGGAGCAATGGTCTTCAATAGGGGAGTTAGTGTACTGGAGCAATGGTCTTCAATGGGGAGTTAGTGTACTGGAGCAATGGTCTTCAATAGGGGAGTTAGTGTACTGGAGCAATGGTCTTCAATAGGGGAGTTAGTGTACTGGAGCAATGGTCTTCAATAGGGGAGTTAGTGTACTGGAGCAATGGTCTTCAATAGGGGAGTTAGTGTACTGGAGCAATGGTCTTCAATAGGGGAGTTAGTGTACTGGAGCAATGGTCTTCAATGGGGAGTTAGTGTACTGGAGCAATGGTCTTCAATAGGGGAGTTAGTGTACTGGAGCAATGGTCTTCAATGGGGAGTTAGTGTACTGGAGCAATGGTCTTCAATAGGGGAGTTAGTGTACTGGAGCAATGGTCTTCAATAGGGGAGTTAGTGTACTGGAGCAATGGTCTTCAATGGGGAGTTAGTGTACTGGAGCAATGGTCTTCAATGGGGGAGTTAGTGTACTGGAGCAATGGTCTTCAATAGGGGAGTTAGTGTACTGGAGCAATGGTCTTCAATAGGGGAGTTAGTGTACTGGAGCAATGGTCTTCAATAGGGGAGTTAGTGTACTGGAGCAATGGTCTTCAATAGGGAGTTAGTGTACTGGAGCAATGGTCTTCAATGGGGAGTTAGTGTACTGGAGCAATGGTCTTCAATGGGGGAGTTAGTGTACTGGAGCAATGGTCTTCAATGGGGAGTTAGTGTACTGGAGCAATGGTCTTCAATAGGGGAGTTAGTGTACTGGAGCAATGGTCTTCAATAGGGGAGTTAGTGTACTGGAGCAATGGTCTTCAATGGGGAGTTAGTGTACTGGAGCAATGGTCTTCAATGGGGGAGTTAGTGTACTGGAGCAATGGTCTTCAATAGGGGAGTTAGTGTACTGGAGCAATGGTCTTCAATAGGGGAGTTAGTGTACTGGAGCAATGGTCTTCAATGGGGAGTTAGTGTACTGGAGCAATGGTCTTCAATAGGGGAGTTAGTGTACTGGAGCAATGGTCTTCAATGGGGAGTTAGTGTACTGGAGCAATGGTCTTCAATGGGGAGTTAGTGTACTGGAGCAATGGTCTTCAATAGGGGAGTTAGTGTACTGGAGCAATGGTCTTCAATAGGGGAGTTAGTGTACTGGAGCAATGGTCTTCAATGGGGAGTTAGTGTACTGGAGCAATGGTCTTCAATGGGGGAGTTAGTGTACTGGAGCAATGGTCTTCAATAGGGGAGTTAGTGTACTGGAGCAATGGTCTTCAATAGGGGAGTTAGTGTACTGGAGCAATGGTCTTCAATGGGGAGTTAGTGTACTGGAGCAATGGTCTTCAATGGGGAGTTAGTGTACTGGAGCAATGGTCTTCAATAGGGGAGTTAGTGTACTGGAGCAATGGTCTTCAATAGGGGAGTTAGTGTACTGGAGCAATGGTCTTCAATGGGGAGTTAGTGTACTGGAGCAATGGTCTTCAATGGGGAGTTAGTGTACTGGAGCAATGGTCTTCAATAGGGGAGTTAGTGTACTGGAGCAATGGTCTTCAATGGGGAGTTAGTGTACTGGAGCAATGGTCTTCAATAGGGGAGTTAGTGTACTGGAGCAATGGTCTTCAATAGGGGAGTTAGTGTACTGGAGCAATGGTCTTCAATGGGGAGTTAGTGTACTGGAGCAATGGTCTTCAATAGGGGAGTTAGTGTACTGGAGCAATGGTCTTCAATAGGGGAGTTAGTGTACTGGAGCAATGGTCTTCAATGGGGAGTTAGTGTACTGGAGCAATGGTCTTCAATGGGGAGTTAGTGTACTGGAGCAATGGTCTTCAATAGGGGAGTTAGTGTACTGGAGCAATGGTCTTCAATAGGGGAGTTAGTGTACTGGAGCAATGGTCTTCAATAGGGGAGTTAGTGTACTGGAGCAATGGTCTTCAATGGGGAGTTAGTGTACTGGAGCAATGGTCTTCAATGGGGAGTTAGTGTACTGGAGCAATGGTCTTCAATGGGGGAGTTAGTGTACTGGAGCAATGGTCTTCAATAGGGGAGTTAGTGTACTGGAGCAATGGTCTTCAATGGGGAGTTAGTGTACTGGAGCAATGGTCTTCAATAGGGGAGTTAGTGTACTGGAGCAATGGTCTTCAATGGGGAGTTAGTGTACTGGAGCAATGGTCTTCAATGGGGGAGTTAGTGTACTGGAGCAATGGTCTTCAATGGGGAGTTAGTGTACTGGAGCAATGGTCTTCAATGGGGAGTTAGTGTACTGGAGCAATGGTCTTCAATGGGGAGTTAGTGTACTGGAGCAATGGTCTTCAATAGGGGAGTTAGTGTACTGGAGCAATGGTCTTCAATGGGGAGTTAGTGTACTGGAGCAATGGTCTTCAATGGGGAGTTAGTGTACTGGAGCAATGGTCTTCAATAGGGGAGTTAGTGTACTGGAGCAATGGTCTTCAATAGGGGAGTTAGTGTACTGGAGCAATGGTCTTCAATAGGGGAGTTAGTGTACTGGAGCAATGGTCTTCAATAGGGGAGTTAGTGTACTGGAGCAATGGTCTTCAATAGGGGAGTTAGTGTACTGGAGCAATGGTCTTCAATAGGGGAGTTAGTGTACTGGAGCAATGGTCTTCAATGGGGAGTTAGTGTACTGGAGCAATGGTCTTCAATAGGGGAGTTAGTGTACTGGAGCAATGGTCTTCAATAGGGGAGTTAGTGTACTGGAGCAATGGTCTTCAATAGGGGAGTTAGTGTACTGGAGCAATGGTCTTCAATAGGGGAGTTAGTGTACTGGAGCAATGGTCTTCAATGGGGGAGTTAGTGTACTGGAGCAATGGTCTTCAATAGGGGAGTTAGTGTACTGGAGCAATGGTCTTCAATAGGGGAGTTAGTGTACTGGAGCAATGGTCTTCAATGGGGAGTTAGTGTACTGGAGCAATGGTCTTCAATGGGGAGTTAGTGTACTGGAGCAATGGTCTTCAATAGGGGAGTTAGTGTACTGGAGCAATGGTCTTCAATGGGGGAGTTAGTGTACTGGAGCAATGGTCTTCAATGGGGAGTTAGTGTACTGGAGCAATGGTCTTCAATAGGGGAGTTAGTGTACTGGAGCAATGGTCTTCAATAGGGGAGTTAGTGTACTGGAGCAATGGTCTTCAATAGGGGAGTTAGTGTACTGGAGCAATGGTCTTCAATGGGGGAGTTAGTGTACTGGAGCAATGGTCTTCAATGGGGAGTTAGTGTACTGGAGCAATGGTCTTCAATGGGGAGTTAGTGTACTGGAGCAATGGTCTTCAATGGGGAGTTAGTGTACTGGAGCAATGGTCTTCAATGGGGAGTTAGTGTACTGGAGCAATGGTCTTCAATAGGGGAGTTAGTGTACTGGAGCAATGGTCTTCAATGGGGAGTTAGTGTACTGGAGCAATGGTCTTCAATAGGGGAGTTAGTGTACTGGAGCAATGGTCTTCAATAGGGGAGTTAGTGTACTGGAGCAATGGTCTTCAATAGGGGAGTTAGTGTACTGGAGCAATGGTCTTCAATGGGGGAGTTAGTGTACTGGAGCAATGGTCTTCAATGGGGAGTTAGTGTACTGGAGCAATGGTCTTCAATAGGGGAGTTAGTGTACTGGAGCAATGGTCTTCAATGGGGAGTTAGTGTACTGGAGCAATGGTCTTCAATAGGGGAGTTAGTGTACTGGAGCAATGGTCTTCAATAGGGGAGTTAGTGTACTGGAGCAATGGTCTTCAATAGGGGAGTTAGTGTACTGGAGCAATGGTCTTCAATAGGGGAGTTAGTGTACTGGAGCAATGGTCTTCAATAGGGGAGTTAGTGTACTGGAGCAATGGTCTTCAATGGGGAGTTAGTGTACTGGAGCAATGGTCTTCAATAGGGGAGTTAGTGTACTGGAGCAATGGTCTTCAATAGGGGAGTTAGTGTACTGGAGCAATGGTCTTCAATGGGGAGTTAGTGTACTGGAGCAATGGTCTTCAATGGGGAGTTAGTGTACTGGAGCAATGGTCTTCAATAGGGGAGTTAGTGTACTGGAGCAATGGTCTTCAATAGGGGAGTTAGTGTACTGGAGCAATGGTCTTCAATGGGGGAGTTAGTGTACTGGAGCAATGGTCTTCAATAGGGGAGTTAGTGTACTGGAGCAATGGTCTTCAATAGGGGAGTTAGTGTACTGGAGCAATGGTCTTCAATGGGGGAGTTAGTGTACTGGAGCAATGGTCTTCAATAGGGGAGTTAGTGTACTGGAGCAATGGTCTTCAATAGGGGAGTTAGTGTACTGGAGCAATGGTCTTCAATGGGGAGTTAGTGTACTGGAGCAATGGTCTTCAATAGGGGAGTTAGTGTACTGGAGCAATGGTCTTCAATAGGGGAGTTAGTGTACTGGAGCAATGGTCTTCAATAGGGGAGTTAGTGTACTGGAGCAATGGTCTTCAATAGGGGAGTTAGTGTACTGGAGCAATGGTCTTCAATGGGGAGTTAGTGTACTGGAGCAATGGTCTTCAATAGGGGAGTTAGTGTACTGGAGCAATGGTCTTCAATGGGGGAGTTAGTGTACTGGAGCAATGGTCTTCAATAGGGGAGTTAGTGTACTGGAGCAATGGTCTTCAATGGGGAGTTAGTGTACTGGAGCAATGGTCTTCAATGGGGAGTTAGTGTACTGGAGCAATGGTCTTCAATAGGGGAGTTAGTGTACTGGAGCAATGGTCTTCAATGGGGAGTTAGTGTACTGGAGCAATGGTCTTCAATGGGGAGTTAGTGTACTGGAGCAATGGTCTTCAATAGGGGAGTTAGTGTACTGGAGCAATGGTCTTCAATAGGGGAGTTAGTGTACTGGAGCAATGGTCTTCAATGGGGGAGTTAGTGTACTGGAGCAATGGTCTTCAATGGGGAGTTAGTGTACTGGAGCAATGGTCTTCAATGGGGAGTTAGTGTACTGGAGCAATGGTCTTCAATGGGGAGTTAGTGTACTGGAGCAATGGTCTTCAATAGGGGAGTTAGTGTACTGGAGCAATGGTCTTCAATGGGGAGTTAGTGTACTGGAGCAATGGTCTTCAATAGGGGAGTTAGTGTACTGGAGCAATGGTCTTCAATAGGGGAGTTAGTGTACTGGAGCAATGGTCTTCAATGGGGAGTTAGTGTACTGGAGCAATGGTCTTCAATGGGGAGTTAGTGTACTGGAGCAATGGTCTTCAATAGGGGAGTTAGTGTACTGGAGCAATGGTCTTCAATAGGGGAGTTAGTGTACTGGAGCAATGGTCTTCAATAGGGGAGTTAGTGTACTGGAGCAATGGTCTTCAATAGGGGAGTTAGTGTACTGGAGCAATGGTCTTCAATAGGGGAGTTAGTGTACTGGAGCAATGGTCTTCAATAGGGGAGTTAGTGTACTGGAGCAATGGTCTTCAATAGGGGAGTTAGTGTACTGGAGCAATGGTCTTCAATGGGGAGTTAGTGTACTGGAGCAATGGTCTTCAATGGGGAGTTAGTGTACTGGAGCAATGGTCTTCAATAGGGGAGTTAGTGTACTGGAGCAATGGTCTTCAATAGGGGAGTTAGTGTACTGGAGCAATGGTCTTCAATGGGGAGTTAGTGTACTGGAGCAATGGTCTTCAATAGGGGAGTTAGTGTACTGGAGCAATGGTCTTCAATAGGGGAGTTAGTGTACTGGAGCAATGGTCTTCAATGGGGAGTTAGTGTACTGGAGCAATGGTCTTCAATAGGGGAGTTAGTGTACTGGAGCAATGGTCTTCAATAGGGGAGTTAGTGTACTGGAGCAATGGTCTTCAATAGGGGAGTTAGTGTACTGGAGCAATGGTCTTCAATAGGGGAGTTAGTGTACTGGAGCAATGGTCTTCAATGGGGAGTTAGTGTACTGGAGCAATGGTCTTCAATGGGGGAGTTAGTGTACTGGAGCAATGGTCTTCAATGGGGAGTTAGTGTACTGGAGCAATGGTCTTCAATGGGGGAGTTAGTGTACTGGAGCAATGGTCTTCAATAGGGGAGTTAGTGTACTGGAGCAATGGTCTTCAATAGGGGAGTTAGTGTACTGGAGCAATGGTCTTCAATGGGGAGTTAGTGTACTGGAGCAATGGTCTTCAATAGGGGAGTTAGTGTACTGGAGCAATGGTCTTCAATGGGGAGTTAGTGTACTGGAGCAATGGTCTTCAATGGGGAGTTAGTGTACTGGAGCAATGGTCTTCAATGGGGAGTTAGTGTACTGGAGCAATGGTCTTCAATAGGGGAGTTAGTGTACTGGAGCAATGGTCTTCAATAGGGGAGTTAGTGTACTGGAGCAATGGTCTTCAATGGGGGAGTTAGTGTACTGGAGCAATGGTCTTCAATGGGGAGTTAGTGTACTGGAGCAATGGTCTTCAATAGGGGAGTTAGTGTACTGGAGCAATGGTCTTCAATAGGGGAGTTAGTGTACTGGAGCAATGGTCTTCAATAGGGGAGTTAGTGTACTGGAGCAATGGTCTTCAATAGGGGAGTTAGTGTACTGGAGCAATGGTCTTCAATGGGGAGTTAGTGTACTGGAGCAATGGTCTTCAATGGGGAGTTAGTGTACTGGAGCAATGGTCTTCAATGGGGAGTTAGTGTACTGGAGCAATGGTCTTCAATAGGGGAGTTAGTGTACTGGAGCAATGGTCTTCAATAGGGGAGTTAGTGTACTGGAGCAATGGTCTTCAATAGGGGAGTTAGTGTACTGGAGCAATGGTCTTCAATGGGGAGTTAGTGTACTGGAGCAATGGTCTTCAATGGGGGAGTTAGTGTACTGGAGCAATGGTCTTCAATAGGGGAGTTAGTGTACTGGAGCAATGGTCTTCAATAGGGGAGTTAGTGTACTGGAGCAATGGTCTTCAATAGGGGAGTTAGTGTACTGGAGCAATGGTCTTCAATGGGGAGTTAGTGTACTGGAGCAATGGTCTTCAATGGGGGAGTTAGTGTACTGGAGCAATGGTCTTCAATGGGGGAGTTAGTGTACTGGAGCAATGGTCTTCAATAGGGGAGTTAGTGTACTGGAGCAATGGTCTTCAATAGGGGAGTTAGTGTACTGGAGCAATGGTCTTCAATAGGGGAGTTAGTGTACTGGAGCAATGGTCTTCAATGGGGGAGTTAGTGTACTGGAGCAATGGTCTTCAATGGGGGAGTTAGTGTACTGGAGCAATGGTCTTCAATAGGGTGTTAGTGTACTGGAGTAATGGTCTTCAATAGGAGAGTTAGTGTTCTGGACCAATGGTCTTCAATAGGGGAGTTAGTGTACTGGAGCAATGGTCTTCAATAGGGAGTTAGTGTACTGGAGCAATGGTCTTCAATAGGGGAGTTAGTGTACTGGAGCAATGGTCTTCAATAGGGGAGTTAGTGTACTGGAGCAATGGTCTTCAATGGGGAGTTAGTGTACTGGAGCAATGGTCTTCAATAGGGGAGTTAGTGTACTGGAGCAATGGTCTTCAATAGGGGAGTTAGTGTACTGGAGCAATGGTCTTCAATGGGGAGTTAGTGTACTGGAGCAATGGTCTTCAATGGGGAGTTAGTGTACTGGAGCAATGGTCTTCAATGGGGAGTTAGTGTACTGGAGCAATGGTCTTCAATAGGGGAGTTAGTGTACTGGAGCAATGGTCTTCAATAGGGGAGTTAGTGTACTGGAGCAATGGTCTTCAATGGGGGAGTTAGTGTACTGGAGCAATGGTCTTCAATAGGGGAGTTAGTGTACTGGAGCAATGGTCTTCAATGGGGAGTTAGTGTACTGGAGCAATGGTCTTCAATGGGGAGTTAGTGTACTGGAGCAATGGTCTTCAATGGGGAGTTAGTGTACTGGAGCAATGGTCTTCAATAGGGGAGTTAGTGTACTGGAGCAATGGTCTTCAATAGGGGAGTTAGTGTACTGGAGCAATGGTCTTCAATGGGGAGTTAGTGTACTGGAGCAATGGTCTTCAATAGGGGAGTTAGTGTACTGGAGCAATGGTCTTCAATGGGGAGTTAGTGTACTGGAGCAATGGTCTTCAATAGGGGAGTTAGTGTACTGGAGCAATGGTCTTCAATGGGGAGTTAGTGTACTGGAGCAATGGTCTTCAATAGGGGAGTTAGTGTACTGGAGCAATGGTCTTCAATGGGGAGTTAGTGTACTGGAGCAATGGTCTTCAATAGGGGAGTTAGTGTACTGGAGCAATGGTCTTCAATAGGGGAGTTAGTGTACTGGAGCAATGGTCTTCAATGGGGAGTTAGTGTACTGGAGCAATGGTCTTCAATGGGGGAGTTAGTGTACTGGAGCAATGGTCTTCAATAGGGGAGTTAGTGTACTGGAGCAATGGTCTTCAATAGGGGAGTTAGTGTACTGGAGCAATGGTCTTCAATGGGGAGTTAGTGTACTGGAGCAATGGTCTTCAATAGGGGAGTTAGTGTACTGGAGCAATGGTCTTCAATAGGGGAGTTAGTGTACTGGAGCAATGGTCTTCAATGGGGAGTTAGTGTACTGGAGCAATGGTCTTCAATAGGGGAGTTAGTGTACTGGAGCAATGGTCTTCAATGGGGGAGTTAGTGTACTGGAGCAATGGTCTTCAATGGGGAGTTAGTGTACTGGAGCAATGGTCTTCAATGGGGAGTTAGTGTACTGGAGCAATGGTCTTCAATAGGGGAGTTAGTGTACTGGAGCAATGGTCTTCAATGAGGGAGTTAGTGTACTGGAGCAATGGTCTTCAATGGGGAGTTAGTGTACTGGAGCAATGGTCTTCAATAGGGGAGTTAGTGTACTGGAGCAATGGTCTTCAATGGGGAGTTAGTGTACTGGAGCAATGGTCTTCAATAGGGGAGTTAGTGTACTGGAGCAATGGTCTTCAATAGGGGAGTTAGTGTACTGGAGCAATGGTCTTCAATGGGGGAGTTAGTGTACTGGAGCAATGGTCTTCAATGGGGAGTTAGTGTACTGGAGCAATGGTCTTCAATAGGGGAGTTAGTGTACTGGAGCAATGGTCTTCAATAGGGGAGTTAGTGTACTGGAGCAATGGTCTTCAATGGGGAGTTAGTGTACTGGAGCAATGGTCTTCAATGGGGGAGTTAGTGTACTGGAGCAATGGTCTTCAATAGGGGAGTTAGTGTACTGGAGCAATGGTCTTCAATAGGGGAGTTAGTGTACTGGAGCAATGGTCTTCAATAGGGGAGTTAGTGTACTGGAGCAATGGTCTTCAATGGGGAGTTAGTGTACTGGAGCAATGGTCTTCAATAGGGGAGTTAGTGTACTGGAGCAATGGTCTTCAATAGGGGAGTTAGTGTACTGGAGCAATGGTCTTCAATGGGGGAGTTAGTGTACTGGAGCAATGGTCTTCAATGGGGAGTTAGTGTACTGGAGCAATGGTCTTCAATAGGGGAGTTAGTGTACTGGAGCAATGGTCTTCAATAGGGGAGTTAGTGTACTGGAGCAATGGTCTTCAATAGGGGAGTTAGTGTACTGGAGCAATGGTCTTCAATGGGGGAGTTAGTGTACTGGAGCAATGGTCTTCAATGGGGGAGTTAGTGTACTGGAGCAATGGTCTTCAATAGGGGAGTTAGTGTACTGGAGCAATGGTCTTCAATAGGGGAGTTAGTGTACTGGAGCAATGGTCTTCAATGGAGAGTTAGTGTACTGGAGCAATGGTCTTCAATAGGGGAGTTAGTGTACTGGAGCAATGGTCTTCAATAGGGGAGTTAGTGTACTGGAGCAATGGTCTTCAATGGGGAGTTAGTGTACTGGAGCAATGGTCTTCAATGGGGAGTTAGTGTACTGGAGCAATGGTCTTCAATGGGGAGTTAGTGTACTGGAGCAATGGTCTTCAATAGGGGAGTTAGTGTACTGGAGCAATGGTCTTCAATAGGGGAGTTAGTGTACTGGAGCAATGGTCTTCAATAGGGGAGTTAGTGTACTGGAGCAATGGTCTTCAATGGGGAGTTAGTGTACTGGAGCAATGGTCTTCAATAGGGGAGTTAGTGTACTGGAGCAATGGTCTTCAATGGGGAGTTAGTGTACTGGAGCAATGGTCTTCAATAGGGGAGTTAGTGTACTGGAGCAATGGTCTTCAATGGGGAGTTAGTGTACTGGAGCAATGGTCTTCAATAGGGGAGTTAGTGTACTGGAGCAATGGTCTTCAATAGGGGAGTTAGTGTACTGGAGCAATGGTCTTCAATAGGGGAGTTAGTGTACTGGAGCAATGGTCTTCAATGGGGAGTTAGTGTACTGGAGCAATGGTCTTCAATAGGGGAGTTAGTGTACTGGAGCAATGGTCTTCAATAGGGGAGTTAGTGTACTGGAGCAATGGTCTTCAATGGGGAGTTAGTGTACTGGAGCAATGGTCTTCAATGGGGAGTTAGTGTACTGGAGCAATGGTCTTCAATGGGGGAGTTAGTGTACTGGAGCAATGGTCTTCAATAGGGGAGTTAGTGTACTGGAGCAATGGTCTTCAATAGGGGAGTTAGTGTACTGGAGCAATGGTCTTCAATGGGGAGTTAGTGTACTGGAGCAATGGTCTTCAATGGGGAGTTAGTGTACTGGAGCAATGGTCTTCAATAGGGGAGTTAGTGTACTGGAGCAATGGTCTTCAATGGGGAGTTAGTGTACTGGAGCAATGGTCTTCAATAGGGGAGTTAGTGTACTGGAGCAATGGTCTTCAATGGGGAGTTAGTGTACTGGAGCAATGGTCTTCAATGGGGAGTTAGTGTACTGGAGCAATGGTCTTCAATGGGGGAGTTAGTGTACTGGAGCAATGGTCTTCAATGGGGGAGTTAGTGTACTGGAGCAATGGTCTTCAATAGGGGAGTTAGTGTACTGGAGCAATGGTCTTCAATAGGGGAGTTAGTGTACTGGAGCAATGGTCTTCAATGGGGAGTTAGTGTACTGGAGCAATGGTCTTCAATGGGGAGTTAGTGTACTGGAGCAATGGTCTTCAATGGGGAGTTAGTGTACTGGAGCAATGGTCTTCAATGGGGGAGTTAGTGTACTGGAGCAATGGTCTTCAATAGGGGGAGTTAGTGTACTGGAGCAATGGTCTTCAATAGGGGAGTTAGTGTACTGGAGCAATGGTCTTCAATAGGGGAGTTAGTGTACTGGAGCAATGGTCTTCAATGGGGAGTTAGTGTACTGGAGCAATGGTCTTCAATAGGGGAGTTAGTGTACTGGAGCAATGGTCTTCAATGGGGGAGTTAGTGTACTGGAGCAATGGTCTTCAATGGGGGAGTTAGTGTACTGGAGCAATGGTCTTCAATAGGGGAGTTAGTGTACTGGAGCAATGGTCTTCAATAGGGGAGTTAGTGTACTGGAGCAATGGTCTTCAATGGGGAGTTAGTGTACTGGAGCAATGGTCTTCAATAGGGGAGTTAGTGTACTGGAGCAATGGTCTTCAATGGGGGAGTTAGTGTACTGGAGCAATGGTCTTCAATAGGGGAGTTAGTGTACTGGAGCAATGGTCTTCAATAGGGGAGTTAGTGTACTGGAGCAATGGTCTTCAATGGGGGAGTTAGTGTACTGGAGCAATGGTCTTCAATGGGGGAGTTAGTGTACTGGAGCAATGGTCTTCAATAGGGGAGTTAGTGTACTGGAGCAATGGTCTTCAATAGGGGAGTTAGTGTACTGGAGCAATGGTCTTCAATAGGGGAGTTAGTGTACTGGAGCAATGGTCTTCAATGGGGAGTTAGTGTACTGGAGCAATGGTCTTCAATAGGGGAGTTAGTGTACTGGAGCAATGGTCTTCAATGGGGAGTTAGTGTACTGGAGCAATGGTCTTCAATGGGGAGTTAGTGTACTGGAGCAATGGTCTTCAATAGGGGAGTTAGTGTACTGGAGCAATGGTCTTCAATGGGGGAGTTAGTGTACTGGAGCAATGGTCTTCAATAGGGGAGTTAGTGTACTGGAGCAATGGTCTTCAATGGGGGAGTTAGTGTACTGGAGCAATGGTCTTCAATAGGGGAGTTAGTGTACTGGAGCAATGGTCTTCAATGGGGAGTTAGTGTACTGGAGCAATGGTCTTCAATGGGGGAGTTAGTGTACTGGAGCAATGGTCTTCAATAGGGGAGTTAGTGTACTGGAGCAATGGTCTTCAATGGGGAGTTAGTGTACTGGAGCAATGGTCTTCAATGGGGAGTTAGTGTACTGGAGCAATGGTCTTCAATAGGGGAGTTAGTGTACTGGAGCAATGGTCTTCAATGGGGGAGTTAGTGTACTGGAGCAATGGTCTTCAATAGGGGAGTTAGTGTACTGGAGCAATGGTCTTCAATGGGGAGTTAGTGTACTGGAGCAATGGTCTTCAATGGGGGAGTTAGTGTACTGGAGCAATGGTCTTCAATAGGGGAGTTAGTGTACTGGAGCAATGGTCTTCAATGGGGAGTTAGTGTACTGGAGCAATGGTCTTCAATGGGGAGTTAGTGTACTGGAGCAATGGTCTTCAATAGGGGAGTTAGTGTACTGGAGCAATGGTCTTCAATGGGGGAGTTAGTGTACTGGAGCAATGGTCTTCAATAGGGGAGTTAGTGTACTGGAGCAATGGTCTTCAATAGGGGAGTTAGTGTACTGGAGCAATGGTCTTCAATAGGGGAGTTAGTGTACTGAGCAATGGTCTTCAATAGGGGAGTTAGTGTACTGGAGCAATGGTCTTCAATGGGGGAGTTAGTGTACTGGAGCAATGGTCTTCAATGGGGGAGTTAGTGTACTGGAGCAATGGTCTTCAATAGGGGAGTTAGTGTACTGGAGCAATGGTCTTCAATGGGGAGTTAGTGTACTGGAGCAATGGTCTTCAATAGGGAGTTAGTGTACTGGAGCAATGGTCTTCAATGGGGGAGTTAGTGTACTGGAGCAATGGTCTTCAATAGGGGAGTTAGTGTACTGGAGCAATGGTCTTCAATAGGGGAGTTAGTGTACTGGAGCAATGGTCTTCAATAGGGGGAGTTAGTGTACTGGAGCAATGGTCTTCAATGGGGGAGTTAGTGTACTGGAGCAATGGTCTTCAATAGGGGAGTTAGTGTACTGGAGCAATGGTCTTCAAGAGGGGAGTTAGTGTACTGGAGCAATGGTCTTCAATGGGGAGTTAGTGTACTGGAGCAATGGTCTTCAATAGGGAGTTAGTGTACTGGAGCAATGGTCTTCAATAGGGGAGTTAGTGTACTGGAGCAATGGTCTTCAATAGGGGAGTTAGTGTACTGGAGCAATGGTCTTCAATAGGGGAGTTAGTGTACTGGAGCAATGGTCTTCAATGGGGGAGTTAGTGTACTGGAGCAATGGTCTTCAATGGGGAGTTAGTGTACTGGAGCAATGGTCTTCAATAGGGGAGTTAGTGTACTGGAGCAATGGTCTTCAATAGGGGAGTTAGTGTACTGGAGCAATGGTCTTCAATGGGGAGTTAGTGTACTGGAGCAATGGTCTTCAATAGGGGAGTTAGTGTACTGGAGCAATGGTCTTCAATAGGGGAGTTAGTGTACTGGAGCAATGGTCTTCAATGGGGGAGTTAGTGTACTGGAGCAATGGTCTTCAATGGGGAGTTAGTGTACTGGAGCAATGGTCTTCAATAGGGGAGTTAGTGTACTGGAGCAATGGTCTTCAATGGGGAGTTAGTGTACTGGAGCAATGGTCTTCAATGGGGGAGTTAGTGTACTGGAGCAATGGTCTTCAATAGGGGAGTTAGTGTACTGGAGCAATGGTCTTCAATGGGGAGTTAGTGTACTGGAGCAATGGTCTTCAATGGGGGAGTTAGTGTACTGGAGCAATGGTCTTCAATAGGGGAGTTAGTGTACTGGAGCAATGGTCTTCAATAGGGGAGTTAGTGTACTGGAGCAATGGTCTTCAATGGGGAGTTAGTGTACTGGAGCAATGGTCTTCAATGGGGAGTTAGTGTACTGGAGCAATGGTCTTCAATAGGGGAGTTAGTGTACTGGAGCAATGGTCTTCAATGGGGAGTTAGTGTACTGGAGCAATGGTCTTCAATGGGGGAGTTAGTGTACTGGAGCAATGGTCTTCAATAGGGGAGTTAGTGTACTGGAGCAATGGTCTTCAATGGGGAGTTAGTGTACTGGAGCAATGGTCTTCAATAGGGGAGTTAGTGTACTGGAGCAATGGTCTTCAATAGGGGAGTTAGTGTACTGGAGCAATGGTCTTCAATGGGGGAGTTAGTGTACTGGAGCAATGGTCTTCAATGGGGAGTTAGTGTACTGGAGCAATGGTCTTCAATGGGGAGTTAGTGTACTGGAGCAATGGTCTTCAATAGGGGAGTTAGTGTACTGGAGCAATGGTCTTCAATAGGGGAGTTAGTGTACTGGAGCAATGGTCTTCAATGGGGAGTTAGTGTACTGGAGCAATGGTCTTCAATGGGGGAGTTAGTGTACTGGAGCAATGGTCTTCAATAGGGGAGTTAGTGTACTGGAGCAATGGTCTTCAATAGGGGAGTTAGTGTACTGGAGCAATGGTCTTCAATGGGGAGTTAGTGTACTGGAGCAATGGTCTTCAATGGGGAGTTAGTGTACTGGAGCAATGGTCTTCAATAGGGGAGTTAGTGTACTGGAGCAATGGTCTTCAATGGGGAGTTAGTGTACTGGAGCAATGGTCTTCAATGGGGGAGTTAGTGTACTGGAGCAATGGTCTTCAATGGGGGAGTTAGTGTACTGGAGCAATGGTCTTCAATAGGGGAGTTAGTGTACTGGAGCAATGGTCTTCAATAGGGGAGTTAGTGTACTGGAGCAATGGTCTTCAATGGGGAGTTAGTGTACTGGAGCAATGGTCTTCAATGGGGGAGTTAGTGTACTGGAGCAATGGTCTTCAATAGGGGAGTTAGTGTACTGGAGCAATGGTCTTCAATAGGGGAGTTAGTGTACTGGAGCAATGGTCTTCAATGGGGAGTTAGTGTACTGGGGCAACTGGTCTTCAATAGGGAGAGTTAGTGTACTGGAGCAATGGTCTTCAATGGGGAGTTAGTGTACTGGAGCAATGGTCTTCAATGGGGGAGTTAGTGTACTGGAGCAATGGTCTTCAATAGGGGAGTTAGTGTACTGGAGCAATGGTCTTCAATAGGGGAGTTAGTGTACTGGAGCAATGGTCTTCAATAGGGGAGTTAGTGTACTGGAGCAATGGTCTTCAATAGGGGAGTTAGTGTACTGGAGCAATGGTCTTCAATGGGGGAGTTAGTGTACTGGAGCAATGGTCTTCAATAGGGGGAGTTAGTGTACTGGAGCAATGGTCTTCAATAGGGGAGTTAGTGTACTGGAGCAATGGTCTTCAATGGGGAGTTAGTGTACTGGAGCAATGGTCTTCAATGGGGGAGTTAGTGTACTGGAGCAATGGTCTTCAATAGTGGAGTTAGTGTACTGGAGCAATGGTCTTCAATGGGGAGTTAGTGTACTGGAGCAATGGTCTTCAATGGGGAGTTAGTGTACTGGAGCAATGGTCTTCAATAGGGGAGTTAGTGTACTGGAGCAATGGTCTTCAATAGGGGAGTTAGTGTACTGGAGCAATGGTCTTCAATGGGGAGTTAGTGTACTGGAGCAATGGTCTTCAATAGGGGAGTTAGTGTACTGGAGCAATGGTCTTCAATAGGGGAGTTAGTGTACTGGAGCAATGGTCTTCAATGGGGAGTTAGTGTACTGGAGCAATGGTCTTCAATAGGGGAGTTAGTGTACTGGAGCAATGGTCTTCAATGGGGAGTTAGTGTACTGGAGCAATGGTCTTCAATAGGGGAGTTAGTGTACTGGAGCAATGGTCTTCAATAGGGGAGTTAGTGTACTGGAGCAATGGTCTTCAATGGGGGAGTTAGTGTACTGGAGCAATGGTCTTCAATGGGGGAGTTAGTGTACTGGAGCAATGGTCTTCAATAGGGGAGTTAGTGTACTGGAGCAATGGTCTTCAATAGGGGAGTTAGTGTACTGGAGCAATGGTCTTCAATGGGGAGTTAGTGTACTGGAGCAATGGTCTTCAATAGGGGAGTTAGTGTACTGGAGCAATGGTCTTCAATGGGGAGTTAGTGTACTGGAGCAATGGTCTTCAATGGGGGAGTTAGTGTACTGGAGCAATGGTCTTCAATAGGGGAGTTAGTGTACTGGAGCAATGGTCTTCAATGGGGGAGTTAGTGTACTGGAGCAATGGTCTTCAATAGGGGAGTTAGTGCACTGGAGCAATGGTCTTCAATAGGGGAGTTAGTGTACTGGAGCAATGGTCTTCAATGGGGAGTTAGTGTACTGGAGCAATGGTCTTCAATGGGGGAGTTAGTGTACTGGAGCAATGGTCTTCAATAGGGGAGTTAGTGTACTGGAGCAATGGTCTTCAATAGGGGAGTTAGTGTACTGGAGCAATGGTCTTCAATGGGGAGTTAGTGTACTGGAGCAATGGTCTTCAATGGGGAGTTAGTGTACTGGAGCAATGGTCTTCAATAGGTGAGTTAGTGTACTGGAGCAATGGTCTTCAATAGGGGAGTTAGTGTACTGGAGCAATGGTCTTCAATAGGAGAGTTAGTGTACTGGAGCAATGGTCTTCAATGGGAGAGTTAGTGTACTGGAGCAATGGTCTTCAATAGGAGAGTTAGTGTACTGGAGCAATGGTCTTCAATGGGGGAGTTAGTGTACTGGAGCAATGGTCTTCAATGGGGGAGTTAGTGTACTGGAGCAATGGTCTTCAATAGGGGAGTTAGTGTACTGGAGCAATGGTCTTCAATAGGGGAGTTAGTGTACTGGAGCAATGGTCTTCAATAGGGGAGTTAGTGTACTGGAGCAATGGTCTTCAATGGGGAGTTAGTGTACTGGAGCAATGGTCTTCAATGGGGAGTTAGTGTACTGGAGCAATGGTCTTCAGTGGGGAGTTAGTGTACTGGAGCAATAGTCTTCAATAGGGGAGTTAGTGTACTGGAGCAATGGTCTTCAATAGGGGAGTTAGTGTACTGAGCAATGGTCTTCAATGGGGGAGTTAGTGTACTGGAGCAATGGTCTTCAATAGGGGAGTTAGTGTACTGGAGCAATGGTCTTCAATAGGGGAGTTAGTGTACTGGAGCAATGGTCTTCAATAGGGGAGTTAGTGTACTGGAGCAATGGTCTTCAATGGGGGAGTTAGTGTACTGGAGCAATGGTCTTCAATAGGGGAGTTAGTGTACTGGAGCAATGGTCTTCAATAGGGGAGTTAGTGTACTGGAGCAATGGTCTTCAATGGGGAGTTAGTGTACTGGAGCAATGGTCTTCAATGGGGAGTTAGTGTACTGGAGCAATGGTCTTCAATAGGGGAGTTAGTGTACTGGAGCAATGGTCTTCAATAGGGGAGTTAGTGTACTGGAGCAATGGTCTTCAATAGGGGAGTTAGTGTACTGGAGCAATGGTCTTCAATGGGGAGTTAGTGTACTGGAGCAATGGTCTTCAATAGGGGAGTTAGTGTACTGGAGCAATGGTCTTCAATAGGGGAGTTAGTGTACTGGAGCAATGGTCTTCAATAGGGGAGTTAGTGTACTGGAGCAATGGTCTTCAATGGGGGAGTTAGTGTACTGGAGCAATGGTCTTCAATGGGGAGTTAGTGTACTGGAGCAATGGTCTTCAATAGGTGAGTTAGTGTACTGGAGCAATGGTCTTCAATAGGGGAGTTAGTGTACTGGAGCAATGGTCTTCAATGGGGGAGTTAGTGTACTGGGGCAATGGTCTTCAATATGAGAGTTAGTGCACTGGAGCAATGGTCTTCAATGGGTGAGTTAGTGTACTGGAGCAATGGTCTTCAATGGGGGAGTTAGTGTACTGGAGCAATGGTCTTCAATAGGGGAGTTAGTGTACTGGAGCAATGGTCTTCAATGGGGGATTTAGTGTACTGTAGCAATGGTCTTCAATAGGGGAGTTAGTGCACTGGAGCAATGATCTTCAATAGGGGAGTTAGTGTACTGGAGCAATGGTCTTCAATGGGGGAGTTAATGTTCTGGAGCAATGGTCTTCAATGGGGGAGTTAGTGTACTGGAGCAATGGTCTTCAATGGGGGAGTTAGTGTACTGGAGCAATGGTCTTCAATGGGGGAGTTAGTGTACTGGAGCAATGGTCTTCAATAGGGGAGTTAGTGTTCTGGAGCAATGGTCTTCAATGGGGGAGTTAGTGTACTGGAGCAATGGTCTTCAATGGGGAGTTAGTGTACTGGAGCAATGGTCTTCAATAGGTGAGTTAGTGTACTGGAGCAATGGTCTTCAATAGGGGAGTTAGTGTACTGGGGCAATGGTCTTCAATATGAGAGTTAGTGTACTGGAGCAATGGTCTTCAATGGGAGAGTTAGTGTACTGGGGCAATGGTCTTCAATAGGAGAGTTAGTGTACTGGAGCAATGGTCTTCAATGGGGCGTTAGTGTACTGGAGCAATGGTCTTCAATGGGGGAGTTAGTGTACTGGAGCAATGGTCTTCAATAGGGGAGTTAGTGTACTGGAGCAATGGTCTTCAATGGGGAGTTAGTGTACTGGAGCAATGGTCTTCAATGGGGGAGTTAGTGTACTGGAGCAATGGTCTTCAATAGGGGAGTTAGTGTACTGGAGCAATGGTCTTCAATAGGGGAGTTAGTGTTCTGGAGCAATGGTCTTCAATGGGGGAGTTAGTGTACTGGAGCAATGGTCTTCAATGGGGGAGTTAGTGTACTGGAGCAATGGTCTTCAATAGGTGAGTTAGTGTACTGGAGCAATGGTCTTCAATAGGGGAGTTAGTGTACTGGGGCAATGGTCTTCAATAGGAGAGTTAGTGTACTGGAGCAATGGTCTTCAATGGGAGAGTTAGTGTACTGGAGCAATGGTCTTCAATAGGGGAGTTAGTGTACTGGAGCAATGGTCTTCAATGGGTGAGTTAGTGTACTGGAGCAATGGTCTTCAATGGGGGAGTTAGTGCACTGGAGCAATGGTCTTCAATAGGGGAGTTAGTGTACTGGAGCAATGGTCTTCAATAGGGGAGTTAGTGTACTGGAGCAATGGTCTTCAATAGGGGAGTTAGTGTACTGGAGCAATGGTCTTCAATAGGGGAGTTAGTGTACTGGAGCAATGGTCTTCAATGGGGAGTTAGTGTACTGGAGCAATGGTCTTCAGTGGGGAGTTAGTGTACTGGAGCAATGGTCTTCAATAGGGGAGTTAGTGTACTGGAGCAATGGTCTTCAATAGGGGAGTTAGTGTACTGAGCAATGGTCTTCAATGGGGGAGTTAGTGTACTGGAGCAATGGTCTTCAATAGGGGAGTTAGTGTACTGAGCAATGGTCTTCAATAGGGGAGTTAGTGTACTGGAGCAATGGTCTTCAATAGGGGAGTTAGTGTACTGGAGCAATGGTCTTCAATGGGGAGTTAGTGTACTGGAGCAATGGTCTTCAATGGGGAGTTAGTGTACTGGAGCAATGGTCTTCAATGGGGGAGTTAGTGTACTGGAGCAATGGTCTTCAATGGGAGAGTTAGTGTACTGGAGCAATGGTCTTCAATAGGAGAGTTAGTGTACTGGAGCAATGGTCTTCAATGGGGAGTTAGTGTACTGGAGCAATGGTCTTCAATAGGGGAGTTAGTGTACTGGAGCAATGGTCTTCAATAGGGGAGTTAGTGTACTGGAGCAATGGTCTTCAATGGGGAGTTAGTGTACTGGAGCAATGGTCTTCAATGGGGAGTTAGTGTACTGGAGCAATGGTCTTCAATAGGGGAGTTAGTGTACTGGAGCAATGGTCTTCAATAGGAGAGTTAGTGTACTGGAGCAATGGTCTTCAATGGGTGAGTTAGTGTACTGGAGCAATGGTCTTCAATGGGGGAGTTAGTGTACTGGAGCAATGGTCTTCAATAGGGGAGTTAGTGTACTGGAGCAATGGTCTTCAATGGGGAGTTAGTGTACTGGAGCAATGGTCTTCAATAGGGGAGTTAGTGTACTGGAGCAATGGTCTTCAATAGGGGAGTTAGTGTACTGGAGCAATGGTCTTCAATGGGGGAGTTAGTGTACTGGAGCAATGGTCTTCAATGGGGGAGTTAGTGTACTGGAGCAATGGTCTTCAATGGGGAGTTAGTGTACTGGAGCAATGGTCTTCAATAGGGGAGTTAGTGTACTGGAGCAATGGTCTTCAATAGGGGAGTTAGTGTTCTGGAGCAATGGTCTTCAATGGGGGAGTTAGTGTACTGGAGCAATGGTCTTCAATGGGGGAGTTAGTGTACTGGAGCAATGGTCTTCAATAGGTGAGTTAGTGTACTGGAGCAATGGTCTTCAATAGGGGAGTTAGTGTACTGGAGCAATGGTCTTCAATAGGAGAGTTAGTGTACTGGAGCAATGGTCTTCAATGGGAGAGTTAGTGTACTGGGGCAATGGTCTTCAATATGAGAGTTAGTGTACTGGAGCAATGGTCTTCAATGGGTGCGTTAGTGTACTGGAGCAATGGTCTTCAATGGGGGAGTTAGTGTACTGGAGCAATGGTCTTCAATAGGGAGTTAGTGTACTGGAGCAATGGTCTTCAATAGGGGAGTTAGTGTACTGGAGCAATGGTCTTCAATGGGGAGTTAGTGTACTGGAGCAATGGTCTTCAATGGGGAGTTAGTGTACTGGAGCAATGGTCTTCAATAGGGGAGTTAGTGTACTGGAGCAATGGTCTTCAATAGGGGAGTTAGTGTACTGGAGCAATGGTCTTCAATGGGGAGTTAGTGTACTGGAGCAATGGTCTTCAATAGGGGAGTTAGTGTACTGGAGCAATGGTCTTCAATGGGGAGTTAGTGTACTGGAGCAATGGTCTTCAATGGGGAGTTAGTGTACTGGAGCAATGGTCTTCAATAGGGGAGTTAGTGTACTGGAGCAATGGTCTTCAATAGGGGAGTTAGTGTACTGGAGCAATGGTCTTCAATGGGGAGTTAGTGTACTGGAGCAATGGTCTTCAATGGGGAGTTAGTGTACTGGAGCAATGGTCTTCAATAGGGGAGTTAGTGTACTGGAGCAATGGTCTTCAATAGGGGAGTTAGTGTACTGGAGCAATGGTCTTCAATAGGGGAGTTAGTGTACTGGAGCAATGGTCTTCAATGGGGAGTTAGTGTACTGGAGCAATGGTCTTCAATAGGAGAGTTAGTGTACTGGAGCAATGGTCTTCAATGGGTGAGTTAGTGTACTGGAGCAATGGTCTTCAATGGGGGAGTTAGTGCACTGGAGCAATGGTCTTCAATAGGGGAGTTAGTGTACTGGAGCAATGGTCTTCAATAGGGGAGTTAGTGTACTGGAGCAATGGTCTTCAATAGGGGAGTTAGTGTACTGGAGCAATGGTCTTCAATGGGGGAGTTAGTGTACTGGAGCAATGGTCTTCGATGGGGAGTTAGTGTACTGGAGCAATGGTCTTCAGTGGGGGAGTTAGTGTACTGGAGCAATAGTCTTCAATAGCGGAGTTAGGGTACTGGAGCAATGGTCTTCAATAGGGGAGTTAGTGTACTGAAGCAATGGTCTTCAATGGGGGAGTTAGTGTACTGGAGCAATGGTCTTCAATAGGGGAGTTAGTGTACTACAGCAATGGACGTCAATAGGGGAGTTAGTGTACTGGAGCAATGGTCTTCAATAGGGGAGTTAGTGTACTGGAGCAATGGTCTTCAATGGGGGAGTTAGTGTACTGGAGCAATGGTCTTCAATAGGGGAGTTAGTGTACTGGAGCAATGGTCTTCAAGAGGGGAGTTAGTGTACTGGAGCAATGGTCTTCAATGGGAGAGTTAGTGTACTGGGGCAATGGTCTTCAATATGAGAGTTAGTGTACTGGAGCAATGGTCTTCAATGGGGGAGTTAGTGTACTGGAGCAATGGTCTTCAATAGGGGAGTTAGTGTACTGGAGCAATGGTCTTCAATAGGGGAGTTAGTGTTCTGGAGCAATGGTCTTCAATGGGGAGTTAGTGTACTGGAGCAATGGCTTCAATGGGGGAGTTAGTGTACTGGAGCAATGGTCTTCAATGGGGAGTTAGTGTACTGGAGCAATGGTCTTCAATAGGGGAGTTAGTGTACTGGAGCAATGGTCTTCAATAGGGGAGTTAGTGTACTGGAGCAATGGTCTTCAATAGGAGAGTTAGTGTACTGGAGCAATGGTCTTCAATGGGGGAGTTAGTGTACTGGAGCAATGGTCTTCAATGGGGGAGTTAGTGTACTGGAGCAATGGTCTTCAATAGGGGAGTTAGTGTACTGGAGCAATGGTCTTCAATGGGGGATTTAGTGTACTGTAGCAATGGTCTTCAATAGGGGAGTTAGTGCACTGGAGCAATGATCTTCAATAGGGGAGTTAGTGTACTGGAGCAATGGTCTTCAATGGGGGAGTTAATGTTCTGGAGCAATGGTCTTCAATGGGGGAGTTAGTGTACTGGAGCAATGGTCTTCAATGGGGGAGTTAGTGTACTGGAGCAATGGTCTTCAATAGGGGAGTTAGTGTACTGGAGCAATGGTCTTCAATAGGGGAGTTAGTGTTCTGGAGCAATGGTCTTCAATGGGGGAGTTAGTGTACTGGAGCAATGGTCTTCAATGGGGGAGTTAGTGTACTGGAGCAATGGTCTTCAATAGGTGAGTTAGTGTACTGGAGCAATGGTCTTCAATAGGGGAGTTAGTGTACTGGGGCAATGGTCTTCAATATGAGAGTTAGTGTACTGGAGCAATGGTCTTCAATGGGAGAGTTAGTGTACTGGGGCAATGGTCT
This sequence comes from Squalus acanthias, assembly GCA_030390025.1. NCBI lineage: Eukaryota > Metazoa > Chordata > Chondrichthyes > Squaliformes > Squalidae > Squalus > Squalus acanthias. The sequence goes on along the minus strand of CM059441.1, from coordinate 46,504,790 downwards.
TCAATATGAGAGTTAGTGTACTGGAGCAATGGTCTTCAATGGGTGCGTTAGTGTACTGGAGCAATGGTCTTCAATGGGGGAGTTAGTGTACTGGAGCAATGGTCTTCAATAGGGGAGTTAGTGTACTGGAGCAATGGTCTTCAATGGGAGAGTTAGTGTACTGGAGCAATGGTCTTCAATGGGGGAGTTAGTGTACTGGAGCAGTGGTCTTCAATAGGGCAGTTAGTGTACTGGAGCAATGGTCTTCAGTAGGGGAGTTAGTGTACTGGAGCAATGGTCTTCAATAGGGGAGTTAGTGCACTGGAGCAATGGTCTTCAATAGGGGAGTTAGTGTACTGGAGCAATGGTCTTCAATAGGGGAGTTAGTGTACTGGAGCAATGGTCTTCAATAGGGGAGTTAGTGTACTGGAGCAATGGTCTTCAATGGGGGAGTTAGTGTACTGGAGCAATGGTCTTCGATGGGGAGTTAGTGTACTGGAGCAATGGTCTTCAATAGGGGAGTTAGTGTACTGGAGCAATAGTCTTCAATAGCGGAGTTAGGGTACTGGAGCAATGGTCTTCAATAGGGGAGTTAGTGTACTGAAGCAATGGTCTTCAATGGGGGAGTTAGTGTACTGGAGCAATGGTCTTCAATAGGGGAGTTAGTGTACTACAGCAATGGACGTCAATAGGGGACTTAGTGTACTGGAGCAATGGTCTTCAATAGGGGAGTTAGTGTACTGGAGCAATGGTCTTCAATGGGGGAGTTAGTGTACTGGAGCAATGGTCTTCAATAGGTGAGTTAGTGTACTGGAGCAATGGTCTTCAAGAGGGGAGTTAGTGTACTGGAGCAATGGTCTTCAATGGGAGAGTTAGTGTACTGGGGCAATGGCCTTCAATATGAGAGTTAGTGTACTGGAGCAATGGTCTTCAATGGGTGAGTTAGTGTACTGGAGCAATGGTCTACAATGGCGGAGTTAGTGTCCTGGAGCAATGGTCTTCAATAGGGGAGTTAGTGTACTGGAGCAGTCGTATTCAATGGGGGAGTTAGTGTACTGGAGCAATGGTTTTCAATGGGGGAGTTAGTGTACTGGAGCAATGGTCTTCAATAGGGGAGTTAGTGTACTGGAGCAATGGTCTTCAATAGGGGAGTTAGTGTACTGGAGCAATGGTCTTCAATGGGAGAGTTAGTGTACTGGGGCAACAGTCTTCAATATGAGAGTTAGTGTACTGGAGCAATGGTCTTCAATGGGGGAGTTAGTGTACTGGAGCGATGGTCTTCAATGGGGGAGTTAGTGTACTGGAGCAATGGTCTTCAATAGGGGAGTTAGTGTACTGGAGCAATGGTCTTCAATAGGGGAGTTAGTGTACTGGAGCAATGGTATTCAATGGGGGAGTTAGTGTACTGGAGCAATGGTTTTCAATGGGGGAGTTAGTGTACTGGAGCAATGGTCTTCAACAGGGGAGTTAGTGTACTGAAGCAATGGTCTTCAATGGGGGAGTTAGTGTACTGGAGCAATGGTCTTCAATAGGGGAGTTAGTGTACTACAGCAATGGACGTCAATAGGGGAGTTAGTGTACTGGAGCAATGGTCTTCAATAGGGGAGTTAGTGTACTGGAGCAATGGTCTTCAATGGGGGAGTTAGTGTACTGGAGCAATGGTCTTCAATAGGTGAGTTAGTGTACTGGAGCAATGGTCTTCAAGAGGGGAGTTAGTGTACTGGAGCAATGGTCTTCAATGGGAGAGTTAGTGTACTGGGGCAATGGTCTTCAATATGAGAGTTAGTGTACTGGAGCAATGGTCTTCAATGGGTGAGTTAGTGTACTGGAGCAATGGTCTACAATGGCGGAGTTAGTGTCCTGGAGCAATGGTCTTCAATGGGGGAGTTAGTGTACTGGAGCAATGGTCTTCAATAGGGGAGTTAGTGTACTGGAGCAATGGTCTTCAATGGGAGAGTTAGTGTACTGGAGCAATGGTCTTCAATAGGGGAGTTAGTGTCCTGGAGCAATGGTCTTCAATAGGAGAGTTAGTGTACTGGAGCAATGGTCTTCAATAGGGGAGTTATTGTACTGGAGCAATGGTCTTCAATGGGGGAGTTAGTGTACTGGAGCAATGGTCTTCAATAGGGGAGTTAGTGTACTGGAGCAGTGGTATTCAATGGGGGAGTTAGTGTACTGGAGCAATGGTTTTCAATGGGGGAGTTAGTGTACTGGAGCAATGGTCTTCAATAGGGGAGTTAGTGTACTGGAGCAATGGTCTTCAATAGGGGAGTTAGTGTACTGGAGCAATGGTATTCAATGGGGGAGTTAGTGTACTGGAGCAATGGTTTTCAATGGGGGAGTTAGTGTACTGGAGCAATGGTCTTCAATAGGGGAGTTAGTGTGCTGGAGCAATGGTCTTCAATGGGCGAGTTAGTGTACTGGAGCAATGGTCTTCAATAGGGGAGTTAGTGTACTGCAGCAATGGTCTTCAATAGGGGAGTTAGTGTACTGGAGCAATGGTCTTCAATGGGGGAGCTAGTGTACTGGAGCGATGGTCTTCAATGGGGGAGTTAGTGTACTGGAGCAATGGTCTTCAATAGGGGAGTTAGTGTCCTGGAGCAATGGTCTTCAATGGGGAAGTTAGTGTACTGGAGCAATGGTCTTCAATAGGGGAGTTAGTGTACTGGAGCAATGGTCTTCAATGGGGAAGTTAGTGTACTGGAGCAATGGTCTTCAATAGGGGAGTTAGTGTACTGGAGCAATGGTCTTCAATAGGGGAGTTAGTGTACTGGAGTAATGGTCTGCAATGGGAGAGTTAGTGTACTGGAGCAATGGTCTTCAATGGGAGAGTTAATGTACTAGAGGGTTGGGCTTTAATGGGCAGGTAAGGGTCTTAAGGATGGGCTTCAATGGGAGAGTTAGGCTACAGGAAAGATGGGCTTCAATGGAAGGGATAGGGTTCAAGGGTTGGCCTTTACATTTGGCCGACTTCCCATCCCTCCGCCTCTCCTCCCCACCCCTACACAACCATCGTCCTCCCCTCTGCACCCCTCCCACTTCCCACCCCTCCCCTCCCTACCCCTTCCCCTCCCCTACCCTCCCCTCCCTCTCCACTCCTCCACAACCCTCCCCACCCCGCCCCACCCCTCGCCTCCTCATCCCTCCCCATCCCCTCCCCTGCTCACGCCTCTGCACCTCTCCCCCTCTCCACCCTTCCGCCTCACCCCTCCCCATCCCATCCCCTTCCCACCCTACCCCATACCTCCTCACCCCTCCCCATCCTCTCCCTTCCCCTCCTCACCTCACCCCTCTGCCCCTCCCCTCCCCCTCCTCACCTCTCTGCACCTCTCCCCCTCCCCTCCCCCTCCCCACCTCCCTCTCCCCTTCCCTCTCCCCCTCCCCTCACCACTCTTCCCTCCGGATCCACTTCCTATGCGCAGCGCTTGGTGTCCCCGGGGGCTATTTCCCAGGACAATCAGCCCACTGTCTGCACTCCTGACTCTAAGACACTGGGTCCACTTACAGCAGTGACCAGTGCTGCTGTACCTAGGAGAATATCTAAGGCATACCCAAAGCTTGTAACAGGAGTACTGAGTAGGCCTCAGGCTCCAGTACCTGATAACACAGGGCACCAGCACTGGTAGTGCACAGTAATAACAGGTTTTGCCCTATGGAATGCCATGAGTTAATATGGTACAATGCTCTGTTTTATTTCTGTAACAATGCCTTTGAACAATAATAAATGATTACAGTTTCATTAAAGACCAACTAACGGAAGTACATTGGTAATGACAACGCTGGAGCATTGAACTCGAAACAAAGATCCCCCCCTCCCCCCACATCAAGTTTGAATCCCATTCCACACTGGCATTTGTTCCTGTTCTTTGAGAAAACAGGTTTCATGACTCCTGGTCAAGTATCTGGGCCACCAGAAAAGGGTCCTTTCCTACATGGCTGCAGTGACTCTGCTGGTTGGTCAATCTGGAAATAGAAGTTCACCTACATCATCCTGCATAATAAATGTGGGGGTTAAAGATGATGGAATACAGGGATGGAAAACCTGATATATTTAACAGTGTGGCTGCACTGAAATTAACAGAAGAACAGAACATCAGTAAACAGTGCACGCGGTATCTTCATGTGACTTTGTTTCTGTTCCTGAATTATGAAGCAGCTGTCTTTGCTCCTAAATATATCAAACAGCATCACAGGCTCCTTCCTTTGAGAGGTGTTTAATTTCACTGCCATGAGCCCGATCAAACAGCATCAGACTATCACACCAATCCAAACAGAAGGACAGTATTCACTCATTACTGCTTGTCACTAAGAGCTATTCTCATGGTGTTTGAGGATTTCGGTACTATTTCACCTATATTTCCTTTTTTTTCTAAGTTGAGGATTGGGTGAACAATTGAAGAACAGGACCAAAGGTCAGATTCATTCCTCCTCTTGCCTATCCTTACTCGCTACTACTGTGCATACTTTCAAGGACATGTTTATGTTTTTGTAGCTGAGGCACAGTATATCATTGCTGAACACAAATCTGGTAACCTAGCAATAGAAATACACGTTGTGCAATCATACAAGCACATAAGTCTCACATATCAAGCAAGCAAAGCAAGGATTTCATGATGCACACACCAAAAGGAACAATTGTAGTCAGAATATTCATATTATCTTAGCTGGTTAAACAAGCCATTTGCAGCATAATGTATGTGCCAGTAGAATAAGTATTTACATGGACAGTGACTGTCGGGAACAGAGAATTGATGCTATGGTGTCATCAGATATTGGGCAGTATTGCCAAGCTCCAGGTTAATTGCAGTGAGGTTATTGGACGATATGGGCCACACCTCAGCATCCTTCCTGTTAATGCTCACACTACAAAAAATGTTCCGATGTCAGGTGCTAAAATTGCTATGGCATTTAAAAAAAATGTAATACACAAAATACAAATTCAAAACACAAACCTTCCCATAGAATTTAGGGATTTAAAAATAATTATTAGTGAGATTTGGGATATTTACTGTGAGATTGTGAGAACAGATAACAAACGATGATACTTGCCATCCCAAAAGGAATTGAAATTGAGGCATTCAGGCAGAACGTTCGGGTGCTCTGGAATTTGTTTGTAGTTTGACTTTCACTGTTAACAAATTCAAATTTCAAAGATTAGTCTTTACTATTAACCACTACGTAGTACAGTGTATGTCAACTGTTCAGGGGTATTACATCCAACGGATTCCACAACCACTGTACCCTTGTGGAGAGAAGGTAAGGTCCAGTAATCTCCAGTTTAAATGATGGTCTTCACAGAGGTGATACCACAATTACACTGGCAATCAGAGGCCATGTCTACATAAATATGACTCTCAGTTGCCAGGTTAAATGCACCAGATTCTGCACTCCAAATCAGTCCTGTAATAAAGTAAACCCACTTCTGGATCCATTCAGATGCCCAGTGTAAACTGAGTTGATCAGTCTCTACCCTGTGCTGCCTGCAGTCGTACCTTAGCTATGATTAAGGCACCAAGACTCAGTAAAAGTAAGACCTAATTATAATGTTGATCAACTGCATCATCTGTGTATGGCTACAAGAGACAAACAAACAGAAGCTGCATGAACTACAGATGGATAAAGCCTTGATTAAAATCACACCAACCAAGGATTGCCAACCAAGGTGGCTCAATGAGTTTATCCACTGAAGCTAAACCATAGAAATAGGGAAAGTCCCAGATTTAATCACTGGTCTAGCTGATCTCAGCAGGGACAGTGGTAGAGATGCTGTGATTTGCTTCAGCACTCCTAGGTTAGGGAGGGGAGAATTGGCCAGGGTTTCTGCTCCTGATTGCTGTTTACTGACCCCTGCTGGATGTATTCATTTATGGAAGCTGTGGCTGCTGTTTTTGACCAGATTGCCTTTGTTTTTCATCTTGACAGTCTGGGGGAGGGAGGGGGTGGGGAGGGACGGATACAGCAACTACACGATAGTGACTGAAGTCGCAAAGTATTAAATTGCAATAGAAGCTTTCTCCTGGCTTTGAAACTTTGAATGACCCAATAGTTTTTGAATTGTAGCTAACCAAATGATGTATCCTTTGATAGACAGCGATTTTATTTGTCGATCCAGTCAGACACGTGTCAAAGAACACAAGCTTACAGATCTAATACTATCTCTAATGGCCAAGTCATCAAAAAAGCTGGCTGTGTTGCATATTGTGTCAGCAGTATTTTGGGTAGCACAGATGCTATGTGACAGTGCCCGTTAACATAGAATGCGAGTAGCTCCCACCATTGCATCTTGATTGTGACTGATTAACAGTTCTGTAGCAGGGGCCTTTCAGGTTGGCATAAATACAGCAGGATTTTGACCATATCAATAATTCACTTAGCCAAATTGGAGTTATGCATTACTATGGTGAGGTGGAACTTCATCAGGGCTAAAACACTTGTTACATTCATCCAGGATCCTGTTAAAGGAATCTGAAAGGGGACTCTAAATTCAGAAAAATGCTATTATTTGGAGTTCAGAAAATGGTTTGATAAATCAGTGAAGGTTAAGTACTGGAACCCTCTTTATCTGCAAATGTATTTTGATTCTATATAAATTTGTGTTTAACAATAGAAACAATTAGTACTTTAGCCTGAAATATATGCTCTGCTAGAGTGGTGTTTTCCTATCCACTGAAATGATCAGGAAAGCATCTTATACATCATCCCAGTGTGTAAATCAAGAAATGGCTAATTGTTAATCCTGTGACATATTAACCCATTCACACCACTTGCAAGGTTCATAAATTTCAGTTCATGTGTGCTTACCTCTGCATAAAGTTCCTCTCTGCACAACATGTTATCATGTTTTTGTCATACTATTGGTGTCAACGTTTTCTCATTTTAAATTGCTCTATCTATATTTATGAGTTTTGCCTATGTAAACTCATCATTTTGTTGTCTTTTACTACCATAATTGAAATTTTTACTTGAAAGCCACAATCTCTCCCAAAAGCCTGGCTTTGACTCGATAGTTATACCTCACAACAGTTAAGTGCGAGCTTTCAATTGCATCTGTATATTTGGAACATGTGCAGTTTGCAGAATTTTCCAGCATAAAATCTGTGTATCCCCAGGAGCTGAAGGTTGTGTTCCCTCATCCTGTGAGAATTGGATAATTTATTTTTCCAAAAGACTGAAAGAAACAGGAGATTGAATTCTCAAAGCATTTATTTCAGACGCGATGAATTTATAGAAAAATAATATAATTGTGATTTTATGGTATGAACTCACAGAAAAACAAGGCAGCATATGAAAACAGTAACAACTGTTATCACGTGAGGGACAGCAGTGGGTACAGTAAATTATGTTATTTTGGGTTCTTTGTTAATTTTCCTACATTACAACAGTGACTATACTTCAAAAGTACTTAATTGGCTGTAAAGTGCTTTGGGGTGCCCTGAGGTCATGAAGGCGCTATGTAAATGCAAGTTCTTTCTTTATGGTTTGAGAAGAATAGAGAAATTGATTACAGACAATGGAGTTTTTATAGTCATAATTTTTGGTTGTATATATTCAATGAATTTGTCGCTGGGTCAGAATCCTGGAACTCCCTACCTAACAGTGCTGTGGAAGTACCTTCACCACACAGACTACAGCGTTTCAAGAAGAAGGCCCTCCACCACCTTCTCAAGGGCAACTAGAGATGGGCAATAATTTCCGGCCTTTCTAGCGACACCCACATCCTGAGAATGAATATTAAAAAATTAAAACTTTTGAACAATTTTTGAGGCTTAATGATTTTTTAATTAAAGGTTGGAAACTGCAGACACAATTAACTTTGAGCATTTTATGGGCTGCTTTTTGTTTGTTTATGGAAACTCAAGTTTATTAAAGACAATATAAGTTGCCAAACCCACTGATACTGCATTCCTAGTGCATATCAGGAAATTGGGACCTTCCAACCATTGATTTTCCATCCATTAATTTTAATAAGCAGAACATTTGTCATTAAATGCTTTAAGACACAAACATAAGCATGGGAACTGGCTAATGACGAGAAAAGTACCTGACATGTGGGGGTGAAGGCCTAATGGTTCAGAAGGGGCCAATAGAAGTTTTAGTCTCATTCTCCTGGGTCGCTTTCCCCACAAGACCCTGGTCCAAGATCTGGAGACTCCTTTCAGTGCTCGTAAATCACTAGAATGTATTCCTAGAGCTCACTGATCATAGAGCAGGGTCTACAGTGATGTTATGTATTACCAAGGACACTAACTTATCAGCATTAGAGGTGGTCCTGAGATTTAACAATTCTGTGATGGGGTCTCAGGGTTTAAATACTGTTAGACCCTGCTCTATGATCAGTGAGCACTAGGAATACATTCTAGTGATTTACGAGCACTGAAAGGAATCTAAAGATCTTGGAGTGGGAGAGGACATAAGTCTGAGGAGAGAGATTTTGAAGTCCAGCAGGACTCATGAAGTCAGTTTGGTGCTTTGGTGGTTGCTGGTATCTGACACTATTGGGGGTAGCAGAATCTATCACCTTAAGAACTCCCTCCCCAAATCCCAAGTTCTCTCTCCCAATGATCCCAGATCCCAGGACCTGACCCAGTCTTCCTAGCACCTCCTGCTCCAATGTCCTGGAATGCCACTAGCAGACACCCAGACCCACCTCAAAGTATTTAGACCCTGAGACACCATCACAGTATTGTCCAGTTCTGACGAAGGGTCATCGACCTGAAACTTTAACTCTGTTTCTCTCTCCACAGATGCTGCCTGACCGGCTGAGTATTTCCAGCATTTTCTGTTTTTATTACAGTATTGTCAAATCTCAGGACCACCTCCAATGCTGATAAGTTAGTGTCCTTGGTAATACGTAACATCACTGTTCTTCTCCAATTCATTGTAGGCAAATATACATTAATGAAAGCACAGGTAATATAATCTCCCTTGACATTGCTCATGAGTAGTCTGGGGTCTGGAACGCAACTGTAATGCTAACATTTCCTGTCCCTTTAAGGCCACTGCACAGACACTCCATGTGAGGAAGTGTCTAATAGGTTATTTGGTCAAATAGAGGTTAATTATTGCTGTTGGAAGTTTCTGTAGATTGGCTTCTCTTTTTAATCTCAACAAACTTCTGGCTCAGTTACACTTCCTGCTGAAGGATTTTGACCAATCAGGGGTGCAGAATGATGGTCATGTGCTCTGGTTTGGCCAGCTCAAAGGCTGGAGGGGAAACCATGGACTTTCTCTTTGTTAATGCCAATTTCAGCATTGTATCCCACTCCAGAATAAGGCCTGTGGACATCAATCCACATTCATTTTGTTTGCCTTTCCCAGGAGATTGTGTGGCTGGCTGATGGGGCGGTGGATGGGGTCCTGGTATGCTAAGTTGCAGCATGATAGGCATGGGACACCTACAAAACCTCTGACCAATCTTAGGAATCACACTTAAAAAAACCAGAATTGTTTTCTTCCATTTTATCCTGATTTCTGAGAGCAATTAATCTCTGATTGCCACATTCATTGTTTACTTAACTGCAATTAGACTTTGTGGCTTTAAAGGGATACAGTTTCTCCTGAGCAGCAGAATAATATATTGTTCATTGCATAGTATAACAGGTCTGTGCTTATAAAAACAGTTTAGTAACCAGTTTAGACTTAGCAACGCCACAGAGGAATCTCAATCTCTCATTATATGTCTAGATAGATAGATGGAAGTCTTGTGTCTTGCACACATCCATCACCTGTTACATGCTCTGTATAAAAAAGCAACAAATCACAACTGGACAATCCTAAAAAAGACACAAAGGTAAAGAAACCCAATTTCCTGCTGTTTTTCAGACTTTGAAACTGTTATTTACTTGCCCATGGTTTTGCTTAAGATTAGATTAAGCTCCTGAACACTGATGTGAGCAACCTAGGAGAAAGATCTTCGGAGCATTTTTTTCATGTTCTTTGAATAGAATACTCAATGAGTACTTTATCGGTGTTTACTAAGAAGGTGGATACTGACAAAATATTGGTGGAAGTGGAAAAAGTAGAAGCAATGGAAGGGGTGAAAATTGATAGACAGGATGTACTAGAAAGGCTGGGTATGCTTCGAGTGGTCCAGATGGCTTGCATCCCAGATTGCTAAGGGAATTGGGGGAGGAGATAGTGGAAGGGCTTGCCATAATTTTCCAATCTTCCCTAGATGCAGGGGCGGTGCCTGAGGATTGGAAAGTTGGCAAATGTGACACCATTGTTCAAGAAAAGGTCGGTCAGTTTAACATCAGTGGTGGGTAAAGTTTTAGAAAAAATAATCAAAGAAAAAATTAACGGGCACTTAGAAGTTTAAGCTAATTAAGAAGAGCCAACACGGATTTGTAAAAGTCAGATCATGTTTGACTAATCTAATTGAATTTTTTGATGAAGTAACAGGGAGGATCAATGTATGGAATGCAATGGATGTTGTCTGCATGGATTTTATGAAGGCGTTTGACAAAGTACCACATAGAAGGCTGGTTAACAAAATTGAGGCTCATGGAATAGGTGGGTCAGTGGCAGCTTGGATAAGGAATTGGCTTAAAAGCCGAAAAACAGCAAGTTGTGGTAAATGGCTGTTTTTCAGACTGGAGGATGGTAGACAGTGGTCAGTGCTGGGGCCACTGCTTTTTTTGATGTGTATATAAATGGAATACAGAGTAGAATTTCTAAATTTGCCGATGACACCGAACTTGGGGGTGTGGCAAACAGTGAGGATGATGCCAATCGACTGCAACAGGACATAGAAAGGCTAGCAGAATGGGCAGATGGAATTTAATAGAGAAGTGTGAGGTGATGCATTTTGGCAGAAGGAACAGGGAGAGATAATATACACTTATTGGCACAGTTTTAAAGAGTGTGCAGGGACAGAGGGACCTGGGAGTTAATGTGCATAGGTCCCTGAAGGTGGCAGGACACATTGAGAGAGTGGTTAACAAAGCATATGGGATCTTGGGCTTCATAAATAGAGGTATTGAGTACAAAAGTAGAGAAATTATGCTGAACCTTTATAAAGCACTGGTTAGGCCACAACTGGAGTATTGCATCCAGTTCTGGTCACCACACTTTAGGAAGGATGTGAAGGCCCTTGAGAGGGTGCAGAGGAGATTTACCAGAATGGTTCTGGGGATGGGGGATCTTAGCTACAAGGGCAGGTTGGAGAAGCTGGATTAGTTTTCATTAGCGCAAAGGAGGTTGAAGGGTGATTTGATAGAGGTGTACAAGATTATGACGAGTTTGGATAGGCTAGACGGGAAAGGCTGTTCCCACTAGTTGATGGTACAAGGACTAGGAGACACAGATTTAAGGTTTTGGGCAAGAGATACAGGGGAGACATGAGGGAAAAACTTTTTTACGCAGTGAGTGATGACCTGGAACTCGTTGTCAACGGAAGTGGTGGAAGCGGGCACACACAATGTTTTCAGGGGAGACTGGATAGGCACTTGAGGGAAATAAACTTGCAGGGCTACGGGGATAGAGTGGGGAAATGGGACTGACTAGATTGCTCTGCAGAGAGCCGGCACGGACTCGATGGGCCGAATGGCCTCCTTCTGTGCCTGTATGACCACTTTAGTTTTAGTTATAAAAATATTAGGGATGGGGAAGAGAGCTTGGAGGCAGGAGGTCATGAGATGAAATCAACAGGAATATATCCAACCAGAGTTGACAATACATATCTTGGGTGGGCAGAGGAAACGCTTCAAGGACACCCTCCAAAGCCTCATTGGAAAATGTGCAACATCCCCACTGATACCTGGGAATCCAAAGTGGAGGAGAAGCATCCGGGAAGGCGCCGACCACCTCGAGTCTCTTCGCCAGGAGCAAGCGGAAGCCAAGCACAAACAGTGGAAGGAGCGCACGTCAACCCAAGCACCCCACCCACCGTCTGCCCCACCTGTGACAGAGACTGTAGGTCCCGCATTGGACTCATCAGTCACCTGAGAACTCATTTTTAATGTGGAAGCAAGTCATCCTCGGTTCCGAGGGACTGCTGAAGAAGAAGACGATATCTTGGGTGGTTAAAGGAAAGGGGAATAAAGCGATGGGGGAACAGAGTGGGCACATGTGATTTGGCCAAATGCTCATGAGGAGGATAAACAACAACATGGACTGATTGGGCTGTTTCCTGTGTTGTAATCTCAGTATATTTACTCCTGAAGAAATGAGATGCTGAGAATTACATGTTGAAAGAATGTGGGCGCTGTCTGAGCGATGAGGATTGGCCACAAGGGCTTCAACAGGAGGCCACAATGTCCCTGAAAGGGTTAACACCCCCTCCCCACCCCCGGGAGCTCCACTTCACGCGAGACTTGGCCGGAGCCGTAGGCGTTCTCGCGAGACTTTGATTTATTCCTACGTAATGTGCCGTGCTGCTTATGGCGGCGCTGGAGTGCTTCTGCTGTTGGGGTGAGTGGCTGTGACTCAACATCGGCGGCCGATCGCCGGCCCTTCCTCTGACCCGCTCGCTCGTTAGGAAGGTCGTGAGTTAGCGGTGCGGGTTGGAGACTGGCGGGGCGGCGGGTGTTGGAGCCGGCGGCGGTTCCGTTCCCGGCCCAGCCCGGCCCGGGACTGTGGAGCTGCGCCATCGTGGGGGAGCTTGTTGTGTTTTTGTCCGTCATGTCGCCTCAGGCTGGCGGCGCTTTGTGTGTGTGTGTGGGGGGGATGTCTGTCCACGGCAACCTGTTTACCGCCCCACCCCCTCTCTTTGTAAAGGAGCTTCCGGCTGCATGTTTGTTTTATTTAATCCGAAACTCCCATGAAAATTTCTTGTGTGCGTGTGGATCACCTTTTATGGGTTGACGTTGATGGATGTGGCGCACGGCGAATCGCGTGCCGATAAAGGGGTGGGACTTCCTGCGCTTCGCACTGGCCGCTGGGAGCGGTAGTCTTCGTTTCCGGGCGGTTTGGGCGGCCGGAAAGGAGGGAGGAGAGGTCCGGGACTACAAATCCCACCGCGCACAGCGCAGCTCCTCCGCTGGCCGGCCAGGGCCGTCAGTCGATGCACAAAGTAGGTGCAATTGCGCAACCTTGTGTGTTCGGTGCCTGTAAACAGCGTGTAAAGATCATGGGCGACCTGTACAATATTGTACTTCAACACTGAAGGCTGGATTCTCCATTAACTTACGTTGAGTGTTACGTTAAGTCTCCTACAGTTATCTAATTGGAATGACTTTTTTTGGTTAAGGACAGAACAAAGGGTTAGATGGAGGGGTAATGGTGTAGCTAACTTGTTTTGGGAGAATCCTTGTGTTCGAGTAACTGAAGGATTTCATTCTCCAAGACTTAAGTTTTCAATTTTGATACATACATGCACTGAGTTGTTACAATAACGTTTGTGCAGTCTATTATTATTTGTGCATTCAGAATTATTTTATAGTTGTCAGCTGACTACTAAGATCAAAATTGGGAGATTTTACTGTTTGGCAGTTTAATATTGGCATGTCTATTACTTTGATAGTAAAAACAAAAATAAGTTCATGGTCAAGCCAATGTTTTTAAGTCAACTCCCAAGATGGGCAACTACACAACATCAAGCCTTTATATGGAAATAAAATCTTGCCAATCTAATTTATAATTTAATTTATTCTAGAATGTAAGTATTTTAAAATGTGCACTTTAGATTATTGAGGAGTTTTTCTACTGTAGTAGAAGCATTTATAACATACAAATGTTGCTGGGTAAGTAGTCCAACTTGCAATATACCCCTCTCAGTGGGTCAGTGAGTAATTGAACCATACAGACCTCCCCTCTCCTCCCCTCCCTCCCTCCAAATGAGTTACTGATCTTGGTTGGTGGGGATGGTTTGGCTGCTACAGTTGGCCTTAAGGATGCCTGGGAGAGCGGGGGGCAAATGGGTCATAGAAACTAGGAGCAGGAGTAGGCCATTCGGCCCGTCGAGCCTGCTCCACCATTCAATACGATCATGGCTGATCATCCAAATCCAGTACCCTGTCCCTGCTTTCTCACACAGAATCCCCATCGAGCCTGCACCGACACATATCCCACCCTATCCCCATAACCCCACGTATTTAATTCCCCCTAACATATCCCATCCTATCCCTGTAACCCCACATATTTAATCCCCCCCTAACACTAAGGGTCAATTTATCATAGCCAAATCAACCTAACCCGCACATTTTTGGACTGTGGGAGGAAACCGGAGCACCTGGAGGAAACCCACGCAGACACGGGGAGAATGTGCAAACTCCACACAGACAGTCACCCGAGGCCGGATTCGAACCCAGGTCCCTGGCGCTGTGAGGCACCAGTGCTAACCACTATGCCACCGTGTTGCCCATTTCTGATTGTTACCCAGCAGCTCCTGCTGCAGAGGTCTGCATATATACATTGGAGACCACAAGATCAATCTTCGCAGTGATTGCCTTTGCAGTCTAATGTCTTGCAGCAGTCAGTGTCGAAGCTCACTAAAGAATAATGGCCATTTGGGCAGCATACCAAAGAGCAACCTATGTTCATGGTATATCCATATACTTTCTTGGAGAACTGGGAAAATTAAGAGAAATGTGAGCTAGACTGAGTCGACTCTTAATGGTAAGATTGTAACAAATGCAGTCTTTGCTGAAAGATTCGGTTCTGTTAAATCCCAGTAAGAGAAATTGTGCCAATTAATCATGATGCATGAATCTTGTGCATTTCTTTTCTTGTGAATAGATTGAACAGTTGTTAATGTTACTTTGACCTGACTATAACATTTTAGCTTTCTTTCCCCAATTCCAGTGTACTATGTCTACAGACCATCTTTCTAATTTATTGTTGCCAACATTTTACTGTTACCTACTTTCTTTCCTGACAATGTTTAATTTTGCTGCTTTATGGCTTCATGGGTATTGCTTACCCATCTGCTTTCTCGCCCAAGTTACCATTGATGTGTGAGCCTTGACAGTGAGTGTTGGAAGTTTTGATTGTAAATGGAAGGGCCAGTGGCATATTGCTGAGACTAAATTTATCCATATCTGCTGTCCACGTATTTCCAGCAGGGGTTGCTAGAGCATGTAGACATAGACATAGAAATAGGAGCAGGAGTAGGCCATTCAGCCCGTCGAGCCTGCTCCACCATTCAATACGATCATGGCTGATCATCCAAATCCAGTACCCTGTCCCTGCTGTAATCCCCACAGTACACATATCCCACCCTACCCCCGTAACCCCACGTATTTAATTCCCCCTAACATATCCCATCACCCCACATATTTAATCCCCCCCTAACACTAAGGGTCAATTTATCATAGCCAAATCAACCTAACCCACACATTTTTGGACTGTGGGAGGAAACCGGAGCACCCGGAGGAAACCCACGCAGACACGGGGAGAATGTGCAAACTCCACACAGACAGTCACCCGAGGTCAGATTCGAACCCGGGTCCCTGGCGCTGTGAGACACCAGTGCTAACCACTATGCCACCGTGTTGCAGAAGGCGTGGGTTGGTTTATTCTCCTTTTAATTAACCCTGGGTACTGAAGCCACTTGGAGTACCACTTTGGCTGAGATCAGCTTACTGGGGATTAAATCTGCAACCCTATTGGTCTGTTCACTTGCCGGGACATTGGAAGAGTTAGTATTTTCTTTCGGAATCATTCAATTGTGTCTCGTGTTGTATTCCATATTTGTAAATGCATAATCTTTTTAAAGTTATGGAATCAATATTGGGATTCATATACTGATACTCTAGCATAAAGTTATTGCACTCCATTTTTAACAGGAAGCATCAGTTAAAATGTGCAACCTGCACACTATTTAATTCTGTGTGCCATTGTACAAAATCCATTGAACTTCAACTGGGGGGGAAATTTTTTTTAAGGAACCAAATGATTCTGTTTTAAAGTTTTGATTTCTGGGAGGTGCAGCATCATCTCCTCTCCCCTCTGGCATCTTGATGCGAGTGTACCTCCCAATGATGCAGCTGAGATCACAAACTCAGCGACATGGTGATCACTTGTACAATGTAGTAGTGTCCTAATGTGCAGCAGTACCCCCAAGAACCTTAAACCAGTCATCAATTAGAATATATGGTGTTCATTAATATGTTAATTTAGTGTCTGTGATTTGATTAATTTGCATCCATTTTATAACTTTGGCTAAACTTTCTAAGACTAACTTCAGACATGGTGTCATATCCTATTATTGGTTCAAACTTTAGATGTGTGGTCAGCAACACTGCACTGTTTTCATTTAACTGAGGTTAGTGAACATGTTGTCATCTGTTTCATTATAACTTGAGATGCTATATGTTGGGCACAGTCATAGGCAAATTGAGCTTAACTGAATTGGAATATAAGTTAAATTGAATTGAGGCTTCATGGTTTTTCACTTTCAGATATTGCTGTAAACTTGAAATTCTATTGACCTGCCAGAAAAAACTATCGAATCTCATTATAAAGTATAACTTGTACTCCAGAAAATTTGTCAATTTCAGTTTGTTCTGATGAAGTTTTGGAATAAAATTAGTTCTTGCTTCAGATCACTTTTAAAAGATGCAAGTTGCCTTTGAATCTCCAGGCCTAAGGATAGATCTGCAGCCTGCTCCCAGGCCTCTGCAGTATTGCTGTGTAACTAGCTGCTAAAAGGGATCTTGCTTGTGGGTGTTTTTGGGTTGCTCTCTGGGATGAAACACCTGCCCTCTGCTCGCTTTCTCTTAGTGGTACAGCTGAGATGGGGAACTCGGCATGTGGGGAATTAGGGGTATGAACATGTAGCTGTTTCCCAGGGGTAAATCTGCTCGTATTAACCGTTTATTCTCTCGGGCCCCCCACCCCCTCAATTTTCTTGCCTCTTTTCTTGAAGGATTGGGTTCCACTGGCTATCCTCCCGTATCTTGCTTGAGTGACCATTCTTCATATATAAGCATAGTCACTGAGTGTTAGCAGACTTTCAACTACAAGGGCAATGCAACCAATGCTGGCCTCCTCTAACATCCACATGAACATTTTCCAGATAAGATGTGGGGGATTCTAGGCAAGATTGCTCTTTTCTCTTTAGCCAAGGGCCATTGAGTACATTTTGTGTCCCAACTACTATGCAAGCTGAGATATTGTAGACCAAGGGTAAAGCCTGGAACCTTGCAGCTTCATGGTACACCAGGTGGTGTCTTTTTATTAACCAATCCGTTGGGGGAACTAGTTCTGTTTCTGGTTATTCATATGCTTGGGATTACAAAAATCTTTCTGGATTAAATGTGCCCTGAAATGACTGGTGTTATGTACCAAGATGAGAAAAGGTCATCAGACCCATATGTGCTTATCCCATTTTTTGCCTGTCATGTCCAGAGCCACCTTGGGAATCCTCTGCAAACCCTCAGGTGATCAGGCAAGCCCCAGGAGGCACTAAACTCTTAAGTTATTTCCTAAAATAATTTGTCTGTGATGTACCATTTTTCAAAAATGCATCTTGACACCTTGAAGGACCACAAGGAATTGGTCCTTGCCTCCACCCTTTGAATCCTGTTCCACAGATCGATTACCCTCTGGGAGAAGTAAAACTTCCAAACATTCAACCTCAATCCCTACTTTCTTAATTCAAGGCCTCTAGTTCTACAAGGCCCATATATGTCAGATAGTCTATCTACTTGTTTATCAATGCCCTTAACAGTTTGAAATACCTGAATCGATCCCCTTAAAGTCTGCGCTTCTCCAGTGAATCCAAATCTGAGTTCCGAAGTTTGCCTTCATAGCTCAATGCACTTAGGCTAAGGTTCATCCTTATTCACCTTCTCTAATGCCATAATGTCCTTCTTCAGCTGAAGGAGGTACCAGAATTGTTCATTATTTGATCTGCGAGTGGCATATATTTATGCCCCCTTAGTCTGGACTCTGCCACAAATTGAAACCATTTCTCCACATCCGCACTTATGAAGCCTTCATAATTTTGAAGACCTCTATCAAGGCTCGTCTTAGTCTTTTTTCCAGAGTTTGGTATTGCAACCCAGGAGCCTGTTCACATTGGTTTCTGTCTCCTGATACTGCGCTTAAACCTTTAGGGAGTGGCCAGTGATCACTCTGAAAAGTGTCACTTCCTGTCACCTTTAACCTACACCCATGCATGCTGCACTTTATATTGTATTCTACGCACCTATGTGCATAACTACACTATTCATAGATATTTGCAAATCTTCTCCCCACTTTCCCAGTCTATCCAAATCCAGTTGCAATCTATTTTCTATTTCTAAGGTTCTGACTTTACTGCCTCATTTAGTATCATCTGCAAGTCTGTGCCTAGCCCCAGATTGTTAATAAACAGAAGGGAACCTAGCACTGAACCCTTGTGACCGGACCCAATTGGGAAGTTACCCTATTCAAACCACATTTTGTTTGTGGTCTTTAGCCAATTTGTGATCCATCTTGCCATATCCCCCTTCACACCACTTGATTTTTAGCTCCCAGTCCCCCATGAGGCATTTTATCAAAAGCTTTTTGGAATAGCTGACTTAGCCTCCAGGCAAAAAAAAGTTGAACGTCAATGCTGTTCCTCGAAACTGTAATGTGTGTGGGTACTCAGTACTCACCTGTTATATATGTGGCTGAAGCACCACCAGTGCATTAGGGAACTAGTAAAGACAAACTGTACTGACGTTAAACATATGGACTGTTTCCTCTTCCTTGCTGCTCTTGCACTGTTTGCCGCCTTATCTGTTTGGCTCAGTATTTCACTAGAATATTCCACTGGATTCTGATTTAAGTGCTATATCTGCATTTTCTTGATTTGCATTAGACTACATCAGAAGTATGTAGTTCCAATTTCTCCATTTTCTTTTGATTCACAGGGAGGAGAGGGGAAACAAATATTTTGGATTTTACTTCAAAACCCCATAAGCCCTAGTTTCCTTCTCCCATAATACGCTGAACATTAAGCAAAGTTTAATTTTTCTGTTTCTGTATTAAATTCTCTACAAAATACTTCTAACCTAGCACAACTTGTTCAGTAAGCTTATTTCCAAAAATAACCTTTTTTTGCCTCAATCTTTGGCCCAAAAGGCCTCATGGTAAACTTGTCTTCCTTTTGGGTGCAGTTGTCTGGATTTATTTGCATAACCTTCAGGTATAATATTCACCCTCGAAAGGCCCATCCTGGTGTCCATACTGCTCCATTCAATCTGCTGCAGTCCTCTTCTGGGAATTGTTCCTCTTGCTGTGCATGCCTAAAAGGTTCATTCCAACAGATGGCAAGACTCATAAAAGCAAAATACTGTAGATGCTGGAAATCTGAAATAAAAACAGAAAATGCTGGATAAATTCAGTAGGTCAGACAGCATCTGTGGAGAGAGAAACAGAGTTAACGTTTCAGTTCGACCTTTCATTAGAATGGGAAAATGTTGACATTGAACAACTTATAAGCAATTACAGAGCCAGGGAAAAAAAGGATGGGAAAAGAACAAGATGGCGGGCAGGAGTGATTTAAGTGACAAAAAAGATGGTGCAAGGCAAAAGGAGATGATGATGAGATTTATTGGCCAGATTTATAAGTTGTCTTTGGATTAGTACATCATGGTGTATAATTGGAGCAGCTTGAACTGTTTACTATTAATAGTCCACGGTTTTTTCCAATGGTTTTAATGTTTTATCGTAGGCTTATTTCACATTTTAGAAAAAGAAACATTGCATTTTTTTCTCCTGTATGTTTTCGCTTGGTCTCCTTCTAGTCAATGATGGTCTCTCTCTTCTCTCTGGCATTAATTGTCCTCCAGTATTTTATCCTATTTACTGTTCTCCAAGTATGAGCTTGGACAGTGAATGTTGGCAGGTTATTTGACAGTGGGAGAAGAGAGAATTGTCGTGAAAGCTGATCCTGTCCTCCAGCTAGCATTTACAAATGGACACTTCCAGCTGGAGTCACTGGATTGTGATCAAGAATGGGGACATGAGCTGTTCCTCCTTTCCACCCCCCCCCCCCTCCTTTTCTTAGGCCAGGAGCACTGAGTTAGAATCTCTACAGTCACTCTGGTTGAGATGAACTAATTCATTTGAAGTCTGGAAATCAAACTCTACTTTCTGGTCTGTAGTTATTTTGCCAATTGAGCCATTTGATAAAGTAAATAATCTGAAGTTTGCTTTTAGTGCAGCTTATCCCTTTTTTTCTTTCCACCCCTTCCCCACCACCAAAAAAGCACTACTGTGTTTATACAGTGATTATCAGTGTGAGTCATATGGTCCTCATTTCTGCTTGAGGCTTGCTATACCTCTGCAGCCTTGAGCCTAAGCTGAATGATCAGTTGTGCTTGTACTAAAAGCCAAGATGTACAGTGTAATACAGACAGAATACCAGAGAAGGCTTGTCTGATGCAGTCCCCTGCTCACCTCTACCCTCCAATCTCTTTAGTAATAACTACAGTCAGCACACTTCTGAACTGTCTTCTTTCTCCTTGCTTTAGGTACTGGTCTGCATACCCCTCCTCCTTCCTGCAGGGTTATACTCTGAAATCAAGATAACTTCTTCTCCAACTCATTCTTTCTCAGGGCATCAAACTGTGGAGTTCTTTACTTTCCACCGTTGTGCCTTTTTGATGCAATTGACAGGTGTTTCTTACCTACTGTTGGCATCAACTGAGAAGACTTTCTGATCTGCCTCATCTTTTACTCTGCTCCGTCATGGTGTCCTGCGTTATGGTCCTGGTCTTCCAGTTACATTTTTGTTTTTAAAAGCTGGACAGGTAGGTGGCCTACTTGTAGGTTTGTGCAGCTATAACAAGCTGCTCGGATAGGTGCAAGTATGATGGCGTTTGACTCATCCTGTTTGCTTTATGCATCATTCTACAACTGTTTTGTCTTGTAAAATTGATGGTAGGTTACCTGGTTGAAATTAATTGAATTGGGAAAACTTTCTGAATTTTGTTAGTCTTCATCATGCCTTATTGGGTTGTTTATCCATGGAATCAGTTGATTCAGTGATCTGTGTTAATTTGTATGAACAGTTTCAGCAGCAGAATCCCTCATTCTGAATAAATTTTAGGCCAAATAAAATGGTCTACTTCAAAGCTGCTTAATACAAATTATCTAATTCATTTTTAAACACTAAATTACAAATTTGCTGTGTTATTTAGATTGCTTAATTCACATTTATTGGGTATTTTTTTAGTGCATAAACAAAACTGATTTGAATTATTTGGAGCAGACTGTATATTCTATTCTCTTTCCTCTCCACCCCCCCACCCCCCTTCCTCAGCCACCAGACAACTTATGTTTGGTATGATTCCATGGTTGTTTGCTATATTTAAACCTTGCAATTGGCCTCTGCTCCAAGGCTAGCAAGAGGGGGGGGGGGGGGGAAATCATTGTTTCTTGCTCCTGATCATTATCCAGTGAGCCTCCACTCAAAGCATGTACACTTCTGGTCACCGCATTACTAGAGAGGGTACAGAGGAGATTTACGAGGATGTTGCCAGGACTGGAGAATTTTAGCTATGTGGAAAGATTGAATAGGCTGGGGTTATTTTCTTTTGGAACAGAGGAGGCTGAGGGGAGACTTGATTGAGGTGTATAAAATTGAGGGGCCTTGATAGAGTGGATAGGAAGGACTTATTTCCCCTAGCAGAGAAGTCAATAACCAGGGGGCATAGATTTAAAGTAATTGGTAGAATGATTAGAGGGGAGTTGAGAACTTTTTTCACCCAGAGGGTGGGGGTCTGGAACTCACTGCCTGAAAGGGTGGTAGAGGCAGAGACCCTCATCACATTTTAAAAAGTACTTGGATATGCACTTGGAAGTGCCGTAACCTACAAGTCAAGTCTCCAAGAGCTGGAAAGTGGGATTAGGCTAGATAGCTCTTTTCAGTCGAATGGCCTCCTTCTGTGCTGTAAATTTCTATGTATGTTGGGTGAAGGCAGGATCGATCTTCGCTGTGGTGTTCTCTCTCTCTCTTCTCCCCCCTTCCCGGCCTTGAGAGAGGTAGAGACGGATTGGATTCGTCTATGGAACAATTATCATATCCTTCAAGAAATAATAAGAGAATTGGATTTTTTTTTTTACCTTGCCTTTGTAGTCTTATTACGGGCACAATTTAACTTTTATATTTTCCCACATCAGCCATCCTCCTGGCCTTTCATGTGGAATTATTGAAAATGTTGTGGTTTGGTTTTGTGTATACTAAGAACTGGTTTGAGACTGCCTAGACTTATTTCACTTGAGCCTTGCAGCCGAAGAGTAGACTTTCTCCCTACTAATCTAGCTGGATTTAAACCCAGCTCTTGGAAATAAAAGGGCCATAATATAACCCACTGCATTGCCTAGCCCTTCACCCCTGCCCATTTAATATTGCCTAAAGCTGGAGGCAAAGACATAGTACCACTACACAGCTGTAACATTGTCCCCAAATGTTTTTGATGGAAGTTGAGATGGTAACGCAAGATTGCCTGACTGCAGAGCAATACAGTCCTCTAGAACCTGCTCAAGTTGCTCATTTGTAAAATAAGTTAGATGAGAAGATTCAGTTTGATTTATAAAAGCTCATCCTCTAACACTCTTTAACATCTGGCCTCGTCTTAAATTGCTCCTAAAGTTTAACTACTATTATGCACATTTTTCAAAAAATGTTATTTTTAAAAAAAAATGTTTGTTTTATAAATCTTTACTTGTCCTCTGGTCCCAGTTGTCTAAATGAGTATGTGAGCCTGGATGGTGACTATTGGCATACTATTTAACCATTGTACTGTACTCCCAAATCTGATCTGGAGCTTGCAAGGGGCACCGTGTAGTGATCAGAGTGGAAATTTTGCCTGAAATTTCCCCCCTCTTCACCCTGGGGTCGTGTGACCTCTTCTCCGCTGAGATCCACTAGCTCAGCCTTCACATTATATCTGAGTGCAGATCTTTGTGGCTGTTACAGCATTTACCAGCTGATCATCTGGGAAATCAGCCAGTCCAGAGCACATGTTTAGGCAAATGCTTGCTGCAGAAATTTGTGGGGAGGGGGGGGGTTTGCTTTGTAAGCAATTGAGACTTGCAAGGAGGTAAACAAGTTTTAAATTTCTGCTATTCCTTCACCTTTTTGAGTATCATGGGTATTCTTAAATAATTTGTTTTACCACACCAATGTCCATTTCCCGCCCCCCCCCCCAAAACACACTCAAGTACTTTGGGCTGCTTCAATGTGCTACATAAACCTAACTTGTGGTATGGGTAAAATTGAATTATTTTGTAGCAGTTAATCAGTAACATTGGCAGTATGTAATATGATGCGGAGATGCCGGTGTTGGACTGGGGTGGACAAAATTGAGAGGTCGCACAACACCAGGTTATAGTCCAACAGTTTTATTTGAAATCACAAGCTTTCGGAGCTTACTACTCCTTCACCCGACGAAGGAGTAGTAAGCTCCGAAAGCTTGTGATTTCAAATAAAACTGTTGGACTATAACCTGGTGTTGTGCGACCTCTCAAGTATGTAATATGCCAGCCCCACAGCTCTGGCGCTATTTGTTTTGGAGTATCAATGTAATATCACTGCAAGATATACATGTCGAGGGGAAGGCGAGTCATAATGTATACCTGAGGGTGATTTATAAGAGATTGGCACAATCGGTGGGGGTTAAGAAGGATCCAGTGTCCCAACATCGACTGAATCTTGTTTTGGATTCTGATCTGTAGGGTCCAGTGACAGTCTGTCACATGCTGTTATCCTTTGTAATAGATACAGTTCGAGTTGTGTCTGAAAGTTTTATTCTGTTGGTTTGTGTTGGCAGCTGCTGTCTGGGGACAGACAGTTCACACAGTCCATGTTCTTGATAGTTGATTATTCAAGGATTAATGGTTATGATGCAATTACTGTAGATTTATTGACCATCTCCAATTGACTGCCAGGAAATTCTACATCTAGTAGGTTGAATATTTTGAATGTATACTGCAGTCACAATTTTGAGGAATTGTAGATTAGAACTGGGGACTGCAGCTTTTGGCTGGTTATTCAGTCAAGCTGTTCAGCCTGCTGTATGGCACTGCCTTTTTCTTGAATGCATGTTTTAAAATAATGCAAAAATCCTTAAATGACACTTTCTGCCATTTTTTAATGTTGATTCTCTTTCTCTTTCCAGTATGAAGTGAAATAGAACTGAATTTACCATCTGAAACTGCTGCTTCAAGTTCGGATCACGTTGAGAGAAATAAAAAATAAGCTGAAACAACCAAAGAGCAAACTGCAGCTAAAGAAAACTTGATCTGAAACCGAAGTTTGTGCCTACTCAACAGCCTACAAAGAGCACTTCCCAACGCTGCTAGACCTTCTACTCTTCTCAGTGCTGTCCTGGGCGCTCTCCAGTGCAGCAAGAATAGGAATTCTCTGCTAGCTTGATAGATCCTTTTCTCTGCCTCTTTGTCCACCCAGCATTTGTAAACCTCTTGAGCGTGTGCTAAACAGATCAGACAACGGTACAAAGTGCAATATTCAACATCACTACAAGGTATGTAATCATCAAGATATTTACTGAAAAGAAAGTAATCTAGCCCCTGGTAGCATAGTGGGAGTGCTTATCTCACTTGGAAGAATACCACACAGTTATGAATTTGATTATAGAGAAACTTGTAGCCTATGCCCTTATGCGATTTTGTATATTTTAGGCCTTCCCTCCCTTCCTTTTTCAATAATAACCTTCTATAGCATGTTCAACATGGAAAATGTTGAAATGCACTTCATGGGAGAAAAGGATGCCAACCAGTAGTGAAAGGGTTAGGAGTGGTGGCCAAGGGGCTGGCTGAAAAGATAGGTTTTGAGGAGGTTTTTAAAGGCTGGAACAGAGATGGCAAAATGCAGAGTGGAGGGTGGCCGGGGGGGGGGGGGGGTTTAAGATTCGGGCTGAGATGGTTGAAAGATTTGTCACTGATAACTTTGCACAGGATGTTGATGTCTGAGGACCAACGGGCTTGGCGCAAAGCTGGAGGAAGTTGGAGCGACAGCATGGAGCAAGGCTGTGGCAGGATTTGTAAATTTCTTCCCCTCTTTTCTCCCGTCCTGAAGTGATGCACCCTCTCTTGCGGAACTCTCAATTGACGGTGCACTAATGTGTACCAGAAAGTTCTTGGAACCAGAACTTAATTAAAATCCATTTCTGCATAATTGGCTCCATGGAAGATTGCTGTCACTTACTCTCTCGTTTTATTCATATGTAGTGCATTGGTAATGTAACATCTTTAGAAATTATAAAACATTAGATAATTCAGTCCTTGTACATTAAATCTCACCCCTCCAGAAGAGAGAGTGCTGCATGTCCTTGAAGTGAGAAGACTGCATGCAGCAAAATTGGTTTTGATCAGCTGAAATGAACCAAACCAAACACTGGTATTAAATTGATATTTGCAGTTAAAGGTACAGAAATAATTGGCAAAATGTGCTACTGTTGCCAGAAAACTTATTACTAAATGACTGCAGTCAGAAACTTAATCAACTGCTTAATTCACTTGCTGAACTAGCTAAAAATGAAGTCTGCCATGACATAGAGGCAGACGAGATGAAAACGTGCTTTTATGGTACCTGGTATGAAGATCTCCCATCTAATTCATTTAAATACAAATGTGTTCTGAGCCCAACATGGTCATGGAATGAAATGTTTTCAGCAAACCTAGAAAATTCTGGACATTGAGCATTATCCTTTGTGCTTTATAGTTCATCTATTTTGCAAAAGTCCAATGAACAGCATTTGTGGACAGCTTTGGTAATCTGGATCTATTATGGCTGGCTACATAAGGAAATTCTAGTCAATAAAGGTGCTCCTCTGTTTTTATATCCTGCCTATGATTCATAGTCATAACGGCACAGAAGGAGGCCATTCGGCCCATCGAGTCCATGCCGGCTCTGTCGAGCAATCCAGTCAGTCCCATTCCCCCGCTCTATCCCCGTAGCCCTGCAAGTTTATTTCCCTCAAGTGCCTATCTAGTCTCTCCTTGAAAACATTGATTGTCTCCGCTTCCACCACTTCAGTCGGCAGCGAATTCCAGGTCATCACCACTCGCTGCGTAAAAAAGTTTTCCCTCACATTCCCCCTGTATCTCTTGCCCAAATCCTTAAATCTGTGTCCCCTAGCCCTTGTACCATCAACTAGTGGGAACAGCCTTTCCCCGTCTAGCCTATCCAAACCCGTCATAATCTTGTATGCTTCTATCAAATCACCCCACAACCTCCTTTACTCTAATGAAAACTAATCCAGCTTTTCCAAACTGTCCTTGTAGCTAAGATTCCCCAGAACCATTCTGGTAAATCTCCTCTGCACCCTCAAGGGCTTTCACATCCTTCCGAAAGTGTGACCAGAACTGGATGCAATACTCCAGTTGTGGCCTAACCAGCGCTTTATAAAGGTTCTTCTCTACTTTTGTACTCAATACCTCTATTTATGAAGCCCAAGATCCCATATGCTTTGCTAACCTCTCTCTCTCTCTCTCTCTCTCTCTCTCTCTCTCTCTCTCTCTCTCTCTCTCTCTCTCTCTCTCTCTCTCTCTCTCTCTCTGTCCTGCCACCTTCAGGGACCAATGCACATTAACTCCCAGGTCCCTCTGTCCCTGCACACTCTTTAAAACTATGCCATTAAGTGTATATTGCCTCTCCCTGTTCCTTCTGCCAAAATGCATCACCTCACACTTCTCTATATTAAATTCCATCTGCCCATTCTGCTAACCTTTCTATGTCCTATTGCAGTCGATTGGTATCATCACTGTTTGCCACACCCCCAAGTTTGGTGTCATCGGCAAATTTAGAAATTCTACTTTGTATTCCAATATCCAGGTCTCATATCAAAAAAAGCAGTGGCCCCAGCACTGACCCTTGGGGAACACCACTGTCTACCATCCTCCAGTCTGAAAAATAGCCATTTACCACAACTTGCTGTTTTCTGTCCTTCAGCCAATTCCTTATCCAAGCTGCCACTGACCCACCTATTCCATGAGCCTCAATTTTGTTAACCAGCCTTCTATGTGGTACTTTGTCAAACGCCTTCATAAAATCCATGTAGACAACATCCCCCTTCATCAATCCTCTGTTACTTCATCAAAAAATTCAAATAGATTAGTTAAACACGATCTGCCTTTTTCAAATCCATGTTGGCTCTCCTTAGTTAGCTTAAACCTCTCCAAGTGCCCGTTATTTTTTTCCTTGATTATTGTTTCTAAAACTTTACCCACCACTGATGTTAAACTGACCGGATTGTCCTTGCACCCTTTCTTGAACAATGGTATCACATTTGCCACTTTCCAATCCTCCGGCACCTCCCCCTGCATCTGGGGAAGATTGGAAAATTATGGCAAGCCCTTCCGCTATCTCCTCCCCCAATTTCCTTAGCAACCTGGGATGCAAGCCATCTGGACCAGGCGACTTATCCACTCGAAGCATACCCAGCCTTTCTAGTACATCCTGTCTATCAATTTTCACCCCTTCCATTGCTTCTACCTTTTCCACTTCAACCAATATTTTGTAAGTAAACACTGATAGAAAGTACTGAGTATTCTAGCCTTGCCCTGCACCTCTAAGCATATATCACCTTTGTCCCTAATAGGCCCCACCCCGCCTCTTGCTACCCGCTTACTGTTTACATGCTGGTAGAAGATTTTTGGGTTCCTTTTTATGTTAACTGCCATTCTACTCATTCTCTCTTTGCCCATCTTCTTTTCATCTTCACTTCCCCTCTCAACTTATTGTATTTGGTCTGGTTCTTCCTTGAAGAATTCACCTGACATGCATCATACACCCTCTTTTTTTGTTTCATCTTTATCCCCCTTGTCATCCAAGGAGCCCTTGCTTTGGTTCCCTTACCCTTCCCTCTTGTTGGAATGTACCTAGCCTGTACTTGGAACATCTCCTTAAAGATCACCCATTGTTCCGTTACAGTTTTTCCTGTCAGTCTTTGGTTCCATTTTACCCTGGCTAGATCCTTTTGCATCCCATTGAAGTTAGCCATATTCCAGTTTAGAAGTTCCACTCTAGATTGTTCCTTGCTCCTCTCCATTGCTAATCTAAATCTTATGATACGATGATCACTCATACCCAAGTGTTCTCCCACATACACTTGGTTGACCTGGCCCACCTCATTCTCCAGATCTAGCAATGCCTCTTTACTAGTTGGGCCAATAGCATACTGGTCAAGGAAATTCTCCTGAATACATTTCAGAAATTCCTTTCCCTTTACCCTAGCATTATCCCAATCGATATTTGGGTAATTAAAGTCCCCCAATATCACCACTCTATAGCTCTTGCATATCTCGGCAATTTCCTTGCAGATTTGCTCCTCTCCCTCCCTCTCACTATTTGGAGGCCTATAGAATACCCCAATAGTGTGATCATACCCTTTTTGCACCTCAACTCTAACCAAATGGATTCTGTCCTTGTCCCCTCAAGAACATCCTCCCTTTCCAACACTACAATGTCTTCCTTAATCAGCACTGCCATCCCACCTCCCTTTTTTTTCCTTCCCTATCTTTTCTGAACACCTTGTACCCTTGAATACTAAGTGCCCAGTCCTCACAGTTTTTAAGCCACGTTTCCGTTATTGCCACAACATCATATTGCCACACGGCTAATTGTGCTTGTAGCTCACCAACCTTATTCAACACACTTTGTGTGTTTTTAAAACATTTTTTTATTTGTTTATGGGATGTGGGTGTCACTGGCAAGGCCAGCATTTATTGCCCTTGAGAAGGTGGTGGTGAGCTGCAGCCAGTGTGGTGAAGGTACTCCCACAGTGCTGTTAGGGAGGGAGTTCCAGGATTTTGACCCAGTGACGATGAAGGATCGGCGATATACTTCTAAGTCAGGATGGTGTGTGACTTGGAGGTGGTGGTGTTCCCATGCGCCTGCTGCCCTTGTCCTTCTAGGTGGAAGAGGTCGTGGGTTTGGGAGGTGCTGCTGACAAAGCCTTGGCGAGTTGCTGCAGTGCATCTTGTAGATGGTACACACTGCAGCCATGGTGCGCTAGTGGTGGAGGGAGTGAATGTTTAAGGTGGTGGATGGGGTGCCAATCAAGCGGGCTGCTTTGTCCTGGATGGTGCGTTTATGTACATGCATTCTAAACCCATTTTTTAATTTTCCATAGTCTTTCTTAGTCTGCTCCTATCTAATATGGTACTACTTCTGCCTCTAGTACTACTTCCTTATCTAGTACTATCCAACACACATCCTCTTTTATGCACCTTATTCCTCTTTTCTACTCTTATATGCTGGTTGCCATTCCCCTGCCAAGCTAGTTTAAACCCTCCCCAACAGCACTAGCAAACCTCCCTGCAAGAATATAGGTCCCGGCTCTGGAGGTGTAACCCGTCCGGCTTGTACAGGTCCCACCTTCCCCAGAAACGGTCCCAATGTTTCAGGAATCTAAAGCCCTCCCTCCTGCACCATCTCTCCAGCCACTCATTCATCTGTTCTGTCCTATTCCTGTACTCACTAGCACGTGGCACTGGGAGTAATCTGGAGATTACTACCTTTTGAGGTCCTGCTTTTTAATCTCTTTCCTAGCTCCCTATAGTCTGCCTGCAGGACCTCATCCCTCTTTCTGCCTATGTCGTTGGTACCGATATGGGCAACAACCTCTGGCTGTTCACCCTTTCCCACTTCAGTGTCCTGCAGCTGCTCAGTGACATCCTTGACCCTGGCACCAGGGAGGCGACATACCATCCTGGAGTCATGCCTGTCTCCACAGAAACGCCTATCTGTTCCCCTAACTAATGAATCCCCTATCACTATTGCTCTTCCACTCTTCTTCCTCCCCCCCTGTGCAGCTGAGCCACCTTGGCTCTGGCTGCTCTCCCCAGAGGAACCATCACCCCCACCAGTTTCCAGAACTGTGAACTGGTTAGCGAGCGAGATGCACTCTGGGGATTCCTGCCGTACCTGCCTGGTCCTCCTTCTCTGTCTGGTGGTCACCATTCCCCCTCTGCCTGCATATTCTGAGGCTACAGGGTGACCACTTCTAGAAATGTGCTTTCCAAGTATTTTTCAGCCTCGCGGATGCACTGTAGTGACTCCAGCTGCTGCTCAAGCTCTGAAACCCGGAGCTTGAGTTGCTGCAGTTGGTGGTGCTTCCTGCACACGTGGTTGTCCAAGCTGCAAGAAGCGTCCAGGACTTCCCACATGGCACAGGATGTGCAAATCGGGGGACTGAGCTGCCCTGCCTCTATTTACCAGACTATGGAGGTAATTTGGCAGAAATAAACTTAACAAACACTCAACAGCTACCCACCAATCAGCACTTCCCTCTTAGATAGGCTGTGAACTACTTAGCAGAAATATACTCAAAACAGAACAAAAAGAAACTTACCACAAATACTCACCCCTCGGCTCCCTTTTGCCAGCGACACCTTTGAATTCTGATGTCACTCCTTGTGTTGCTTGACTACTGTCTCCCTCGCAGGTCGTCCGCTCACTCAGACATGTCACAAATTGAATTACATTTTCAAGAGAAAGAAAGAATTGCTGTACTTTGCACGATGCCATCAAACAAAGGGGGCTTTTTTTTGACCATATTTTGTAGTGAAACTATTATTTTTTGCAAAGGATGCAGTACAATGCAGAATCGAAGTGTGTTTTCTTCAACATTGTCTGCTGGATTAGTGAAGAGTATAATACAGTATTTTAGTACATTAATGTGTGGGGAAGCCGACAAAGCAACTTTGGGGGCAAATAGGTACAGTTTGTGTTATGAAAGTTTACTGGAAGCTCTCTCTCAAACTCGTCTGTTTATGTAGATGTGAAGTAAGGTATGACTGGCAGGTTTAAAGACTTTTTGACTTGAGTGTTCTGACTCTGTTCATTTCTAAATTGAGGTTAATTTTTCTTACTAGTCAGTCTAGTCGAGCAGCAGCATTGTACACTGGGTGTTAGACTAAGTGCAGTTTTCAGATGAAGTGGGATTCGAGGTTGGGATGATTGGATCAGGGTGCACAGGAATAATCCTGTAGTAATTGGGAATTTATAAATAGAAATATACATGTACACATTTATAACGGAAACTGTTTATGTAAACTTTGCACACTAATTACATCCTCCTGCCAGTAGCAACAGTGCACATAATAATAAAGTTTGACTGGAAGTGTGCACAGATTTTTAATATATTACTAGTTGCTTGCCCACTGCATTGTCGACACCAAGTGGCGCAGGGTTAGAGGGCAGAGGATAACTGGAACAGGGTGTGTAGATGTAAATTTTTAAATAGGATAGAGATAGATGTAAAGTAAACATATTTGGCCCCCATTTAAAGTCAATCTTGTCCCTATTGGACACTTATAGTCAGCTAAAAGTTATTGCCATTTGGGAAGTAGTTTATTGGAGCTTAGGAATTTCTTTACAGAACCGGCTGAAGAGCTGGGCCATGCAAAACTGAATCGCTAAAGCACTACCACCTGCCAACAAAGCATGTGATAATTAGTTGGCTTCAAAATTTAATGTTTTTTTAATCGGAACAATAACCGGAAGGAAGTCTCACTCTGACTCTCTAACCTATCTCTCACCCCCTCTCTCTGGTGCTAATGTCTTTTTTTTTTATATAAATTTTATCTCAAGTTTTGATTATTTTAAGAAAAGCTACTCCGTATTGAGTGAGAAGCTACTTTTTTTTTTTATCCGTACTGGTGTTGATTATCCTGGGAAATTGCATAACCCAAGTCTTTGGGGGAGGCTAAGGCCTTCAAGTAAAACTTCAATGCAGGCATCAAAAGACCTTTTGGTGGATAGATTTAATTGTTACTATGAAATATATTTTGTTTAAACCCTTATTTTGGGCACTAGAAATTTCAGTGATGGTGGGGGCAGTGGGGCAGGATGTGGAAAGTGGATAGAATAATGAGATATTTTGAGTGATTTTCTCCGGACCAGTGGGCAGTGCAATCGGTGACCAGTTTACATAGGCAAATCCACTATAAATGTGGACGTAGGAATTTATAATGGGGGGGGAAAATTGACCGTGTGACAAGGTTTTGTAGACTGGAAGTGTGAGCAGGTGCAAGATTTTTCATCTCTGAAAGATATAAGTAATGTAGATATTTTGTAACTGAATATTTTGAAAGCTGAAAAGATAATTCATTATTGAAAAGTTTGCATAATTGAAAAATGGGTTTCTAATGTCATTTTATATTGGATACAGCATAATTTGTGGATGCAAATTCGGATCTTGTTTCTCCAGGTGTTTTCCAAATTAGAATCTTTTTAAATATCTTGCAACAACTAATTCAGGTTGTGCTTTCTTTAAGAGCATCTTCCTATTTTGTCATAGTAACGATGTCTTGCGTTTACAGATGTTCTGCATTCTTTTTGTTTTGCACTTCTGTACTGAGCCCCATTTTGATATTCCTAAATGGTATTTTGATTTTTTTAAATTGGAACTAGTCAATATCCTGTGACATTGCATATGGGGAATCGAGACCAAGTGTAGTCTCCAGGTAAAGTGAAGTTAAAAGGCTAGACATATTTGGATCAGGGCAGATGTAAATTTTAAAAAAAACTATGTAATCACCCAGTAGCAAAACTTGCAGGATATTAGGAAACCGATGTAGACTTTGTTGGCGCACCAGCGTTTTAATGCCATGTAGTCTGATCTACAGTGGCATCACTGGTGGGAGGGTGTAATCACAATGTACAGGAAACTTTCGTTTATCCGGCATCGACGGGACCGGCGTGGTGCCGGTTTATCGAAAGTACCGGATAACAGAGAGTTATATCTACAGAGGCTATTTTTAACAAAGAGACTCCAAGCAGCACGGGAGAATCTACTCCTGCTACTGCAATGTTTCGGACTTGCGACAGCGCCAGGAGGCCGAGTAGTGGCACTTTTGAAAAGTACCCCTACTGACTAAATCGGCGTTCTCGGACTCGGACTCGGGATCGGCAACATTGCCGGTTATTTGAGAGGATTTTTCGGAGCACTCGGCGTTCGCGGGGACTCGACTGCAACTCGGCAACATTGCCGGTTATTTGAGAGGAGTTTTCGGAGGATGATTTTTGCCGGTTAAGCGAGAATTCCGGATATTTGGGTGCCGGATAAACGAAAGTTTCCTGTAGTGAGTTTACTTGGGCAGTTCCCATTATAAATGAGGGCAGGGGAATTTATAATAAGTTGAAAATTACAACAAGCAAGGTTATTGTAGATGGGAAGTAATGTGCAGATGAAAGATTTATAATCTGGTGGTATAACTACTCTGGAGAAGAGCTGTATTGACTGCTTTCAGTGATTGCAGTCTAAGCCACTCCTTTGCATGCATTCCATGTTGCTACTTGCCTATACAGGAATAGGATCATCTTTTAGGAAAACAGTTCTTGCTGATTGAATTACCATTGCAATACTAAAGAAATGGTTTGTAACCACTAGGCTTAGTGTTTGCTTCAGACTAAATATTACACTTCACACTGCCGTGTCTCTTGATGTTGTAGTAATATATTGACCATATGGTCAGTGGAAAAATATCAATGATTATAGTGATATATTTATTCAATTTCTACCTTAAATTGGTATCCATCAAATATTAATTGCCTGGGCTATTTTGGGTTATAAATATTGCAATTTATAAACTCTAGTTTTGCTGTCTTTTTATTTGTGCTAAAGATGTATGTAACAAAGTAACTTGTTCCACCTTAAGCACCCATTATTGTCGAGTACTTCCAGGTCAGGTATGATGTGGGTCAAATGGAATCTACAGGTTCTACTCTACCCCAACCACATTCGTGCAGCCCTGACTCCACTGAATATTTTCAATTCCTTGTCATACCTCTGAGTAAGACTCCAATAATCCTGCATTGAGAAACTTTGTGCTCTGTTCAATAGGTGCTAGGTTGGCGTTGCTTAAAAGTTAGATTCTGGATGTCTGGCTAGACTTTTGTACATCCCTGATGGGAAATAAGATTTGAAGGCAAATTGACCAACTTGTGCATCTTCCATTTGTTGAGAGCCTGAAAATCATTTCCTTTGGTCCCATCTTTGGGGCAGTGGTGCATGGCATAGGGTAACCCAAAGAGATTGGGGGAGGGAGTGAGGAACAGACAGATCTTCTTTCTGGAGTATTCTGTTAATGGAGAAATTAACTGTGGAGGTCACACTCTCTCTTAGACATGAAATGATCCTGTTTCAATTGCCAAACAGCCAGAAGTTACTCCATAGCATGTCGTGCATGGCTTTAGTCCCTAGTTTTCTGTTTCTCCCCACATTCTATCTAATCTGGGAAGTATGAAAGGCTCAAACAAAGATTCAAACCCACGATACTCTGCCACTCATCTGATTGAGCTATCTGACCTGTTGTATTGGATGAGCAGATTCTTGGGTGGAAATTTTAGGCAGGATCATGATGGCTGCTCCATCTACTTTCCACTGAAGCAAGTTATTAATTGAGCTTTTCATGTATCGCTAGTCTTAATGTGCTTCTGGTGATATTGATATGATTTCTAAATAGCTGGCTGCTATAGTCAGAAGATCCATGAGTGATCCCTGTAGCGTTTAGATTTTAAAACAAAAATCCTTTAGACAGCTTTTAAAAATGTACCCTTTCCTTGCTCTTTGAATTTTCAGTAGCCAGAAAGTTTTGGGTAAGGAGGATTCTGTAGTTGTGTGTGTGTGTGTGTATATATATATATATATATATATATATATATATATATATATATATATATATATATATATATATATATATATATATATATATATATATATATACTGAAAATTCAAAGAGCAAGGAAAGGGTACATTTTTAAAAGCTGTCTAAAGGATTTTTGTTTTAAAATCTAAACGCTACAGGGATCACTCATGGATCTTCTGATATATACGCTCAACTCTGGAGTGACGAATGAAATCCATTCACAGGATTTTACTGTATATATTTTAATGCATTATTGTACTAGTAAAGTGCACGAGTAACCTTCAGCTCCAGTAAAGGCATATTTCACTTAACTGAGTTTGCTGCCTTGCTTTTATTTCCCGTTTCTGTGGTACTTGATCCCTGTTTAAAAAGTTTCTGTTAAACTTTTATTTGGTTACCAGGCATAGATGTGCAGTGTTGATTTAGTGTAGCTTGACCTATTATGACCCATAGTTACAAAAAGTGCTCATGCCTTTGCTGAAAAGGATTTCTGATTTCAGTAGCAAAGAGATGTAGAATTTTGTGTCTAACTTGGCTATGAAAAAATTCATAACTATTTTTGTTATTATTCATATTGGCTGAAATTACTCCTTGCTGATCTTTAAGCCATTTTAGTCCATGATTCTGTTGTACGTTGATTCATTTTACCTATTAAGAGGGATCAAACCTTTCAAAGCAGTTCACACACAATTAATTCGTTTGTAGGTAAAGATGGCAGTCATTATGTGCACAGCAAGGTCCCACAAAACAGCAATGAGATGAATGACCAGTTGATCATCTTGGTTGAGGGAGGACTGTTGTTCAGGATGGTCATTGGACAAATTTAATATTTTACTTTAGATCAACACTTCGCTCAGTTAGACTTTTCACCAATGCGAGAAATTTCACCATTGGTGAAAAGTTGAATTAAATTGATCTAAAGCAATATATTAAATTTGTCCAACTGATGATTAATCTCAAAAGTATAAATTCCAGAAAGAGTCCAATAGAAGACTTTTGTGTTGCCTTGTAACAAAGGCAGTGATCTGTTTATGCCATCCTGAATGTGCACTCCACTTGGAGAAAGAAATTAATTTAAATGTAGTTTAAAGTTTGGCTCTTGTTTACTGATTCCAATTTGCCTCTGACACAGCAGAGCACACCATAGAATCTTAACTCGGGACTAGGAGAGCTTGAACACATGACGCTGGATTTTTTTCATTTGCCAATATTTTAACACCGGCGTTTAAAATAACACTCATTGCAAAATCTAAGCTGTGAAGTTCAACCAGTATTTGCAGGCACGTGGACTTCATTGGCAAATTCTCTGCAACTTGCATGGTACCTGCTGTAGCAACTGTCTTCGCTTCTTTGAGGGCTCATTGGGCTGCTGATTCAGCTCCAAGTGCGCTAAACTTAAAACGTGAAGAGAAGAGCAAGTATCTCTTAGTGTATAAAATCTGTCAAATTTGGAGTACTTAGTTTTAAAAACCAGGAAAAAGAAACAATCTTGCATTATAAACTAGCTTTACAAAGCTGAATGGGCCTACTGAACAGAGATTAACTGTATTAACAATACATCCAATAATAAAATTGCATCTGAACACGAATCCTGCAGCCTGCAATAAAAAGATTATGCTGGTGTACAATTCTTCACCTCTTATACTTTTGGGGATAGAATTTCTGCATGGGTTCTCCCGAACTCCTATCTTAACTTTGGAAACCCTGGAAAACTGCAGAAGCAGCTGGAGTTTCTGCTGAAGTTACAGAAGTGGCATTTTTGCAGATGGATTAAATTAAACTAAAACTCTTGCTCTAATTCTCGTGCAAGTGAGAAATTTTCATAAATTGATTTTGGAGTTATTCACTTCAATTTCATTAACTGATGTAATTTTGTAAATGGTTCAGGCTGCTGCGTTCACAATAGATGCGGATTTTCCTGCAACTTTGCTCACTGTTGGCTATTTTTTTGCTTGTATAATGTCTGAGGGCTGGCAGAAAGTAAAACCAGATAAGTATTACAGGATGTGGCATGAGTTTACAAAATCATGTGCATTTGTAGCTTTGTGTTTTAGCAGGATTAAAGTGGCTTTATCTGCAGCTATGTTGGGGGCTTCTCGTTCCTAAATATTATTTCACACTCTTGAAAATATTGCAGGACACCATTTGGAATAGCTCTAGAAACTTTCTGAAATTACTTGCCTGACATCCTGAATTACCGATACCTGTAGAATTGGACAGTGCATTGTCACCGAAGGCACTGCACAAAAAGGAGAGAACAGTTGAAAACATTGTTTCACAAAAAAGGATTCAATGTAAAGGTTGCATTTTACTTGCCATATATCTGGTGCAACACTCTGGTTTCTCCTTCTTCTTGGGCAGTCCCTCGGAACCGAGGATGACTTGCTTCCACACTAAAAATGAGTTCTCAAGTGACTGACGAGTCCAATGCGGGACCTACAGTCTCTGTCACAGGTGGGGCAGACGGTGGTTGAAGGGGCGGGTGGGTGGGGTGCTTGGGTTGACGTGTGCTCCTTCCGCTATTTGCGCTTGGCTTCCGCTTGCTCCCGACGAAGAGACTCTGTGTTCGGCGCCTTCCCGGATGCTTCTCCTCTACTTTGTGCGGTCTTGGGCCAGGGATTCTCAGATGTCGGTGGGGATGTTGCACTTTTACACGGAGGTTTCGAGGGTGTCCTTGAAGCGCTTCCTCTGCCCACCTGGGGCTCTCCTGCCGTGTCGGAGCTCCGAGTAGAGCACTTGTTTTTGGAGTCTTGTATCGGGCATGCGGACGATGTGGCCCGTCCATCGGAGCTGATCGAGCGTAGTCAGAGCTTCGATGGTGGAGCTGTTGGCCTGAGCAAGAACACTGACATTGGTGCGCCTATCCTGCCAGTGGATTTGCAGGATCTTGCAGAGGCAGCGTTGGTGGTATCTCTCCAGTGCTTTGAGGTGCCTGCTGTACATGGTCCATGTCTCTGAAGCATACAGGAGGGCGGGTATTACTACTGCTCTGTAGACCATGAGCTTAGTGTCGGGTTTGAGGTCCTGCTCTTCAAACACTTTCTTCCTCAGGCGACCGAAGGCTGCACTGGCACACTGAAGGCGGTGTTGGACTTCGTCATTGACGTCTGCCCTTGTTGACAGTAGGCTCCCGAGGTATGGAAAGTGGTCCACGTTGTCCAAGGCCTTGTCGTGGATTTTGATAATTGGGGGGCAGTACTGTGTGGCGGGGGCAGGTTGGTAGAGGACCTTTGTCTTATGGATGTTTAGTGTAAGGCCCATGCTCTCGTACGCTTCGGTGAAGGTGTTGACGATGGTTTGGAGTTCGACCTCTGCGTGTGCGCAGACGCAAGCATCGTCTGCATACTGTAACTGGATGATCGGATGGGATGACCCTGGATCTGAACTGGAGGCGACGGAGGTTGAACAGTTTCCCGTTCTGTAAATTAGCTCCACTCCAGAGGGGAGCTTACTGAGTGTGAGATGGAGCATTGCAGCAAGGAAGATAGAGAAGAGAGTTGGTGCAATGATACAGCCTTGCTTGACCCCGGTCCGTACGTGAATTGGGTCTGTGGTGGATCCGTTGATCAGGATCACAGCTTGCATGTTGTCGTGAAGCAGGCGGAGGATGGTGACAAACTTTTGAGGGCAGCCGAATTTGAGGAGGACGCTCCATAATCCCTTATGGTTGACGGTGTCGAAGGCCTTTGTGAGGTCAAAGAAGGCCATGTACATCGGTTGGTGCTGTTCCCTGCATTTCTTTGTAGTTGACGCGCGGTGAAGATCATGTCCATTGTGGCCCTCAGTGGGCGGAGTCCGCATTGCGACTCGGAGGAGCTCTTCAGCCACTGGGAGAAGGCAATTGAGGAGGATTCTTGCGATGACTTTCCCTGTGGCAGACAACAGGGAAACTTCTCCTCTGTAATTACAGCAATCAGACTTGTCACCTTTCTTGAAGATGGTCACGATTACGGTGTCTGAGATCCCCTGGCATGCTCTCCTCCTTCCAAATAAGAGAAATGAGTTCATGTATTCGCGCCAATGGTGCTTCTCCGCCATGCTTTAGTGCCTCGGCGGGGATTCCGTCTGCTCTTGAGGCCTTGTTGTTCTTCAGTTGTCGGATGGCCTTTTCAACCTCATGCCAGGCTGGGGTTGTGCTGAGGTGGTGGCGGGTAGCATACTGCAGGATGAAGTTGAGGACACTCATGTCGAAGACAGAGTCTCGGTTAAGGAGATCTTCGAAGTGCTCCTTCCAGCGGGCACTGATTGCGCCTCTCTGTCCTTGAGTGCCTCTCCGTTCTTGGCTCGCAGTGGGGTAGGACCTTGGGTGCTTGGGCCGTAGGTGGTCTTGACTGCGCTAAAGAATCCACGCACGTCGTGGTTGTCGGCTAGC
This sequence comes from Squalus acanthias, assembly GCA_030390025.1. Taxonomy (NCBI): domain Eukaryota; kingdom Metazoa; phylum Chordata; class Chondrichthyes; order Squaliformes; family Squalidae; genus Squalus; species Squalus acanthias. The sequence goes on along the minus strand of CM059441.1, from coordinate 46,465,903 downwards.
TGCTGGATCTCCTGCGCTTTCTCCACCCGCCATCTGTTCTTTAGGTCACGAGTTTTTTGTTGGACCTCGGCCTTCAGGCATCTGTAGAGCTGCTTTCTTGCTCTCGAGTTGTGTTGCTGTTTCCAGATCAGGAATGCCTTGTGCTTGCAGCTTATTATCTCCTGGTCGTTCTCATCGAACCTGGTCGGGTGACCGAGCGTCTCTTCACAGGTGCAGATTATGGAGGCCTTGAGTGCAGACCAGGCACTGTGGACACTCTGTCTCTGAATCACTGGGAGTCGTCGGGCTGGTTGTGAGGTGCAGGCTGAATAGGGCTTTCTTAGCAGGGTCTTTGAGTGCTCCAGCGTTGATTTTCCTGCAGCATTATTTCTGTTGCCGCCGCTGTTTTGGGGCTACAATGTAAAGGTCGCATTTTACTTGCCATATATCTGGTGCAACACTTGGTTTCTAAACCAGTACTTAGGATCTGAGTTTTAAATCATTTTTGGAACATAAGGAAATGTCCATCTCAGATCAATGCAAGTTTTCTCTTTTTTAAAAAAACATTTATTCCAGCTCAACAGCAAGAAATTCGTTATAGGTCGACTCACTGGAAAAATCAGAAATTAACATTCTTTAGTTTGGTGCATCTTTTGATTTCATATTTTTTATTTATTCGTTCCTTGGATGTGGGCGTCACTGGCAAGGTCAACATTTATTGCCCATCCTGAATTGTCCTTGAGAAGGTGGTGGTGAGGAGCCGCTGCCTTGAACTGCTGCAGTCCATGTGGTGAAGGTACTCCCACAATGCTGTTAGGGAAGGTTCCAGGATTTTGACCCAGCGATGATGACGAAACAGCAATATATTTCCAAATCCGGATGGTGTGTAACTTGGAGAAGAACTTGCAGGTAATAGTGTTCCATGCACCTGTTGCCCTTGTCCTTCTAGGTGATAGAGGTCGGGGGTTTGGGAGGTGCTGTCGAAGAAGCCTTGGTGTGTTGCTGCAGTGCATCTTGTTGATGGTACACACTGCATATTGAATGCAGTTTCAACGGTTTGCTGCGACTGAACAAAATTCGATCAGTTAACATCTACTGGTGTTGTGATTAATCAGATTTCACTATAAAAGTGAGAGTAAAGGAAGTAAAACAAACCATAAGGAAGAAAATAAATATTTTAGGAAATATGTTGCAAAAATCCAGTTAGAATTGGGAAATTAACCAATCATGCTTGATCATCTATTGCACTGCTAACCCATACTAGATGTTTTTTTCATTGGCCTTGAGCAGGGTGAGTATAGTACCAAACTTGGAATGCACTCTAACATGGGATTACTGCCAACGGCAATACACTTCATACCCCCTCAATTTACTCTTATTCTACAATCTATTTTAAGTACCTGCACAATACCAACAAATTCAAGCCCAAAATTGTAGGAAGACCATACAGTATTAGTGTCTTAAGGTTCTTCATGATCTCTAGATTTCACTAACTCATTGTGTGTGATAAATTTGAATGTAGATCAGTATAAGAGTGGAGCTTTTGGTAATAGCACAATGACTTGTTTTTGTGTGCACATTTATATTAAAAAACAAAATTAATACCATACATTGGCTCTTTACCTTGCTGTTTAGTTTAACTTGGTAATGCACTGATGCTTCTGCAAACAGCCATTTTACATTTTCCACCACTCTGATTTACCATGGTTTATTCCCTGCTCATTTACTTGCACACTTTAAAAAAAAAAAAAAAAATCAAACAACTGTGAATATGGCTGGCGCTTGGAAGGGCTTTGTAAAGTGTTGTTTAGCAGCTTTGTTCCCCTGTTGCACTCGTTGCTTTTTTGGAGCCAGGAAATGAGCAACACATTCCCTTGATGGAGCGAACTTATCTCCTTTAAATCTTGCCTCCCATCAAACAGTGTGTTGTAGAACTATATTGGCACAGAGTCTCGGCCTGTAAAACCTATTTTTTTTTTAAGTTTCATGACTCCTGTCCATAGGTGGTGCTATAATTATGTTGTGTGCAAGTTACTCTAAAGTACCTTCGTTCAAATGATCCAATAATATTTTTTGGACACTAATTTCCCACTTTGTTGTTTAGGTTGCTTAATTCAAACCATTGGATCAAATTATTTGCAGTGTAAAAATGGACTGAATTGTTGAACTTACACGGCACTTGTCAATTAAACTTCAATGTGGAAAATGAAGACTGTAATACAAAACCCTGAGGCTTACTATTTCTAGCATACCAGCTTTTGCAGAACGTTAGTTTCACAGAACCAATCCTTCAAAAAAGTGCATTTTGTATTCTATGTAATTAAATCCTTAGCTGGATGGTGTTTCTTTTGTCTGTGATGTGAGGGATTCTACCCAGCTTCTTGCAGAAATCTAGGAAACCTGCAGTTAATTAAAGGTTAAATCTGCCAATGATAACAGTAAATTATTAGCAGATTAGTATGATTTTTGTATATGAATATGTTGATTCTCAGCTGAGGCTCTACAGTTGACCTCTGGGCTAGCAACAGTAAAAATCAGCCTGGCTTCATGCTCCTGATAACTATCCGATGACGCTTGATGGAAAGTGCACGTGGATAGGATCAGGCTCAGCTGTAGTGCCCTCCTGTGGTCGAAAAGACTGCTGACACTATCTAGACCTCTGAATAATGAATGGCCACTTGTACAAGGTACGCTGCTGTACAAGGTACGCTGCTGTCATCTGTAGAACTATCGCCTAGTATGTGTCCTCGGGAGGAGTCGGAATTAAGTATTGATGACTTGCCAATGCTGTACGTCGTGTTGGTCATAAAATCCACATAGTGCAATTTCCTGTACAGTCCCCACAGCTTGTAGTGGGTGCATTTGTGCGAATATGATTTGCCCGCTTTACACGATGGCTGGTATGATTTATTTGGATACATGGGTAACTTGATCCTTTGGGTGGTTTGTCTGGGAACTGATGTCAGTACTGTTCTGCCAAAGCTTCTTGAAGCGCGTGACTGTAAATTTGGCTCACCAAGCCCATGTTCTGGAGGAGCCTGCTTATAAAGCCCGTGGCAGTTGCAATCTCCATGGTCCTATCAGCCCGACTGAAAGAGCTGTTGATGAACCAGCAGCAGACTGACTTATGGTAGCTTTCTTAACAACTTACATTTATGTAGCACCTTTTAATAAAACATCCCAAGGCACTTCACAGGAGAGATATCAAACAAAATGCAGATGAAAATATAAATACCAAGATTTCAAGTATTTTTTTGTGTACACGGCTCGATTAGCCTGGCGCTTCCACTTTGCCAGCACCCTTTCCCCAGATGACTGAGTCTTTAACGTGGCAGCAAGAGAGGCCAGTTAAAATGTTCGCAGATAGGAACACGAATGACGAAGCATCGAGAACTGTGCTTCAGCTGAATTAATGCAGCCTACAATATTTTCTGGGACTTGGATAAAGACAAAAATGGGTCTGTCGGGCTAGAGTGGTGAGGCAATTCTGTGATAAGTTGATAAACATTATCAATTTAAGTTAGCACCATAATTACTACTTTCCTTGGCATTGGCTCTAAGTTATATAATAGATAAAAGAGTAACAATCTTAGTTTGATCAGATGTCTGTGATTGACTGGTGAGTAAGCACAGCTTTTCTACCCAAAATATTCTGAGCACTCGAGGCTATAAACTTTGAAATTGACAATCCCAATAGCTGTTGGTTGTCGCTTTTTGGCCAATGTAAGCGGCTGCGCATTAAGTGTGGGGGCTGTATCACTTACTGTGCAGTCTGTTACCTATTCTAATTTAAGTCTGCTTTCGCTGCTGTGTTTTTGATTAAGCTTATTCAGAAGGCTTGAATTTTTGTACTGAAGAGATGCATATTTAACATCTGCCTTGTTGAATAATACTGCCTGAAGATTTTTATTTGCCCAAAATTTAAATAGGATTTTATTTTGAAAGCAAAAACTTCCCTGGTATGTAATACGTTCATTCTACGTGTGCTAGCTAGAGATCTCTTCTGTCAGCTAATTGCTATTCATGTGGCAGCTTACCAATCCATTAATGTTGCAAGTCCAGTGACTGTTGATTTGAAATTACTTTTAATTTCTTATGAATTGAAATGTTTTTGTACACTGAGCACTTTTTTTTTTATCCTACGTGGAATTTTGTTTTCAGATTTTGGACTTTTAAAACCTGCTATGTAGTGTTTTACAAAGGCACATTTACTGCGGATGCTGGAAATCTGAAATATAAACCGAAAATGCTGGAAATATTCCACAGGTCAAGTAGCATCTGTGGAGAGAGAAACTGAGTTAACGTTTCAGGTCGATGACCTATCGTCAGGGCTAGAAAATATTAGATGTAATGGGTTTTAAGCAAGCACAGACAGGGAACGGAGAGGAGGTGAGTGCGTGCAGGAGACCTGCCCTTTCACCACCTCCCTTCCCACCGTCCAGGGCCCCAAACACTCTTTCCAGGTCAAACACGATTTACTTGTACTTTTAATTTAATATACTGTATTCGCTGCTCAAGATGTGGGCCCAGATATTCCGATCCCCACGGGTGTGTACGTACTATGTGTCCACCCGTAGGGACATCGGAAATGCCTGTTTCAGGCATGCACAGCGCATGTGCTGAAAACCGGCTGCCCTGGAGAAGGGCCTCTGCGGGCGGATAGTTCCGCTTTTTGGCGACCCTCCGCCTGCCGAAAACCCTTACAATTCTTACGCCTGGTAAAAGCAGGCATAAGCCCTGCTTTTACCAGGATAAGAGTTGAAAAAAGTTTTTAAAAAATCACTGATTTATCATTTCAAAATACCTTTTTTTTAAAAAAAAAAGTTGTTTATTTTTAGCCCTGTAAAAAAAAATCTTAATTTTTTCAAATATTAAATTTATTGTAATTTCAAGTCATTTTAAAAATGTTTTTTTAAATGTATTTAAAGTTTTACTATGTTTTTGGGGTGATCTCCATTCATATATTTGACCGGTCTTCCTGTCCAGTGTATGAAGGGAGATTCCCTTCTTTGACTGGCTCCCCATGGCCTACGTGATCCCAGGGACGCTGCGAGCTGCCTGCGCCTCTGGGCTACGTGGGCCCTGCGCACTTGCAGTTTGGAGAGGCCCAGGATCCGAAGCGTGTGCGTCCCGGGAGCCCTCTGGTAAGGGCGTAGATTTTTCCAGATCGCAGGCCTCCACACGCGGGAGGCCTGCAATCGGAAAATGCGGGCTGTGGTCTTTACATTGCAGAGACCAAACGCAGATTGGATGATGGCTTTGCTGAGCACCTCCGTTCAATCCGCAAGAGTGACCCTGAGCTTCCGGTCACTTGCCATTTTATTCTCTGTCACACTCCCCCTCTGACCTCTCTGTCCTCTGCTTCCTGCACTGTTCCAAAGAAGCTCAACGGAAGCCTGAGGAACAGCACCTCATCTTTCGATTTAGGCACTTAACAGCCTTCTGGAATCGACATCGAGTTCAACAATTTCAAATCATAAATACTACTTTTTTTTCAGATCACGGGTGCTGGTACTGATTCTGCTGTTCATTTAATCACTTCTCCTGCCTTCCACCCTACCACAGACCTTCTGTTATTTCCCCCCCCCCCCCCCCTGTTTCCCTGTCCCTGTGCTTGCTTAAAACCTGTTATCCCTAACATTTTCCAGTTCTGACGAAAGATCACCGGCCTGAAACGTTAACTTTTTTTCTCTCCAGAAGCTGCCTAGCCTGCTGAGTATTTCCAGCATTTTTTGTTTATATGTTTCATCCTAACTAAACTAAAAGTTTCGAACCATCAATACTCTTTTTAGGGTTAGTTTCTAAAACTGTTGCAAACTGTGGTACACTCAATTGTGGAACTCCCTTCAACACCACCCCCCACCTCCTCTTGTAAATTGAGGTTACTTTGTCCTCTGATCTCATGAAGTCGATTGTTCTGTGGGTCGCGTGCAATTCAGTTGAACTATGTTGTTGGATAGGGGGAGAAAGGAATCAACAGTGTAGTATAATAAATGTGTATTCAGAGAGTTCTTCAATTGGTAACTGGCCAGTTCAGATTTAATGAGCTAGTGTGACTCTATATGGATGTGCAAACTGTTTTAGGGATTTTTAACACATGGCTTTTATGATTTCAGCAAGGTGTCAACTATCCAGATGTGAAACATCAGCTCTGTTTCAGTACCAAGTATTATTATCTTTGGTTAATGGTGGGATGCTGTTACTGGGCTCTTGTCCAGATTTGTGTTGATTTCTCCCCCCCCCCCCCCCCCCCCCAATTATGTGTTTGCCGTTCTGATGAGCTTTTTGTGATGTCGTTCTGCGGCTGTCTACAGTTTAACCGTGGAAGTGAGCTACCCTGCTGTGAAATAATATAACTGGGGTGACAATTTCTGTTCCCTGTGTGAAGAAAATCAAATCTGAGTTTGACATCTAATTCTGCCATGTTTTGTGTAGGATGGGCCTGGGTCGGAACTACCTGAATATTCATGATCAGATGGTCATCCGAGTAAAATTAACCAGTGGGATATGGCCATTCTACCTAATTGTTGGTAGGGACAATATTTAAAATAAAAGTGTTGTCTGTAGACTTAAACAAGAACTGCAGCCTTTCTCAATTTATTTGAGTGAATCTGCTCAATAATGAGCATCAATTACCATTGAGCAGCTCCCTATATTCCACTTCAACCGTGAATATCCTGGCTGTACCTGTGTAAGATGTGGAGAGAAGAAATATTACATCAGCCACATCTGAATGAGATTACCAATTTGCACTGAATTCTGGGAAGGTTTGTGCCCACTAGGAACTAAAATGAGAAGTCGCACAACAGGTTATAGTCCAACAGATTTATTTAATTTTACAAGCTTTCGGTCATTTTTGTCCACCCCAGTCCAACGCCGGCATCTCCACATCATGACCACTAGGAACTAGGTAGCGATAGCCCAAGCTCAGTTTGTGTTCGAACCTTTACAGCTGGCAGAAAGACTTAAAACCCATTGGTCTGGACCTAGAACTGAACCCAGATTTCAGAGATATAAATGACTACATTCTAACCATTTGACTGCGACACCAATCCCTTTTACCTTTTCCATTGTGATTATGTAGTTGAATAGAGCCAGATTTTTTTTCTTCTGCATGTGAGTCCATGCCGAGCAGAAAAATATGGTGGCTATAAAAGTAGCTAGTGATGGTAACAGATTGCACAAACTGGGAAAACTCCAACGGTAAATGTACCACATTATGTTTTTTGAAGTGTGCAAAGCTGTAATGGGCTCAGTTCAAATGCCACTTCAAACTCCATGTGCTTGAATCAGAGCTGTTGCATGGCAGGGTGACACTCTGTTTAGCATGATGCACTTTTCAGTGTTTAAAAATGATCTCTTGCAAGGCTGCTGATTGGAGCAGGAGAGGGGCAGCAGTATTGCGTCAGCATATGTAAACTAGCGTGAACTATCTTTGTACAAACTTGGATGCTTTAGGGAACAACTCTTAACTATTGATCTAGTTCTGGCTGTAACCAAGATTTTATTTTTCAAGAATAAGCACATTACTGCTTTGTAACTCTTCCTGTCGAGGATTTACCCAAAATAGGCTATCCTCATTCTCTGAACCACAGGGTTGTGCAAATCTTGTAATTAAATCAAATCTCCCAACAGTATAAATTTAAAATAAATTAGAGAGAAAGGAAAGTCTGGGGATAATCACTTTTTCAAAGTACACCCTGCCCTTTTATCAAATTGTCTCTCTTTTTGGCATGGAGACCCTCGAGTAGGTTCTCCTCCCTACTAAGCTACCCTGGTGGATATTGATGGGGAATGTTCAGAGCAGAGCAGTTCCATAGCACACTGCTCTGGAGTTGCATGGCTTTGGGAAATCCCCACTTGTGAAAATTTCCCAGCTGTTACTGAGACCTGGGGGTGGGCAATTTGAGGATGCCACAAAGGCTGCGATGAATTCATGATTCCTATTCCCTACAGAGATGTATGGGGCAAACCAGCCCAACAGGAAGCGAGGTACCACTTGAACTCCGTGTATGTGTCCTCATCCAATAGTTGTGACTGGTTTAGATTGCGGCATTCAAACTAATTGTACAAGTTAGCTGAACTTCAGTGGCATTTGAAATGGCAAGTTTTTTTGAACCTGTTTTCCTGTCCAGTTTTTATTTTTTCCTCCTCCTTTATCATTCCTTCCGCCACACCTAGGTGCAAGTTCCCCTCTGGTACCTTGCCCAGGTGAACCTCACCCAAGCCTGCATAAGAGATCTGAGCCTCACCCTGGTGGGCACATGCATTACCAACCTTGGCTGATTTTTTTTTTCCTTTAAATCATGAACCCTAAGGCCATCATAACATTCTCACTACCACCCTGGCTGAGGTCATATAACTGAGCAGACTGAGGATTGAAACTGGAACCTCCCTGGTCTGTATTGCCCAGCTACTTGCTGGATTAGCTTGTTGCTCCGTTGAAGACCCCAGTTTCAAACAATTTGTATTACTGGTTAGTTTGGGCATTTCCATCTGTCTTGTGGCTTATGCTGAGAATTGTTTTTTTGCAGTGAATTTAGTGTTCTTTTGATGTGGAAACTTGTTTATTCCATTCTGCTTGTTTTGAAGAAAATTGATTACTGTTAGTGATGCACATAGTTTTTTTTGTAAACCTATATTTTCACCTGTTCTGTAATGCTGTACTTTCATACTCCAGCTGTATAAGATGGAGAACCTCTATGCTGTGTCTTCAGAGCATCTTGCTCCTCCAGCTTCAAGTACTCTCTCTCGCCCTCTTTCAACTACACGCTCTGCCTCAATCAGTGCTAAAAAACAGAAGAGAATTCCTCTTTACCAGAGATCAGTAAGTGGGGGAAAAACTGACTAGTTGATCCAGTAGTCGTGCTAACAGCATGTAGTAACAGTAGCATTACCATTGACTTGGAACGTAAATGCACTTGCATGGACTGAAGTTCAATGCTTTTCCCTAATATATGAACTTTTGACTAACTGAGGGTGTCGGAGCATCACTAGATTTCTGTTTGTGGTTGGTAATATAAAATGGAGAAATTTCTTTTGGATAGAATTAAATGTAACTTGAATACCAAATATGACACTGAATCCATAGTATATTAACCATTTCTGTCTTGACCGGATGAGTCTGAATTAGAATTATATGGAACAAAGGAATGTTTAGAGCAAGCATAGCTATTTGAGAACCTGGAGTAAGTGATGTTACTGGGCTTCAAAGGTCATTCTTCTAGGAGCGAAAGGAAGAAAGTCTACATCAGTGTGTGGAGGGACCTGGGAGTTAATGTGCATAGGTCCCTGAAGGTGGCAGGACATAGAGAGAATGGTTAGCAAAGCATATGGGATCTTGGGCTTCATAAATAGAGGTATTGAGTACAAAAGTAGAGAAGTTAGGCCACAACTGGAGTATTGCATCCAGTTCTGGTCGCCACACTTTAGGAAGGATGTGAAGGCCCTTGAGCGGGTGCAGAGGAGATTTGCCAGAATGGTTCCGGGGATGGGGGATCTTCGCTACAAGAACAGGTTGGAGAAGCTGGATTTGTTTTCATTAGTGCAAAGGAGGTTGAAGGGTGATTTGATAGAGGTGTACAAGATTATGACGGGTTTGGATAGGCTAGACGGGGAAAGGCTGTTCCCACTAGTTGATGGTACAAGGACTAGGGGACACAGATTTAAGGTTTTGGGCAAGAGATACAGGGGGGATGTGAGGAAAAACTCTTTTACACAGTGAGTGATGACCTGGAATTTGCTGCCGATGGAAGTAGTGGAAGCGGAGACACTCAATGTTTTCAAGGGGTGACTGGATAGGCACTTGAGGGAAATAAACTTGCAGGGCTACGGGGATAGAGCAGGGGATTGGGACTGACTGGATTGCTCTACGGACTCGATGGGCTGAATGACCTCCTTCTGTGCTGTTCTGACTCTTATGACTCCGAGGTATAATTGCCCACTTACTGTAAAGGTGCTTTGCATCCTGCAGCAACAGTAGGACCATGGATTGCAACCAACAGCATATGGGGAAAGTAATGAGCAGAATACAGCAGATGCTGGAAAGCAAACAAATGCTGGAAACACACCAAGTCAGTCAGCATGTATGGAGAGAACAGACAAGTTAACGTTTTGGGCGTGGACCCTTCAGAATTGGAATGAGGTGGACTGTGTAATGTCCACTTAAGATTCAAATTGTTATGAATAGGGAAAAATGAAGACCTATTTAATAATTACTAAAACTATACCCCTTTTTATTTTACTTATTTAAAAACTGTCCTAGTAGTACCAATAAAACTTAGCAGACTGGAGAACCGATCTTAAGTTGCCTGAGGTAGATATATCTTTGAAGTTCTGAGTCCCATTGAACAGGCAGAAGTAGAAATGATCCCCCCCCTATCAAATGCTGTCAACTCAAACTTGTATTCTGTAGTCACCTTTAGTTTTGCCAAGTGTTGGGCAACTGTCTTCAAACTGTTCTGTTCAATGAAAATGATCACAGCCAGGTCTCTGCGATCCTTAGTTCAGAGGTAAGGCTCGTTGCAAACGTTTCTAGAAATCTAACCTCTGGCAACATCTGTTTTTAGAAGTGATGAGCATCTGCTTTTAACTTACTGACTCAAAGCTGGTTGGTTGTGCTAATTAACACTGATTAATGTAGATGCACTTTGAACTCAAGCTAACAATCTCCGAACTTTCGCAGAGGGGATAATTGATTTTGTTTAAATTGACCCGTTGGGTCCTTTTTCTGCACCTATTTCTTTTTAAAAGGGCTGTATTGATCATTTAACTGTAAATACTGTGACTAGTTGCTGAAGGATCTGAGTTTTAACCTCTGACTCTGGGGTGTTTTGTTTTTAAGAAGGCAAGAAGCATTATTTTGGTTGTATGCTATAAGCATTAATTTCTCAATACTTGAATGCTTTCACACTTAGATTCTGTGTCCTTCATCCTGAAATCCAGGATCCTGTGAGCCATCCATGTTTCCTATTTGCATGTCTAAAAGTGATGTCCCCTCTAAAACTACTTTCGGGTTGTCACAAAACTTGCGTGGCTTATTTCTGCTGAAATGGCTGTGGTAGAAATATCTGCGCTTAGCGGCATGATGTAGTGGTAAATATTCTGTTTGAATTATCAAATCGTATTTTGAAGCTTCAGACGACCTTTTTTTAAAAAAAAAAATAATTCAACCTTTCCTGCATCCTCTGTTACAAAGGCAACCAATTAAACTCCAATAAATCTATGTTGAGCCAAGAACTTGATATAAGAGTTTTGTTACTCTGTGGCATTCTTCAAAAGTATCAACTTAAAATATAGTTTCACTGTTTCTCTTTTCCTTCCCCCCCCCCCCCAACAAAAAAAATTCTCTTGTAGTTAAAGATTTGCATGTCTATGTACTTCACATGATTTTGAGTGGTTTCTTTACTTTGAGTGGTGACTGTGTCTTAGTAGTGGTGAGATTTTTCTTCAGTGCACCTTTGTTAAATTTGCATGTTTAGTACATTGGGGAAAAAGTGCCATTTGGAAAATCCATCTGTGATAATTATTGAAGTCTGATTACAGCCTGCTTTGGTTTGCAATAATTCTTAAGGGGCTGCTTCTGTGAGGTCTAGGTTTTCTTTTGAATGTTAGATTAATAGTACCTTTTTTTCCTGTACAGATGAGCTTTGATCCAAACGTCTTGCATAACAATGGCCACTCTGGTTTTGCTAATGGTACCTCAGGAGCCTTGCGCGAAACAGGCATTATCGAGAAGCTGCTGTCATCATACGGTTTCATCCAGTGCACTGAACGTCAAGCCAGACTCTTCTTCCATTGCTCACAATACAGTGGCAATCTCCAAGATCTCAAAGTGGGAGGTGAGAAATCGTCATTGCTGGGTACATGTACTAGTTCTGTCTCTTGTAGGAGCTTACTACTATTGGGATAAAATTGCTATATTTACAATGTAGCTCTGCTGTTACATATTGTAAGTGAAGCAATAATTTGTTCCAGAATTCCTTCGTTTTGACCATTTGAATTGTTAATGCAAGCATAGCTGCTATTCCTAGAACATGTGGAAAATATGTAAACTACACAGTTCCAAATAAAAAATAAAAAATACAAGCATGTAAAGAAAACCATTAAAACTATGGCAAAGCTGATTCATTACAGTAGGAAAACCTAAGTGTACTCCTATTACATATTCAAACATGCAAAAAATCTAGGAAGACTTGCAGAGTCAGTGCTTCTTGTACTGAGGGATTGATCTGGCATCACTGAGAAGTGTTCCAAGCATCTTTATTAATTGCTGCAGGGAAATGTCTTTGGACTGGAAGCTGATCGTGAGCTGCTCAATCCTCAGAAGCCATGCAACTGACTGAGCAGCCAGTTTAGTTTCTAGTGTGGTGGCTCCGCATCTCTGTTTAACCTGGTCTTGAAGTCCAGGCCACCATTACGTTCAATGGGGTTGTTCTTGGGCAGATAGGAGCACTTTCCCATTGTTGATTTAACAACGAGGCAAATTTAACTTGGTGGGCCTCAGTGGAGGTCAGAAATTGACTTTGTATTTACAAAAATCTTGCTTGTCGGTTTTTTCTTTAAGTTCAGTGGTTCTTCAAAATCTTTTCCTATTTTGTATTGAACAAAAATAGTACTCATCATCGATTTTCATTCACCCTTTAAGTACTGACTTCCCAAGGATTGTAATTTTGAACTTATTGGAGAGTTGCTGCAGTTCATCTTGCAGATGGAACCCACTGCAGCCAAGGTATGCCTATGGTGGTGGGAGTGGATGGGTTGCCGATCAAGTGGACTGTTTTGTCCTGGATAGTGTTGAGCTTGAATGTAGGCGCTGGCACCCGTCTAGGAAAATGGAGAATACATCACACTTCTGACTTGTAGGTGCTGGAGAGGCTTTGGAGAGTCGGGAGGTGAACCACATGCCACAGAATACCCAGCCTCTGACATGATCTAGTAGCCGTGGCATTTCTGTGGCTGGTCCAGTTCAATTTCTGGTCAATAGTGATCACCAGACTGTTAATGGTGAGGGACTTGACGATGGTAATGCCATGGGGAGGCGGTTATGCTCTCTTGTTGAAGATCGTCATTGCCTAACACTTGTGTGGTGTGAATGTTACTTGCCACTTATCAGCCCAAGCCTGGATGTTGTCCAGGTCTTGCATGCAGACATGGACTGCTTCATTTTCTGAGGACTTGTGAATGGAGCTGAACACTCTGCAATCATCAGCGCACAGCCCTACTTCTGACCTTACGCTGGAGGTAAACTCATTGATGAAGCAGCTGAATACCTCAATGCCCTGAAGAACACCTACAGCGATGTCCTGGGACTGAAATGATTGGCCTCCAGTGACCACAAATATCTTTCTTTGTGCCAGGTATGACCCCAGCTACTGGAGTGTTTTCCCCCGATCCATTATAGAAACTTAGGAACAGAGGTAGGCCATTTAGCCCCTCGAGCCTGTTCCGCCATTCAATGAAATCATGGCTGATGTGATCTCATTGACTTCAGTTTTACTAGGGCTCCTTGGTGCCACACTCAGTTGAATGCTGCCTTGATGTCGAGGACAGTCACTCTTGCCTCACTTCTGGAATTCAACTCTTGTGTCCATGTTTGGACCAATGCTGTAATCCGGTTTGGCGCCGAGTGGCCTTGGAGGAACCCAAACTGAGCATCAATGAGCAGTTTATTGATGAGTAAGTGCCACTTAATAGCACTGTTGATCACTGCTTCCATCATTTTGCTGCTGATTGGGAGTAGGCTGATGGGGCAAATAAATCATTCACTTCTGTTTCTGGTTATATTGGTGGTACAAGGAGTTCTAGTGTGTGTATTTTATAAAAAGAAAAGTCAAGCAGTTATATGAAGGTAAGGAAGCTGAAGCTTTCAAATTTTTTGGCTGATTTTTAGCTTGTTTTCCCACTCTAAAATGTTGGGCCCAAGATTAATGTCTCAATGATACTTACTTATTTACAGAGCACATTAGATTCTCCGAGTGCTGGTAAGAGGATATTATAACTTGGTATGTGCAATAGACTGTTTGATAATTATATAGAATTTACAGCATAGAAACAGGCCATTCAGCCCAACAGGTCTATGCTGGTGTTTATGCCCTTCACCAGCCTCCTCCACCCACCTTGCTTCATCCCACCTCATCAATATATCCTATTCCTTTTTCCCTCATGTACATCTCTAGCTTCCCCTTAAATGCATCTATGCTATTCGCCTCAACCACTCCATGTGGTAGTGAGTTCCATATTCTCGCCACTCTGAATAAAGAAGTTTCTCCTGAATTCCTTATTGGATTTATTAGTGACTATCTTCTATTTATGACCCCTAGTTTTGGATTTTCCCCATAAGTGGAACATTTTCTCTGGGTCTTCCCTATCGAGCCCCTTTCATAACTTTAAAGGCCTATATATCAGGTCACCTCTCAGTCTTTTTTTTATAGAGAAATGAGCCCCCGCCTGTTCAGTTTTTCCTAATAGTTGTACCCTCTCCGTTCTGGTATCATCCTTGTAAATCTTTTTTGAACTTTCTCCAGTGTCTCTATTCTTGTAATATGGAGACCAGAACTGTGGTCCAACCAAGGTTCTGTACGTTTAACATAACTTCTCTATGAATTCTATTCCACTACAAATGAACACTAGCGCCTTGTGCTTTTTATGGTCTTGTTAACCTGCATTGCTACTTTAAATGATTTGTAAATCTGTACCCCTGATCCCTTTGTGCCTCTACCCCATTTTGACTCTTATTTTCCAAGGAGTAGGTGGTCTCCTTATTCCTCCTACCAAACTGCACCACCTCATGCTTATCTATATTGAAATTCATTAGGCATTTACACAAATTAATGTTTGCTATTCTTCAAATCAATCGGTTTAAGGCCAGTGCAAAAAATGTTTGTGTATAGATTCTGAAGTTGCTACGTATTGTGGAAGTCACCAAATTAATTTGGCAGTTGCAGAATCATGACACATTTTAGCCGTTTAATTAGACTGGCCACTTTTCTGAATGCATCAGAAGAGAGTCATCAAAGAAAGGAGTTATCTTATTCCTTAAAGCATATTTGTGAAATGGAACCGATTTTAAAAACACTGCAATGGATCCCATGTGTAATGAACCTGGTGGAATAAATAATTACTCATCATAGAATAGAATCATAGAATGGTTACAGCACAGAAGAAGGCCATTCGGCCCGTCAAGCCTGTGCCGACTCTCAGCTAGTCTCACTCCCCTGCCCTTTCCCCGTAGCCCTGCAATTTTTTTTCCTTCAGATACTTATCCAACTCCCTTTTTGAAAGATAAGATTGAGTCTGCCTCCACCACCCTTTCAGGCAGCGCATTCCAGATCCTAACCACTCGCTGTGTAAAAAAGTTTTCTTATGTCGCCTTTGGTTCTTTTGCCAATCACCTTAAGTCTGTGTCCTCTGGTTCTCGACCCTTCTGCCAATGGGAACAGTTTCTCTCTAGCTACCCTGTGTCCAGACCCCTCATGATTTTGAACACATCTATCAAATCTTCTCTGCTCCAAGGAGAACAACCCCAGCTTCTCCAGTCTATCCACGTAACTGAAGTCCCTCATTCCTGGAATCATTCTCGTAAATCTTTTCTGCACCTTCTCTAAGGCCTTCACATCCTTCCTAAAGTGCGGTACCCAGAATTGGACACAGTACTCCAGTTGGGGCCAAACCAGTGTTTTATACAGGAGGTTCATAATTTCCACACTTTTGTGCTCTATACCTCTATTCATGAAGCCCAGGATCCAATGAGCCTTTTTAACTGCTTTCTCAACCTGCCCTGCCACCTTCAACGATTTATGCACACATACCCCAGGTCTCTGTTTGTACACCCCTTTTGGGATTGTGCCATTTAGTTTATACGTCCTCTCTCATTTTGGTAGAAAAAATGATCACTTCACACTTTTCTGTGTTAAATTTCATCTGCCACTTGTCTGCCCATTTCACCACCCTGTCTGTTTTCCTGAAGCCTATCACTCCCCCTCCTCACTGTTCACTATACTTCCAAGTTTTGTGTTATCTGAGAATTTTTAAATTGTGCCCTGTACACCCACATCCTGGTCATTAATATATATCAAGAAAAGCAGTGGTCCTAGAACTGACCCCTGGGGAACACCACTGTATACCTTCCTCCAGTCCAAAAACAACCATTCACTACTACTGTTTCCTGTCACTTAGCCAATTTTGTATCAAGGCTGCCACTTTCCCTTTTATTCCATGGGCTTCAACTTTGCTGGCAAGCCTATTATGTGGCACTTTGTCGAGCGCGTTTTGGAAATTCATGTACACTAAGTCAACCACATTACCCTCATCAACCCTCTGTTACCTCATCAAAAAACTCGATCAAGTTGGTTAAACATGATTTGACTTTAACAAATCCATGCTGGCTTTCCTTAATTAGTCCACCCTTATCCAAGTGACTGTTGATTTTTTGTCCCTGATTACTGTTTCTAAAAGCTTCCCTACAACCGAGGTTAAACTGATTGGCCTGTAGTTGCTGGTTTTATCTTTACACCCTTTTTTGAACAAGGGTGTAACATTTGCAATTCTCCAGTCCTCTGGCACCACCCCCTTTCTAAGGAGGATTGGAATATTATGGCCAGTACCTCTGCGATTTCCACCCTCCATTCCCTCTGCATCCTAGGAAACATCCCATCTGCTCCTGGTGAATTATCTACTTTAAGTACAGCCAGTCTTCCTAATACCTCTATCAATTTTTATCCCATCAAGTGTCTCTACTGCCTCCTCCTTCACTCTGTCTATGGCAGCATCCTCTTCCTTGGTGAAGACAGATGCAAAGTACTCATTTAGTACCTCAGCTATACCCTCTGCCTCCATGCATAGGTCTCCTTTTTGGTCCCTAATCGGCCCCACCCTCCTTATTACCCTTTTTACTATTTATAAGCCTATAGAAGACTTTTGGATTACCTTTTATGTTGGCTGCCATTCTATTCTGATGTCTTCTCTTTGCCTCTTTTTTTCTTTTTCACTTCTCCACTGACCTTTCTATATATAGCCTGATTCTCTGATGTATTTGCAACCTGACATCTGTCATACGCACTCTTTTTCTGCTGCTTCATATTCTCTATCTGTTTCGTTATCCAGGGAGCTCTGATTTTAGTTGCCCTACCTTTCTCGCTCGTGGGAATGTACCTCGACTGTACCTGAATTATTTCCTCTTTAAAGGCAGCCCATTGTTCCACTACAGTTTTGCCTGCCAATCTTTGATTCCAGTTTACCCAGGCCCGATCCGTTCTCATCCCACTGAAATTGGCCTCCCCCTAACCCTAGTTAAACATTTTTACTCTAGATTGCTCCCTGTCCTTTTCCATAGTTAATCTAAACCTTATGACATTATGATCACTGTTCCCTAAATGTTCTCCGACTGACACTTGCTCCACTTGACCTACCTCATTCCCCAGAACCAGATCCAGCAATGCCTCCTCCCTCGTCGGGCCGGAAACATACTGATCAAGAAAGTTCTCCTGAACACACTTCAGAAATTTTTCCCCTTCTCTGCCCTTAACACTATTACAATCCCTGTCTATAATAGGATGGTTAAAGTCCCCTGTTATTACGACTCTATAGTTCTTGCACCTCTAATTTCTCTGCAGATTTGCTCCTCCATATCTTTACTGCTATTTGGTAGTCTATAGAATACACCTAGTAGTGTAATGGCACCTCTATTTTTTAACTCTAGCCGTATAGATTCTGTCCTTGACTCCTCCAGGACATCCTCCCTTACGCACTGTAACATTCTCCTTAACCAATACTGCCACACCACCACCTATCTTTCCTTCCCTGTCTTTCCTGAACACCTTATAACCAGGAATATTTAATACCCAATCCTGCCCTTTTTTTGAGCCAGGTCTCCGTTACTGCCACAAGTTTGAAAGTTCTGATTTGAATGCAGTTGTAATAATGCTGGGAGCGGAATGGCAATCAAGAGTATCTTGTGGATCTTTAACCCTGTGTTTCAATTTCCCATCGGCATTGAGATTTACTTGTTTGACCCCAAGCTGAGCTTCAGAGTCCATATCCTCTCCATGACGAATACCATCTATTTCCACCTCCACCCCTGCCTCAACCTATCTGCTGAAACTCTCCATCCGTGCCTATTCACGTCAACTATTTGAATGCTCCCCGTGCCAACTTTCCTTGCTCTGTAAACATCAGCTTATCCAAAACTTTGCCTGTATCCCATCGAGCACCAAGTCCCGTTCATCGTCACTCATATATCCTTGGCTTCCAGTTCCTTAATTCCTCCAATTTAAAAT
The DNA here is from genome assembly GCA_030390025.1 of Squalus acanthias. Taxonomy (NCBI): domain Eukaryota; kingdom Metazoa; phylum Chordata; class Chondrichthyes; order Squaliformes; family Squalidae; genus Squalus; species Squalus acanthias. The sequence goes on along the minus strand of CM059441.1, from coordinate 46,447,649 downwards.
CCTCATCCTGGTGTTCAAATCCTTTCATGGCCTCATCCCTTCTTATCTGTGTAACAAAAGTTCTCCATTCCTCCAACTCCTGACTTGTGTGCATCTCTTCTCCTCCTCCTCCCCCCCCCCCACCCCTTCGCCCTACCATTGATGGCTTCAGCTGCCTCGGGCCCACGCTCTGGAATTCCCTCCCTAAACTTCCACCTCCCTGTCTTCCTTTTAAGACCTTCCTTAAAACCCACCTGTTTTACTGCACATCCTTTTTGCTGCTGACTGCTACAAAGTTCACCGACTACTGTGTGACATACATCCTACACTTAAAACTGTGGAAACGATATACCTTTCATGATTTTAATTAAGTACTTCAACATTACGAAGACAACGACCATTTTTACTGATGGCCCAAGATGTTTATCGATGCATGTGCCCATTTTCATTAACTGACTAGGGCTTCAGCATTGTTCACAACTACAGTGACCTGTGCAACTAAGCAGTAATTTTGCCATCATGTCTGGAGCATAAATGTTGGTATAGACCAGTTGGGCTGAATAGTCTGTTTCTGTGCTGTAGACTCTTGTGTAGTTTTTAAAAATTGAATCCAGGCAAAAATCTAGTTTGCCATGCACACAATTCTTAACTGCAGCCTAACCTCTGATTTGTATAGGGTTAGTATTACTTCTACTTTTTGTTTGCTGTGTCTATAAAACCTCAGATTCAAACTTTTTGGGGTTAATCTCCATCCATAGTTGTTGAATTTGTTCTCTCTTCACTTGTTTTCTTCTCTTGGTGTAGCCAACCTTGCACTTAACCTCTGCCTAGAATGCCGTCAGTCTGTTCTGCGAGACTTGAACTGTTGGGTAATGGTGCAATATACCTTAAATTTACTTTCATCACATTAACACTCAACCTGTCTTAACTGTCAACATTCCAAAATGCGCTTCAGTGGTGTGTGCATAAAAAGCACACATTTTTATACTAGAGTACAAAGGAGCTGCTGTGCTCCACCTATTGTAATTTAACCAATCGGCATGTTCAGTTTTTGTCACAGGATTCACTTTAGACAGACATGTGTCGGGCTTATTGGGAAAATACTGCACTCATTTTCTTGGCTTATTGCTATACAAGACTGAAAGGAGCCCCAAACTGCAGTTTTTCAACTGTTAGTCTAAGGCTTTCTATAGATTTATCATTACACCTCAACCTTTTTATATTATACACTTCTTGCCATAAAACCCAGTATCTTAACTTTTTTTTTATGACCTTATCCAGTTTAGATGCTGCTTTTGCTGTTTTGTGAACTTGAAGTTCCAGATCCTGGTGCTCTTCCACATCAACCTACTTTCTCCCAAAGTATAATTTCTTTTTAACCAAAATGTACCACCTCACGTTTACTGGCATTGAATTCAATTTGCCACTTTTTATATTCCACCATCTTAATATCCCTTTGCAGCTTCCTTTTGGTCCTCGATTATTTACTCCACCTCCAATTTTAGTATCCTCTGCAAACTTAAGACAGCCCATGTCTAGCCTTGTATCCAAATCATGAACATAGAGAACAGAAATGGTCCCATACTGTTTACTTAAATACAAAGTTGAGAGGTATAACCATGCAATTCAGAACATTTAAATCTGAACTGGAGTGCTTTTGAGTCACTGCGTGGTGCTGTGCTCATAGCACTATCTGAGTGAAATGAATGGAGCCATACACTGATCGACTCCCAGCCACAGTACACACTAACTCAACATGCAGCTGGGCGATTGACAGCCTTGACCCTGATCCTACACAATACTTTCTCCTTGTTCTCTGCAACTGATACAAAAGTTCTAGTTTAGAATCTAGTGTGCATACATTATAAATACATGATACGTAGTTCATTGAAAGATGCTCAATGCATTGTACTTAAAACCTCTAAACCTAGCCCTGTATTGAATGTAATTTATGACCAGTACCTACACTGTAACCAAGTCTATCTGCATTAAATGTGTAGCTGCCTGTAACAAACTGACAAATTGGTATCCCTTACAAGTCCACAGTGTATAGATACTGAAGAACTTCTGCTCCAGATGCCATGTTTGAATGTTTAGTCGTTCAGTAGGTTCACACTAAGCATTCCAGAGTAGATTGCTGCACAGCAAACAGGCAGACGACCTTTTTAAATTTAAAATGATGCTGCGTACCTTCTACTAAACTATTTCCAATGTGTGAAGCTGGATAATAAATTGTCATGCCGTTGGAAAGTTCAAAGTCGGCTTGCACTACAGTAATTTTACTAGTTGTCTTTCCTTTCTCTTCCTGGCACCCGCCCTGTGAATGTGCTGACTTGTGCTAAAACAGTTTCACACTTATGGAGGGAGACCAGACTTGGAGTTCGCACTTTATCTTGAGAGAAACAACTCGGTAATCAAGTTATAGTGACCTCACTTGCTGAGAGCCTTTTGATATGAAACTGGCTATCTGAACCTGCATTGGTGCTGGGAGCACTGCGCAACTGTTAAAGCATGTCTGTGTGTGCAATGTTGACTGTCGCACGTCTGGTCTAATAAGAGATCCGTAATGATAACCAATCTGACTCGACCTGCAGATGATGTGGAATTTGAAGTATCTTCTGACAGACGGACTGGAAAACCGATTGCTGTGAAACTGCTAAAAGTGAAGCCTGAAATTTTGCCTGAAGAAAGGATCACTGGACAGGTAAGGGCCAGTTACATTGCTGCACTCTGATCTGGGAAATGTCTTGTTAACGTAGATTTTTTTTAAATATAGTTGTGACTTGTGAACCGATCCTCTTTTTATAACTTGGTAAATAAGTATATTTTCTCCATAAAATGTTTACAGTGGATATTCTGTAAATTCTGTACAGTCCTGACTCTACAAAATAAATCTAACTTCACTTTTTCAATAGCTATTGAAATAACTGATGAAGTCAGTTTGAGTTTTTACCATGAAAGCATGCAGCAAGCCTGATCTTTTTCAAATCCCAAACTGTTAACACTTTCAAAAGCTGGGGGGTGGGGGAAGGTTGCTGCTTTAAATTCTTTGTTCTCCACATACCATTGGTAGTCCCTTAAACCAGTAAATCCCACATGGAGTGTTGAGGTTTGAATTCCTGCCCCTTTGAGAGATCACCTTGTCCGCATCTCCCACGTGGTGGTACTGAAAGTAATTGTCATGTGTCGGGCTTTGGCTGTTGATCCAAGTTTGAGACATTGTAGTCTTCAGTTGTACTGGGATTTCACATGTACCAAGCCCTTTGAGATTTACATATGTTCTGAAACCTAGAGGGTGACATGCCTTGACCAGTGACTGCTCTGTTTCCAAACTGTAAAATCGTGATGGCTGTGTAAACTTCTACAGAAGGTCCAAAAATAGCCTTGCAAAGTAGAGGAGATGATGGCATATATGGAAGTGGCAACATCAGAAATGACCCTGTTGCACTTTCTCTTCCTGCTCTTGCACGCATGGGATAAGTGTCACTAGCATCAGTCTGCGTACCAGTTCAACTAATCTAAGTAAGCAATGGGGGGTGGTGGTAAGTGTTCCTCTGTCTTGCATCACATGCCATTCCCTTCCTCTGCCATATTTTATATTTTGTCCACCCAGTTTTGTTCCTGTGAAATCATGCTTGGTACTACAAGATTTTTTTCCCCCTTCTGTTTTGTCTTTGGCTAAATTCATTAGTGAGTTTGAGTATCAACTTTTTCATGGAGCCCCTAACTTTAACCCAAAGTTTAGCTTCAAAATAAAGTGCAACTGTGTTAAAAGACCAAAATAGGAGTGAGAACAGGGCTGAGTTGAAAAAAGTCAGAGACTTGACAATCTACTGATGCACTGAACCTTTCCATCGACTCGGTGGTTCCCCAGGGAACATTCCCTCTCCCCTCTCCAGCTATTTAGCTGCTCCATGTGAATGATCTCTACTCATCAACCCTATATGTGCTCTTCATTAGTTTCCAGTGTACACAACCTTCAGTAAGATGTTGAAAACGTTTCAGTCCTTCAGACACAACTTACTGGATTCACAAGCTGCTTACCCTTTGGTTCCACTCAGTCCTCCATCTATTCACATTCTTATCTCTCGTTGTTCTCTGATCGTAAATAGAACTACACTTGCATTCTTCAAGGTGAATGCAAGAAGCTGTTTTCTTTTTCATACCAAGCAGTACTTTGTCCAAAGCGGGCTCTTAACTCTCAGTTTTGAATTTTGCTGTTGTATCTGTAGAAGCTCTTCTAGTACCTTCCTGCTTGGTGATATTTCTTTCACCTATGAAATGAGCACTGAGTTTGTGCTGCTCTGAATCATCCTGTTTTGTTCCTCACATACAAAGACTTATAAATGTCATCATACACCTGTTCCTGCATTCTCACTATTTTTGAAATCAAAACTCATTGCACTGTATCATGCTCTAATTCATTCCTTTCCGGGACCACAGCAGAATGGAACTTCTTGACTTCGGTTTTCTCATGTCTACAATCTTTTGGAAAAACTCAAGCTTGGTGCTGCCTAATTACCACTACTTGATTTTACTTTTTTTTTAAACTTTGGGTGCCCTGCACTAAAGGCCTTGGCCCTTCAATCAGTTTTCTCAATTTAAAAAAAAAAACACTTGAGAATTTTGGAATTTATAGAACTTTTACTGTTTCAAGAGGAGGCAGTTTTAATATCCATGGAAATAAACAGAAGACCCAGAATCTGCACAGAAAACAAGTGTGGTGGTCAAATGCTGGCATAAATTCTGTGCCAGAATGCAAATCTGCACTTCAGTAGTGAAAATCTCATCAGGTAAGTGTATATAGAAATTCAAACGCCTTCAGGGAAACAGCTCTTGCTTTTAGATGGTTGAGATTTCACTGATCAAGTGAACTAATGGTGGCTCAGAAGGAGCGTGGTTATGCAACTGACATTCCCAAAGCAATGATTAAATTCTTCCATGACACAATCAGTGTCGAGCCCAATATTTCTGGTCTATGCTCCTTATTTAATTTGTAAGAAAAACATGGGTAGGTCAGGAAGAGAAGAACTCTGCCTCAAACAGTCAATCACCTTTGAAAACAAAGTAATTTGCTAGTCATTAGACTTTTGGACCATATTAACTGTGGGGACTCTGTCATAGCATTCAGGTATATGACTGTTTGTGTCACGCTTGTACGTTATGGAGGGCTTGTTGCTGTCAGTAATAAAACGTTTACAGATGGGCTTCCTAACCAAGGGTGGGAGCTCTGTTTTGCTTATCCTTTTCTGTGTGCTAGGCATATTGCTTATACTAGTGGCCCAACTGGGTTAGACATTACAGACCCAGTCTTTCTTATTGAGAATGCTGTGTAGATGTACAGTCTGCAGATGCATGGGATCTGTACAGTCCTGGCATTTGGGCCTGCCTGTTCTACAGGCATGCACAGATTAAAATAAAAATCAATGAATTTTTCCAATTGAATAGCCCTTCAGTTGCACCAAGCTTTTTATTAGTTTCTATTTCGTACAAATATTCTCTGCCCAGATATTCTCTGCCCAATCTTTCTTGCCTCTCTTTTCTCCTACCACCCCCCCCCCCTCAAATTTGCCCTGTGTGAAACAGAGGCTGCTCTCTGTCTCTGAGGGCAACCCTGCTTAAGACTAAAGCACAATTGTCATGCAAAAGACCACCAACTGGACACAATAGTAAGGTAACCTCAATCATCATCCTGACTGGCCCACCAGAGACCTGGGTGGGGAGAAAAGGAGGGAGATTGCATGGTAAATGTTGCAATCGATTTGACTGGAGAGTACCAAAGCAAGGAAAGCTTGATGATGGTACTCTTTTTTGAGGGTCTATCAAAATGTATGTGGGGATTGTATTGTGCGATCTCTCTCTCTCTCTCTCTCTCTCTCCCTCTCTCTCTCTCTCTCTCTCTCTCATATGCACTTTTTATCCCCCTCTTCTCCTTGCACCACCCCACCTCATGTCAACTTTTATTCCTACGCTATAAAGTGAACAGGAGAAATTGAAGTCATGTTCACTCATTTGTGACTAGCTACTTGGTGAGAACACACACTGAGCTGAAAAAGGAACTAGGAGAACTGCCCAGACCTATTACCAAACCTGGACACGTGTCAGATAATGAGTTAACTAAGGTATTGCTTTAAGTTGGAATTGAAATTCCAGATTCTCGGAAGTGGAACCCTGCTCATCAGACCACAAGAGTACTGGGGCTCAGGCTAGTGCTGACAACCGTATTGGTTGTCTCATATGTTGGTTTAAGACCACTGCGACTAAATTACACACACTAATCATCCAGCATATGTGATCATTGGGATGGGTACTACATTGGTGTAAGATTTTCAGTGGTAGAAAAGCTACAGATATATTGGTGGGCTTTAATGGTACAACTATCTCCACAGATTCCCCCAACTGGATGAAGACAACATTTGGGGAACTTGTAGGGAAAGACCACCTGGTTTCTTTGTTCTGTTTGTCTTGGTTGGGTGTCGAGTATTTTCAACCCTGTTGCAAGGTCAGTTGGTCTTGTGTGGATGGCTAGCACTGCAGTGGTTGAATTTTGTTAAATCAAGAGGAATGGTGCCCCTTCAGGATATTTGAGATTGGATGTCGGTGCTGGCAACCCAAGTAGCTAGCCAAGCACTCAAGCAGGTGAATGATGTACCCTTACAAAAGGGCCCTCCAAAATCTGACTGGTCGTATTCCCTGAAAAAACAAAGTCTCTTTTTGATGGGGGGATAAATTCCTGCATGTTCTAATTCATCAGATGATCATCCAGGTGGAGAGATTACATGTGTTCTAATTCATTAGGTTATTTGGGTAAAGGAGAAGGGAATCTGGTTAATTCTAATTGTTCTTGGACCTCCCCTCCTTTCAGGAGACAGGCTTTTCAACAGGCAGGAATGTTTTGTATGTTGTACTGTCCTTTCCCTGACTCTTTGGCTATTGAAAATGACAGATTAACTAACTGGTCCACAGTTACAGATCTGGCATTCAGTTAATCCACCACTGAGTGAATAGAAAAGATTTCTCATTTTTGGTAGCAGGCCAAGAAGGGCTTGCCATGTGTGCAGTCCCTAAGGTCTTGTTGCCTGCAGTGTTTACAAAAGGGTGTGGAACACTGTTCCATTGTGATGCACAAGAATTATAATCTGCATTCTGCACTCCATTAGTGGAGTTGAATGGGTAATCTACTTTACTAAAATTATGAAGGGGGGCAGAGAAGAGTAGCACTAGTGAGTTTGGATCTGTTTATTCATTAGCTATGGGACAGTATCTAATGTGGGAAACTGTCATTCTTGTGGCTTGAGTATTAGCCAGCAGGGTGAGTGAACGACATGTTTTAGTGCCTTTTTGTTTTGAGATGAGGACAGCTGTGCTTGCGCTAACTCTTGAATTCCTGCTAACTGCGGTGTCTGAATTCCAGGTGGCTTCACAACATTCTACCTTTATTACTCAAAAAAAAAAGGTCAATATGGATTGCAGTGTGGACCACAGTGGCATAATCTTCATACTGTCTGCAAATGCTGTGATTTGGCTGCTAATGGGGATATTAGTTTGACAGGACGGTTAGCCTGTCGGAATCTAACTAGTAAGGTCTTTCTGACTACTGCTTTCTCTGAGGTATGCGTGGTTTGTGGAGGATAATAAATTAAAAGTATTTTTTTTTTAAATAAATTCCATTTTATTTTGAAGTTGTACTCTACATACTGTTCCTTGTCTCTCTCCTCTTCCCTGACCCTTCTCCCCCCAAACCTAGACCTTGCTTCAATAATGGGGTTCTTGTATATAGCTTTCCATTTTGATACTTTTTATGTTCCTGGTTTTAAGAAGCTCAAAGGTCTGACCTGTTCTGGATATCTTAACACCATGGAATGTAGATAACTTTCTTGAAATTAAGTGAAAGCGGACTTTTGGTGGAGGGGATTGGAAAGAGGTTTCCCGCATTTTTCTGGGTGTGTGGAAGGGAAGTTGCATAATCCAGGGTAAATCTCTTGAAGGGACAGATGACTGTAGTGATTATCCCATTGTATCACTTGATATTTCCCATGGTATGTGGAGGATAACTTATTTTCATGATTGAAGGAAACTATACCTATTGGTGAGTAAGCTACCTTTCTTTAATAGAACAGTGTCTGCAAATTGCTTACTGTTGGTGTCTTCAACAACTAAAACAGTTTCTTGGCAACCACTGACCTTTTAAGAGAACTTTTTTGCCAACAAATCATCTGGAAATCAGGGGTTGAAAAGTTGGATGTAGTGGTTTGGAAACAGACGCTGCCAATATATTCAGGTTGTTGGGCCATTGCAGGTCTGATATTACTGTTTCAGTACCGAATTACTGCTGCTAGACACCATAAGTGCTGTAGTATGACTGGGATACCCAGGGGCAGAAATCTGGTACTATAACAGAAGGTCACAGTTTTTCCACCAATTCATAAGACATTGGAGGAATATTTTCTGCTGGTCTAAACCCAAAAATAGAGAGACCTGGGGCCTTGGACCAGTGGCATTTTCAACCCCTGGAAAGCCTTCATGTACCCTCCTGACATTATTCTTTGTTATGTCATGGTATGTCCAGGTTGTCTGTGCTGCTCCCCTTAACCTTGAGAACAAATCTGGGCTGAAACCTTCATCTCCTGGTCAGACTTCAGGCAGTGTGTGCTATGAACGCAATGGGGTAAGATTGGATTTTGTCTTTCCAGGTAATAAATGATCTTCAGGTAGGTCGCCCATACAGGCACTTGAGTTTAGGCATGCATGCATACGTCAGCCAGATTGTTTTAAATTAGATGGCTCCTATGTTGTGGGTAACCTCCCACCCCAAATTAAATTCCATACCCCATTAACCTTGGTCCTTTTACTCTTAGCTTTGCTGAGTGCTAATTTTGGCCTCTTTGTCAGTTGGGTAGTGTTTGAAGAAAGGTCATTGTAAAACACTCCTGTGTGGGGTAAACTTTGTTTAATTATAAGTAGTTTAGCTTTTTCTAAACTTTGTTTTTTAAAGACTGTAGTTTCACAATGTACATAATGAAGCAAAAAGATCCATTTTGTTTGGCAAAAGCATGGAAATGTCCAAATGTGGCTTTGAGGTATCAACCAGGTTCTACCACTGCAGAAACTGTGTGGCTCCAAGCTACATTCCTTCAGTGTGTGCTGTGCATGATCTTTAATACAGTTGGAAGATTTGCCACCTTTTGTAGTTTAATGCAAATGCTTGTTTCAGTCCCTGGAAAAAAAACTGGATCCTTACAGAACCTTACGAACATTGATTTCAGCATCTTTACCTGCAGATGGAGCCTCATCAACAAGCTCCAAGATATCACCCTGTATTGGTTTAAGGGAAAGGTATTTGTTTATGCAAATATGCAGTACATAGAGGGTCAAAATGGACATAAGAATTCCTGGATACCAGAGATGCACATGGCTGATGACACCTGACCCTTGTGTGAAAGAAGATGCATGATCTGACAGCATGTGATGCTATTATCACTAGGGCTTGTGTTCCATTCTTTTGTGCTGAGATGGCTCCTGCCTTGGGTTATTGGACAGATTTTCTGGCCTAAGCTGTCCTTGGAGAGAAGTACACAGGACAAAGCTATGGCAAAACTTTACATTTTTCTCTAAGCAATAGAAAGGTTTCAAGGAGCAGACCTTCTATGGCTGAGGACAATTCCACTTTAACCCCTGTTGTCTGATTTTAGGAGCATAAATGGTGGGAAGAATCTGCTGTCAACTCATTTGGAAGGGCTTCCAGTGGGAAAACAGATCAAAATTATGTACTTGGAAAAGATTGCCAGTTGTTCAGTGTGAATGGTTGGCTTCTATAAACCTTAAATCTGTATACTTCCAATCCTGATCCTCTTGGAACACCTTCATTTGCCTTGTTCTAATCTAAGGATTGAGTATCTGATGCAAAGTTCTCTTGTTCTGGTTATCGGAGGTAGCCACGGTAATTGTAAAGTGCGTTTTAGTGATGTTGGCTTGTTTTTACACATGATTCCAAGATTGTGTCTGCTGTAGATCAGTGTATTGCCTGCACCCATCTCAACTAAAGAGGTTGGTCTCTTGTGCAGTGACTAACTTGAACAAAAACGTCAGCAGCAATGCGTTATGTAAAAATGCTTTAGCGTTTCAACGTACGGCAGTATCCCTATTGTAGAAAATGGGATTTCTGAAACTTTGAATTCCACACTTGCTCATCACAGGACTTCCTTTTTATATTGTGGTTGATTTCCACAGCAAGCGATGAATTGGTTTCTTTGCCAGAGGAAGGATTTTTTTTTCCCCCCCCACAAGGATATTACTTTCGTGGATTGTTTTGTGGAGAACCTCTCTTTAAAAAGTAATTGCGAATTCTCCACATCTAATAACTCATCTTAACAAAAGAAGTTTTGACACGTGGGCCACTGTGATTCCAAGTTGGACATGAGATAAGTAAATGGATATAACCTTAACTAACTACAAGCTGATAAATTTCAGCAACATGAATAACTTTAATTTAGTCAGGGAAGAGGTTTCTGAAACCATATTGTATTGACTCCACACTTATTACCTGAAACTGTATAGGGAAGTAACTGCAATTGGTGTTGCCTGTTTTTTGTGCTTCAGGATTTGGTATTAGACCCATCAAAGATTCCTGGCCAGTTACGTGGTAGAAATGGGCAACTTACTGGACTTCAGCGAGCTGAATATTGGCTGTTCAACTGCTGGAGTTATTTTGCTGTCATTTTGCAACAAGGGCAAAATTGGCTGCCTTGAAATTTTGGTAATAGGGATTTGCTGTTTCTCCTTGAATGCTTTGGCATTTTCCTGGAATAATTTCTTTTCTGCATTATCCTCCACATACCATGAAAAAGTCCAGCAATCCCATGAGTGAATTCACTACGGCATACCTTTTTAAATCCATCCCTTTTCGAAGTATGATTATGCCCTGCATAGAGTAACCATGTGATGCTATTCCTGTAAATAAATCACCTGCCGACAGCATCACATTCAGTTTTGTTTTTTTCCTTCGTTTTAAATTTCACCTCCATGGTGTTTTTGTGAAATTTCCGTTCTTTGCCAAGTACCAATTTTAAAATTTCCAACTACAAATTTCTTGGGTGCCCTTTGATAGATTATACTGCACTTTATGATGTGTTTGAGAGGAGTGAACGAGTGGAAACCCCTTTTTAAGGGGAGGACTTCATTAGATTGCGATTGTTGAGGCAGCATTTCCTTTGTTCATTTCTTGGACTATCGTGAGAGAGTTAACTGCCTGTTTCCGTGATGAAACATTGAGGAGTACAAATTTGGTCAAAATCCTTGGGATTTGCTCCTTTTATTGAGGACTCTGTTGGACAAGTCCATTTGGAAAAAGGCTGAGTCTGTTCAATCTCTGCATTCTAGAACAGATGCCCGATATTTGCCCACTACAGTATCTTCAGACTAGAGTATGACCTGTTCCTAATCCTGTCAATGATGGAGGTAGAATTGAGGATGTGCCATAATGGCCAGACACAGCTAGTGAGTTTGTGCAGCAGGTTACAATGGCCACCCAATTCACAGATATAGGGCATTGACTGATCTCCATATTGGTAATGGAGTTCAGGACCCAGTTTCTTTCCTGCTTTATAACTAACTCCGCATGCTTCAGACGTGGCGTATATTGGGGACTGTAACAATGAGACTAAATGTAAAATGCCATCTCCCAATTGGAGGGGAATTTGATGCCAGTCACTGGCCCAGAACCTTTGTCAGGTTGGCTATGTTGCTAAAAGTGATATGACATTTATATTTAGTAGTTGTTTAGTATTGCAGTCCCCTGAAAGGTGTTTGTAGACAGGTTACTTTGAGGGTAGACGGGGTTCTATGCTGTCTCTCAGTAACATCAATTTTCCAGTTGCAGCATGTACTTGATTGAGAAGGTATTTAAGCATGCTTCAAGTTGGAGCTTTCAGTAGCATAGCAATAAATCGATTAGAGTTGAAGGCAATTGGGTTGGTTCTGCACTTCATTTGTCTGTGTGGTCAGCCAGCTCTTGTCTGCCTAATGGCACCAAGACAATATTTACCAACACAGTGGAATATCCTACTTTTGGATTCTTTGCAGTGAATTGTAAATTCAGGCACAGTACTGCCCGAGAGGTTGGGGTCCATTTGTTTTTTAGTGGAAATCAAAAAGCATTGTGCACGGAAGCAGTGTGGTGATGCAGCATGTTGGAATATTAGTGTAGGATGCATTTATACCCATAATTCCACACAGCACGAGTTCTGCATTCAGCTTTTTGCTGTGGGGAGGGTATGGAGAAGAAACTAGGTGTTTCCTTGTAGAAGTGGGGGTGGGGAAAATGCCAGAGTATCACTTCACTACTGTGCAGTTGATTCAGAGTGGTAGAACATTAATCTGGAAGTCAGTTGTCTGCAGTTGGCCTAGCCCTTGGGGAAACTTTGGGGAGTGGGGTAGGGATAAAACAAAGTTGGGTTTGTACTCTAAAAGCATTGTGCACAGTTAATGTTTTACTTTAGTTTGTTCATGGAGATACTTTAAGGGTTATTCATCCTTTATATTCCTACCCATCCCCAAGCCTTGACCTTGCATGACCTGTAACATCCTGTGGATGAACTGCTTCCTGCTGTTGTTTCTAAATGGCTGGGGACAATGTGTGAAAGCAGCTTATTTTTGTCTCTTGTGGAGAAGTTCCTGGTCTCCACTCAGTACCTCCCATAACAATGTGGTAGAGATTTGGAAGTTATCAGAGTAGAGAAATAGTGCTGCACCACCCTCGCCTCAATGTACATTGGCGCTTCAGTGTAATGGCAGTGACCATTAGGACTAGAATGTTGAGCATTTTAGTGTGGTCTCTGGTGTCAGTTCATTCAGTGTTGCTACAGCCTTCTCCTGAATTACTTCTCAATTTGTCTAAAATTCCAACAGTCCTAGCATCCTGATCTATATAAAATTAAGACTGAATATATTTTTTGTTTATTTAAAAGAAAATGTGTTTGGGTAACATTAGTTATAGACCTATTTTTTGTGTACGTTTTTTTTGATGGAACCATTTAATTATTTGTTTAGGTAAGCGCCAAAGAAAATGGATTGTAAGTTTTCTTGTCCTGTTTGTCTTTGACGTCTTGAAACCTATTCGTTCTAATAGGGTGCATATGTTGGCTGTTTAGATCTTTGTGACAACATTGAAGGAAGACCTAAGGTTATCTTACTCTTGTCTTCTGTTGGGGAAGGGGGTGGAAGAAGGGCAGAGCGAGAATCCTGGTATACCCCTTGAAAGGCGTCTTGGCTTATAAATGGAGTTCTTCTATGGTGGGATTTGAAAGGTCCTTTCCATGCTTATTGGTACCCAGCTTATGGTGTTGAAATGCTATAGAAAGCTGCCCTTTATTGTTGCAGTTATTTCTGCATACAGAATGCAGCCTTGTAGAAGACTTTGAGCCTTTACCTAGGGTAGGCTCAAAGTTCTATTAAACCAGTCTTGCTCTGTAGAGGCACTACTTTCATCCACCTGAGGCTTTCCTGGAAACAATCATAGAAAAAAAATGGATTGTTGCAAGGCAGCTTGCTTTTATTGAACTATGTGGGCTAAACTGGACCATTTTTGGCCCCTTTTTTTTAAAGGAAGAGGTGTTTTGTTACTTTACCTTGTTTGTGGGTCTGTAGATTGAGCTCCCCTCGCCAGTAGGAAGTGCTGTATTCTAGTTAAATATCTTCCCAGCTGAGGGCTGCATCATTTCTGACCGCTTTTGGAGCTGCTCCTCTCATACCCAGACTAAGGAGCACTACTTAGTTTGGTTGGACAAACTATGGGAAAAAAGGAATCTTGGCAGCTGGCCTCAATCTCCTACCTCTATTTCTTACACCATTTCTTCACCCAGGTGGATAGGTGACCTGTTCCTAGACCTTCTGTAAATGTAATGCTATTAAATTGGTCACTCAATTGAGTGGTGCAAATGCATCTGCCCTTTGAATATTTTCATTTGTCCTGTATCTATACCCTTCCCAGAGATTATTGTGGGGAATTGCATTCTGCCAATACCCTGAGCCACTGGGCTACTTGGCGTCTGTTTTTATAGTTTTTCTTCTTATCTGGGTATTGCTTTGGAACTCTCAAGCACCAAGCCTTTCTCAAAGAAATGTTACCGCAGTAATTCTGTTTCTTTAAAATGTCTACCATATGCTATCTTGCCCTTCTCCCCTCTTAGCTGAATTAATTTTCCTCCCAATACTGGGTTGCCATTGAAGCATGTTATTATAAGGGAAGCAGTTACCTACCCGAGTATGTAAAACATTTAATTGGCACGTTTAGAGCTAAACCCAAGTGTATATGGGAGACTGACCTTTTGAGGAATTTTATAACACTTTATAAATCTGTGTAATAATATGTTGAGCATGTGGTTAATGTCCATTTCTACGCAGCTAACTTTTTTTCTTTACCCACCAAGATGCAAGAATTTACAGATAGATTTGGATGGTTTTGAGTGGGGAAAATCAGATACCTTTTTCGTTGACGGTGGAACCGTGTCATCCAACCCATTTACCCTCATCAAACCCACTCCATTTGTTTTAAGTGTCTTACTATGTGTACCAGTTCGAGGCTAGTACCTGTTTACAGCAAAAGACTGGCAGACCTATCCTGCTGCCTCTTTTTAGTGCTGTGATTAGGGAAAATGGGAACTTTGCATTTACATCCAAATTCTGCTTAATTTTATTATTGTCTGTTAATAAACAAAAATTAAGTTCAAAATGTTTCAAGTACTCCAGTGGACCTTCTGGTAATTTGTTAAACTTTGCTTCACACCATCTTAAGTGTTGAGACTATTTATTGGGTGACTTCCCATCTGAATTGCACTGCATAGTTTACATTGATGCAAACTATGTAATTGGCCTATAAATGTTTGCGTCTCTTCTTTCTTGCCCCCTCTTAATCTCCACATACTAACTTCTTGATCTCTGCTGTGCTGCTTTGGTGGAGGTGGCATAGAAGGTGGTGAGGGAATGTAAAAATGTTCTAGTGGCTGGTTCAAGAGTGGCATTCAAGCACGTTGACTGCTTAGTCAGATGGTATGGATAGTACTTGGTTCAATGGGTATGAAAAATTAGGAAGGAAGAATATTTATAGCGATTCTTCTATTGTACTTGAAAGAAGCGATAATTGCTGCATGCCTAGCATTCTAGGCATCCCCAATGGTTGTTTATCAATTGAATAGCTGAGCTATAGAGACTAGAAAAGTGTGAGGTTTGATCTGTGACCAGTGCTGAATTAACTGATCTTAGCTGGACACCAGTAGTGGTGCTGGAATTGACTTCAATGGCCCTGGGTTTGGGGGGAATTGATCCAGGTTCCTTCTGATTGTCCAGGACTAGAATGCATCTGCATAAACATTGGGTGAGGGCAGGATTGGGCTCAGCTGATATTCCCTGCATTTGAGTAAGATTGACAACACTCTTGCCACCATGAGCCATGTGTAAACTGTTAGATTTTAAATGGAATTGGTGAAAAAGATAACTTTGAGTAAATACTTTAGAAAGTTATTAGCTTGTACTTGAAATCCCCAATGCACAGTGTTCCAATCTGAGCTGTTGCCAACTGATGGCAATAAATTAAGGGAAAGTAGATTCCCTCCTGAAAATTAACTTTCATCAGCAGTGCATTTTTCCCACTGGCTAGTTATAGAGAAATGTCGCACTGTTTCACGGAGAAATTCTCAACAAAAAAAAATTGGGGTTTTTAAATTTAAAAAAAATGATGGGCCAGATGTTTGAAGTATAATCTGTGCAGCAGGTCTTGTGCACCTGTAATTGGTATTTTTATGTTACTGTTTTAACATTTGTTAACCTTTTTAAAATTGCTATCTAGTTTTTTGCCTGCATGTTTGAGTTTTCAGATTTTCCAGACCGTAACTGTATGTACCACTATCTATCTGCTAATTTGGTACTGTAGGGCCAGCAAAATTTTGTCTTCTAGGCTGTTTATAGCAACCATCTTTAAACAGGCAGCCTCTTAATATAGGCTAAAGTCTGAATAATTAGGGCTGTATATCAGTGTCTTCAATTGTAATGGTGTTGTATTACAACTAGCTGAATAGCGCTAATGGCAAATAGCTACAAGTTATATAAATCCTCTTAGAAACTTGGCATTTAAGTGCTTTTCTCTATCTTGACCGTTTTAGCAGGAAGCTGGTGGTACATTATCACATACACAAACATTTAAGCTAAAGGAAGTTTTTAATTTACTGTACATAATTGTACTAAGGAACGTGCACTTCATTTAAAAGCTAACTGATTACTTTTTGGTGGTTTAGGAAGTATTTTATCTGACATACACACCTGAAGATGTTGATGGAAATGTCCAACTTGAAACAGGAGATAAAGTTTCTTTTTCCATGGAAACCAATAAACAGTATGTATGGCCACCTTGGTTTATTAAAATCTTGGTATACTTTTTGTGATTGGACCATGTTGCTTGATGATAAATTCCAGCAAAACAGCAACAAAATGTTGAAGTCCTAAGCCCTGATGAAGCTATTAATATCCTGAATAGATGGCATGTGTATTTTCATGAATGTACTTACTAGTTTAGTAATTGAATTGCTTGCTTAAATGAGGGACCAAGCATTTATGCTGTAGCACACCAACAAAATTTACCTTGCCAGAAGTATCTAAAAGATTGGAATAATTTTCTATAATCCTTCTGTGCGGTAACATGAACAGAAAATACTTATTAATCAGTCTGCTATGGAAATTACATTGGCAGTCAAATAGAGAATTTTAATTATTTAACTACAAAATTCTAAGATTTTTTAGAAATCTTAGTTTTTTATGACATCCATTTATTGCCATAGTTTAAAAATGAATCAGTTTATGGGAGAGGATGGATTTAAAGTTGTAGTGGGAAGGAGGAGAAAAAGGAGATAATTGTAACATTAAAAACTCTCTGCCAATAAGTGAAAATTGTCAAGAGAAGTATGTGGAGATGAAGATGCTGTTGCTGTTAAATAAGTATTGCCAGAATTGGTAATATTTTGGACACTTGCGCATGCAATCGGCCCTTTCCACATGAAGGCACTTCAGCTAGTTTGTCACTAGTTAGGTGGTACTCCATTTCCGCACTGTAACACAAGTTTGTGTTTTAAAAAAAAAAAAAAAAATTATTTGACAGGAAAATCAATTCCCCAACATTTAAAGTAATGAAGATTTCTTGGAGTGCCTCTTCTGACTCCTGTATAGGTTTGCCATCTGATCATGATGTGGCCTTTATCAAAATTAGTTTCTTTTTAAAAGCAGAAAATAATTAGAGCAGATTGTGGTGGAATTGCATTTTGAAGAGCCAAATTCACTGAAGTGACCAGTCAGAAGTTACCAATTTTCTCTTCAAAGTCAACTTCTTGGGCCAAGGAGATGATATCCCTGAGGGTCCACAAAAACTGAAAATCCAATGGCCTGGAGTTTATCCAATGCATAGCTGAGCCACACAGACCTGGAAGATCTCTAGTTTGATTATCTGGTCTGTGCTCAAGTTAGCTGATCTCAATCAGGATGTCTGTAGAGCTGTTGCAGCTGGCTCTGCCAGGGCTTCCGTTGCTGACTGCTTTTCTAATGACCTGTTGGAAGTGTGTGCAGATATAGATGGCGGTGAGATCAAGGGGGTGAGCTGAGGACATTGGTAGGGAAGGTTATATGAAGGGTGAAAATGAAGGAGCATGAGAGATGAATTCAGCGAAGAGGGGGCTAGGGAGTTGAGGTGCAAATTGAAATCTGAGGATAAGGAGGTGCTCGATGCAGCAACTAAAGGAATGGAAGAGCATGAAACTTGAGTGGGTGGTAAATGATTATCTTAAATAAAAGGTGTGAGGGATGTGCCAGATGAATAGAGGGTGAGGCCAGGGTGTGACTTGCAGGTAAGAATTGTGCTGTTTCCATGGCAGTTTTGAGCAGTACCAGTGACAACAAATGGAACCTGCTGAGTTGGGGACTTCTGTTGGGGGAAGCCCATGAGCTATGTTTCAGTGCCAGGATGGCAGTTTAAAATAATTCAGACCGTAGTTGGCAAGGGGCTTGTTCACAGTAAGCAAACATTGTGGAGGCAAATACGATGGGGTCGTTACTGTGTGCTGAGGGATTGAGAGGAGTGTTGGAGTGGTTGACCAGTGAGGAGGAGAGATGGCCAGAGAGCAAAGGACTGGGCACTTGGAATTGTTGCACTAAGAGGCAGTGGTGGGTCCCAAGTTGGGTCTGTCGGAGATTTCCGAGAGGGGCACGGGTATCCTGGGGCTAATTCAAGAGGATTCAGGCCTTGGATAGCAGCAGGAGAGAAGATGGGCTGCAGAGTAGTGATCGGTGGGGGTAAAGGATTGGAAGGGCTGCAGAGTAGTGATCAGTGGGGGTAAAGGATTGGAAGGGTAAAATACTGGGGGCTGGGTGGAGGAGGAGATGAAAGGTGGCATGGCTGGGTGAGAGGAAGATGAGGAGAGGGGTCTAAAAAAAAAAAAATGGAACTAGAAATAGTGGGCTGGAGTGACGGCCAAGGTGTGCATGTGAATGGACCAAAGGGGAATTTTAAAGACATGGTGGAAACTAGACAAAATGGGTAGCAGTTCAGAATTGAACAGGGTGGAGAGAATATGAATCAGTCCAGAATTGAAGTCTGGGGGACAGGAAGCTGCAGTGGCATTAAGTCCACCTGTAGGTGGAATGGGGAGTTGGGAGCAGCCACCGTTCAATGATAGAGGTTCAGATTCAAAGTCTGAGAGAAAATGGACTCAAGAACAGATCGAGAAGCAGAATATCAGCTAAGTTGGAGGTTTCAAAGATTTCTATATTTAAAGGTGCTATATATGTGCAAGTTGTTGCTGTTGAAAGAGGAGTAAGAGAGTTAACCAGGAGCCAGTAGAGGCTGATCCAAGGGTCCAGCAGAAGTGTCATGGCTTCAGGTGCTAATGGTGGAAGCCAGAGAAGCAGTGGGAGTGAAAGCTAGGAACTGAGCATGCAGACTGGGGAGGTGGGGAGGGCGAAAAATAAATCTAAGAGACCAGCAAATATGAAGATTGAGTAGAAAAGAACATCCAGGATGAGGATCTGGTCCAAATTCAGTCCAGCAAGAAGCGATAGAGAAGTGGCAGTGGGAAAAGGCAGCATCTGCAGCAGAGTGAACATTGTTTAGCACAATTGTCCTGAAAAGCAGGAACGGATCAGGGCCAGAGCAGCAATGGGTGGTGTCCCAGTGGAGGAACAGAAACTGAGCTTCTGGAGGCCAGTCGTGGTATTTGATGTAGAAACAGTCTGTTGGCGAATGTAGTCTCAGCAGAAGACCAGGAGCATTTAAAGCCCAGAAGCCAGCAGGAATAGTGGAGTTCAGCTCTGGGTCCAGCAGACTTCTAACCAAAGCCCAGAAGCCAGTCAAATTGACCCCAGGAAATGTTCTTGGATAAAGGGGGTACCTTTTATGGAGGGGCATCTGGGTGATCCTGGTGGAACAGCAGACTCCTTGTAGCAGGGAGGTTAAAGAGATCGGGTGTGAACAAAGACTCGAGGTCAAAGAAGCATCAATGTGAAGGACAAAGCTGCAAGATGTGGGGTGGGTACTGTGGTCTGGAACTGCTGGCTTTAACAGTATTTTTATGCAGCAAAGCAGAGTCACAATCCAAGGAGTCTAGGGTGGTCCAGCAGAGCTGCATAGTCCTGGTGACCGTAAAGTCCACAAGCAACCAGTTGAAGTGCAGGACGAGGGTGAGCAGCATGCTGTGGAGTGGGTTGCTTGGACTTGTAGATTAGGCTAAAATGTACCAGCTATTAAGAACAGTGGATCATGAGCACTGAGGGAGAGGAGACTGGGGGCAAGGGGCAGTGGATGGCAAGAGTTGCAGAGGAAGGAACTCCGTAGTGAGCAGCTTGCCCAGGTGTCCGCTATCTATTTAAAAATTGTATTGAATTGATGTCTAACTCAAAAAGTCTGTAATAAGGATCCTGCTGCATGGAGGTTGGATAAGCTGTTGGTGTGTTGTACAGTTTGAAGGCCTTAATAAATTAGTTTTATGGGAGAAAGTGGACTGCTCTATTGCCTAATTAAGTGTGGACATTATCCATATCAAATTCCTAAAGACTGCTCTAGGCAAAGTGAAGGATGGCACTGGTCTTGGAGAACAGTGACAGCAACTGACGACTTGCCTTTAAATAGCCATTCTGAGGCTGGTTAATAGGATTCAGTTTGAGGCACGTGTGTTCTACAGCACAATTATGATCTCTTTCAACAAAGGGGATTCTAGCAAGATAACCTGGAGCCTTGGTAGTTTCAGTGGCTCACTGTGCTTCTTTGGGTTGTCATAGCATGCATATCAGATGCACTGAAGGAGGGCAGCTCTTTGATAGGAGTCTTGTTTCATTACAGAGGAATGCTCCTGGGTTTCAGGTAGGTGGAGGGTGACTGACGGCAGTTGAGGCACTCGAATTAGCTTCTACATTCCTAGCCTAAAGAAGTCATTCTCAACAGAGAAACTATTTTTTCCTCTCTGCTGTTTTGTATTTTTTTTTATTCAGCATGGTGGTAACCCCCCCCCCCCAGCTATTACACTAAAATGGTCATGAGACAAATGCACTGTATAGATTATAGTTACTCTACCTTGCCTTACCCTGGTGATTAGCACCTCGCTCACAGGATGGGATATCCACCTTCAGGCCCAGTATACCTAAAGTATGTGGACCCAGGCTTATAAGTCGTGACCAGATCTGAATGATCTGGTTAGTTCAATTTCTCCCCACTCCCCCAGGAAAATGTTCGCAGGTCAGAGTCTGTCCAAATGGTCCCACCATAACAAAATGGTTTTGCACCTAACTTTTATGTGCGTCGGTACTATGTCAATAAAGCATTCGCATTACCAAAACCTGTAGTTTCTAGTAACTAAAAAGTAGGCCAGTTTTGAATTTTATTTTGCAACAGTTTATTTATACTAGACACTTGAGCCAATGACTTCTTGCAATATTAAATCTCTTGCCATACTTCTAATTGTCTTATTTTGCCACTTTGGGTTAGCATTCTGATAGACACACCTTATTTAGTTTAGTATATGGCATTAGAAAACTAAATCTAAAGTTTGTGCTTAATATTGCGACCATTTCATTTGTCAGGAAATTGTTGCCACACTCCCTTGAAAGGAGCCCATACATTTAATTGATTACAGCATTTGCATTCTAGGTAACTGGAACCAAAGATGTTGCCAGTCTGGGTAGTTTCATTTGGTGATGCAATAAGTAACACTTTTTTTCATGAGATTGGCTTAAATAGGTTGTAGACTATTTCATTCATTAAGTGGTCAGGAACCACCAAGGAACTTTGGAGTGTGCACCACATGTCTTGTGAATCAAGGTTTATCTTGCTATTGTCTGCAGAGTAACAATGTTGAGGTGACTTTGTTGTTGCTGTGTTCATCTCTGCATTAACTCTCAGGGTCTCGCTATAAATGTATAGTATTCCTGATCCTTGTACAGCAGCTCAGCCTTCACATGTACAGCTTCTTGGGTTCTGTATCTGGTATGCAACTTCCTTTTTGTATGTGCAGCTTGGCCTATCTGCTGTTGCTTCTTTAAAAAGGTTGTGGTGTGATTCCAGAAAGAGACCTTGTTTATGCCCTAGAGATGGCAAAATGCACATAGTTGTAATGGTGCTTGTATGGTGCCAAATTCTTAATGGGTGGTGACCTATTGCTGCTTTTTTTGGATGATGGGCCATTGTATGTGAAGGTTGAACTACATTCAAAGAATCAGGAAGGCAGTATTAATAAACCTCTTGAAAGACTGTATATAACAAAATTCGATAACTGCAAATGGAATATTGTATGAAATGCTTCCACATTAGTTCAGCTGGCATCAGTGAGTGCAGGTTGCTTGTAGAAAGTCTGTTTTATAATTAACTTTTTTGTACATTTACTTATTGGTGCATTTGTGCTTCTGAACTAAATTTTTAGCTTAGTTATACAAATTACTGTAATCTGATTTGCACTAACTACAAATGTTTTTGTTTCTTAGTACTGGTGCTGTAAATGCTCACAACATTGTGCTGGTGAAGAAGAAACAGGGTCGGTGTCAAGGTGTAGTTTGTGCCATGAAGGTATGTTTCCTCTTCGGACTATTCATTACCTTGGGTGAGAAATATTTGGAAAGCTGGCAAATCTCCATTGGAAGGAAGACAGGTTTGGTGTTTTGTCTGGCCTAAAATTACAGGGGCAGAATAGTGGAGGCATTCAATTCGATTCTTGGTTCTCTTTTTAAAAATAAAAAAAATGTAAGGACGGTTGAACTTTAATTATCAGAATCTTCAAAAACAAGTCCTTCCTTAAATAAGTTATCCACTCAATTTCTCTGCCTTTTCTATTTTGAGAAGCAGCTCAAGGACTGGATTGACGTGGTATTCTAAATGTTCTTCGATTTGAGTAAATAGTCTGGCTTTAGTACTGGCACTGAATGATATGATAAAGGTTTCTGTTCTTGGCCTCGACTATATTATCAGAATCGTAGTTGAGTTTCTGCTAGCCCCAATCTCCGTGCCCTGGACTTTGAAAGGAGAAATGTAGTGGTCTGTGCCAGAGACCCAGAATAGGTATATGCATCCTCATCAAATTTTGCAAACCACTTTTCTGAATGAACTGTCTTTACATTGAATTGGGTCAAAGTTTTTGTACAGTGGAAAATTGGTTGTCAATGCTGTTATGCAGTTAACATGGAAAGGGAGAATGCTGCATGTTTTAAGCCAACATACACAAAGTTGACGTAAAAATCTGAACTGAGCAACTGGATCAGAAAAATACCACCTTGTGTACACTTAGTAATCTACTACTTGGACCTTAAATTATGTGTATGGACATAGAAATACATTTCAGGATACTGTGTTAATGTTAATTCTTTAATGATCTTTATAGGAAGCATTTGGATTCATTGAAAGAGGTGACCTTGTGAAAGAGATCTTCTTCCACTATAGTGAATTCAAGGGAAACCTGGAAACCTTGCAACCAGGCGATGATGTGGAATTTACTATTAAAGAAAGAAATGTAAGCAATCTAGCCATGTCCTGTGGGAGGATAACTAATGAAATTTGTTTCAGGAAGTGTGTATCAAAATGCAAGAAAAGCGAGGAGCTGAGTGTCTGCTCATTTAGCTAGTGTGGTACCCTCTCAGCAATAACTTAGTTGCATCCATGTAACTGGTCTACATTTTCCAGGATTTGACATGGATGCCTTTTTAAGTAAGGGCACCACATGTGCTTTTCTCTAATCATCCTGCACTATGCTGATTCTCAGTGAGCTGTTGAAAATATTCACCAGGGCATCACTCAAGATCTCTGCCATTTCTTCAATACCCTAAGATAAATTACCTTTTTTTCCCCACATTGGGCCTTTTTAATTTAGCTAGCAAAATTTGCCTTGCGTTCGGCAGGTAACCTACCTGAGTTTGTCTTACGCCCTCTAATAACAAAACTTGAAATTTGTAATTACCAGTCCTTCCTTCAAGTAAGGTTTAAATCAGAAGTGAATTTAAAGGAAAGCTATATAAGTACACGAGGTAGAAGGATATGTTGATGGGATGAGATGAAGTAAGGTGGGTGAAGGCTCATGTGGAGCATAAACACCAGCATAGACTTGTTGGGCCAAATGGCCTGTTTGTGTTGTAAAATTCGAGGTAGATCTTTGCAGACTTGTATCTTGGTGTAATACATTTCCAAGTATTACTGTTGTCAATTTTCAGAGATTTGGCCACTGGTTACACAGCCCTTTTATCATGTGGTAGAGGAATCCACTGATACTTTTCCTGTTTTGGGAATAGTGACATCTAGTGTGTGGAAGAGAAAGATGTCATCTTTTATTCATGATTTAGACTTCTCATTTTCTTTTAAACTTGGGTTTTAGACCTTTCTTTAAAAAATCTAGAACTGCATATATGTAATCTGTGGTCAGCTTCCTTAGTTCTGCTGGTATATACATTATACAATGTCATGCTGAGCCATAAACCTGAAAGATCTTGGATCTTAACTCTGCCTATGCTAAGTTAGTTGGTCTGGCCTGGGTATGAGCAGGTGCACCATTAAGCCTCTGTTTCCTAGAAAGCTGGGAGGGAGAAAATCAGCCACATTTTCCTATCATTGCATTCCAGCGATTCTTGTTGGAATACGTACTGTTTTGAATATTTGAGTTGAATGGAATTGAGCTTGGCTGTGATATCCCTCCCACCATCAAAATAACCTGACTTTCGGTGTATATAGGTGCACTCAAATTGCTGCTTGATGAGATTGTGGGTCTCCATTCTGTAGGGAAGGAAAAAAAACCTCCTCCATCCATCATATTAACACTGTAGGTTGGGAAGACCGCATGGACTTGAGTCAGAATTGATGGTGCTGGAGAAGATTGGGATGACTAATTCCATGCCTTGTATTTGGCTGCAAAGTTATTGCAGAACCCTGCAGTGACCAGTCTGTGTATCCTGGATTTGTTAAACCATTCTGAATGATAGACATGGCAGATTTCAGAAACACTTAAAAATTACGATTGCATCTTCTTCTTTCCACTTGGCAGTTTATTTCCTCAGTAAAATCATTTGATTGTAATTCTTTTAAATGCAACTTTTGTATTTCCCAACTTTGGGATATGGTTGAGACTGTGTAGAAATATAATATTGAACAGCACAATACATCTGCTTTCTGCCATGTAATCACGAGATCCTACCAGTCTTCTCAGAACTAACATCTACAGGTGAACAGATTATTGCGTGATTAGCATTCTTTTTCTTGAGGTTGGAGTAGTATGAAGTATAACAGTATAGTGCAAACACTATCGGACCTACAGTTGTTGCGGCACGGACAATTGCAGCTGTAATTCGACTTTTGTAAGTGTTAGTGTGTTAACCTACTTAGAATTTTAAGGGTTTGGGTTCTGCAGTACACAATTACTTCAAAAATTGTTTTCAGACTCTTGCTGTTAAAACCACCCTAAAGTGGTAGGATGGGGATGTCTGATTTCAACATACATGCAGCAATTCCCAATTTCAGTGGGTTTTCTGTTGCAGCCACTGAATACAAGTGATCTGCTTCCCATGTATGGACACTTAGTTATTGGGGAATGAGTTTTCTAGAAAATGACCATGGTAACAGATATTTTTCTGAACTTTTTTCTAAATCTGGCTGCATAGTCATGTACACGATGAATAAAAACAATGTTCATAAGTGCTTTCAATTAGAAAACTTCTAAAATAACTGCTTTAGTAAAAAGTACAATATACAGTCTGGTAGCTAATGCTTTTTTCTTTCTAGGGAAAAGAAGTTGCCACTGAAGTGAAACTGTTACCCCAAGGAACTGTTATATTTGAGGACGTTAGTATTGAACAGTTTGATGGAACTGTCACCAAAGTTATTCCAAAAGTATCCAGTAAAACCCAGGTAAAGAAAGACTTGCATTTATATAGCGCCTTTCACGACCACTGGACGTCTCCAAGCGCTTAACCAATGAAGTACTTTTTGAAGTGTTGTCACTGTTGTAATGTGGGAAATGTGGCAGCCAATTTGCGCACAGCAAGCTCCCACAAACAGCAATGTGATAATGACCAGATAAACTGTTTTTCTTATGTTGATTGAGGGATAAATATTGGCCAGGACACCGGGGATAATTCCCCATCTCCTCTTCGAAATAGTGACATGGGATCTTTTACATCCAGCTGAGCGAGCAGACGGGGGCTTGGTTTAACATCTCATCCAAAAGACGGCACCTCCGACAGTGCAGCACTCCCTCAGCACTGCACTGGAGTGTCAGCCTAGATTTATGTGCTCAAGTGGGACTTGAACCCACAACCTTTTGACTCAGAGGCGAGTGTGCTACCAACTGAGCCACAGCTGACACTTAAATAGCCTAATACCGGCTTTCCCATGGTTATTGAAAGATAGATGTACAAAGTTATGTTAACAGTATTGCTTGGAGTTTTGCCTGCAGGATTGAATAATCTGCAGAAATAAGTGTTCTCTCTCTGTGGCCGAAGAGTGGCAAATTGGCTATTTTGTCCAACATATCTAATTTGATATTTATTATTCATAAATCAGTGGCCAAAACCATGGTTGGAGGGAATTGTATAAAACAATTTAAAGTTTAAACTTTAAAAAAAAATGTTTGAATTGCATAAATAGTTACAATATGTGAGGTTAGGAGAAGAATGTCAAAGCAAAAATACAAATGGAGAAAGTCAGGACCATGCCGAATAGTATGCAACAATAATCATTTTAAGTATAAGTACATAAAGGTCAAACACCATTATGTACTTGTACTCTTCACCATGACTCTTGAGCAATCTGCTGGCTAATAGTAATCAAATGACCATTCTTCATGTTGCTTTTGTAGCAATCTTATTGGCTATTAGTAAAGTTTGTCACTGACTTGACTGTTGGGTTTGGCTCTGGATTAATGTTGGTAATGGCAGTAGGGAGGTTGTAATTTGACATTTCAGTTTGTCCAGTCATGGCTCACCTAGTCCCTGGTGACAATTTCTGTGGTAACCGCCATTAATGGTTTTGAATGCTATGGTCTGTGGAATAATGTGACTGTAAAATAGCTTTTGGTAACCACATTACTAACCAGGAGTGACCTCACAATGGTTGACACTATCCTAGGGGGGAGAGGAGGTTTACAAAATTCCTTTCAAAAATATATTACTTGGGTTACAAATCGAATATAAATTGGCATGGGAGATGTCAACATTTTTCTGTTTGAAAATTAATAAAGCTATGTAGTACAAGCAGGTGAACAATGAAGTAGCAAGAAATGCATTGCAGTACATGTTTATACATATAATGTATCCTTTTGTCCATGGCCATGGGCGATCAACTAGTTGCAAACAGATGATATAAACTGAAACTACAAGCATTTTAGTAATATTGACAAAGGTCTATAAGTGGAGGAGAACCTTCATAACCCTACTCGGGACTGATATTGGAAGGGGATGTTTTTGCCCTGGAGCCAATTGTACTTGTACAAACGGTGAATTCAAAGTTGATTCATTCAAATTATTGGATAAGTTTTTTTTTGCAAGTGCAAAAAAACTTTGAATTATCAACAGTTGACGGTACACAATTTTTTTTTGTATAATCACTTTACCAACTGAAGAGCTGCACTTTTTTTTGCAGACTGACCCTTTGCCAGGACGCATCAAAGTAAACTTTGCCATTTCCAAAGAACTTCCCTTTGGAGATAAGGACACAAGATCTAAGGTGACACTATTAGAAGGTGACCATGTCAGGTTTAATATCTCCACTGATCGACGTGACAAATTGGAACGTGCTACAAATATTGAAATCCTGACCGATTCTTTTGAGTTGACTGGAGAAACCAGAGAAATGGTAAGCTGATCGCACCTTTTAACCTTAAACAACTGGGTTTAATGCAAGTATCCTGTTCAGATGTGACTAGATATTGATAGCCTTGAGAGCTCGTAGTAGTTTCCGAAGGGGAGGTAAGGCAGTAACAGATGTGAGATGACAGAGACGTGGAGTTGGGAGCAGGAGTATAGATTATGATTCAGAATATCTATGATAAAACATTTTGTAAAAAACTAATTGCCAAAGATGCCTAAAGATCAGTGAAAGCATCTGCATTAGGATTTCTAAATTCCTTTTTTTTCTGCAGATTTACAGATTCTCTTTTGTCTCTGTAGGGTGTGATTGCAGCCATGAGAGATGGTTTTGGTTTCATTAAATGTGTAGATCGAGATGCTCGAATGTTCTTCCACTTTAGTGAGATCATGGATAGTCTCCAGCTCCACATCTCAGATGAAGTTGAGTTCACAGTTGTCCCTGTAAGTGCTTCAATTTATATATTGGATGCTTTTATTAAAATGTGTCTAAATACTGATTGGCAGCTTTTCCAATGACTGAGTTGATAAAGGAACCATACACTGGATCTCTGATCCCTGGTTCATTGCTCTCACCTGGGGTTGTGGTAAAGGCACTACAGTTGGCCTCTGTGTAGTCAACATTGTGTCTACAAATTAATAAATTTTATATAGCACTTCACATCCAATGGGTTAGTTTAGCTGCAGTTGCTGTAGGTGAACAGTTGTTTGTGTACAGCAAAATCCCAGAAACAGCAGTTGAGATCTACTTGGTTTAATTTTGATGTTGGTTGGTGAAGAAATATTGGCTGTGGTACATGCAGAATAGTGCTGTAGGATCTTTTGTATCCACCCGAACAGGTAGACAGGGCTTTAATTTAGCCTCTGACAATGCAGCACTCCCTCAGTACTGCATTCCCTCCTGAAGTGTCAGCCTATCTTATGTGCTCAATCCTGGTGTGGGACTTGAACTCACAACATACTGCCCTAGAGGTGAGTGCTGCCAACTGAACCAATCTGATGGTTGATTAAACGTGAAGAGTGGCCACTTGTGTGAGGTATCTGAAAGAGACAGAGTGGCCGATGGAACTGTTCAGCATATGAAGTCCTTTTGTGAAGGAAGGAAACTGGGAGGTAGGGTGGGAGGCGGGGTAGAAAATCAAAATAAACTAGTAAATGAAAGTTTGAAATATCTGACTTTGACAAGTTATTAGATACACACTTATGTTGATACATTTACAACCAGGGTCAAGTGACAGCATTACTTCAAGATTCTTATATGCACAGTTTGAAGTATGTTTAAAAATATAAAGTCTTGTAGTGTTTTGCTATTGATGTACAGAGTATGAATCCCTTGAAAATTTTCTGTGGTGAATTCTGATCCCTAAATGAGCTGTGGGGGAGGGGAAGAAGCTCTCTCATCAAGGAATGGAAGATTGGAGGCCAGGTTGCTTCATGCACATTTGGCCTCCTCCCAGCAAAGCATCATTTGGGGTAGATCTGGTCTGCCTGCCTCTGGGGAATAGTGCAGGGAGTTCTGGAGAAGAATGAGAATTACTCTTTCTTTCTCCCCCCCCCCCCCCCCCCCCCCCACCACCCACAAAATTATAACTGCAATAAATATTTAATGTTCCTTGTTTCCACAGTGGTTTCAACTGGCAATATCAAATTTTATGGCACAAAATACACCATGTTTCCATTTCTGGATGAGAGTGTGACTCCCATAGTTTTGTTATTTCCAGTCAGAGAGTAGATACAGAAGATGTGCATTTTAAAGCCAATTTTCTAATCTTAGCTAGAGGCTGGTCTTCACATTGTTTTTCTTTAAAATTTGATTTTTTCCCTATGATGTCAAAACATTAAATTTTTAGTATCCCAATATAGATCGTACAAGAGTCATGGCAAGTCTTTTTCTTGGTAGCCTATGTATTGGGTATTAGCTTTTATCAATCAGTAATAAATGTTTTTTTTTTCCTTCTAAAGGATGTACTTTCAGCACAGAGGAACCATGCAATTCGTATTAAAAAACTTCCAAAAGGGACTGTGTCCTTTCACACGCAATCTGAGCAGCGTTACTTTGGGATGGTGGAGAAAGAAGCTACTGGTTCAATATCTAAATCCACCAGTCCAGCCAAGGGTAAAGAAAAGGTAATCTGAATTGGAGGAATGTAATCCCAGACACTACAGATGACTGTTAATTAAAAAGAAAAATTTAAGAAACTAACTGGAGACTCTTTCCAAACACTTATCCTTGGGCTAATGAACCTTTTGGTGTTTGGCTGCCTTTAAAAACTGTAGCTTGGGAGATTGGTTGTGGTGTTAATTTTGAGATGCCCTTTTGTAACTCAATACCGTAGCATGTTTAATTTTTTTTTAGAGAAAATTGATAACTTCTTTATCTGAACTGATAGCAATATAATATTATGGCTGCTTTAGAAATGTTAACCAAGATGTTGGAATTATCTCTGGAGCAATGTAGGGTTCCATCTCTAGTTAACCTGATCAAAGAATGGAACAGAGAAGGTTAAGAGGTGACCAGTGGCCCCTTTAAGAACATAATAGGAGCAGGAGTAGGCCATTTGACCCCTTGGGCCTGCTCCGCCATTCAGTAAGATCATGGCTGATCATCTACCTCAACTCCACTTTCCTGCACTATCCCCATATCCCTTGATTCCCTTAATATCCAAAAATCTATCGAGCTCTGTCTTGAATATACTCAACGACTGAGCCTCCACAGCCCTCTGGGGTAGAGGATTCCAAAGATTCACCACCCTTTGAGTGAAGAAATTTCTCCTCATCTCAATCCTAAATGGCCAACCCCTTATTCTGAGACTGTGACCCCTGGTTCTAGACTCCCCAGCAAGGGGAAACATCCTCTCTGCATCTACCCTGTCAAGCCCTGTAAGAATTTTGTATGTTTCAATGCGATCACCTCTCATTCTTCTAAACTCTCGAATATAGGCCTAGTCTACTCAATCTCTCCTCAGAGGACAATTCCCCCCCCCCCCCCCCCCCCATCCCAGGAACCAGTCTGGTGAACCTTTGTTGCACTCCCTCTGTTGGCAAGTATATCCTTCCTTAGGTAAGGAGACCAAAACTGTACACAATACTCCAGGTGTGGTCTCACCAGGGCCCTATATAATTGTAGTAAGACGCCTTTACTCTTGTACGCAAATCCTCTTGTAATAAAGGCCAACATACCATTTGCTTTCCTAATTGCTTGCAGTACCTGCATGTTAACTTTGTGATTCGTGTACAAGGGCACCCAGGTCCCTCTGAACACCAACATTTCCCAATCTCTCACTGTTTTAAAAAAAAAAATACTCTGCTTTTCTATTTTTCCCACCAAAGTGGATAACTTCACATTTCTCCACATTATATTCAATTTACCATGTTCTTGCCCACTCACTTCATCTGTTTATATCCCCTTGAAGCCTCTTTGCATCCTCCTCACAACTTAAATTCCCAACTAGCTTTGTATCATTAGCAAACTTCGATACATTACATTTGGTCCCCTCATCCAAATCATTGATATAGATTGTGAATAGCTGAGGCCCAAGCACTGATCCTTGCGGCACCCCACTAGTTACAGCCTGCCAACCTGAAAATGACCCGTTTATTCCTACTCTCTGTTTTCTGTCTGTTAGCCTATCCTCAATCCATGCTAGTATATTACCCCCAATCCCATGAGCCCTAATTTTGTTTAATAACCTTGTGTGGCACCTTATCGAATGCCTTCTGAAAATCCAAATACACCACATCCACTGGTTCCCCCATATCTATTCTGCTAGTTACAACCTCAAAAAACAGATTCATCAAACACGATTTACCTTTCATAAATCTGTTGACACTGCCCAATCCTATTTTCTAAGTGCCCTGTTACCACATCCTTAATAAATTCTAGCATTTTCCCTACTACTGATGTCAAACTATCTAGTCTGTAGTTCCCCGTTTTCTCTCTCCCTCCTTTCTTAAATAGTGGGGTTACATTTGCTACCTTGCAATCCGCAGGAACCGTTCTAGAATCTGTAGAATTTTGGAAAATGACAACCAATGCATCCACTATCTCTAGCCACCTCTTTCAAAACCCTAGGATGTAGGCCATCAGGTCATAGGGATTTATTGGCTTTCAGTCCCATTAATTTCTCTAGTACTTTTTTTTACTAATACTAATTTCTTTCAGTTCCTCATTCTCGCTAGAGCCTTGGTTCTCCACTATTTCTGGAAAGTTTTTTGCGTCTTCCATGAAAACAGACACACAGGCCACGATTTCGCCAGTGCAGGCGGGTTCCAGTCCCGCTGCAGCCGCTCTGTAAAAAGGATTTTCCGGTAATAGGGCTTGTTAAGCCCACCCTGCGGGATTCCCAGCCAATTGGAAGGAAGCGGGTCTGATGACATAATTTGATACGTCATCAGCCGGTTTCCTTAAAGGGACCATGGCCGCATTTATTTTGACAGTTGTGCTGTCGGTGTTCTGCAGCATTGAGGTGCTGCAAACACTGACGAGCACTGCAGAGGTGCACGGCTGCACCCAGGCGCGCTCATGACTCCCTCCATATGCTTATGGAGGGAGTCACAGCACGCAGGGAGGTTCTCCTCCCTTCCACGGGCGGAGGAGACCTCCCCAGGACACCAACGCAGCCTGGTTGCACATTGCACAGGAGGGGAAAAAGCAGGGATGTCGTCAGGAGTACCTGGCTGCAGTGGCGCAAACCTTTCAATGATCTTAGATTACGAAACTGCAAAGCCACACTCAACCTCATCCTGCTGTGCCACTCATCACAGCCCCATAACTGCCTTCCCTACCCTACTCCTGCACATCATTACTCACCCCAACTTAACTTGCACCTTCACCCATCCCTCTCTATCTACATTATCACTTCCCCATCTCACTACCCACCCCTCACACTCGCCCTCATTCTAGCGCAATCATACCAACTAACACACAAGGTTAGGCACCTGGGTGTTTTATGCAATGTTCATATAAATTTTCTGTTAATGTGTTGTCAGACATTGAAATCTTTCTTTTCAACATTTTGCCTTATTTTACAGATCTGTGCTCACCTTTGAAAGTGTCTTAGTGAGTTGCAGTGAATAGTGAGACATAACGGTACCCCCCGCAATGGTGATGAGTGTGAAAGGAATGGCTTGGTCATTGTAGGAATGCTTTATGGTGATGGTGTTGGGTTAACCTGGCGCATCATGTGGCAGCCAGGGTGTACAGCGTCAAGTGAAGTAAATCTAGCCATGGTGATGCCATCGCGGGCCTCTCGAGCAGCAATGTTGTCGGGTGCTGATGCCCTGTGTCCTGTGTTGGGGTTGATCGTGGAGAGATTCAGAGGACCAAGGTGTTTTTTCAAGGGCATCGATGTTGCTGGAATAGATGGCAGCTGAAGCTGAGATGACAGAAGCGACCTGTCAATGAAAGAGCTTGCTCCAAGGAGGTGACAGTGGATAGAGAGTTTACTCCAAACACTTCCAAACTGCATACAGCTCAAAAGTGTCTTCCAAGTCCTGAAGGCTCAAGCTTCTGACATTGGAATGTGATCAGCTGTGAAATGGTAGCTTTCATACCACTTTTGCAGCTGTTACCTATTCACAGCAATAGGGAGACCTAGAGAACCCGACCTACTTACCTGACGTGAACCCCGTTAAAAATGTGGTAGAAATAGGCTGGCAAAATAGTAGTAAACAAGCCGTTAAGTATCTTAAATGTCTCCCCCGCCGCTTGGCATCGAGTCTGTTCTGAAATCGCAGACCCGACACTTTAGAAACTTACATGGAGGTGGGTTCGCAGCGGGTTCCCAACCCACTGTCAATCATTTTGATTTTGACAGTGGACCCCGCCTCCAAACACGCACTGAGCGCCGGCAAAATTCAGCCCAAAGTATTTGTTCAATTTCTCTGCCATTTCCTTATTCCCCATTATAATTTCTCCTGTCTCAGCCTGTAAGGGACCCACTTTTACTTTCGCTAATCTTTTCCTTTTTACATACCTATAGAAGCTTTTACAGTCTGTTTTTATGTCTCTCGCTAGTTTACTCTCATTCTATTTTCCCTTTCTTTATCAATTTCTTGGTCCTCCTTTGCTGAATTCTAAAATCCTCCCAATCCTCAGGCTTGCTACTCTTTTTTGCAACATTATAAGCCTCTTCCTTTGACCTAATACTATCTTTAACTTCTCTTGTTAGCCAGCATATTAATGAGCTGCGCGGGCCATTCAAAATTCCGCGCATACGTGGTTTTTCTATTTAAAAGCCGGCTGCGTGGGACCTCGAGCGCTGCGCGGCCACACAGCTTAGAGAACGTTGAAGGTGACGTAATTGAGTTTTTCAAGATGATGAGGGTATATAGAGAAAGGCTGTTCCCTCTGGCGAGTGGGTCAATAACCAAAGGTCATGGATTTAAAATCATTGGCAAAAGATCTACAGGGGAGATGAGGAGAAATATTTTCACCAAGTTGTTCGGATCTGGAACGCTCTACCTGAAAAGGTGGTGAAAGTTGATTCCATAAAGGGAGTTAGACAGATACTTGAACTTGCAGGGTTACAGACAAAAAGCAGGGGTGAGAGACTAAGCACGACTGCTCTTTCAAAGTGCCAGTACGCACATGACTGGCCGAATGGCCTTCATCTGTGCTGTAAGATTCTATGAAAGACTTGTTAAATGTGCTGTCTTAGAATTGCTCACTTTTTGGGTAGGGTCTGAATGCCATGATACTGATATCTTCTAATTTATGCACTAGTGGGATGTTGGAAATGAGTTAGCAGTTCAGTTTCCTAGTGGGAGGTATGGCGATTGATGGTTGACATCTGTTGGGAATCTTGCTCGTAGGTCCATAAGAATGGCTGGCTTCAGAAATAACATTCGCTTCTAAATTGGAATTGAGGCACATTGCCAGGGCAGAATATAGGGAACTTTATCATGTATCTGGACTGGGAAAGTAGAAGTGTCTTGAAGGCCCTTAACTTGATCACAAAATTCAGGCTTTATCCCCTATCAGACACAATCAGTTTAAACTGGGCAAGTGGTTTTGACTAGTGTAAAATGTCTTTAGGGCAAAATGAATTTGCTGAAAAATGAGTTTTAATAATACAAACTCTAAACTAATTCCTGATGTGGCATCCTTTTGAGGGCAGCTACTTCCCTACATTTTGGTTCTGCTCCCCAAATATAAAGTGTGTAGGTTGCCATCTCTAGCATGCTGCCTTTATATTAACTTGCCACTCTATAAGGAATAGCAGTTTTTAGTCTGTGTAGGCTGGATTGCAACTGTTCCTTTTTTTTGTTAGGTGATCAGTAAAATGATAAACCTTGTTGGGTAGGAATAATAGTAAATGCAATAATAGTCTGACTCTAATGTGGTTCTGAATCTTCAAAATTTGTATTTGTCTTGCTGATTTTGTTTAACTAAAGTTGACTAATTTGTGAGGTGTAAATATGCATAATTCTTAATTGATGAACTCTGCGTTCTTTTGGTCCTGTACCATTCTGTAGCTGAGTCTCTGCTATTACTACGCTATAATTTGGTGGCCAGGAAGTGTTTGCAGGCTGACCTCTCTCTTCAACCTACTTTTCTTTGGGCACTTCCACAAACAACCCAACTGAGATGGGAATGCATGACATAGAAGGGTCAAATGGTCGATCAAGTCGACACCAGTGTTCCCTCCACAAGTGATCTAATCCCACTCGCCTCGTTCCCCATATCCTTTCCATGGCCGAGAATTCTACATGCTAATCACAGTGGAACAATTCGCTGTGGCCCATGGTGTAACCTACCGTTCAGCATTCTCTGCTTTTGTCAGCTTTGACTGTCATACTTGGCCTTTTTGAAGGTACACTGATTCTGATCAAAACATAAAATGCTGGAAATACTCAGCATGTCAGGTAGCATCTGTGGAGAGAAACAAAGTTACCGTTTCAAGTTGATGACCCTTCGTCAGATGATTCTGATCATTTGGTTCGGTCTTCAAAATCGGGATATTGGAAATCACTGGAGCAAACTGGTATGCAGTAAGTGGAGTGCTTTAGTAGACTACGGTGTTCTGCTTATTTTAAAAATAAATGCATTGGTGTGTTTTATAATAAATCTAGAAATCCCTCCATGTACATCGATACAACAACTGGCAAAAGGCATGGGTTCAGGACTATGGCAGGGGGAACCTAATTGAGAGATTTGGCTTAGTGTGTAGGGGGGATGCAGCAGAGGTGACTGAACAGTATTGATCTTAGTGATGTAGATGCCCATGAAAACTGATTGCAGGCTTTCCAATTTTTTGTCATCTCTTCCGACTATTTACATTTTTCTTGCTGCATCCTCATTATTCCCTCGCTGAAATGTGTGTACACGGCCTCTTGCAGACCTCTATCACTGCTGCCTTAAGAAGCCACTGGGAGATGCACAGGGATACTCTGGGATTGCCAACAATTATTATCCCCAATAGGTAAAACTCCTAGCCTCTGCTCAACACCACACTGGAAATGAGTGTATGTAATAATCATGGTTGTAACCTTCTGTCTACTACTCCCTGGTGTAGTTTAGAGTACATTACTGTGCTATGACATTACGCTGCCCTGCATTTACTTTTTCTGAGAGTGCAGATGAAAATCAACATTGCAAACCTCTTTGTTCAGATGTATGACTAAGAAAATGTGTGTTTCTGAAGATTGAAGTTAGGGATGGGAGAAGGAAATGAGGGGTGCTATGGAGCTCATGGCATAATACTTGAGTGATCAGTGTCATTTTTAATGTCTTCCTTTCCCCTCAAAACCTTGTTTCCGTACCATTCTGCCAATTGATTTTCTCTTGCCACTCGAGCTTGTCTCCGGGTACCTTGGACTGATTGGCTTGGGGGAGGGAGTCATGGAGCTGAATTTTTTTTGGGTGCAGGGGAGGGGAAAAAAGTTAAGCTTCTGGAAAAAAGATTTTGGTCTTGAAATTTCTGTTAAGTTTGTGGCTTAATTAAATTCAGAGATTGGTTCTTAAGATAGCGGACAAGTTTTTAAGGAATTTCAAGGGATCTTGTGTGCTCTGAGGTGCTGTGGACATGAAGTGGGGGGGGGGCGGGGGGGCGCTAGCTTTTATCAAAAGCATTTTGTTCACCTGAAACCCATGTAAATTAATTCAGTGAGCAAAAGTCTTGGTCCTTTTCCCGTAACCCAGTTTGAATGCTGAATCTTTTTACAATAAGAGGCAAGTTTCCTAATCTCCCCCCCCCCAAAAAAAAAAGAAATTGATGCTGAAGGTAAAAGTTGGCAATATGGTCGTAGCTGGTACTTTATAATCAGTTGTGACTCCTGTACAAGTTTAGAGTAATTTTGTGTGCTCACTGTAGCAAATAAGCTGATGTTCAAAAGCTGGAGGTGCTGAATGTGATAAATGGGCTGGTATTCATTTGGCCAGCATCTTGGATAGATAGTCATTGGTTAACATCTTGTGGATATAATGCTGTTTTTGTGTATTGTGCACTGTATTGGCATATTTGAATTGGATCTCTTGACTGTATTTTACCAACTGCGAGCTTGCCCTCAAAAGGTGCCTTTTTTTTCTTTTCCATCTAGTCTTTCTACTTTGGCTCTATTAAAATTATTCTTGTGTTCTCTTTGCTTGTTCAGAAAAAAGAAAAGGTATGGGAATCCTTTCAAATCCTGTTTGTCGCATCAGTAAAATGCATGCTGCTTTTCATGATTGAGTACGTTTAGGTTGTGATGCTTTGGCTACTTTGGTGTAAGTGGCAAATAGGGTTTTGGCATGGCTTGACGGGGGTACTGATTTTAATATTTGTAGTGAAGTTAATTGAATCCTCCTGCGAAAACCCTAAATTCTTGAGTATTGAATGGGCATTTTCAGATTTCTAAATAATGAATTGTAGGGCCTTGCTGTGAACTATTTATTGGCTCAAATGAGTTTCTCATTTCGTTTATCCTAAGTGCATGTTGTGATATTTGTGGATTGCATTCTGCCTAACTACTTTAATGAACTTTATAGAAACATGCCTTAACTTTATAATTTCTGCATAACATATAAATGTCTTGTGCAAGGTGAAACTGGAGACAAATGATCTGCTTAACACCTAATTCACATTCTTCACCAGGATGAATAATTTTGTTGCATTAAATTGAGCCTAGAAAAGCTGTGTTCCTCAAAGGCACAAAAAACTGACATAGGTGAATGTGGTCATAAATTCTGTTTTACTTGGGTTTGCAGTAGAATTCCTAGCTATGTTCTCTCTACGTGGACTTGGATAACACAAGGCCAAAGTTAAAAGTTAATATCCCATCTGTTGTTTGAGCTGGGCCAGTAGTAACATTTTTGTGCTTTCTTCTGAATTGGCTTCCATGCCTGAGACAGGATGCCAACGTGTGGTACTGCTGTGAAGCTGCTCACAGACTGTCCTGCAGTTTGCCAGTTTGAGTGGCTTTTACAGTCTTTTCAGTGCAGATATGGCAGTCTGAATTAAAACTGAGAAAGCTAGCTGACATCGGTAGAGGTCCATTTGACCCAGGGATGCTTCAGTGATCTTATCATTCCAACATGCACGCTAACTTAGCTCCTTGCAGGATCACCTTGTTCAAGATTCCAATTCTGCACATGCTATGTAAATTTTCTTTTAAATGGGCAGAAGCAAATGAGTGTAAATTATGAGCCTTAAATCGAACAGCTGGCCGGGTCTGATCCCAGTATTCGTTTTCCTTCGCATTGTTGCTTTGCTGTTTTTGAAATGGCATTGTAATTTTATATAAATGGATGGAATTTATCAAAGCTTGAGTGCTGAGTATCTGGTTAATCCAGTCGCCTCTTGAAGGTGTTGCCTATTTTCCTGTATTGGGGATAGTGGAGTTAGCAAGATTGTTTTATATTTAACAAGTGCTCTTTCTATGAGGCACGGTAAACCTAGATTTGAGGTAAGGTGCTTAGAATTCAGGAACTTGATTTAGATATTTCCATTTGGATTATTGAGCCATCCAGATGTGCAACTTGTAATGGCAAAATTTAAACTTGAGATGCCGAACTTTTTCTGGGGTATATTTATGTCGTGTTTATATACAGCAGCTCTTGGTAATATATCAATTTCTTTGGGGGGTGGGGGGAGGGGGGTTTTGTACTGACCTACTTGCATAATAAGTACACCACGTGAAATCTAGCAGTAGTGGTATATATTTCCATCTTTAGGTGTGCCTTGCGTGAATTTAGTTTACTGTGGTGGCAGTACCTTTCAGTTGTTTCATGTTTCTTGAGGATAATGTGGGGTGTCTCAGCCTGTATATGGTATCATTAATAGCGAGCAGCAAATTCAGTATTGCTAGATGGTTAAAATTTAGTATCTGCCTCTGTTCATGTAATTACTAAAGATTTGCTCTGAAATAATGGAGTGCACGTTTTGTGATTCACTAATAGCATGAAGTGCAGGGTAGCAGAGATGTAGAATACTTGCATTTCAGTCAGAAGTATTGAGTACTTTCTCTACTTGTTGGATGTCTAATAGTGCAAATATGTTTTAAGATTGTGTAGTGTGATCAAGATTTGAATGTGTCCTAATTCCTTTTGAGTTAAAAGCAATGTGGTATAGTGCATGGTGCAATACATTAAATTTGACTCCAGATATGAAGACATGTGCATGCACAACTGTGGCATTACAAGTTTATCAAAAGCAGGGACTCGATAGTCATCCACTTTAGACCCAAGAAAGATTGATCAGAGTATTTTCTAAATGGCGTGAAGCTAGAAACTGTGGTGGAGCAGAGAGATTTAGGGGTCTAGGTATAGAAGTCAATGAAAGATAGTGGACAGGTAAGGCTAATGGAATGTTGGCCTTTATCTCAAGGAAACTGGAACATCAAGGAGTAGAAGTTATGTAAGTCATATAAAGCTCTGGTGAAACCCCATTTAGAGTACTGCGTTCGGTTCTGGGCACCGCACCTCAGGAAGGATATATTGGCCTTGGAAGGGGTGCAGTGCAAATCCACAAGACTGATACTGGGGCTAAAAGGGTTAAATTATGAGGACTTGCGTATAAAAGATTAAGGGGTGATCTAATTGAGGTGATTAAGATGATTAAAGGAGTTGAGAAACAATTTCCTCTGGTGGTGGGGGTCCAGAACAAGGGGGCATAACCTTAAAATTAGAGCCAGGCCATTCAGGGGTGATGTCAGGAAGCACTTCTTCAGGGTAGTAGAAAACTGGAAAACTCTTGGTACAGATTGTTAGGCAAGGTTTTAAGGGTTACGGAACCAAAGCAGGTAGATGGAGTTAAGATGCAGATTAGCTATGATCTCATTGAATGGGCTCGAGGACTGAATGGCCTTCTCTTGTACCTATGTTCCTGTTATAGAATAGCAGCTGATTACAGAACTGTAATGTATACCTATGACGAGCTGTTTTATAACCGTTTTCTAAAGATAATCATCTTAAAATGCTATTTGTAATGTATAGAGTGGGACATTTTTCAGTTTTGCTCAATTTTGGCTGACTGTGAATGCCTTGCCTACTGCCAAAGTATTCCATGCAGTTACAATATGATGTCCACATTAGTTTAAAAGGAAAGATAAAATGGAAGTTTTGTACAGTAGATTATTTCACAGTGCGAGTTCCCCTTCCCAAAGCCTTGAAGAGCGTGAGTTTCAAATAAAGGGATGAATAGCATTAGGTATTTCCAAATGGCATTTAATGTGAAAGGCAAGGAGTGGAGAAAAGCTACGATAAACACCAGAGATATAGATGGCGAAAGCGGCTAAACAGACAAGTCAAAATTAAAAGGATACCTGAGGGAAGTGAATTAAAAGGGAACGTTTAGAACAAAGTTATCAACTAAAAGACTGAAAAAGTGAATATAAAATAGGTCAAACAAGAGAAATGAGACTAAAAGGGGAGCACTCTCATTAGTCTAAGATTGAGGCTATGGTCTATTTACATTTTGGAATGTTTATGAACAAGAAAGCCAGATATAATGGAAGACTTATGAGAAAACTGTCTGCTAATCAGTAAGTTCAAAGGAAGGGTTTTGCCCAGAGAGCAAAATGCTGTAAGTTACAAGAGTAGACAAAAGTGAGGGGATTATTAATAACAGACTCGGTAAATCAGTCACCAG
Organism: Squalus acanthias; assembly: GCA_030390025.1. NCBI lineage: Eukaryota > Metazoa > Chordata > Chondrichthyes > Squaliformes > Squalidae > Squalus > Squalus acanthias. Next base: position 46,407,249 of record CM059441.1, on the reverse strand, counting down.
GTCGCTGAAATGATTGGACTAATGTGAGACCTTGAGCGTGAGCCATCAGGGGATGGAGGTAGAAACCATTACAACCAGGGATAGAGTGGTCAGGATACAGAGAGAAGGGCTGAAAGACTTGCATTTCTATCATACCTTTCACAAACTCAGGATGTCCCAAAGTGCTTTACAGCCAATGAAATACTTTTCAAGTGTTGTAATGTAGGAAATGTGCACAGCAAGCTTCCACAAACAGCAATATGATGATGACCAGATAATCTGTTTTCGGTGTTGGTTGAGGGGTATATATTGGCCAGGACACTGCTGGAGAACTCCCCTTCTCTTCGAAATAGTGCCATGGGATCTTGTACATCCATCTGAGAGCAGACGAGGCCTCTGTTTAATGTCTCATTCAAAAGATGGCGCCTCTGACAGTGCAGCATTCCCTCAGCGCTGTACTGGAGTGTTGGCCTAGATTTTTGTGCTAAAGTCTCGAGTGGAACTTGAACCCACAACCTTCTGACTGAGAAGCAAGAGTGCTACCTACTGAGCCATGGCTGACACCAAGAAGCCAAGGAAATGGGGGTAGAATTGGATGGATTAAGGCTGGCAAAAGAAGCAAGTAAACCTGTGTTAACTACAAAAGATTACAATAACATTACTAGGCACACTCCAGCATTGCAGATGTTCAATAAGGTTTCTGAAGAAATGGTAGTTGGAAAACCAGAGCGGACATCCTGGGCTATGAGGTCTGTAGGTCAGAGATTGTAGTTAATGAGGATTCTTTGCTCAGGAAAGTGGATAGCAATGTGTGTCGTAAAGAAAATGTCTTGGGATGTTGATCTGCCTACCTGGAGTGAGACAATATTGAACGTTTACATGGAATACTGAAAGGGATATATAGCAGTAAACAGAATAGGGAGAAAATACAGGGGCATGAAATGTGACATAAATGAGGATTTCCTCAACTCAACAATAGGGATACAAAGTAATGTTCTCGGATATACTCCTGTTTTTTGGAAATCAAGAGTTCACCAGGAAAGTTGTGGATATAAATGAGTACTAGCATCCTGGTATTAAAACAACTATACTGCCTTCACAAATAACTGGAAACATTTTCTGAATAAAAAGAGAGGTGAGACAGCGGACACCTAAACCAATACAGACTCAAAATACTGCGGATGCTGGAAATCTGAAATAGAAACAGAAAATGCTGGAAATACCCCGTAGGTTAGGCAGCAGAGAGAAGCACAGTTAACATTTCAGGTTGATGACCTTTCGTCAGACCAGACACCAAAACCAAGTAGGATTCAAAAATAAAAGGCAAATTTTATAATAGTATCAAAGTTGTTCACACAATAATCAACACATGGAATTGACTTTCAGATTGAGTAGTGAAGTCGAAAATCCTTTAAGAAAGTTAGATTCTGCAGTGTAGATCTTTCTGGATGGAACATCGAATCATAGATTATAGAATAGTACAGCACAGAAGGAGGCCATGCCCATTGAGTCTGCGCCGGCTCTTTCGAAGAGCAATCCAGTTAGTCCCACTCGCCTGCTCTTTCCCCATATCCCTGCAATTCTTTCTCCTTCAAGTATTTTTATCCAATTCTGTTTTGAAGGCTACTATTGAATTTGTATCCACCACCCTCAGGCAGTGCATTCCAAATCCGAACCACTTGTTGCATAAAGTTTTTCCTCATGTCGCCTCTGGTTCTTTTGCCGATCGCCTTTAAATCTCTGCCCTCTGGTTATCGACCCTTCAGCCATTGGAAACGATTTCTCTTTATTTACTCTACTCTATCTAAATATAGGAACAGGAGGCGGCCATTCAGCCCCTCGAGCCTGTTTCGGATGAATTAGCTAATATTAGGTCAAATGACCTTCCACGTGTAATCTTGTGATGGTAAAATCACTGCGTGTTCAACACTTGACTGCATAGAATTTACAGTGCAGAAACATGCCATTCATCCCAATTGGTCTATGTCAGTGTTTATGCTCCACACAAGCCTCCTCCCACCCTAATACAATAGCAAAATACCGTGGATGCTGGAAATCTGAAATAACAGAAAATGCTGGACCTGCTGTGTGGTTTCCAGCATTTCCTGTTATTTCTCCTCCCACCCTACTTCATCTAACCCTATCAGCATATCCCTCTTCGTTTCTCCCTCATACTTACCTAGTTTTCCTGTTATTTCTCCTCCCACCCTACTTCATCTAACCCTATCAGCATATCCCTCTTCGTTTCTCCCTCATACTTACCTAATTTCCCCTTAAATGTATATATGCTATTCACCTATTACTGGAGAAATTGTAAGTGAGCACCACTTACAATATGGTAATGTTTTCAACAAGACAAAATGTATTCAATATTGGGAAGTATTGTTTTGGAGGGGGAATGTTCTTTACAGAATTTGTATTTTTTTTTAAATGGTGACATGTTTGAAATTGATTGGAAAAAACTTTGCATGTTAGTTTAATAACTTTGAATTAAAAATATATGCATGTGGATTTTTGTTACACATCACTTTTGATTAACATAGTTGAATTTTTTTTAGGAACCAGAGAATCCCACAATGAAGACAATTTTGCCAACTCTGGTCCAGTTAACATGTAGGGTTGTGTCGGAGTGGCTTCCACTGTTGCTGAACTTGTCCCGTTTTGTCGCTCTTTAGGATGCAGAAGAGGGAATCATTGCATATGAGGAAGCTGGGATAAGAATGACCGTACCATACCATATAAAAGACCTGGAAGGGTGTGCAATTCCACAGCTTGGTGATAAGGTAAACTTGTGTATATGATTCTTAGTCTTACAGTACAATTTTTCAATTGCTACTGAAGGTAAAATGACCATCTCTATTAAATTATTAAAGCCATTATTACATTTTGAACTGCAACCAGCCCAAAATGTAGTGGTGGTACACAATTCGGGTTTCTATTGTAGCTAAATACTTCTGAAGATTTGGCAGTGCCTCTTATTGCGGTACTTGATTGTAGAATGTGTATGCTGTAGGTTATAGTAACCACATGATGGTAGTAACTCTTGCCTCTCTAATGTACTTAATTTTGATTTCTTCATTAATAGAAAAATACTAGCCCATCTCCTGTGGCATTGCACATGGGAAGTCAAGCCTAAGTGCAGTATTCAATTCAAGGGTGGTTAGAGGGCTGAGGGATATCTGGACTAAGGTAGGGAAAGTGGAAGGGAAAAGTAGGAGGTGGGGAGGGGGGTGACTGAGAACCACAGGATCATGGGAATTGCTAGATGAAAAAACCCAACAATAATGAGATTGTTTACTAATTATGGCAGTCGAGCTCTCAATTATTTTACAACAGACCCTATTTTTAGTGATGGTTGAGGGGAGGGATAACTATTGTGCAGGACACCGAAAGAGCTCTCCTGCCCTTTGATAGTGCATTAGGATCTTTTACGTCCTCTTAACGGGGTCGATGGGGTCTCTGCTTAATGTCTCATACGAAAGACTGCACCCCTGTACCCAGAAAGCCCATAGGATTGGAGAGAAATGAAGCTCAAGACACTTCATTATGGCGGGGTGTCCTGGAACATTCTTTGGAAGAAGGGGGCTAGCGCATGAAAATAGCCGGGTTAGGGTGAAAGACCTTCTGTTGGGGTGGGGGGCTTGCGCGCAGAGTTTTGCAGCCTGAGAAGATAGCTAGCACACTGGCAGGCCACCAATCAGTTGAGATTTCGAGTGGCTGAGCTCTTTTGGCAGTATGGGGAATCGGTGGAGTGGGAGTGTATCCGAGGAGTAAAGCTGCTGAGGTTCATGGTGGGGGTTGGGGGGGAAGGCTACGAGGACGGGGGTGATGGCCAGCTCTTGTTAAAAGGCAAGGTGCATAGTGGGCCTGCAGCCAAGGCCAATAGCAGCCAGTTGGGGAGAGGGCGGGCGGCCGAGTTGGGTAGTGGTTGGGTAGTGTGGCAAAAACGGGGCGATGAGAACCTGTGGTGGCTGGGAGTGGGGGGAAATAAAATTTCAGGTGGCGTTCAGGTTTTCGGTGGGTGGGAGGGGGGGATGTTGGCGTTGAATGGCATCTAAGAACATAAGAAATAGGAGCAGGAGTAGGCCAATCGGCCCCTCGAGCCTGCTCCGCCATTCAATAAGATCATGGCTGATCTGATCCTAACCGCCAATCTACTATCTATCACAGAACCATCTCCTGCATCTAACAGAATTGCACACACAAAATAGGAGCAGAATCAGGCTACACAGTCCCTGGGCCCGCTCCACTACCCACAGGGCCATGACCGATCCGAACCTAGACTCATGTCCAAATTCCTGCCTGCTCCCCGTAACCCTTAATGCCCTTTACTTCTAGGAAACTGTCTATTTCTGTTTTAAATTTAATTAATGTTGTAGCTTCTACAGCTTTTTGTGGCAGCATATTCCATGGACCTACCACCCTCTGAGTGAAGTAGTTCCTCCTCATCTCAGTTTTGAAAGAGCAGCCCCTTATTCTAAGACTATGTCCCCTAGTTCTCGTCTCACCCGTCATCGGGAACATCCTCCCCGCATCCACCCGATCCAACCCCTTCACAATCTTATATGTTTCAATAAGATCGCCTCTCATTCTTCTGAACTCCAATGAGTAGAGTCCCAATCTACCCAACCTCTCCTCATATGACCACCCCCTCATCCCCGGGATTAACCGAGTGAACCTTTTTTGCACTGCCTCGAGAGCAAGGATGTCTTTCCTTAAGTAAGGACACCAAAACTGTATGCAGTATTCCAGGTGCGGTCTCACCAATACCTTGTACAACTGAAGCAATACCTCCCTATTTTTATATTCTATCCCCCTAGCAATGAAAGCCAACATTCCATTTGCCGCCTTAATCACTTGCTGCACCTGCATACTAACCTTTTGAGTTTCGTGCACCAGGACCCCCAGATCCCTTTGCACTTCAGTACTCTCCAGTTTCTTGCCATTAAGATAATAAATTGCTCTAGGATTTTTCCTGCCAAAGTGCATCACCTCACACTTTCCAGTGTTGTATTCCATCTGCCAAATCTCTGCCCACTTACTTAGCCTGTCTATGTCCCCTTGCAGGTTTTTTATGTCCTCCTCACTCACTACTTTCCCTCCCATCTTAGTATCATCTGCAAATTTTGATATGTTACACTTGGTCCCTTCCTCCAAATCGTTAATATAGATTGTAAAGAGTTGGGGACCCAGCACTGACCCCTGTGGAACACCACTAGTTACTGATTGCCAGTCTGAGAATGAACCATTTATCCCAACTCTTTGCTTTCTGTTAGATAGCCAATCCTCTATCCATGCCAGAATATTACCCCCAATCCCGTGATTTTTTACCTTAAGCAATAATCTTTTGTGTGGCACCTTGTCAAATGCCTTTTGGAAGTCTAAATACACTACGTCCACTGGTTCCCCTTTATCCACTCTATATGTTACTTCCTCAAAGAACTCCAGCAAATTTGTCAAACATGACTTCCCCTTCGTAAAACCATGCTGACTTTGTCCTATTAAATTATGATTATCCAAATGTCCTGTTACTGTTTCCTTAATAATGGACTCCAAAATTTTACCTACCACAGATGTTAGGCTAACCGGTCTATAGTTACCAGCCTTCTGTCTACTGCCCTTTTTAAATAAGGGTGTTACATTAGCAGTTTTCCAGTCTGCCGGGACCTTAGCGGAATCCAGGGAGTTTTGAAAAATTATTACCAATCTATTGCAATATTCTCTTGCCTTGGGGCCAAGGAGACTCCTTGCAGCTCAGGCGCAACATAAGCCCTTCGAATTGAGAAGCTGGTGCAGAGCCACCATGTGGCCATGGTATGAAGCTGCAGGATGACTCCAGTAATTTCTTTACAATGTCAACTTCTGATTTTGGTTTTTAAACCTAGTGTTGCATGACAGATTTGAAATTTAACTCGTCTATGATAATGCCATCTACAGATGTAACGGGTGGTGCAAATAAGTTATACTTCAATAAATGGGTTTTCCCACTGAAGCTGTATGACAGGACTTTTCAATATATTTTGAAATGGAATGTTGTGACCCACTCAGCAGTTTTCATATACAATAGATATTGGTCCCTGCATACTTTGTTGCATTTCCAAAGACTACAGAATTAGTATGTCTGCTTTAACTTGTTCGTCGCCCTGTAATATGGCTGGAGAGCACTATTTGGCCATCTGGATTGCAATTTATCCTTGTTTGGAGGGGGGTGGGGGGGAGGAGTGAAGTGAATTTTACACTCCATTATATTGGAATGGAAATCTCCCTTCGTTTCTATCTGATTTTTACCCTAATGTAACCGTTACAGACCCCTACCAGTTTTGCTCTTCTGATGGATTGCTGGTTGGTGTGCACCAGCCATTTTCTCCCTTCTCTTCCAATTGTAAAGCAGCTAAGGTCATGACTGTAGGTCAGGATCAAACCTGCATCATGCTGCCAAGTAGTTTTAAAAACTTACTCAAAATGAGGGCATTAATTGAAAATTTACATTCTTTATTTCTCCAGACATTGAAAAGAATGAATGACATGGGTTCAAATAGTTAATTCCCTGCAAGTGCGAGTACAGATAAAACCATAATGGCCAATAGTATTTGGGTTTTATAATAAAGAAAGAAAGAAACACTTGCGTTTATACAGCACCTTTCATGACCTTGGGATGTCCCAAAGTGCTTTACATTCAATGAAGTACTTTAAGTGTAGTCACTTGTAATGTAGGAAGGGAAAATCTTACAGGAGTAAAGAGCTAATAAATGTTATAAGGCAATGGTTAGTTTACAGTACTATGTTTTTGGTGTCTCATTATAAAAAGGACTTTATAGGATACATCGTGGGTTCACCAGGGTGATTGATATCTTAGACGGCAAACTAGTTATGAGGGACCTTTTAATTACTGACCATTTCCATTAGTTCATTATAGACAAAGAGAAGGATTTGCTGGTGAATAGGGAAAAGTTGTTGGTCTGGTTGACCATGGATTTCATATTTCTAGAATTTTTAACCATTTTCCACAAAGGAATTGGAAAAAGTTACTTTTAATGCTGAGTTTTTAAAAACCATGTGCATCCTCTCCAGTTTTGTTTAATGGAACACTTGGACGAGAGATGTTTAGGATGCTAATTGGAAGTTTTTCCAAGAGACCAAACAAGCAATTCATTAGTTTGAGTATTCAGAAAGACATCTCTTGCCATAGTGTTGGAAAACCCTATGATTTATCGGTCTGAGAGCGGCAGGCTTTTTGATAGCGAATGGCTTTTAAGAATTGAACATAGACACTAAAGGAGGTAGTCAGATTTTTGGAAGATGGCCCATGGAATAAAAGGGACAGTGGCAGCAAGGACACAGAATTGGATACAAAGTGACAGGAGACAGAGTAGTGGTGAACAGTTGTTTTTCGTACTGGAGGAAGGTATACAGTGGTGTTCCCTGGGGTCGGTACTAGGATCACTGCTTTTCTTGATATATATTAATGACTTGGACTTGGGTGTGCAGGGCACAATTTCAAAATTTGCAGATGACACAAAACTTGGAAGTATAGTGAACAGTGAAGAGGACAGTGATAGACTTCAAGAAAACATACAGGCTGGTGGAATGGGCAGACACGTGGCAGATGGAATTTAACGCAGAAAAGTGTGAAGTGATACATTTTGGTAGAAAGAATGAGGAGAGGAAATATAAACTAAATGGTACAATCTTAAAGAGGGTGCACAAACAGAGACCTAGGTATATGTGCACAAATCGTTGAAGGTGGCAGGGCAGGTTGAGAAAGCAGTTAAAAAGGCTTATTGGATCCTGGGCTTCATAAATAGAGGTATAGAGCACAAAAGTGTGGAAATTATGATGAATCTGTATAAAGCACTGGTTTGGCCCCAAGGAAGGATGTAAAGGCCTTGGAGATGGTGTGGAAAAGATTTACGAGAATGATCTAGGAAGGAGGGAATTCAGTTGCCTTGATAGACTGGAGAAGCTGGGGCTGTTCTCCTTGGAGCAGAGAAGATTGAGAGGAGATTTGATAGAGGTGTTCAAAATCATGAGGGGTCTGGACAGAGTAGATGGAGAGAAACTGTTCCCATTGGCAGAAGGGTTGCGAATCAGAGGACATAGATTTAAGGTGATTGGCAAAAGAACCAAAGGCGAGGTAAGAAAAAAAAAAAATTACGCAGCGAGTGGTTAGGGTCTGGAATGCACTGCCTGAAAGGGTGGTGGAGGCAGATTCAATCGTGGCTTTCAACAGGGAGTTGGATAAGTATCTGAAGGAAAGAAATTTGCAGGGAAAGGGCGGGGGAGTGGGACTAACTGAAGTGCTCTTGCAGAGAGCTGGCATGGGCTCGACGGGCCAAATGGCCGCCTTCCGTGCTGTAACCGTTCTATGATTTATACATGAGCAGGCAGTAAAAGGTTGGGAAAGACTGGACTGTATGGAGAGTGGTTCTGCTCTGGGCTGTAGGTTAAGAATTCTTCTCAAAGTTAAAAGCCTCAAAGTGGCGGTAGCCTCACGTCTCCTTTTATTTTGTATCATTATGCACATATAAGTTGTACTGAGTGAACTAAGTGACTGATCATACCTATTGCTCTGTACGTTTCGCCTTGCTGTGGAATAACACAGCTTGTCTATCATACCAAATTCACCCTGTCCAGTGTTGACTCATTCCACCTACTGAGAGACTGAAGAAACATGCAAAAGGTTTGAGGTTCCAATCCAGATCGCAACGGGATACTACTGTAGATACAGGACAGTGAGTCAACTTCCATAAAAGCAAGATGGACCACTTGAGGGAGCGACTGACACTAAAGAATTTTCTAGTTCCAGCAAACCTGAATTTGTAATGAGGGGTGGCAATTGTAAATTGCCACAATAGTGAGGAGAGAGGTTAGGAGAAACTTCTTTACATTTAATTGTTGGAACATAGAATGCTTTGCCACAGGGAGGGAGTAATTGAAGCAGTGACTGTTAAGGAAATAATTGATACATTTTTGAAGCAGAGAAAAATACAAAGAGGTGGAGAGTGATCAGAGCAGTGACTTCATTTTTGATTGCTCTGGTAAAAAGCCAGCACAGACATGATGGACCAAATGGGTTCCCTCTGTCCTGTACACTTCTGTGGTTACTCAGTTTTTGTACCTGCCCATTGTATCTTTTTGTATGATAGAGTTTAGAACATTGGTTCCCAACTGAAGTTCCCAGCTTCTGTTGCTCATTCTCACTCCGTGGAGTGCTGTGCTGCCACAAAGTGTTAAGTTTTGGGTGGAAAGGATGCTGGTGCAAATGCAACTTACACTTGCCCTGCAAAAATATTCTTTGGTCATAATATTACTGGCAGTGGGCAGGGATAAGATTGAAATCCAGACCATTATGGATGAAGATGTGCCAGTGGGGGCCTTTAAAGTTTGTGCTAATCCAATACCGCAAACTTCCTTTTGAGAAAGTTCAACCTCTTAATGCATTTACTTGTAAGTACCAATTTGTTGATCAGCTGGTATAGTTGAAATAGGCTGTATATGGTAGTTATTTGTCTTGTAGAAATATCAATGAGTGAGTTATAGCTGTCTCCTAAATGGAATACCTGCATTTTGCTGATTGTGATAAACCAATTAATTTTTGTTAACGCAAAAACACATCAGTTAAATTGTTCTATAATACTTTAGGACTCATTGATTTCTCTCTAACTGACAGGAGCTGGAATGATACTATGCTTGGCACTTAAGTAAGGCTCATATAATAATGAAGACAGTGGTTATTGGTTCCTAGTAATATAGGCCTGCCTCTACTGCAAAACATGATATTCATCCTTTTCTTTCCTGCCCTGCAGTTTCTGTCATGTATTTTGGTTATGCAGTCTAAATCTATATCTTTTAGTGAATTTTGTGTTCTGAGATGCTTGTGCTACAGACACTGATGCTTTTTCCATTTTGAGCACCACTGACCCCTACCTGGTCTGTATGGAGCAGCTACTGATATGATAAACTCACTGAACTGTTGAGAATTGTTGTGAGCGGTTTTGTGATGTGGCTTCAGAAAACTATTTGAAGATGCATCCATTTGCTCCCGCAATGGCTGTCAAAACCTAACTCATTTTCATGGGCCTTAGCCCACAAAAATATTCAGTAAATTTGTAATCCCACGTCCCGCCTGAGCGGGCTGAGGCTCCCCAAAGGTGTTTAATGCAAGCCCTTTGTAGCCAACAAAAAGACCATCTTTGGCTGATCATGCAGTGTGATGCATTTCAGTGACTAATTCACAAGCTGGTTACGGTCACCTACCAGAGTTATCATATGTGATGAATCTGAAGTTTCAACGGAAAAATAACTTTCTAGAGTTATCTGTCAGACTTGTTGCGATTCTATACCTAGGCAAGTGTGTGTATTTCCATTGGTATAGCAATGCTAGTTTTTATAAAGCCACATTGCTTACATGGAAATAAATAGTCAATTCAAAAAATAAAAATTTCTTGCTTAAAGGTACTAATTTTTTCTCTAATCTTTCACATAGATTGAATTTAGCATTTGTGAAGTTAAAAGAACTGGCCTACAGAGTGCAGTGTCAATCAAAATTCTAAATCGTAACCCCAATGCCAAGAGACTTGTAGGCTATGTGGCAGCATTGAAGGATAACTTTGGTTTCATAGAAACTTCTCAACATGATCAAGAAATCTTCTTCCACTACAGGTGAGCCACATATTTGACTTTTGCACTGTATTTACAGAATAGTGTGGAATGTAGTCATCCGGAGAAGTGCATACCTAATGAGTCTGAAATCCAAATCATTGTTCACTATTTGCTTACTTTGTCCAGAAGCCCTAAGCATGACCTTTCTTGGCAAGTTTTGAGTGTCTGGATTGGGTGTGCATTTTACTGAAATAGGTTGGTGTTACTTTTTGCTTCTCTGCGTAGAATTTCCAGTGCTGCATTTTTCTACAGTCAGATCTTGTGTATATATGGGAAGTGTGGTCACTGGCATCCCATGATAGATGTAAATGTTTTTAGATCAAGGACTCCCTTCAGTGAGGCCAACCACATGGTATTGCAATGAAAACTCTACTGGCTACAGGGGTTTCACTATTGTATGGAGAATTACTCCATGGATTTAGACTGTGTAAATGGGCAATTATTGTCCATGTTCATGACCACTAAACAGACTCTCTTGGTTTTTTGTTCCTTTTACGAATGCATGCCTAAAATCTAACACTTGTATGTTCAACATGGGAAGAAGCAAAGTGAACTGTGCAGTCAGGCATCCACCACTAGATGGTGTCACTAATGAGGTATTCCACATATGACTAAAATGTGTTTGGATAAGAGGCCAGTAAAATAGCTCAAGTACAAGGCTGCTTTCTATATTAAAGCAAATTAGAATTGTGTATTTTTCAGAAGTGTTTGCCATCTGAAGAATGCTAAGTTTCTAACGGTTACTTTTCCACTTGATACTGGAGTAATCATTGTGTATATTTTTGACATTTCTGCTGGTATTAAAGTCGAGAGCCAGCCATAAAGCAGTACACCAAAAATCCTGGTTTCTTGACTACACCCATACTGCCATGCACTTTTGAGACCCCTTTGTGTTTCCTCCCCCCGCTCCCTTTTTAAAAAAAAAAAACTTTCCACAGTATGACAGCTCCACAAGCAATAGCTCCTTCCAGTAAAGTGATTTGAAACAAGGCAGCAGCTTCTTAAAATGGACATGGCAAAGAGCTAGGGCCCACCTTCAGCTTTAGTCATTCTTAAATCAGTTAACGGATGCTTGAGTGTCTGAACAGCTCCCTGCAGCTGGGCAAGAGGAGCCCATCTTTCAGGTGAAACTCATGAGGAATGCAGAATTTGGAATGATGGGGGCAGCAGCTTGCTGATGGCTTTCCCCCCTTTACTCCCACACCTACTTGCTGTGAGTGTGTGGAAAAATCTAACCCAAAATATGTTTCAAAGTATGAGTTGCATATCCTGAAGTAAATAATATAAAACCGAAAAGTTCACTTTTTTCATCTGACTTTGCGTAGGTGGCACAAAATACCACCTCCAGAATTACTGGTCATTCTTAAAATGTACCTTTCTGAAATGCCATACACTTAATTGTATCTATCTTAAGGCAAGCATTTGCAAGGCGTAACTGATCAGCTAGTTGGATGTACTATATCCTGTTTCATAATCTGGTCTCAAGTAGTGCTAATTAACACTTTTTTAAAGAAAACCACATGAAGGTTGGAAAGATTCACACAATCTGCAACTTTATGAATTATTTTCAGTTAAATATTTACATTGTAATCCATAAATATATTTATACATTTGCAGTGCCTGGAAATAGAACATCTTAGTTTATAGAAAGCAGCACTGGCTTGGCTAACAAGCATATTTAATGTGGCACATCCAATTCTATCCATTTCAGTACTGAAATGGGATGCTTGGTTGATCTTAATGTAAGGCATATCAAAATTGAGTTATTTTGGGTATTAAAAATTGGGTCATTTGTATAAATGGGAACAATTTAATGCTTGCTTTCTAATTTTGCAGTTTGCACAGAGAAATATTGTAGATCATGACCAACAAAAATTGTAGGTGTTCATTTTATTTTTTGTCCCTCTTCTGATTGCCATTATGATGAGACATTCCCTAGAACTGAGGGCAAGATGATGACAAACTCACAAAGCAAAAGTGGCCTGGGATGACTTGTCCACTAACTCGCTTTCCCCTATGAATGATGCCTTGCCTTCAAGGCAGTGGTATGGTTGGGAGTGAGTCAAATAGAGGAATTTACTGTTGTGAATCCACTTTATACCACTCTGCCAGTAAGTTGGGACATTATCCTAACTTTACATTATATTTGACCGGAAGTTTGTGTATGGGTGGACAGATCAAATATTACTTGCTGTTCAGGAAGCACGGTTGAAAGTTGTATATAAGAGGATGAATTTTGTTGTAAGACATCAAGGACACAGTAAAACCTTGGCCTAGCTACATACCTGTACATTTAATTTAAAATGTAGCTGTGCCTGTATTGAACTCTGTTCCAATTGGCATCAGATATGTACAACTATCAATATCAAAGCAACACGAGCAGTGCATCAGTCTTATTGACTCCACATTGTAGGCCTATTTAAATGATTGGAGCTGTTTTTTCATTGTGAAGTACAGTAATTTGTTTTTTTTTAAACCAAAGTGAGTCACTACCAATGAGTACACAAGACTTAGAATAACGTTTTACAGCACAGAAATGGGCGTTTCAGCCCATTGCACCTGTGCTGGGTTTACAAAAGACCGATATTTGCTTAGTCCCATCTCCCTATTTTTTCTTTTGCAAATATTTATCCACTTCCTTTTCAATCCCACTATGAATTCTCTCCATCAATTTCTGGTAGGGTAATCCATGTTGTAACAGCACCCTACACAAAAAATACTAACCTCTTTGTTCTTTTGCTGGTAAAATTATGCCCTCTAGTTACTGACTCACCAGACAGTATAAATTATTTCCTTTTTTTTGGTTCTTTGTTGTGGGCGATGCTGGCAAGATCACATTTTCTGCCTATCGTGGGTTTCCCTGAGAAGCTGATGGTGTGCCACCTTGAACCTAGTGATGTTGCTCCCACAGTGATGTTGGGGAATTCCAGGATATTAACTTCATAATTTTGAATACTTCTATCAGATTTGCTTTTAAACTTTTTTTTGGCTGTATTGAAAAGAGCCCCCACTGCCCCAAACAAAAATGTAATGAGAAACTTTAGGATGTCCACCTCCTGCCGCAAAGCCGTTTAAATATCTTGGGAAGCCAGTAAGTTAATAACACTTACCATTAATCTAATTTAGCCTTTCACACACATCACTGACTGCACTGTTCTCTGATTCCCCTTCCAGTTCATGCTAGCCCTTTTCTTCCTCGATTCTCCCTTTACCCCTACCTGTTGCTCCAGAGGAATTGAAACTTTCCTGCATGTTGGCAGTAGTTTTTGTAGATCAGGAATTCTTGTACACAATGTGTAGCAGACTTTGGATTCCTGGAGTAGCTGCATCATGTAGTGGATGGGGAAAATTGAGGCGCTCCATTGATTTTAATCCACAAAGGCAGACACTACGTCTGAAATGCGGACAGTTGCAACAGATACAGAACGGGATGTTGCTGCCTCGGTGGCTGTGTACCTCTGACATCTGTACCAACATTTGTTAAGTTAGTGATCCGGAATTATGGAAATCTATGAAGCCTAGATATTGCCATTAGTGTGAGACATTTAGCTGGTGGCAATTATGCAATATTATTTGTGGCATAGCCTCTTAATTTGAAGACAGTTTCTTATCGAGTGAGTAAGCACAGCTGTTTCTCCCAAAATAAATAGAGCACAGAAGACACTATAACCAGAAACTTAAAAATTGACACTAATGCTAATGGTTGGTTTTTTTTGGCCGGTATAAGCGACTGCCCGTTTTAAACATGGCTGTTTTAAGTGTTGGGGGCTACATTGAAGTGTGATATTAACCAGCATACTGACACTTTACTAGTTTGCCAATATTTGAATCTCTGTTCTGAGATATTGGCCTTGGCACAAAATCAATACAAGGATGTCCGAGCTGTATACGCTTCAACCTTTGAGCAGTGCTGCAACTATTGAGCTTGTTACATTTCATACACTGATGTTCTTGCGGTTCCCCAGTGAGTTCTCGGGCGATGTTGATGAGCTGGATGTCGGGGATGTTGTGGAATACAGTTTGTCAAAGGGAAAAGGAAACAAAGTGAGTGCTGAGAAAGTCGCCAAGATTACTACAGGTAAGAACTAGGTGAACTTCATGGATTTAAGAAATAGCTCCGTGCTTCTAATGTGATAACTACCAAGTAACATATGGGAATCCAACTTTTGAGAGGCAAATGATTGATTTATATTAGTGAGTTAAACGATTTGGGTTAAGTATGGTTAGTTGAAATTCCATTATATGTAACGAGGGAGTACTTGAATATGAGGTGCTTGAGTAGTAGAAGAAAATGCAAAGCCAAAACCTTCTGTGGTTGGCCTCCTTACCAGGACTAGTGTTTTCATGGTCTTTCCATGGCTGTAGCTGTCCCCAGAAATACTGCAAAAATTGTAGCCAGGACAGGCTCGTTACACTGATAAATGAATGCTTTCTCGGCAATCCTGTCTTTAAAGCGTTGCCCTCCAAGTCACACACCAATCTGATTTTGAAGTATATCGCCGATCCTTCATCGACGGGTCAAAATCCTGGAACTCCCTACGTAACAGCACTGTGGGAGTACCTTCACCGCACGGACTGCAGCGGTTAAAGAAGGCAGCTCACCACCACCTTCTCCAGGGCAATTAGGGAGGGGCAATAAATGCTGGCCTTGCCAGTGATGCCCACATCCCATAAACAAATAATTAACAAAGCATGATGGGATATGATTCAGTGGACAGCAGGCCAATTATACCTTGCGCAAGTGCTCATTGAATTTCTTAATTTTTCTACTATCCTCTAATAAAGGTGCTAATTAATGCCTTTAGCACCAATAGGAAAATAAGCCACTACAAGTGAGTGTATATGAAGAGTATTGTGTAAATGGGATAAGTGACCTGGTCCACTGTGTACAACACTTCTGCTTTTCAAATCCAGACAGATGTAAAGAAATTGTATGGGTTACTTTTGTGGAACTGATCCAGTAAATATTCAAAAGATTTCTACACTGGAATTGAACTGGATTCTACAGTGGAATTTTGTGCTTAGATTTGAATTATCCTTCAATTCATAGAATGGTTACAGCATGGAAGAAGGCCATTCGGCCCGTCGAGCCTGCAAGAGCACTTCAGCTAGTCCCCCTTTCCCCGTAGCCCTGCAATTTTTTTCCTTCAAGTACTTCTCGAACTCCCTTTTTTGAAAGCCGTAATTGAGTCTGCCTCCACCACCCTCTCAGGCAGTGCATTCCAGATCTTAACTGCTCGCTGAGTAAAAAACGTTTTTCCCCATGGCGCCTTTGGTTCTTCTGTCAATCACCTTAAATCTGTGTCCTCTGGTTCTCGACCCTTCTGCCAATGGGAACAGTTTCTCTCCATCTACTCTGTCCAGACCCCTCATGATTTTGAACATCTCTATCAAATCTCCTCTCAACCTTCTCTGCTCTAAGGAGAACAGCCCCAGCTTCTCCAGTCTCTCCACGTAACTGAAGTCCCTCATTCCTGGAATCATTCTCATAAATCTTTTCTGCACCCTCTCTAAAACCTTCACATCCTTCCTAAAGCCCGGTGCCCAGAATTGGACACAATACTCCAGTTGAGGCCAAACCTGTGTTTTATAAAGGTTCATCATAATTTCCACGCTTTTGTACTGTGTGGCTCTATTCATGAAGCCCAGGATCCCGTAAGCTTTTTTAACTGCTTTCGCAACCTGCCCTGCCACCTTCAATGATTTGTGCATACATACCCCCAGGTCTCTTTGTTCATGCACCCCCTTTAGGATTGTACCCTTTAGTTTATATTTCCTCTCTTCATTCTTTCTACCAAAATGTATCACTTCGCACTTTTCTGCATTAAATTTCATCTGCCACATGTCTGCCCATTCCACCTGTTTTCTTGAAGCCTATCACTCCTCCTCACTGTTCACTATACTTCCAGGTTTTGTGTCATCTGCAAATTTTGAAATTGTGCCCTGTACACCCACATCCAGGTAATTAATATATATCAAGAAAAGCAATGGTCCTTGAACCGACACCTGGGGACCACCACTGTATACCTTCCTCCAGTCTGAAAAACAACCATTCACCACTACTGTTTGCTGTCACTTAGCCAATTTCGTATCCATGCTACCACTGTCCCTTTTATTCCATGGGCTTCAACTTTGCTGGCAAGCCTATTGTGTGGCACTTTGTTGATTGCCTTTTGGAAATCCCTGTACACCACGTCAACCTCATTAAACCTCTGTTACCTCATCAAAAAACTCGATCAAGTTGGTTAAACTCCAGGATGATTTGGACAGGTTGGTTGATTGGGCAGAAGCATGGCAGATGCAATATAACGTGGATAAATGCGAGGTTATCCACTTTGGTGTCCAACAGGAAGGCAAATTATTATCTGACTGGCAATAGGTTGGGAGAAGGGGAAGTGCAACGAGACCTGGGAGTCCTTGTGCACCAGTCGCTGAAGGTAAGCATGCAGGTGCAGCAGGTGGTTAAGAAGGCAAATGGTATGTTGGCCTTCGTAGCGAGAGGGTTTGAGTACATAGAAACATAGAAGATAGGAGCAGGAGTAGGCCATTCAGCCCCTCGAGCCTGCTCCGCCATTCAATGAGATCATGGCTGATCATCCAAATTCAGTACCCTGTCCCTGCCTTCTCTCCATATCCCTTGATCCCTTTAGTTTTAAGAAATATATCTAACTCCTTCTTGAATATATTTAATGAATTGGCCTCTACTGCGGTAGAGAATTCCACAGGTTCACCACTCTCTGGGTGAAGAAATTCCTCCTCATCTCAGTCCTAAATGGCTTACCCCTTATCCTTAGACTGTGACCCCTGGTTCTGGACTCCCCGGCCATCAGGAACATCCTTCCTGCATCTAGTCTGTCTAGTCCTGTTAGAATTTTATACGTTTCAATGAGATCCCCTCTCATTCTTCTAAACTCCAGTGAGTATAAGCCCAATCGACCCAATCTCTCCTCATACGCCATTCCTGCCATCCCGGGTATCAGCCTGGTGAATCTTCGCTGCACTCCCTCCATGGCAAGAACATCCTTCCTCAGATAAGGCGACCAAAACTGCACACAATACTCAAGGTGTGGTCTCACCAAGGCCCTGTACAACTGCAGCAAGACATCCTTGTTCCTGTACTCGAACCCTTTCGCTATGAAGGCCAACATACCATTTGCCTTCTTAACCACCTGCTGCACCTGCATGCTTACCTTCAGCGATTGGTGCACAAGGACACCCAGGTCTCGTTGCACTTCCCCTTCTCCCAATCTATTGCCATTCAGATAATAATCTGCCTTCCTGTTTTTGACACCAAAGTGGATAACCTCGCATTTATCCACATTATATTGCATCTGCCATGCTTCTGCCCAATCAACCAACCTGTCCAAATCATACTGGAGTTTCTCGGCATCCTCCTCACGGCACACACGCCCACCCAGCTTTGTGTCGTCTGCAAACTTGGAGATATTACATCCAATTCCATCGTCCAGATCATTAATATATATTGTGAATAGCTGGGGTCCTAGGACCGATCCCTGCGGTACCCCACTAGTCACCGCCTGCCACTCGGAAAAAGACCCATTTATTCCAACTCTTTGCTTTCTGTCTGCCAACCAGTTCTCTATCCAAGTCAATACCTTGCCCCCAATCCCATGTGCCTTAACTTTGCACGCTAATCTCTTATGCGGGACCTTATCGAAAGCCTTCTGAAAGTCCAAATACACCACATCCACTGGTTCTCCCTTATCCATTTTACCAGTTACATCCTCAAAAAATTCCAGTAGATTAGTCAAGCACGATTTGCCTTTTGTAAATCCATGTTGACTTTGTCCGATCGTGTCACTGTTTTCCAAGTGTTCTGCTATTACATCTTTTATAATGGACTCTAGCATTTTCCCCACTACCGATGTCAGGCTTACTGGTCTATAATTCCCCGTTTTCTCTCTACCACCTTTTTTGAATAGTGGGGTAACATTAGCTACCCTCCAATCCATGGGTACTGTTCCAGAGTCTATAGAATTTTGGAAGATGACCAGCAATGCATCTACTATTTCTAGGGCCACATCCTTAAGTACCCTAGGATGTAGATTATCAGGCCCTGGGGATTTATCGGCCTTCAATCCCGTCAATTTCCCTAACACTATTTCCCTACAAATACTGATTTCTTTCAGTTCCTCCTTCTCATTAGACCCTATGTTCCCCGACATCTCTGGGAGGTTATTTATTTCAGGAACAAGGATGTCTTGCTGTAGTTGTACAGGACCTTGGTGAGACCACACCTTGAGTATTGTGTGCAGTTTTGGTCGCCTTATCTGAGGAAGGAGGTTCTTGCCATGGAAGGAGTTCAGCGACGATTCACCAGGCTGATACCTGGGATGGCAGGAATGACGTATGAGGAGAGATTGGGTCGATTGGGCTTGTACTCGCTGGAGTTTAGAAGAATGAGAGGGGATCTCATTGAAACTTATAAAATTCTGACAGGACTGGACAGACTAGTTGCAGGAAGGATGTTCCCGATGGTCGGGGAGTCCAGAACCAGGGGTCACAGTCTAAGGATAAGGGGTAAGCCATTTCGGACAGAAATGAGGAGGAATTTCTTCACCCAGAGAGTGGTGAACCTGTGGAATTCTCTACCACAGAAGGCAGTAGAGGCCAAGTCATTAAATATATTCAAGAAGGAGTTGGATATATTTCTTGAGGCTAAAGGGATATGGGGAGAAAGCAGGGACAGGGTTCTGAATTTGGATGATCAGCCATGATCGCATTGAATGGCGGAGCAGGCTAGAGGGGCCGAATGGCGGCCTCCTGCTCCTATTTTCTATGTTTCTATGTCTATGAAGGCTCTTTGAGCTGAGGGCTTCCTTCTGTGAGAAATTCTGTTGTTTGTGATGGCTACCCGGTGATTCCTGCTGGGAAAATGCTTGAGTGGACGATGGGACCTTTTTAAAATCAGTTTTTACAGACTTTCATTAATAAATAATCAGATGTTTGATTTAAATTGGCTTTTTGAAAAAAGAACACTGATTTCCTCCTGAATTTGGGGAATCCCTAGAATTTCCTAATTTTCTTGCCAAATATCAGGTCTGGAATATAATGACTAGAGATATGTTATGAACAAAATGGAAACGCTGCATATAATGATCTCCGCATACTGTTCATAAGCGCATACTGCAAAATTAAACTCTTCAATATTTCAGTCAGTCTTTAAAAATATTTGGGCTTCACCATATGGTGCTGATGTGCTACTTTAAACAAACATTTTAGCAGTCAACGTTCTGCAGCACACACTCCATTCACAAACACTGTAAATGTATTTTACTGTTAATAGCTTGACATTGTGATCATGGAAACTTGTTACAGTTGGAACAGCAGAGGACGATCAAAGGGGTGTCTGTGATGTGTGTCGCTATCTGTGGGTTTCCTTTAGCTTAGCTGTGCCTCGTTAGTCGCTTGCTTATTTTCTTTAGGTTTAGTGGTGTTTAAAAAACAGATTATACTGTATTCTGAGCTTACCCTGGTTTTGTGGGTTCTCACTTCCCCACCCAACCCCCCAGTTTTATCATGGTTTTTGATGCCAAGAATAAAACATGAAAAAAAATCTCTTTAAATGACGACATCACATTGGAGCCCAATTTTGTCAATAAGGATCTTCAAATAGTCTGCTAACACTCATTGAAATCTTGTGTGTGAACAATGATCTCTTGGGTCTGTTACTGGATGTTCCCTCCTGCTCATAACCCAGTAATAGGTTATACGCCTTTAGGAGGGAGAACAATTGGCGAGAAGATGAGGTGTATGAGGACCTGTAGATTTGCACAGGTGACCGTCACAAATGAGTTTTGCCAACCAATTGTTTTTTTAAAGAAAGACAAACCAAAACATTGTTTGGTTTTGTTTGAGGCAACTAATGTTGGGCATGAATCCATACCATGCATCTTCGATCTATTGGGAAGATGATCTGCTTCTATTCTCAAACACATATTGGGGAATTGTAAACCCCCACCTTGATTTTTTTATAAGAGTAATTGGCAGGCTGGGGTGCAGTTTCCTGATGCACATTTCCAGCATGTGCTAGGAGTGCCAAAGTGGAAAATCTCCATTTTACGTTCAGAATCTACTCTGGTGATTTGCTGGCATTGTAAAAGTAGGAAAGATTGAAAAAGCAAGCAATAGGTTAAGACACAATGTTGGATTCCCATTTAACTTAAAAGTTGTATTGTGAGGTTTTATCTGAATTGTTTGTTACAGTAATAAGGTATTTAACTAGGCAAGATGACATGGCCTTAAGATCATTTAGGATGGCAGACATGTCAACATGGACCAGAGTTAATTCCAGAAAGAACAGGATTAAAGTATAAATGGAGTCTCCTTGATTCATCTTCCTTCAAAGTATTATGAAGGAAGATTGCAGAACCCTTATATCTGTCATTTGCCCTTTGTTAGTGTTTTATGTTTCAAAACTAGAGCTATCCTGGGAAATTCATACTGCTGCATGTAGTTCTTCCCCATTTCAGATTCCCAGCTTGTATTGCTGTCAGCTGTCTATAATCAAAGTAACTGTTGTGACAATAGGTTATTCCTCCCAGCTTGAAATGTTTTATCTTTTTCCAGTGAATGGTCCCAGTGATGAAGTGTATCCAACCGTCTATACTGGTAAAGTGATGAGGCCATTACGCAGTGTGGATCCACAGCAGGCAGAGTATCAGGGACTTATTGAGGTTACAGAGGAGGGTGAGTTTTCTGTTACCACTGCAACTATACTTTCTTTTGAAACGTCTGAACTGGTGTGTGAATCGTGCCTGCAAACTAGAGGATTTTATATGTGGTAGCGAATCGGAGGGAAATCCAGAGCCAATGATGAGCTATTTGGTCCAGGAAAGCAAAATTGCTAAGGTGACCACTATATCAATCTGTATTGTACTACTACGAGCTAATTCACCCCCTGGTTGCTGGTTAATGATTTTTGTATTACTATGTTCTCTGTTTTCAAATCAAAAACAGATAATTTCTTAGCTCATTAAATTTGGCCTCTTTACCCCTCCAAATTCCCTTAAAATAAAGATTCAAATATTAGACCCAACATTGCAGAAACAAAGCTTTTCTCAATTTAAAAAAAATAAAATAATCTCTGGTCGTCTGCTGCTGTTAAAACCTACAACCAAGCCTTTGTCAACTCCAGACTCAACTATTCTCCACCCTGCGTAAACTTCAGCTCATCCAAAACACCTGCATCAAGTCATGCTGAGTTATCACTCCTGTCCTGTCCTTACTGACCTACATTGGCTTTCGGTCCCCCAACACCTCATGTTTAAATCCCTTCATGGACTTGCCCCTCCCCATCTCTGTAACCTCCTGCAGCCCTACAAACCCCCCTCCCCACCAAGCTTACCGTTCCTCCGACTCTGACCTTTTTGTGCTTCCTCCACCAATGGTGACCATCAGTCACCTAGGATGCAGGCTTTGCTTAAGCCTCTCCATCTCCCTTCCCCCTCCTTTTAGGATTTTCCTTAACATCCACCTCTGACTAAACTTTGTCACCCCTCCTGACATCATCTTTGCCCCAGAATACATTCATTTCTGATTACACTTCTGTGAAGCATCTTATGATGTTTTTCTTCATTAAGTTGCTATATAAATGGACATTATTTTTGAATAATCAATTTACATTGGAGTACTAAAAGTTCTAATAGTAAAGAAATTAGGTTAAATGCCCAAAGTAGAATTGCATCCTTCAGTGAATAAGCACTTCTCAATCAGATCCTTTATCATAAAATTAGTCTTTCTTGGCTTTGGGACAAACATGACCACTCAACTCTCTAAATAAAATGCTATTGATTTTCAATTCATGGGGCTGTCCATTTTCCTGTAGTTGTGCAGATTATTTTTCTAGTCACCCCATACATGATTTACTGATAAAAGAAAATGATCTCCTGCAAGGATTTTGCCATCCTGAGTTGGGCTCCGGTGTCCCTCGGATCACTCGAGCTTTGAAGTTGCCACCTCATTGGGAAGCAGTACCTTACCTCTTCCTGCCTCATTAATGAAGCTCGTTGGAGTAACACTTGTCTGTTTTTGTTTCTCCTATTTCTGCTAACAATGGCATTTTGCTCCCCCTACCCAATTTTCTCCCTAAAGATGTTGACTCTTGCCATGCCCAAGTGGCCATTTTTAATGTGCGAGCCTAGACACTGAATATTCAATGAGCTCTTCCACTGTGGACAATAACCCTGATCTGTCCTCGCCCAATGCCTGCACTTTCCAGTTGGGCGTCACTCAAGAAAAGCGAATGCGCTGACACTTTTTTCACTCCCTAGACCAGGATGCAGAAGGCAACTGTAGCTCCAAAACTGTTGTCCTGAGAATAGAGCTGACATTTTCTGGTCTATATGGCTTAGCACCATAGCACATTTGAGTGCATTTACCTACTAAGCCAATTGGGGGAGCTCAAAAATGGATCTGAAAGTAGGTTAATTTCATGCTTCACAAAAGTCAAGCCTTTTGCAGATAACGTGCTTGAAAAAAGTATTTATGCTGAGAGTACTCAGGAGTTGGTATGTCCTTGCAGGCTCTATGAAAGGAGAAGTATATCCTTTTGGCATCGTCAGTCTGGCAAATAAAACCGATTGCCTTCAGAAGGGAGAGACTATCAAGTTCCAGCTGTGCACTGTGGCCCAGACGGGACAGAAATTAGCCTATGATGCTACACCTTTACGGAAAGGCACTGTGGACTGCGTGAAAGACCAGGTAAGAGCCAGTACTAGTAACTTCTAGATTGTGTGTGGCTTATTTCATTTAAGTAGACACTTGGGCTTTCTAGTATTTCTCCTCTTGGGGTAGTAGAATTTCAAACACTTCACTTTCTTAATTGAATGTCAGACATTTCACTTTCTTAATTGCACTAGGTTTAAATATAAATTGTTGTGTGTCCTCCTGGAGTGAGGCACTGTCCACAATAACATTAGACCACTTAGACTGTCTTAAAATTCTCCTGTACCTGTATACCTACCTGAGTTGTGTATGTGAGGAGAGACTGGCACTTTCTATCTTGCATCACTTGACCTGTGACCTGGATAGTTATTGTGGATAAGTCCACAGTTGGAGGAATCTGTGTGATAAGCAACATGAAAATAGGCACATGCTCCCTCAAAGCAATCAGATGCAGTTAGAAATTGACTGGTTCACTTTTTAAAAAATGACAGACAATTGAGGTAAAACTACATCTTCATTTTAGTGCTGAATAGCTAAATCTAGTTTTTAACAGATTACTAGAGTATAATTAAGGATAGTGTGACTGAACACCTTAAATTTTCAGCTGATCTGAGAGTCTTAAGGGTAGGTCATGCCTAACAAACCTGATTTGAATTTTTTGAAGAGGTGACTAAAGTAGTGGACAGGGGAATGTCTATGGATGTTATTTATATGGACTTGCAGAAGGCATTTGATAAAGTCCCTCATAAGAGACTGTTAACTAAAGTTGAAGCTCATGGAATTGAGGCAAACTATTGATCTAGTTAGGAAATTGGCTAAGTGGCAGGAGACAGAGAGATGGGATAATGGGTAGGTACTCTAATTGGCAGGATGTGACTAGTGGTGTCCCACAGGGATCTGTGTTGGGGCCTCAACTATTCACAGTATTTATTAACTACTTAGATGATGGGATAGAAAGCCACATATCCAAGTTTGCCAATGACCCAAAGGTAGGTGGCATTGTCAGCAGTGTAGATGAAAGCATAAAATTACAAAGAGATCTTAATAGATTAAGTGGGCAAAACTGTGACCTGGATTTCCATGTAGGCAAATGTGAAGTCATCCACTTTGGACCTAAAAAAGATAGAACAGAGTACTTTCTAAATGGTGAAAAGCTGGAAACAGTGGAGGTCCAAAGAGACTTGGGGTCCAGGTACATAGATCATTAAAATGTCGTGAACAGGGACAGAGTATAATTTTTAAAAAGGCTAATGGAATACTAGCCTTTATATCTAGAGGACTAGAATACAAGGGGGCAGAAGTTATGCTGCAGCTATACAAAGCTGTGGTTAGACCACACCTGTGAGCAATTCTGGGCACCACACCTTAGGAAGGATATATTGGCCTTGGAGGGAGTGCAGCATAGATTTACCATAATGATACCTGGACTTCAAGGGTTAGATTGCAAGGAGAGATTACACAAACTAGGGTTGTATTCCCTGGAATTTGGATGGTTAAGAGGTGACTTGATTGAAGTTTTCAGGATATTAAGGGGAACAGATGAGGTAGATAGAGAGAAACTATTTTTGCTGGTTGGGGAGTCTAGGACTAGGACATAATCTAAAAATTAGAGCCAGACTTTACAGGAGTGAAATTAGGAAACACGTCTACACACACCGGGTGGTAGAAATGTGGCACTCTCTTCTGCAAATGGCAATTGATGCTAGATCAATTGTTAATTTTAAATCTGAGATAGATTTTTTTTTTTGTTAACCAAAAGTATTGAGGGATATGGGGCAAAGGTGGGTAAATGGAGTTGGGTCGCAGATCAGCCATGATCTCATTGAATGGCGGAACAGGCTCTAGGGGTTAAATGGCCTACTCCTGTTCCTATGTTCCTATATTGTAATTGTGTTATAGCAGAGCTGTGTATACAATTAGTGAAACAGATATACTGCAGTGACATGGTGTGGGGAAGATTCCCTTATGTCTGCTTGATAACTGATAATATGGTTGGGTGTTTTACTGTTGCTTTACTGACCTGTTTTTAGAAAATAATTGGAGGAAGCACAAAATGCCCACAGTAGCTTGCAAGCATATTGTCACAAGTTAATGTCCTTCGAGATGGGTCCAGCACATCCATTTTACTAAAACAAGGGAACCGATGAGCTTTGGGAATGAGTATGCTGCAATATTTACTTATTTACATAGCATGTATTGCTACAGATGGCTTTCCTTTAACTTGTATGTGTCTGATGGCTCAGGGGGTAAATATACTACATGATATGGTAAGCAATAAGTTCCCAGTGTTGACTCATTATCTGTTACCCAGACTGAACTAGGGCAACAGTGTTGGGAGAGGAGGTGGAGAAAGTAACACTGTTGCAATGAGTGAGGGGAAAATCAGCCGAAAACGGTCCAGTTTGCTGAAAGTGCATGTGTTGGTATCGGGTGAGAATACGATTAGGCTCTGGTGTGACAGCTCACTGTAAATAACTCATCGGCACTGTTTTCAGGAGAGGTAACGGAAGAAAAATCAGTTCATGTCCACAGCTAGGAATATTCATGTGATGGAGAATAATTTTGAGTAACTAAGACGGTGATTAAACTTAGTTATCCAAATTTCCTGTCAAGCTGTTGCTGAAGCTGGAGGGACCATCCGTAACCATGGGGGCAGGAATCTTAAATGAGAGGAAAGCAGGCAACTGGCTGGTGCAGAGTGGGTTGGTTAACTTTCTGTCTGTCGCCACTAGGACTGGGGTTTGAGCCCACTTAAGCTTTTTATAATCAGGCCCTATTTTGCTTTCATTTGCGAACTAGTGTTGATTTTACCATGTTCACATGGTTCTAGCTGAGATGGTATTGAATAGATGTCAATTACTGATTCAAATAATTTCAGTCATGATTCAGGACTCTTGAGCAGTTTTTGATGTGTGTTCTGACCAAAAGTTGGCAAAAAGGTCTTATCCTTTCAGCACAGCCCCTTGCTGAGAGTTGGACACACAGGCAGATAACTAGTGGAATGAATGTGTTCAGCTTCAGGTGTGGTTTTCAGTTTATACAAGCCGTTGACCGTTCCTTGTGTGACATTAACGCATGGGTCAGTTTTTGAGCCTTGGCACAGAGATGGAGTCTGCTATATTTTTTGTGAAGTGGTGTACAAGTGTGATTGAGACTTAGTACAGTGCTCCTCAGCATTTGATTGAAGATGTGTGAGATATCAACATGCATTGTATGGGTAGTGTGCCCTGTGCACAATTTGGGGAAGGCTTCTGGGAAACAATTGCCTCCTGATTGTACTCTCAATATCTTTTGTTGAAAATGGTAAACAGAACAGACTGAGGAGCACATCAGTGGGGAAGAGGAGACTGCCCATACAGGAGGGGGTGAATGGAGTGAAGGTATGGGGAGCTGCTCTTGGCTGGTTGAAGATTGCTTGTCCACAATCCTAGGTTTGTCGATCTTTTAACCTGTTGCTGCTGGAGGCCTGGGTGTTGAGTGGAGGAGCTGTGGGCAGGAATGTGCAGGCTACGATTACCAAGCTGCATTCTTTTAAACCCCCTGGTGGTGCCTTTTTATCTTGACGTCCAGGACAAGAAGGAATGCTAAATGAAAGATCCAGAGAATTCCAAAGTGCAGAGCTTCACTCGTGCTTTTCACTATTTCACATCTCTGACAACTGTTTAAAGGGGCAACTGAGCTGTAGATGTGCTTTTTCATAGATGTTGAGGGTGGCAGGAGATTGTTGCATGTTTTCAGTGCACATTAGCAACGCATTAGGAACTGCTAGAAAGGAAATGGGTGTTATTTTTGGCGGGCAATGTGCAAGGTTCACAAGATGGTATTTTACAGCCATTGTGTGGCACAGTGTCACTGTTTCATACAGATTAGATTGAGAGGTCGCACAACACCAGGTTATAGTCCAACAGTTTTATTTGAAATCACAAGCTTTCGGAGCTATCGATTGCCCCTTCCTCAGGTGAAGTAAATTAGATACAGAATCGCCAAAACATATATAGATAGAGAACAAAGCATGTGTACCTTACAATTGCAGACCACTAAATTAAATCATCCTGACTATCTGCCGAGGTGTGATAAAGTTAATCATACAGATTAGGCAGTTGTTTTGAATAGATCCCAAACAAGTAATGTTTGGCCATTCAGGAAGACCTGTAGCACCTTGGTGTTGACACTCTTGATCTCTAATCTACTAGTCTTTGAAGAAAGGCTTTTAAACAAATCAGGGCACAGACACCAGAAAGGCTGCAAAAGGGATGACTATCTCTGCTCTAGGCTCCAGGTCAGGGTGCAGTGATTGCTCTTTCAAGTTGAATAAGACAACCCACCAAAGTAAGCAAATGTTTGCATGTATACTTTTGTACCAGTGCATCAACAAACATTGTGCCATTTGTATCGAGCAACTCTTCATTGATCTGTGTTTTACCTACTGTCAAAATAAAACCGTTTACAATTCAAACCTAACCTCGCCTCATCCAGTGTTAACTCGGACTGACTTTAGAGAGCTTGAAGGACTACATGTGTGTAAAACATGGGGATCCAGTCTATAATGCTTGAGGTTCACTGTTGCACTCCTGGGTCCTACTACTATGCTAGTAGATACAGAGCCGTGTGAGTCCGCATAAGGAAGGATATACTTGCCTTGGAGGGGGTGCAACGAAGATTCACTAGATTGATTCCTGGGATGAGCGGGCTGTCCTATGAAGAGAGATCAAGTAGAATGGGTCTATATTTGCTGAAGTTTAGAATGAGATGATCTCATTGAAAAGTATAAAATTCTTAAAGGGCTTGAGAGGCTGTTTCCCCTGGCTGGAGAGTCTAGAACTAGGGGTCATAGTCTCAGGATAAGGGGTTGGCCATTTAGCACTGAGATGAGGGAGAAATTTCTTCACTCAGAGGGTTGTGAATCTTTGGCATTCTCTACCCCAGAGGGCTGTGGATGCTCAGTCATTGAGTATATTCAAGACTGAGATCGATAGATTTTTGGGCACTAAGGGATGTGGGGATCGGGCAGGAAAGTGGAGTTAATGTAGAAGTTCAGCCATGATCTTATTGAATGGCAGAGCAGGCTTGAGGGGTAGTATGGCCTATTCCTACTCCTATTTCTTATGTTTGTATGTTATAATAGCCAAAGTACTCTTGGCTGCCACATCCTTTCAAGAGGGGTGCTGTATATAACAGAAGTAACACAATGTTTTAGATTCTAGTCCATAAATAGATGACCTATTTGTGCATTATCTTGCAAAATACAGTAAAAGATGTACACAGCACATTGGTGGCGTCCATTAGCCTGAAGGCTGTGCTAGCATCAATCTACAGCTAAATGTAGGGAGGCTTGCTGTAATGGTAAATTTTAAAGTGAATTTTTGGGTTTTAATTCAAAATTGGAGCTCGAGAGTCACCTTGACACAATCCACCTTCTTTCCCTTCCCTTTCCCTTCATGACAGCTGATACGAGCTCCCACTTCACCCAATTACTAACTACGGGTTTATAGCATTAGTGTCCGCAGCTGTTACGTGGCTATTTATTACCCACTTTACTGTCTCCGTGGCCCTGACTTAAAAGTCTTTGTTTTCCTTTCAAATCAGTGTTGCAGTATTTCTCATCTCTTGCAGCAAAATAGTGATTAGTACCATGCTCAGAGTATTCTTGACAACCTTTTGCTCTTTACCCTGATTTCTACTCCAATTTAGTAAGAGCCATGGTTCTGTGTATACCTATTATAAAACCTTCAAAATGGAAGGAAGAAGGGGCAGACTTTTTCCTTTGGATGTGCCTGTCTCACCTACACAACAAAAGTGCGTATTGGTCATTGAGTATTGTTAATGCTGATTTGAGCTATGTAATTAAATAGAATGTCAAAGAATTGAAATACATGTACCAAAGTTTTGTGCATTGGTATAATGCACCCAGGCAGTTCCATATCAGAGTTCCTGATCTTGGGAGGGACACTGGAAGGAGGGAAGCTAAAATATGGTGCTTCCATCTAGAAAATCGTGAGTTAAGTACCTGTGCCCCAGTGAGTGGCAAATACTTGGAAGCAGGTTGGCTGCCTTTTAATCAGATTGCTATTCAGTTGGAATTATTGAAATACTTTATTTTCAGGCGTGTACTACAGTTTACTTAAAAAGCGTTAAGATTCGATTGTTTCAAGTATAGATGGTGCTACCTGCTGTATTGAGTTTGTGCTTTTCAGTACAGCAGGGA
This sequence comes from Squalus acanthias, assembly GCA_030390025.1. Taxonomy (NCBI): domain Eukaryota; kingdom Metazoa; phylum Chordata; class Chondrichthyes; order Squaliformes; family Squalidae; genus Squalus; species Squalus acanthias. The sequence continues at coordinate 46,377,716 of CM059441.1, read as the reverse complement.
ACCTCCTAGCATATATAGAATTTGGAGATTGACAAATGCTTTTGTTACGTGAGCAATTCTGTAATTTTTTTAAAGCATTTGACCAGCTTGAGTAATTTTTGTAGGACCTACTGTAGACTGGCAGAAACCTTGTCTACTCACTGCATTCCAAATGCGAGATTACTTGTGTACAGTGTGGTTTTTTAAATCATGGGTGCTCCAGAACTAGAATGTAGATACACTAATAAGAACACTTATCAGAATGATTGTTTCATAGGTCATTAAACTGTTTTATGATCATTTTTGTAAAATTGAAATGAAGCTTTTTCCCAATACAGCGTAGCCCATAGTTACTAGCACTGCAGCAGTGGTTTCCATGGCAATACACAATTTGTACTGCATTTTTGAAAAGGGTGTATCAGGGAGTAAGTTTCACTCTGATTACAGTAGTAGATCTGTGTAGTGTTAATTTGACTCCTTCACCAACCAGTGCATACCATCCCACAATCCGTTCACTGAATAGTATTTTTTCACTAAAGACAAATGAACAAACCGTAACCACTTTACGTTTTTTTAATTTACATTTAACTGCGTTTGTTTCATATGTTAATTCTAACAATGCCCTACAGAAGAAAATACTCAAACCAAAATGTAGATTAGTTTTGGAGCTTTTTTTTAATCCTGTGATTAGGCTGAAGGAATGCTGCACTTCAAGTAGAGAATATAGTAGCAAAAATAGTGACTTTACTTCACTAATGTTAACTTCAAAAATTGGCTTATTTATGCTTTGAATTTTTCATTACTAACATTTCAAATGTTATGCAATCCAACTACACTCCTCTCTTCTCTTTCTCTCCCCCCCCCACCCCTTTAAAAAATAACAAGTTCTTTACCTGGTCCCACTTACTTCATATGTACTCGGGTGTCTCTGTTTGGCAACCTGATGTAGCAACTGCTCGGGTATTGACCTTTTCACCCCCTCCTCCTCCCCACATGGATCATTAAAACTTGAGCTATAGAGAGATTTCAGAACTGGGGTAACAGCCAATTTTGCTGCTTCAGCTATCAGTGGGGCCCTTCAGTTTCTTATTTCACTATGTTTTGGCTTTCAAATATAGTTTTATAATTTCACTGAAAGCTGCTCTGCAGAAAAGGTTTCTGAAGAGCATTGTAATCTGAACTGGGTTTAAGAACATAAGAAATAGGAGCAGGAGTAGCCCCTTCGAGCCTGCCCCGCCATTCAATGAGATCATGGCTGATCTTCTGCACACTGCCTAGTTTGGTTATTCCAGAATGAATATTTACGTATATAATTCCCGTGATGGTGACTTGTTTCTGTGTTTTCCTAGTTTGGCTTCATTAACTATGAAGTTGGTGATGGTAAAAAGCTGTTCTTCCGTGTGAATGAGGTGTTGGATGGTGTGGAGTTGCAGCCTGGAGATGAGGTGGAGTTCTCTGTCATCTTAAACCAACGTACAGGAAAGTGTAGTGCCTGCAATGTATTCCGTGTCAGGTAAGGTTCTGGTACACTTTTATAAATCCTCGTAACCAAATGTTACTCAATGCTCTTTGCAGGTGGGAGTGTGATAGACTGTATTGTTGGATAGTGAACTAAAATTAGAGGCTTTTAAAGGAGCAGTGTGGCACTTTGCACACTTGATTGTGTTTACATCTTTCCCGTTTTTCAGGATTTTGTGCTAATCAGTGGGAAATTGGGCAAATCCATTTTTGACCGCCACTGTTGACAAACCAGGTCTATAGTAAATTCACATCTGCTGCTACCCCCCCCCCCACCCCCCAAAATCAGTGTGGCTTGGCTCAACTTCAGAAGGGCCCTTGACTGCTCTTTCTCTTTTCCTCCTCCCCTACCAATTCCACACCAGTTTTGAGTAGTTTTGTGCTGAGGTAATTGGGTTGAGATTGTCTCATTCATTTCACCCAAGATCCTTGCAGCAACCACAGATCAAGGGAATGGATAGAACCCAGGTCTCATTGATTTTAAAACGTGCCTGAGTCACCTGATGATCAGACTTGAGTTTTTGTTTCAAAATAGACTGTAGCCCTCTTTCCCCTGGACTTCTTTGGGAATGTGAATGACCACTTTTGTGTGTGACTCTTTTTTTTTTAAAAGAGTTGTTGCACAGGAAAGACAAAAAATACTCGCAGCATCTAAATGGAATACTGTCAAATTATCCATAGTTAGAGACCATTAAAAACCTGCCTGTAGAAATTACAACTTTACAGTAGCAGGAATGTTCACTGATTCGTCGGCTATGATTCATCAGTAGGGCCCTCTGGTTTTCTTGCCTTCGAAATGTTTTGGCTTTGGTTTAAAATTTCAGTGGAAACTGAATAAAAGGTGTCTGTAGAGCTGTATGATCTGAGATCAATATCTGTACAGATAGCTCACTGTGCCGAATGTAGTTATTCTATTTAAATGTGTTGCTTGCTGCTTGAACTGTGGTTCTAAAACCCTGTATTGTCCTTGTCTACAGTGTATAGAAAGAAAAGCAAAGTATTTACCAACGGATCTCTAAGTTGTTGACTTCATTTAATGTTTGGATTGTAGTCAAATTCAGAAATGGATTTCTAAGATATTGCCACTGCATTTGGTGTTCCCAAGATTGTTGTACGTTCATATCATATAGCACTGGATCTTTTCTGTATCCACCATTGCAAGGTGCCATGCATCTCCCAGTATGACTGCCCAGTGTGTGGGGAGCAATGCACACTTTCCTCACTGCATTGGCTGTCAAGATCACTTGGTACAGAACATGTTGCCTCGAAACATAATGTGCACTGTTGCTTGATTGTGTACAGTGCAATCGAGATGACTGCTTGTTTTGTTACTAAACCAATTTCAGATGTACATTGTAATTTTTCTTCGTTACAATTTTGGTTAAAATCATGAATTTTGAAATTGAAACACTTGAAAGTACTTTCCTTGATTTGTAAGGGCGATTTTTAAACAATGGACATCCAACACGTAGCAAATATTTGAGCAGTGGAATACTGTTGAACATAGCCAATCATTATCATCATGTTTAGGACCACTCACTTTCAGATATTTAAACATCTGTAGCTTGCAGTACCTGAGGTGAGAGTGCTGCCACTTGGCTCAGTGACACCCGAGTCAGAAGGTAGTAGGTTCAAACCCCACTTCAGATACTTGAGCACACTATCCAGGCTGACACTCCAGTGCCGTACTAAGGGAGTGCTGCACTGTCGGAGGTGCCGTCTTTCAGATGAGACGTTCAGCCGAAGCCCCGTCTGTCCTCAGGTGGACATAAAAGATCCTATTTGAAGAGCACTAGTTAGCTTCTTGCTTATCCAGCTAGGACCATCCTACCCATTAAGGCATTGGCTTGCAGGGTTATTTGAAGCCTAGAGAATTCCAGCCCCTAATTGCTCTACCCCTGCATAAATGCTTTTCTGCCAAAATGTACCTTTTTAGACTGTGCACAGTGCACTAAATTTTGTTACGAATCTTTATCGTGATGTATGGTAAATTTCACTGGTTAATGTGTATTTCTCCTTACAGTGAGGGTCCCAAGCCTGTGGCAGCTCCACGTCCTGACCGTTTAGTACATCGTCTGAAGAGCATCACCTTGGATGACGCAAGCGCTCCAAAACTGGTTGTGCTTCGCCAGCCAAAGGGACCTGATAGTACAAAGGTAAATGCTATCATCTGATGGTGAGAAATTGATTTAAAGCAGTGGTATTCTATTGCACACTAGTGATTTATATGTTGGAATCCAACATTACAATAATTAGCTCTGGTCTGAGATCTCTCCCTAACATTGATTTGGATCACAGTTTTGGAATGAAGATTCCAATCTGATTGTTCCATGTATCTTTGGCATAGCTCTGCAGTTACCTGTGTTAAGATTTGTAGTTTTTTTTTAAAATCCTGCTTGAAAAATGCAACCATTTCTCCGGTAAAGTGACCGAGAATTTATCATGTAGCTGTATTATTGTTTAGGCTGTAGATTGTATATTTTAGAATGGAAATGCCAGATCTGTTCATTTTAAAGACTACAACTGTTATCGTTGCAGATTTTTACTTTTATGGATAACTGATTAACAAACTGCAGATTTGTTTTAAATATGCTGAAGTTTCAGCCCACATGGGTTGTGGCCTAGATTTCTTCCCTACTCTATAGACACTAACTCTTATTGCGATAACGTTTCTCACCTGCCAGCACCTCGCTCGTGCAGCCTTCCTTTGACTAAAGCCCAGTGAGTGGTAGCAGGCTAATCAATTGATGGGAGGGGAAGAGGTGGTTGGTGAAACAGCAGTATCAATCTGGGTTTGGTCCTTATAGTGCTGACTTGCATTTTGCACACACACACACACACACACACACACACACACACACACACACACACACCTTGAGATTTGTAGCACTCCAGTCACCCCAGCTGAAATTGACTAACAGCCCAGAATAAGATTGCACTTTGGTCTTGCTGTCTAGCTCATTATCACACCATTGAGTCATTAGGGATTCAAAAGGAATCTCAAGTTTTGTATTTGAGTTATCTCTAACCACTGAACTGCTCCCATGTATGGGATTATCTGTTTTGTGAATGAACCAATAATTGCGAATGGAGTTGCTGAAGAACCTACAGCTGGAATTTACCTTCCATGAATGAAACGTTTTATTAACTGGGCACTAGTAACTTTTTCATACATCAATGCAAACGCTTGGGTACACTTTTTTTTCCCCCCAATCGTTTAATGAATGAATTTGCTGTGAGATGTAGTGAAGCATACAGACAGTAGATTTTGGGTTCAGTTCCTGGTCTGTGGACCTTTAGATAATGAGTCCAGACTGTTGAACTGCAGAGGACATTTCAGTTGAGTTTGATTCTGACTTTGCCCAATGCTCACAGCTGCATTTTCCATCAGAGGTCACTGGATGAGGAGCAAGGAAGCTGCTTCCCTTCTCTTTCTCCACCAAGCCCAGGGGCGCTGATTCAATTACAGCACAGACTGGAAATCTGAGTTGGGACCTTTATCGTCTCTGGTTTAGAGCTACACCACTGTTGTTTTCTGAGTTTATTGAGGGAAGTTCATTCCAAAAATTCACCACCCTCTCCATGAAGTAGTTATATTTGATTGGTCCATTCACCTTCCTTCCTTTTGAGCATTCTCTTTTTTTATCTATTTTCTTTCTGACCTGCTACAGCGTGTGCTGGTGTTTCTGTTGGCCTGGTGAGGGAGCGTTGTAGCACGTTACTCCAGAATCGATTAAAGTTAATGAGTTGGTGTGTAAACACTGTAGGTATGAGGAAGGGATTGGTGTGAGTGGGACTCTTGAGGGTAGCAGGTTGAAATTGGCAGAAGAATGTGACTTTCGTCTTTCTTTTGATGCCAACTGCTAGCTTTCATCCAAACAAGAATCCTTGAGCAGCTGGGAGCCCTGTAAAACAGATTAGCATAGAGCACACTTCTGTTCCTAAGAGAAATGAAACCTTTAATTTTATTTAGTGCACAGCACAGATCTGCTTGTAGGTTTGATGTTTTGTACTGAAGAATAGTATTTATGGTTCTAAAGAATTTCATTAAACAAAGATGGCTTACTTGTCGGCTTCTTGGATAACCATAGCATGTGAGCAGGTATTGAGCCATATTTATCATCTGTTTGACCCTTCGGTGCTGAGTCTAGCTGGGATTGCAGTGGGGGCACCACAATTGGCTGTTTTATGTCCTTGGCTGAGGAAGAGTTTTTTAATTTTGAAAAGAGTAGTTCCTGTTCCTGACTCTTCAATGGCTCCTGCTAGGAGGTTAGAATTGGGCTGGACTGTCTCGCCCACGGTCAGTAGCCTGCCAACACTCAGCATCTGAAATTACATAAGCATTGGTCATTTAAGTGACCTTTGGTCTGCTGCTACCTGTGGAAACACAGATGTCATTGCCTTCAGGAGAGCAGAAAGTTGGGCGGCTACCATGCCTCTACCATTTCGGTGATTCAACTGGAGTTGAGCATTTGCTGTCTGCATAGCAAAGTTGGGTAATTCTTGCTGTTAATCAAATTTACTGCGACTTATTTGACTTGCAAATGACTGCTGAAAGGTATTCATGATCAGCACAAGCTTAGTGGCTGTAGCTCTGAAGTGTGCAGAATTTGGCTCCTGAGTTTTAACTTTCTAACTGGGCCAACTTTGCAGTCTTCTAACCAATGGAAATGTAATTCTGAAGCCCAAATTTGTCAGCTTGGTTCTGGTGTATCCAGTTTGATAGAGGAACCTTTGGGAAATTAACCATTTGTTTTTTTTTTGTTGCAGGGATTTACTGCAGAGAGAAAGATTCGTCAAGCTGGAGTCATCGATTGATTTCTTTTCTCTCCCCCAGCAAGCACATTACCCAATGCAGTATCTTCGGGGAGGGTTTACGCAAGATTAGTCTGCCTCCACCACCCTCTGTGTTTCCCAGTCCAAAATGGAAATGGAACACAATTTATCTATTTTCAAGCAAAACTTCAGTTCTACCACTTGTCTGTGCTTTTATCAAAAGCTTAAAAAAAAAAGTACAAAATGAAGCAAAAATAAAAAAAAAATAAAAAAAAAAGGTAACGCACAGGCTCGGGGCAGTGAATGAGCAGGAAGCCTTAGTTTCACAACCTTATAGGAGCTTGATTTAAAATCAAACAGCATCTTACATCAATGCTAATTTGAAATTTGTAAGTTTATTTGCCTTTATGTTAGTAATGAGAAAAAAAATCTGTGAAAAAAAGCTATACAACTGAAACACTTGAGTGCCATGAGTGCTGGCTTTCATTAAACCCTTCAGTACAAGTTTGTTGATGCTGTGGAGCACTGCAGCCTTGGAACACTTTCCCTATTCCAGAAACTAACAGATTTGTGCCTAAAAACAAATATCACTGTTATTTCCCACAAAGGGCACCCTGTGTAATGCCGAATGAAAAAGAAAACGGCTGATTTTTTTTTTAAGTATATTAATGCATCAAGGTGGAAATGTTAATCGTTGGTACTGTATATATGCCTTTTGCATAGAAACAGGGAGACTAGTTGATATCAAGCGTTAGTAATCTAATAACTGGTCTGTGTTCCTATACCAAATAAGATCAGGAATTTAATTGATGTTGATGTGGGACAGAGGCAGTACCCTGTTTCTGTTTCGCCTCTGCTCACAGTTTGGGGTTTGTCTAAACTGGGAGATTGCTTTGTTCTTGCAAGAAGGAAAAAAAAACACCTGGCTTTCTCCTGTGTCCCTGTTAATGGTCATGAAAAAGAAACTAGAATAAAAAGTTTTACCATAAATGTTTGAAATCTCGAATGGACTTTGTCTACCTCGATCACTGGACGAATTTCACAGAATGACAATGTACATTGGTTACACTGCCTGCGCTTGGATGGTTGACTAGTAAGTTGAGGGCACGGCGTGCACTAATAAATTAAGCACGAGTAAGAGCTTTGCAGCTGAAATTGCAGAGTATCTGCATAAATAAGGCAGAAAATGTGGCCTTTCATCCCAACTAGGGTAGTCAGTGGAGTCCTGGAAAGAAAACACCTGCTGCCTTGTCACCATCTACACCAGCAGCCTGTCACTTCCTGACATGGGCTCTATATTTTAGGGGGGTTGGAGTGGTGGGGGTAAGAGGGTGAAGAGAAGAATGTAGGCATTTTCACTAAGTGATTGATTAATTTTATTTCCATTAGAGTATATAATATTTACAGCCCAGAAACAGGCCATTCAGCCCAACAGGACCATGCCAGTGTTTGTGCCACACAAGCCTCCTTCCACCCCTCTTCATCTAACTCCAACAACAACTTGCATTTATATAGCTGCATTAACAGTAAAACGTCCCAAGGCGCTTCACAGGAGCGTTATCAAACAAAATATGACACCGAGCCACATGAGATATTGGGACAGCTGACCAAAAGCTTGGACTGAGGTAGTTTTTTAAGGAGCATCTTAAAGGAGGAGAAAGAGGTATAGAGGCGGATAGGGAGTGAATTCCAGTGCTTCGGGCCGAGGCAGCTGAAGGCACAGCCACCAATGTTGGAGTGATTAAAATCGGGGCTGCACAAGAGGCCAGAATTGGAAGAGCACAGAGTTCTCGAGTGTTGTAGGGGAGGGATTTGAAAACAAGAATGAGAATTTTAAAATCGAGGTGTTGCTGGACCAGAAGCCAATGTAGGTCAGCGAGCACAGGTGATGGGTGAACTGGACTTGGTGCAAGTTAGGCTACGGGCAGCTAAGTTTTGGATGAGCTCAAGTTTATGTAGGGTGGAGGATGGGAGGCTGGCCAGGAGAGCATTGGAATAGTCAAGTCTAGAGGTGGCAAAGGCATGGATGAGGGTTTCAGCAGCAGATGATCTGACACGGGGCGAAGTCGGGCAACGTTACGGAGGTAGATGTAGACAGTGTTGGTGTGGGAGCAGATTTGTGGTCAGAAGCTCATCTGAATCAAATATGACACCAAGATTGCAAACACTCCGGTTCAGCTTCAGACAGTTGCCAGGGAGAGGAATGGAGTCGGTGGCTAGGGAACGGAGTTTGGGGTGGGGAACCGGTGAAGACTATGGCTTCGGTCTTCCCAATATCTAGTTGGAGGAAATTTCTGCTCATCTAGTACTGGATGTCTTACAAGCAGTGTGACAGATCTGAGAGTGGAGGAGTCGAGAGAGGTGGTGGTGAGGTAGAGCTTGGGTGTTTTCTGCGTACATGTAGAACCTGGCATGTTTTCAGATGAAGTCACCCAGGGGCAGCATGTAGATGAGAAATGAGGGGGCCCAAGGATAGATCCTTGAGGGACTCGAGAGTTAACCGAGCAGGAAGTAAAGCCATTGCAGGTGATTGGCTATGACTGGATAGAATCATAGAATAGTACAGCACAGAAGGAGCCTATTCAGCCCATTGAGTCTGCCAGCTATTTCGAAGAGCAATCCAATTAATACCACTCCCCGGCCCTTTCCCCATATCCCTGCAATTTTTTTCTCCAAGTATTTATCCAATTCCCTTTTGAAAGCTACTATTGACTCTGTATCCACCACCCGATCAGGCAGTGCATTCAAATCCTAACCATTCGTTGCGTAAAAAAGTTTATTCTCATGTCACCTGATTCTTTTGCCAATCACCTTAAATCTGTGCTCTTTCGTTACCGATCCTTCAGGCATTGGAAATCGAGTAAATAGAGAAACTATCTAAACCCTTCATGATTTAAAACACCTCTATCTAATCTCCTCAGCCTTCTCTGCTCTAAGAAGAACAATCCCAGCTTCTCCCATCTAGCCACAAAACTCTAATCCCTCATCCCTGAAACCATTCTAGTAAATCTCTTCTGTACTCTCCAAAGCCTTCGCATCCTTCCTAAAGTGTCAGGCCCAAAATTGGACACAAGACTCCAGCTGGGGCCGAACTAGTTTTTTTTTTTAAAACAATAAAACAGAAAATGCTGGAAATGGCAGGTCAGGCAGCATCTGTGAAGAGAGGATAGATAAAAATGGAACCAGGCGAGGGCAGTCCCACCCAGCTGGACGACGGAGGAGGATGGTGTGGTCAGCAGTGTCAAAGGCTGCAGATCGATGGAGGAGGGATAGTTTACCATGGTCACAGTCACATAGGATGTTATTTGTGACTTTATGGGCCGTTGTGGTACTGTGGCAGGTGGAAACCCAATTGGAGGGATTCAAACATAGAACATCCAGATATCCTTCTACTCCTTTCTCCCTTGTGTTGATCTCGCTTCCCTTTAAATGCACATGTTAATCACCTTAACTACTCCTGGTAGTGAGCTCCACATTCTAATCGCTCTCTGGGTAAAGAAGTTCCTCCTGAATTCCCTATTGGATTTATTAGTGATTATTCTATTTATAGCCCCTAGTTCTGGTCTCCCACAAATTGAAACATCTACCCTATCAAACTCTTTCATAATTTTAAAGACCTCTATCAGGTCACCCCTCAGTCTTTGATTTTCTAGAGAAGAGGCCCAGCCTATTCAATCTTTCGTGATGGGTATAACCTCTCAGTTCTGGCATCATTTTAGTAAATCTTTTTTGCACCTTTTCCAATGCTTCTATGTTATAATATGGAGACTAGAACTCTATATACAGTACACTAAGTATGGTCTAACCAAGGTTTGATACAAGTTTAGCATAACTTCTCTGCTTTTCAATTCTATCCCTCTGGAAATGAACCACAGTGCTTTGTTTTTTTTATGGCCTTATTAACCTGCATCGCTACTTTTTGATTTGTGCATCCATACTCTCAGATCCTCTGCTCCTCTACCCCATTTAGACACTTATTTTCCAATGAGTCTGTGGCCGCCTTATTATTCTTACCAAAATGTACCACCTCACGCTTATCTATATTGAAGTTCATTTGCCAATTACACGCCCATTCTGCAAGTTTATTGATGTCTTTTTGATTTGGAATGGCAGAGATTGTAATGTTCCCCACAAAGCTCCCTCAAAATATTCAGAGGCAGGATGGTTTTGAACCTGAGGGTAGGTAGAAAGGGGACCTTACAAGAAGCTATTGCTTGCTGGGTTCATAGATCCTGAATTCCCAAATCTTCAGTTCAAGGTGGTGCAGGTGAGAGACTGGCGATCCACATTACCTGAACGATGCATACTTTCACACTGGAATCTAGGGAGTGAATAGGATGTACCTTATGCCCCATGTGGTGTGCTGCCTTTACCTCTGGCATTGGTTTTCTACCCTTTCTCCATTGTCACAAGAAATAGTTATAAACCAGCACACACTCACTCTCCAGTGGTGATCACAGAGCACCAACATGTTACAGCTAAGGTGCATCCTCGTTGACCATTACATCTCCTGTTTGGGGGGGGGGGGGGGGGGTGCCCATCTGAAGGGAATTTGGGCATAGGTAAAATGGATTTTTTAGAAACACAACTAGATTAAAGTTCTCTGGTTTTTTAGTTAAACATTTTCAAAAGCAGTGAAACCAGGAAGATAAAGATGGGCATTTCCAAGCCATGTATTGAACAGGACCTGATGCACTCCCCAGATCTTTTTTGATGCCATGATTGTGATTCGTGCAAGTCGCACAGTGGATCTGTCAGCCTAGTATTTGAAGAGGGTTTAGAATGAGAACATGTCTACTGATCTGCCTCTTGAACAGCTCCCTCTCCACAGCTGTCTCTGAATTTGGACAATGATTTGTCGATGCTCCAAGCTGACTCCAAATCAACTTCATCCCACCACAGGGCCTCAAACTTAACTTTGGAATCTTCTGTAGTGTCTCCTCTCTGTCCTCTGTTTACGACCAGGACATTGTCTCTCCTAATCTTTTCCATCTCTACATAACTTGAAATTCCTCTGTCCAATTCGTGGCCATATTTTAGCTACCATTCCAGTCTTGAGCCCATTACTTCTACCTTCCCCCTCTTGGCCTCAGGCCTTTCTCTCCTGTCTCCTTCCTATCATCCAATCATGCCACCTTTCATTTCTCCCCTTTCCCCAACCACCCCCCACCTTGACCCATCACTCTTCCTGTGCCTTACAGCTGTTCAATCACTGTGCCAAGCTTCAAACCCCCTTGAATAATCCCACAGCTGCCCTCTATTTTGCTCTGCATTCTGAGGGGGCCATTTAAGCCTCCTTACAAGCTGCCTACTTACAAGCAGCAACACCAACTGCCCCATCCACCTCTCTCGCTAACCTACCTGCTGAGCCAACCTTACTGTTCCACTCAGAGGACCATGATCATACACCAAATCCCTCGGTGCTTTGGATGAATTATTTAAGATTCTGAAATGCTGCTTTTTCAATGCGACAAAGTTCAAAAAATTAGAATTCTAATAGGTTTGATTACAACATATTAAAGAAAACACTATAAAGATGTAGTTGATCGTGCATGCGAAGGGTCATTGCCATGGTAACAAGCTGGCAACATTTGTCATGTATAGTGTGTGCCACACTGGTCAGTCACCAGGTGCCACTGACTCCCTCCCATGCCTCTCCACCCACAAGTGTGAAGAGATCATGAACTTTTGTCATTAAGATTGAGAACATCTTCCAGCTGTCTGTTGTTTCCCCCTTTCCCTTCAAGCTGAGGCTCCACCATGTCCTAGCCCTGAATCTCTCTTTTTCTTGTTTTCTAACTCCCCTTGTGTCCTATTTCCACTCATGCTGTCTACAAGCTCATCTTGTCCATGAGACCCACCTCCTGCACCACTGACTCCCTAAACTATTGACCACCCAACTTCCCTTCCTTTGCTAGCAGACATTATAAGTGGTTCCCCAGGTACTGTTTCCCCTCGACCCCACCCCTTTCAAAATTGCTGTAATCATCCCCTTCTCAAAAACCACCCTTACCTCCTCTGTCTGGCAAACTACCACACCTTCACCAATCTCCCCAAGTCCTTGGAACATTTGTTGCTTCACAAATCTGTGCCTATCTTTCCCTTAACTTCAAGAACTTATATTTATATAGCGTCTTTAATATAATAAAATGTTTCGTGTCTGAATTGCTCCATCAGGTTTGCATCCCTGCCACAGCACTAAAATGACCCCAAATGACACCCTTGAGTGTGACTGGTGAATGATTCCCATCTCAACATCTTTGTGGCCTTTGACAATCTACCACAGCATCTTCCTCCAACGCATCTCCATTGTCCAGCTCTGGGACTATTTTCACTTGGATCTGTGCCTAATCATCCAGTAGTAGACAGCAATGACTTCTTTTCACACCTCTGTACCATTTATTTCAGAGATGCTTAAGGATCTATCATTGGCTCTCCTCTTCGTCATCTAGATGTTGTCCTTTGGTGACACCTACCACAGACATGAAGTTAGCTTCCACATATATGTTGGTGACACCCAACACTACACCACTTCTCTCGATCACTTTAGTGCCTCTGTGTTGTCAAACTGCTTGTCTGGCATCCAAGTTTAGATGAGCTGCAATTTTCCCCAGTTAAGCATTGAAAAGACTTAAACCATGGTCTTCGGCCCCTGCCCCAAACTCCGTATCCTTACCACTGATTCCTTCTCCCTCCCCAGCCATTGTCTCTGGCTGAACCAGAATATTTGTAACCTTAGTGCCAATGGGGTGCAGATATAAAAATCCTTCAAGGTAGTATTTCAGGTGGAAAAGGCCATTTAAAAAAAACAACCAAATGGCATTCAGGGTTGTGCAGATAAAGGCATTGAATATCAAAGCAAGAAATTAATAAATTTGCACAAGACATTGATAAGACCATGTTGGACTATTGCGGTCTGGGCAGCTCATTGTAGAAAAACTATTGAAGGCATGAAAAGGGTATAGCGAAGATTAACTAAAATAATTCTAGAAACGAGATTATAGTTATGAAGAAAGACACAATATTGGGGCTTTTTTAAACTGGAACATAGATTGCTGTGGAAGGATCTAATAAAACTTAACAAAATTATGCAAGATTTTGAGGGTAATTTTTTTCTACTGGATTATCACTAGAAGAATGAAGGGTGGTTAGAATAGTTTTTAGATATTAGAACATGGAATGCTTTACCACTAGTGACGATTAAGGCAGGAAGTGCAGAAGCAGAATTATTTAGGGAGGGAAATCCAGATTGTGGAGTCTCGAGGATGCACAAGAGAATAAAGTCAGGAATGGTGAGTTTGTAGGGGTGGAGGAGGAGATTACAGAGCTAGGATGGGGTGGCTATGGAGCAATTTAAACACAAGGATGAGAATTTTCAATTTAAGTTTGGGGGGACCCGGACCCAAGAATGATGAACAAATGGGACTTGGTGCAGGATAGCATATGGACAGCAGAGTTTTAGATCAGCTGAAGCTTATGAACAGTGGAAGATGGGAGGTTAGGCAGGAGAGCATAAGTAATCAAGTCTAGAGGTGACAAAGGCACGTGTAGAGTTTCAATGGCAGATGGGCAGAGGTAGAATCAGAAGTGGACATTGCCACTGAGTGAAGGAGAAGATATGGGTCAGAAATGCAGCTCAGAGTTGAATAGGACACCGAGACTGCAAACAGTCTGGTTCAGCCCGAGACATGGGGAATGGAATCAATGGCGAGGATATAAAGTTTGCGGCAGGAGCTTCGATCTTGCCAATGTTTAATTGGAGGAAACTATGCTCATTCAAAACTGGATGTCAAACAGTCTTAACAGCTTGGAGATAATGGAGTGGGCGATAAGAGGTGGTGGAAAGGTAGAGCTGGGTGCCATCAGCAAACATACTGAAACTGAACTAATGTCTGCAAAGATGTGGCAAAGAGGTAGCATGTCGATGAGGATGAAGAAGGGGCCAAGGATGAAACTTACGGGAATCCTGAGGTGACGTGGAGGTGCAAGTAAAATCCATTGCTAGAGATGCTGACTCCATTTGGATAGGTAAGAGCAGAACCATGCAAGGACAGTTCCACAGAGCTAAGTAACGGAGGAGAGGTGTTGGAGGAGGACGGTGTGGTTGAATGTGTTAAAAGGCTGCAGAGACATTCATGATTTGGTTTAGGGCCATTTCAGTCCACTGGGCATAGCAGAAGTCTGATTATAAGGATTCAGGTGGAGTTGTGGGAGAAATGGGCACAGACCTTGGAGAGGAAAGGGAGGTTGGGGTGGAAGCGGTGACAACAGAGTCGTCGAGGATTTTTTTTTGGGCGGGGGGGCATGTATCGGTGGTTTTGAAATGGAGAGGAATATTGCCTCATTTACAAAATCAGCCAATGTAGGGACCAGAACAGGTGGGTGTTCAGGAGCTTAAGGGGGTTGAGGGAGTAGAACTTACATCTTGTAGACTAGATGAGCTGGAGACATAAGTGGGAGAAATGAGACAGAGAAGAATGTTCAGGGCTAGGGTAGGAGGAAGTTTGGACTGGGTGGTCAGAGGGCAAGATTGTCTTGGTGGCGAGGGAAAGCAGCAGAGTGAGCTGAACAGATGGTCTCCATTTTAGAGATGACAAAATTCATGAGCTCCTTGCACTTGTTAGAAGTGAAGGTGGAAGAAGCAGGGGACGGGTTTAAGAAGGCAGTTGGTATTACAGAAAAGGAGCCTGGAGCTATCCAGGATGATTCTAGAGCAGTGGGTGGTTTTGGCAGAGGAACAGCAGGGTCCAGTGGAGCTTGATGTGGTTGAGCCAGATCTGGCAGTACATGGTAAAACCAGTTGTCTGCCAGATATGCACAAGTTTTCAGCCCTTGAGGGAGCAAAGCTGAGGACCATACCAGGGTACGAGGGGATGGGAGAATGTAAAGGTTTTACTGGGAACAAGGGCAACAAAGATGGAGTGGATCAGTAAATATACAGCTATGGAGGTATGATGGTGAATGTGGGGCCAAAGGCTAGTAAGTTCAGTATTTGAGTGTGTGATTGTAAGCAACTTACTTAAAGACCTTGCATTTACATAGTGCCTTTCACAACCCAAGATGTCCCAGAACACTTCACATCCAATTAAGTACTTTTTAATTGTAGTGACTCTTATAACCTAGTAAACACGGCAGCCAATTTGTGTACAGCAGGGTCCCACTAACAGAAATGAGAATGATCAAATAATCTATTTTTGATGGTGTTGCTTCAGGGAAAATGTTGGCTAGAACTCCGAGAACGCCCCTGATCATCTTCACATAGTGCCATGGGATCTTTTACATCCATCTGAGAGGGTAGATGGGGCCTCGGTTTAATATCTCATCTGAGAGATGGTACGTCTTAGTACAGAAATCTATTAGTACTGCACTAATTGTCAGCCTAGATTATATCGCTGGAGTGAGGCTTGAATCCATGACCCTCTGACTCAGAAGTGTGAGTCGCCCCCATTAACCCACCTACCTTCTATAACTCTAGATGTTTTCCACTTGTAAGATCTCATCCAGCTTCCTTTAAACACGTGCAGTGAATCCACACTCTCCACCCGTACTCGCAGTTTATTCCAGAGGTCAATGACTCTCTAAGAACTACTTCCTAGCATCTAACTTTTCATAACTAATCCTCCTCTGTCTAGCTAGCTCGTGTAACCTATCACGTGGACAGAATTAAAGTTTAAAGACTGTAATCATATCTCCTTGAAGTCTACACTTTTCCAAAATAAAAAGCCCCAGTTCTCCAAGCCTGTGTGGATAACAAAGCAACTTTAAACTAGGCATCAATCAAGTGCCCTTCTTCTGAACCTTTTCCAGGGTCTTGTAATCCCCCACCATAACTGAACACAGTATTCTAGAAGTAGCTGCACCCAAGGCCTTGCACAAGGAAAGTATTGCAGTTCTGGTTTTATATGTAATTGTCCTAGCTGTACCTCCCAACACCTTATTCTCTTATACAACAGCTGCCTTGATTTGAGAACATTGGCAATTCCTGTTCACGGTAATTGAGTCCAGTCCCAGGAATGGTGGAACAGTACCTGCTGGAATCAGGACCAGCAGTGAGAAACAAAACTCCCTGACACGTGCTCATCACCCACACCTTAGTCATCTCCATGATTTTCCTGCTGCATTATCTCCTCACATTCCATTGCTTTCTCTTTCATTTTGGGGACAAATTGAATTTGCCTTTTGTCTTTTCAATGCCTTGTCACATACTAACTGATTTGATCTTTATATGGTATGCAGTCTTTTGAAGCCTCTTTCTGCTTTTTAGAATCCATTCACAGGGTATTAAACACAGGCCAGTCTTATAAAGAGGACACTCTGACCATACCAGTTCTGAGAAAGGGTTACCATGAAACATTAAAATGTCTTTCTCTTTTCAGCGCTGGCTGAATTATTTCAAGAATTTTCTGTTTTATTAGCTCAATACTTTTCCAATCTTCATATAAATCAGAGCTCATTGATATAAAAGTGCCGATGCTGCATTTAGACATATTGGAAAAGACAGCTGAATGACTGCATTTAGCATATTAACCACAGGAAGAGAAGACTCCAAGGCCTGTTCCAATGTAGTTTTTCTTCTCAGTCTTCATAATTCTTGTTCATAAATAAATGGAACTAAATCCAGAAAAGATTTTTTTTTAAGTTATGAGCTTCTGACCCTTAAATCAGTCCTTCTGTATGAAACTCTTCCACCTGCAATAAATCTGTGATTAAATTAACTCTGTTTTCTCCTCAGCTCTATCCTGCTGCACCATCCCACAGCTGCCAGCACTCCTTTGGCATATCACCCAAGTAACAGTGTCAGTGGGCTATTCAAACATAATATTACCTAATATTCAAACACACACACTTCATTTCCAGCAGGGCTCACTACAGGCTATTTTCCCCTCCTTACCCAGGGACATGGAGATCAATTGTCAAATCACCTACCACTGCATGAAGTCATCTGAGAAATTCCTTACTAAGTAGCAAGTAGTTTTAGTCATGCACATTGCTTATAACTGTATCAGATTAAACCAAATATCAGAAAGTAAGAGGGAATTGGGAAACCATATGCAAACTATTCAATGCTGATTTACTTTTTGGCTTTAAATTAAAAACATTATCTGAGTTGGGATGCCTCTAACAGTAATTAATTAACAGCACATATTTCCTAGTGAAAAGAAACACTTGCATTTCTACAGTGCCTTCCATGACCTCAGGACATTCCAAAGCACTTTACAGCCAATCAAGTTTCTCCTGTCCTTGCATCTCTTAACATTTACCACACTACAATAATGTAGGAAATGCAGCAGCCAATATGCACACAGCAAGGTCCCACAACCAGCACTGAAATAAATGACCAGATAATCTGTTTTAGGTGTTGGTTGAGGGATAAATGTTGGTCAGAACTCCCCTGCTCCTCTTCGAATCCTGCCACGGGAACTTTTATGACTATCTGAGAGGGCAGATGGGTAAAATGTCTCATCTGAAAGACAGAACCTCAGACAGTGCAGCACTCCCTCAGTACTCAATCAGCCAGGAGTGTCGGCCTGGATTTTGTGCTCAAGTTTCCGGAGTGGGTGTTCCTTCTGACTCCGAGGCAAGATTATTACCAACTGAGCCACGGCTGACAAGTGGTAATTCACCAGCACAGACTGCACTGAGCACCAAGTTGCCCTGCCCAAATTGCAGTAATGTTCAGAATTTTTTGGTGTGGATTTCCTCTGATTGGCTGCTGCTGAGACATGGTGGTTATTATAGGTTTGCGATTTGTGTCCATGGAGATCTGAGCACTCGACAGACCGAAACAGCGGCGCTTTCTTTCCGTTACTGGTCCGAACGCTGCTGCTTTCCACCAATCTCAGGTCTCTGGCAAAACCCCCTCTCCCAATAGGGACACCCAGAAATGACTGGACCCTAAAGGTCTCGGCGTAAAAGGGCCAATACTGACTACTGATCAGGAGCGCTACCCCGCTCCCAGTGTGTCTCACTCCCGTTCCCACTCACTCGGAGCTGGGCTCCGCCGCACTGCCCTGTCTCCTGGGCAGCCTGTCTGGGGGAACTGGTGAAAGCCACGGTAAGTACAGTGCACAGTTGGGAGATGGCGAAGAGAAGCGGGGGTGTTACCCCGAGAGGAACAGTGACCTCGGCCACTGTGGTAGGGAGGCAAAAGGGAACCTTTCTACCCAGGGTAGGAGACCAGTGGACACTCCAACACACCGGCCTGTAACTGCTCCTGGATATAATGAACACATGCGGAAAGATGTTAATTTTTCCTTACAAGTGCTGTGGCTACAAATAACCGAGAGCTGACAGCTCCAGGAAATGTGTGGAATGCCTGCCTCCTCCTCTCGCCAGGTTGGAGTGGCCGGGGTTCTCTTATTCTTTGGTCAGAGAGTCGTGAGAATGTGGAACAGGCTGCCACATGGAGTGGTTGAGGCAATCAGCATTTAAGGGGAAGCTAGATAAGTGCATGAGGGAAAATGATATGCTGATAAGGTTAGATGAAGTATGATGGGAGGAGGCTTGTGTGGAGCATAAATGCCAACATATACGAGGGTTGTCCAGGATTGCCTTGGAGTCTCCAGGAATTGAAGATTAATCTCCTGGAATAAAAACAGAAAATGCTGGAAAAACTCAGCAGGCCAGGCAGCATCTGTGGAGAGAGAAACAGAGTTAACATTTCAGGTCAATGATTTTTCATCAGAACTGGAAAAAGTTAGAGATATAACAGGTTTTAAGCAGGGAAAGGGGGGAAAGGAGGAAAGAACAAAAGGGAAAGTCTGTGATAGGGTGGAAATTAGGAGTGATTAAATAACAAAAGGAATGATGAGGCAAGACGAAAGGGGATGGTAATGGGACACGTAAAGAAACAAAGAAATAAAAGACTAGATCCATCATTTGTTTCTTTTCTGGGCTTGCTGAGTATTTCCAGCATTTCCTGTTTTTATTCCACATTTCCAACATCTGCAGTATTTTGCTTTGGTATTAATCTCCAGGACACTGCTGTGAGCAAATCCGGGAGAACAATCATAGGGCTGTTAAAAATTGTGTGTATTTTACATTTTCATTTATAAAAATATTGGGGAAGAATAAAAAAAGAAAGCCTGTTTAACTGGACGGGACAGTTGGAGGCAGGAGGTCATGTGATGAAACCTCCAGGAATAAATCCAGAGTTGGCAACGCTAACATAGACCTGTTGGACCGGATGGCCTGTTTGTGTGTTGTGATTCCGTGTCATTCTATGTTAAGACAAATTTGACCTTTGCCTTTGCCAGGGTTCCAATGTTTACTATTCTGATTTACTTAACCGAGGCTCTGACTGATGGGTCCGGCGCCCCATGAATTGCGTTCTTCTTGCCTGAACTTACAGTCAGCATCTGGAGGTTATTCTACCTTGGAAATTGCACAATCAAACCCAACCCTGTCCCTACTGAATGTCCACCCACATGCACTTGCTAATAAGGGGCTCTGGATAACAATTCTTTGTAGCCCACAGATGATGAGGCAAATTGTGTCTCCAAGCCTTCTGTGCCTTTTATCAGCACAGAGCAGGGGTCAAACCAGAGACTAAAGGAGCATCCATAACTGTAGCTGCAGTGCCAAGTTATAGGCCTTGAAATTGGATTGCGACTGAATCGGAGGTTGATCCCGGTGCAGTGCACCTTGCATATGCCAGCGAGGCTGAGGTCAGGACCGTGGCAAATAGGTCCACCAGCCTCCTTTATTACCAATGAGCTGTGGGCACCAGTCGCGGCCCGAGAGGGTCGTCGTGTGGGGAGGGCAGTAATATCAGCAGGCTCCTGACCAGTTGAGGGTCTCGGGAGTCATGGGGAGAGGAGGACGAGCGGTGGCCGCAGCGGTCCGTGGTTTTAATGTGGAACTGGGAGGAACACAATAAGGTAAGTAACTTACCTTTTAGGTGGCTTTGTGTTTGGCTGCTGAGCACCTTGGAAAACTGATCGCAGTATGCACAGCACCTAATGCCAGTTCCAGGTACACATCCTGGATGCCTACTGAGCAGCCCGATCCAAAGTGGCAGGCGCCGCACTTTTGGTGCGAAAGGAATGCGTGAACACCGCCCGCCAAATTGGACCCTTAGGCGCCCGTTTTACACCTTTCTAGGCCATACTCCGAACGATCAGTCCTCAGCAAAGGCCTGAGCTTCATCCCCTTACGCCCCCATCTCAATGAATTTCAAGCTCGGCACGATGCTGAGCTCTTTTTCCGCCGCCTCCGTCTCCGTGCCCACTTCTCTGGCCAGGAGTCTTCCCCTTGCATGGCTGACCCTTTCTCCCGCTTTCAGAATTCTCGTTCCACCTGGACCCCTCCCTCTGGCCTCTTACCCTCTCTAGATCTTTTCATTGCTAACTGCCGCCGTGACATCAGCCAGCTCAATTTCTCTGCTCCCCTCACTCACTCCAACCTACCTCCCTCTGAACTTGCAGCAGTCCATTCTCTCAGATCCAACCCCGACATTGTCATTAAACCTGCTGACAAGGGTGGTGCTGTTGTTGTTTGGCGAACCGACATCTACCTAGCGGAAGTTGAACGCCAACTCTCCGACACCTCCTCCTACCTCCACCTGGACCATGACCCCACTACAGAACATCAAGCCACCGTGTCCAAGACTGTCACTGACCTCATCTCCTCTGGAGATCTGCCCCCCACGGCCGCCAACCTCAGTTCCCCAACCCCGCACAGCCCGCTTCTACCTCCTTCCCAAGATCCACAAACAGGACTGCCCTGGTAGACCCATCGTTTCAGCCTGCTCTTGCCCCACGGAACTTATCTCTTCCTCTATCGATTCTATTTTTTCTCCCCTTGTCCAGTCCCTTCCCACCTACATCCGCGATTCCTCTGACGCCCTCCGCCACATAACAGTTTCCAGTTTCCTGGCCCCAACCGCCTCCTTTTCACCATGGACGTACAATCCCTCTACACCTCCATCCCCCCACCAGGATGGCCTGAGGGCGCTCCGCTTCTTCCTTGAACAGAGGCCCAACCAGTCCCCATCCACCGCCACCCTCCTCCGCCGCCACCCTCCTCCGCCTGGCTGAACTTGTTCTCACGTTGAACAACTTCTCCTTTGACTCCACTCATTTCCTCCAAATCAAAGGTGTTGCTATGGGTACCCGCATGGGTCCTAGCTATGCCTGCCTTTTCGTGGGATATGTGGAACACTCTTTGTTCCAGTCCTACTCGGGTCCCCTCCCTCACCTCTTTTTCCGGTACATGGACGACTGTATCGGTGCCGTTTCCTGCTCTCGCCCCGAACTAGACAATTTCATTCACTTTGCCTCCAATTTCCACCCTTCCCTCACCTTCACATGGTCCATCTCCGACTCTTCCCTCCCCTTCCTCGACTTCTCCGTCTCCATCTCTGGGGATAGGTTATTGACCAACATTCACTACAAGCCCACTGACTCCCACAGCTACCTGGACTACACTTCCTCCCACCCCGCCTCCTGTAAGGACTCTATTCCCTTCTCCCAGTTTCTCCGTCTCCGCCGCATCTGCTCCGACGATGCCACCTTCCATACCAGTGCTTCCGACATGTCTTCCTTTTTCCTCAACCGAGGATTCCCCTCTACCGTGGTCGACACGGCCCTCGACCGTGTCCGTTCCATCTCCCGCACTTCTGCCCTCACCCTGGCCCCTCCCTCCCGGAACCACGATAGAGTTCCCCTTCCCCTTTCACCCCACCAGCCTCCACATTCAACGGATCATCCTCCGCCATTTCCGCCACCTCCAACGTGATCCCACCACCAAACGTATCTTCCCCTCACCTCCCCTTTCAGCATTCCGTAGGGACCGCTCCCTCCGAGACACCCTAGTCCACTCCTCTATCACCCCCAGCACCCCTTCCCCTTCACCCGGCACCTTCCCGTGCAAGCGCAGGAGATGCAACACCTGCCCTTATACATCCCCCCTTCCCACTCTCTAGGGCCCCAAACACCCCTTCCAGGTGAAACAGCGATTTACTTGTACTTCTTGCAATCTAGTATACTGTATTCGCTGCTCACGATGTGGTCTCTTCTACATTGGGGAGACCAAACGCAGATTGGGTGACCGCTTTGCGGAACACCTCCGTTCAGTCTGTAAGGGTGACCCCGAGCTTCCGGTCGCTTGTCATTTTAATTCACCCCTCCACGCTCACTCAGACCTCACCGTCCTCGGCCTCTTGCATTGTTCCACGGAAGCGCAGCGTAAGCTCCAGGAACAGCACCTCATCTTCCGTTTAGGCACTTTACAGCCTTCCGGACTCAATATCGAGTTCAACAATTTCAGATCATAACCCCGGCTCCTACCACATATGTATACATTTTATCCACTCTTTTGGTCCGTGCCTTTTTCCTTTTTTTTCTCTCTTCCCCCCCACACGGCAGCTGTCTCTGATTCTGCCAGCATTTCACACCTTACCTTTTGTTTCTCAACCTGTCCCATTACCATCTCGTCTTGCCTTGAGCATCTCTCAATGTCTCTACTTACTAAAGACCATCCCTTTTGTTCTTTTATTCCTCCCCCCAGCCTCCCCCTTGCATTTTTATCTGTTTATTTCCTGCTCTTTCAGTTCCGACGAAGGGTTTCGACCTGAAACGTTAACTCTCTTTCTCTCTCCACGGATGTTGTCTGGCCTGCTGAGTTTTTCCAGCGTTTTCCGTTGTTATTTCGGATTTCCAGCATCCGCAGCATTTTGCTATCGTATTAGGCCATAGTGTAAATGTAGGCGGAATCTGGACTCAAGATCTGACAGGAGACCGATGAGAAGGTTGAGATTCCACCTTCGAAGTCAGTTCTGGCTTTGACACCCGATTTACATTCCGCAAGTTTGAGTAACATTGCTTGGAACTAGAGTATTTGTCCACTTAGAGACAGCATCTTGTAATATACCTGAACCAGGCTCAAAATGGCCCAACCACTCCCACTGCAGTGTGTGAATTTGTGTACTGCGGACATGTGGGCAGAAGTGATCCAAACTCATTATATATGGCAGTTAGCAGCTCTTTTCCATTCTGCTATGCTGTACTGGGAGTTACCAAGCTGAATATTGTGAGGCAGCTGAATTAATACTGGCAGTGATAGAGTCAATAACCTAAGGCTGATTTATCAATTGTCTATAGTGCTGAGCTCCCTCACCCTGTCAAGGTCAGTGACTTTTCCAAACTACCACCTCTGATGCCACCAATATTCAGTTACAAAAAAAAAGTTCAAAAAGATCAGCAGAAATTAATGGCATCTTTCATTTCCTACCTTGTAGAACTCATGTAGCCAGGGTCCAACAATTAATCCCCGATGCAGTATGTCTTCAATCTCTAGGAATGGCAGAATATATCACACACAAACCAGCTTTGGGCAACAAGAATTAATGTAATTTTTCTATAATTAGATAATTTACGATAGCAAAGTTATTAATCAAATACTACAGAGCAAAATAAATGTATAGAAAAGATTTGGAAACAGTCCACAAGGGGTTAATTCACCCTTTTCAAGATTCAGACACTCTCAAGATAAAAATAAACAGGCCAACAAATACTGTTTTAAGTCTTCTTTCCTAATATACATAAAGCTACAATCTTTTGGACATCCCTGTCTCTTATGGCGATACATTAAAAAAATTGCATTGATATAGTGCCTTATTATGTCTATCATACATACGCGTCTTGAAGCACTTAACATAAAATGAAATACTTTGAAATCCTGGTCGCTGTTGTTATGTAGGCAAACACAACAGTAATTTTGCATACAAACAGCAATAGGATAAATGATCAGTTAGTCTGTGCTTTTGGTTGAGGGAAGAATGTTGGCCATGATACATAAAGAGCAAGAGGATAACTAATGAAAGAGTAGGGCCTATTAGAGACCAAAAAGGTAACCTGTGTGTGGAGGCGGAAGATGTGGGTATGGTTCCTCATGAATACTTTGCGTCTGTCTTCACAAAAGAGAGGGACGATGCAGACATTGTAGTTAAGGAGGAGGAGTGTAAAATATTAGATGAGATAAACATAGTGAGAGAGGAAATATTAAGGGGTTTAGCATCTTTGAAAGTAGATAAATCGGCAGGCCCATATGAAATGTATCCCAGGCTGTTAAGAGAAGCAAGGGAGGAAATAGCGGAGGCTCTGACCATCATTTTCCAATCCTCGCTGACTACAGGCGTGGTGCCGGAGGACTGGAAGTGTGCTAACGTTGTACCATTGTTTAAAAAAGGAGAAAGAGATGGACCAAGTAATTACAGGCCAGTCAGCCTAACCTCAGTGGTGGGAAAATTATTGGAAAAAATTCTACGGGACCTTTTCATGGGACACTGGCACCAGTACTGGGACAAGAAGGAGTTGTACTGATGTGATGGGCTCCACCTGAACCGGGATGGGACCCGTGTCCTAGCGGAAAGGGTAAATAGGGAGGTGGCAAAGGCTTTAAACTAGTAAGATAGGGGGAGGGATCTACAAGAAATGAAACCAGCCTAAATATAAACAAAACAGGAAAGGAGAGCACAGGAAAGAGTAAAGTAAGGGAGGATATTGATGGCCAGGGAATAAATGGAGTTATAGAACAGGAGTGTAAAAAGGTGGTTAAAAATAAAGTGAAAGAAACTGCTATTAAAAATGAGTTAAACTGTCTGTACAGCAATGCACACAGTGTCCGTAATAAAACAGGGGAGCTGGAGGCAATCATGCGTTGCGAGGAACCAGACATAGTAGGGATTACTGAGACATGGCTACAGAAAAATCAGGACTGGGAATTAAACATTGCAAGGTATAACATATTTAGAAAAGATAGAGAGGGAAAAAGAGGATGTAGAGTAGCTGTACTTATTACTGATAACATAATGGCAGTAGAAAAAAGTGACATAGCTATCAGCAAGACAGAAATAGAATCCATGTGGATAGAGATAAAAGATAATAAAGGATCAATCACACTAATTGGTGTAGTCTACAGACCACCTAATGGTGGAAGGGAGGTGGAGGAAGAAATATGCAAACAAATTAGGGAAATGAGTAAAAAACATAGAATAATAATCATGGGGGATTTCAACTACCCTGATATTAATTGGACAGAAGAGGTAGGTAAAGGGGATAAGGGAATGGAGTTCCTACAATGTGTACAGGACAATATGTAAAAAGCCCAACAAGGGACGATTCACTATTGGATCTAGTAATGGGGAATGAAC
Source organism: Squalus acanthias (assembly GCA_030390025.1). Classification (NCBI taxonomy): domain Eukaryota; kingdom Metazoa; phylum Chordata; class Chondrichthyes; order Squaliformes; family Squalidae; genus Squalus; species Squalus acanthias. The sequence goes on along the minus strand of CM059441.1, from coordinate 46,352,290 downwards.
TAGAGCAGATAAGAGAAGTAAAAGTAGGGGAACATCTAGGCAATAGTGACCTTTAAAATAATAATTGACAAGGACATAAGTATGACGAAGACCAGGGTAATAGATTGGAGAAAACCTGATTTTTGAGGGGCTGAGAATAGAACTTGGGAAAATAAAATGGACAACAATATTGGCAAACAATGACGTAGAACAGCAATGGGAAACATTTAAAACGGTGGTCAAGAGAGTCCAGGAAAAATATATTCCACTAAAAAACAAGAACAAGCTAAACACTATTGAGACTCCATGGATGAATAAAGCCAGAAGGGAAACATTGAGGGTAAGGAAGGAGGCATACATTAAGTACATGGACAGCAGGGGAGAGCATGATAAGGGAAAATACAAAGAGATTAGGAAAGAAGTCAAAAAAACAATTAGGAAGGCAAAGAGGAACAATGAAATTAAATTATCAAGGAACATAAAACAAAATAGTAAAATATTTTACAGGCACATCAATAAAAAAAAGGAAGATCGGTATGGGTAATAGGGCCACTAAAGGATGGACAGGATAATACCACAGGCAGTGATAGAGAAATGGCAGAAATATTAAATAATTACTTTGCCTCAGTACTTACTAGGGAGATAGAACAGGTGGACATGACATTGGATCAGGAGATTAGTAATGAAATAACTGCATTTAAAATAAAAAGAGGAGATATATGAAATAAACTAATCAAACTCAAAGAGGAAAAAAACCCTGGTCCAGATGGATTACATCCACGCATTTTAAAAGAATCTAGGGACAAGATAGCAGAGACATTACTACACATATTTAATAATTCATTAGAAAAAGGTTTAGTGCCAGAGGACTGGCAGATAGTTAACATAATACCTATATTTAAGAAGGGAGATAGAACATGTCCAGGGAACTATAAACCAGTCAGCTTAACAGCGGTGGTAGGAAAAATAATGGAATCCCTCCTAAAGGAGAAAATAGAAGAACATCTAGAAGCCAAAAATATAATAATGAATTAGTCAGCATGGATTTCAAGTCTTGCTTGACCAACCTCATTGAATTTTTTGAAGAGGTAACAGAGAGAATAGACAAGATTAATGCAGTAGATGTAATTTATCTAGATTTTCAAAAGGCCTTCGATAAGGTACCCCATAATAGACTGATGAACAAGGCCAGAGAATGCGGAGTCAGTGGACAAGTAGCAGAATGAATAGCTAGCTGGCTTCAAGACAGAAAGCAGAGAGTAGGGGTAAAGGGTAGCTATTCACAGTGGCAGAAGGTGGGTAGTGGTGTTCCACAAGGATCAGTGCTGGGACTACTGTTGTCACAATTTAGACTTTGGAATCAAAAACACAATTTCTAAATTTGTGGATGACACCAAATTGGGGAGATAGTCAATACTGAGGAGGACTGCAACAAATTACAGGAAGACATTAATAAACTTGCAGATTGGGCATATAATTGGCAAATTAAATTCAACACAGATAAATGTGAGGTATTACATTTTGGTAGGAAGAATAGGGAGGTAACTTATTATTTGGAGGGTGCGAGTCTGGGTGGGGTAGAGGAGCAAAGGGATCTCGTAGTACAAATACACAAATCACTAAAAGTAGCGACACAGGTTAACAGGGCCATAAAAAAAAGCAAACCAGGCACACGGGTTTATTTCTAGAGGGATAGAATTGAAAAGTAGGGAAGTTATGCTAAACTTGTATTGAACCTTGGTTAGACCACACTTGGAGTACTGCGTACAATTCTGGTCGCCCTATTATAAAAAGGATATAGAGGCACTGGAGAGGGTGCAGAGAAGATTTACTTGAAAAAAGAAGGGCGAGGGGTGACCTAATTGAGGTCTTTAAAATTATGAAGGTTTTATAGAGTAGATAGAGAGAGAGTGTTTCCACTTGTGGGGAAGAGCATAACTAGAGGCCATCAATATAAGATAGTCACCAAGAAATCAAATAAGAGAATTCAGAAGAAACTTCTTTACCCAGAGAGTGGTGAAAATGTGGAACTCGCTACCACAGGGAGTAGTTGAGGCAAATAATACAGATGCATTTAAGGGGAGGCTAGATAAGCATATGAGGGAGAATGGAATCGAGGGTTATGCTGACAGAGTTAGATGAGGAAAGAAGGGAGGAGGCTCGAGTGGAGCATAAATGCCGGCATGGACTGGTTGGGCCGAATGGCCTGTTTCTGTGCTGTATATCCTATGTAATCCTATGTATTAATCGTCATTTAGAAAGGTACATATTAATCGAGGACAGTCAGCATGGATTTATTAAGGGAAGGTTGTGTCTGACTAACTTGACTGAATTTTTTGAGGAGGTAACAAAGAAAGTCGATGTGGGTAGCACATTTGATGTAGTCTACATGGATTTTAACGTGGCTTTTGACAAGGTCCCACATGGCAGACTGGTCAGAAAAGTAAAAGTCCATGGGATCCAAGGGAAAGTGGCAAGTTGGATCCAAAATTGGCTCAGTGGCAGAAAGCAAAGGGTAATGGTCGATGGATGTTTTTGTGACTGGAAGGCTGTTTCCAGTGGGCTTCCGCAGGGCTCAGTACTGGGTCCCTTGCTTTTCATGGTATATATCAATGATTTGGACTTCAATGTAGGGGGCATGATGAAGAAGTTTGCAGAGGATACAAAAATTGGCCGTGTGGTTGATCGAGGAAGAAAGCTGTAGACTGCAGGAAGATACCAATGAACTGGTCAGGTGGGCAGAACAGTGGCAAATGGAATTCAATCCAGAGAACTGTGAGGTAATGCATTTGGGGAGGGCTAACAAGGCAAGGGAATACACAATAAATGGTAGGACACTGAGAAGTGTAGAGGAACAGAGAAAAAAGACTTGCATTTATATAGTGCCTTTCACAACCACCGGACTTCTCAAAGCGCTTTAAAGCCAATGAAGTACTTTTTGAAGAGGAGTCACTGTTGTAATGTAGGAAACGCGGCAGCCAATTTGTGCACAGCAAGCTCCCACAAACAGCAATGTGAAAATGACCAGATCATTTTTTTTTGTTGTTATGTTTGTTGAGGGATAAATATTGGCCAGGACACCGGGGATAACTCCGCTGCTCTTCTTCGAAATAGTGCCATGGGATCTTTTACGTCCACCCTAAACGGGGCCTCGGTTTAACGTCTCATCCGAAAGACAGCACCTCCGACAGTGCAGCACTCCCTCAGCACTGCACTGGAGTTGTCAGCCTAGCTTTAAGTGCTCAAGTCCCTGGAGTGGGACTTGAACCCACTAACCTTCTGACTCAGAGGCGAGTGTGCTACCAACTGAGCCACAGCTGACATTGTCAGAGGGTCCTTGTAGAGCATATCCACAGATCCCTGATGGTAGCAGGACAGGTAGATATGGTGGTTAAAAAGGCACACGGAATATTTTCCTTTATTAGCCGAGGCATAGAATATAAGAGCAGGGAGGTTATGCTTGAACTGTATAAAACACTAGTTAGGCCACAGCTAGAGTACTGCATGCAGTTCTGGTCACATTACAGGAAAGATGTGATTGCACTAGAGACGGTACAGAGGAGATGTACGAAGATGTTGCCAGGACTGGAGAATTTTAGCTATGAGTAAAGATTGGATAGGCTGGGGTTGTTTTCTTTGGACCAGGGGAGTCTCAGGGGAGATTTAATTCAGGTGTATAAAATTATCAGGGGCCTAGATTGAGTAGATAGGAAGGACCCATTTCCCTTAGCAGAGAGGTCAATAACCAGGGGGCGCAGACTTAAAGTAATTGGTAGGATTACAGGGAGTTGAGGAGAATTTTTTTCACTCAGAGGGTGATGGGGGTCTGGAACTCATTGCCTGAAAGGGTGGTAGAGGCAGAAAACCTCATTGCCTTTAAAAAGTACTTGGATATGCGCTTGAAGTGCCGTAACCTGCAGGGCTACAGACCAAGAGCTGGAAAGTGGAATTAGGCTGGAGAGCTCTTTTTCAGCCAGCACAGACACGTTGGGCTGAATGGCCTCCTTCTGTGCCGTAAACGTGTATGATTCTATGGTACCGCGAGAATGCCCTGCTCTTCTTTGAACAATGGCATCGGATATTTAACGTGTACCTGAACAGGCATCTCCCCCAAAGGACAGCGTCTCTGACAATGCAATACTTCCTTGGTACTGCTTTGGAGTGTCAGCCAAGATTAAGTGCTCAGTCCCTGGAGAGGGGTTAGAACCACAACATGCTGATTCAGGGCGCTACCAAGTGAGACAACCTGACACTAGGGCCGCAATTTCCCCTACCTCGGCGGGTTTGGTGCGGCCGGGGTCGGTGGCGGGTCCCGACCTCGCTGCTGGCTCCAGTCCGCTCTGTAGAATGATTTTACCGTGATTGGGCTTGTTAAACCTGCCCAGCGCGTTTGCCAGCCAATTGAAAGAAGCAGGTCTGATGATGTCACTTGACGACGCGTCATCAGCTGGTTTCCTTAAAGGGACCATGCGCAAATTGATTTTGACAGTTGTGCTGTCAGTGTTCTTTCTACAGCATTGAGGTGCTGCAAACACTGACAAGCACTGCACAGAGGTGCAGGGCTGCACCCAGGCTCTCCCATGACTCCCTCCATATGCTTATGGAGGGAGTCACACACGCAGGGAGGTCCTCTTCCCTTCCAATGGACAGAAGAGACCTCTCCAGGAGATCAACACAGCCTGCTTGCACATTGCACAGGAGGACACAAGCAGGGATGTCGTCAGGAGGACCAGGTTGCAGTGACGCAAACCTTTCAACCATCTCAGTAGATCACAAAACATTACGGCAAAGCCACACTCAACTTCATCCTGCTGTGCCACTCATCACATTCTCATCACTCTGCCTTCCCTACCCTACTCCTGCACATCCTTACACCAACTTACCTTGCACCTCCACCCATCCCTCTCTATCTACATTATCACTTCCCCATCTCACTAGGCACCTCTCACACTCACCCTCATCTTAGTCCAATCATACCAACTAACAAAACACAAGGGTAGGCACTTGTGTGTTTTAGCCAATGTTTATGTGAAGTTTCTGTTAATGTGCTGTCAAACATTGAAATCTTTATTTTCAACACTTTGTGTTCTTGAACTGATTTCTGTGCACCTTTGGAAGTGGCGTAGTGAGTTGCAGTGAATGGTGAGACATAACGGTACCTCCTGTAATGGTGAGGAGTGTGAAAGGAATGGCTTGGGCATTGTAGGGATGCTTTATGAGGCTGGTGTGGGGTGGTGCCAACCGGCGCATCATTTGGCAGCCAGGGTGTACAGCATCAAGTGAAGTAAATCTGGCCATGGTGAGGCCATCCCTGGCAGCAATGTGGTCGGGTGCTGATGCCCTGTGTCCTGTGCAGCATCAGTTGATTGCGGAGAAGGTTGGTCTTGTTGTTGGTGCTGCTGGTGTGCCTGGTGCTGCTGGTGTTGGAGCTGATCATGGTGGGATTCTGAGGACCAAGGTGAGATAGTTTCAAGGGCACCGCTGCTGATGTAATAGGTGGCAGGTGAAGTTGAGATGACAGAAGCGATCTGTCAATGGTGAGAGAGGTTGTTCCACTGAGGTGACACTGGATACAGAGTTTACTCCAAGCACTTGCAACCTGCATAAAGCTCAATCTGTCTTCCAAATGCAGTAAGCAACAGCTTCTGAGCTTGGAAAGTGAACAGCTGTGAGATGGGAGCTTTTATAGCACATTTGCAGCTGTCAAGTAATGAGATAATTCAATGGTCATACAACTCCTGACCTCCTTACCTGATATGATTCCCGAGCAGCGTGTACCCTGTGGGCGACCTTGTAAAATTTAAAGGTGAGCTCAAAATACTTTTTAAATGGCTCTTAACAAGGTCATAATGACCTAAATTGCCTCCCCTGCCGCTGCGTGTCGGGTCTGTTCCTGACCCGCTGTCAAAACGTTTTCCCCCCACCTGACCCGCCACCAAACGCACCCACTGACCCCCTGAAAAATTCCCCCCTAGAGGTCTTCAATCTGGGCAAACACCAGAAATCCAAACAGAACTGCTGAATCCAGAAAAACCCTTTTGTTTTATTGCCTTAATTCCTTTGAAGATAAGCTTTGTCATGATGAAAGTAACAATATTATTTTCACATGGCACAATAATGCAGGTTCTCATTTTTTTCCCTAAGATTACGTGACAGATATCACGAAGAGTAGCCCATGGAATGTAAATGAGAAGGTAATTACACATTATCTGCAGCCCTAGCTGGCATGAATGTTTGCAGCTACAGTGGGTTAATCTGGCAATATATCACCTGGCCATTTTTATGTACACGAGCCAGCCATTATTGACACACAACAATGAAAACGTTTTTACATTACATATTGATCAAATTCCTACAAACATTATTCCTGATCCTACCTTGAACAGCAGAGACCAACTAATAAAATAAGGTCACTTTAACACATGTACCACATAGGACCTGATCCTTACATCTGGTGTGCTTTCTTACAGATTAACCTCTCCTTTGAATTAAGGAACAAGCAGTCGCCTTTTAAAACTTTTGTTTGGGAAGAATGGTGCTGCTTTTTTAGATAAAAAATAAACCAGCGTGAATTCGACAATTTGTGAAATGGAGACAGACAGATGAGTGTCCTTCATGTTTGCCACCCCAAATACACACATAGGTGGTGATGTTAGATTTTCAGTGTTTTTTAAATGTTATGTTCTCAGGATGTGGGTGGCACTGGCAAGGCAGTATTTAGAATCTAGAATCAACCACATGTTGCAGGATTGGAGTCCTGGGTAGGCCAGACTGGATAGAGGTGGCAGGTTCCCTTCCCTGAAGAATATTAGTGAACAAGTTGGATTTTTATGACCATCTGGAAACTTTCATGGTCATCTTTCCTGGTGCAAGGTCACAAATTACCAGATTTATTGAATTTAATATCAGAACTTGCCATGGTGGGATTTGATGTCATTACATTGTTTGTGTACAACCTAGGAAAGGTTTGACAATTATTTTTATAAACACAATTATAACCCCTTTAAAATCAGTATAGAAGTTAGTGGAAATGTGTACAACTGTGTGTTGAAGTAATAGGTGCGAGGTGAAGGGCAATCATGGAATGATGGGACAGAATTTCTGTATTGGTTGCAGAGCAGGCCAGAATGGAGTGGAGTCAGTTAAGAGCTGGACTGGCTGAATCTTTCATGATCACGCCTATTTAAATATTTATACTGAGTTCTCAGCCCATGTTGAGAGTTCATCAAAGCAGAAGGTAGAAATTGTGTCAGCAAATCTTACCTGCATCTGCAAAGATCTGCTAATTAAATTTAAAGTGATGTGATCATTTAAAGATATGACCACATAAAGGTAAGTGGATTAAATTCAGAACTGGGAGTGTATTAACTACTATAACTTTATTGAATTAATAACTTAAAACTAAAAATTAAAAATTAAAATAATCATTTGAATAAATACTGTAACTAATTATATAAATAAAATAAGGTTAGATAGAGATGGCAGTGCAGGTGGTGTGTCGTAACTGCAGCATGTGGGAGTTGGTGGAGACCAATGAGATCCCGAGCAACCACATCTGCGGTAAGTGCCTGCAGCTCTAGGAACATTCGGCTCACAGTTGTTGATCTGGAGTCCGAGCTGCAGACACTGCGATACTTCAGGGAAGAGGAGAGTTATCTGGACACTTTGTTCCAGGAGCCAGTCACACCCCTTAGGTTAAGCAGTACTTTAGAGTTAGTCAATGATCAGGGACAGGAGGGTGTGACTGCGAGTCAGATTTATGGGGACCCAGGATATAGTGATGGAGGAGCCTCAGCCCTTGACCTTGTCCAACAGGTACGAGGTACTTGCTACCTGTGTGGATGAGAACAAGGACTGCAGGGAGGATGGGCAAACTGACCATGGCACCATGGTACAGGAGGCCATTCAAGTGGGGGGAGTAAAAAGGAATGTGGTAGTGGTAGGCGGCAATATAGTCAGGGGGATAGATACTGTTCTCTGCAGCCGCGACAGGGAGTACCAAAGGCTGTGTTGTCTGCCCGGTGCCAGGGTTCAGGATATCTCCTCGCGGCTGGAGAAGAACTTGGAGTGGGAGGGGGAGGATCCAGTTGTCGTGGTCCACATAGGAACCAACAACATAGGTAGAACTAGGAATGAGGTTCTGCTGTGGGAGTTTGAGGAGCTAGGATCCAAATTAAAAAGTAGAACCTCAAAGGTAATAATCTCTGGATTGTTACCTGAGCCACGTGCAAATTAGCATCGGGACAAACAGATTAGAGATTTAAATGAAACAAAAGCAAAATACTGCGGATGCTGGAAATCTGAAATAAAAACAGAAAATGCTGGAAATACTCAGCAGGTCAGGCAGCACCTGTGGAGAGAAACAAAGTTAACGTTTCAGGTCGATGACCCTTCGTCAGAGGTTTAAATGCGTGGCTCAAAGAATGGTGTGGGAGGAAGGGGTTTCAGTTCATGGGGCACTGGCACCAGTGCTGGGGAAAGAGGGAGCTGTTCCGATGGGACGGGCTCCACTTAAACCAGGTTGGGACCGGTATCCCGGCGAATCGAAAAACTAGGGCAGTAGAGAGGGCTTTAAACTAACGAAGGGTGGGGAGGGGTGGGAGGATTCAGGAAAGAGTAAATTTAAAAGCAGCGAGAGAAATGTCAAGGCTCTGGAGTGGAGTAGAGTTTTGGGTAAAAATAAGCAGAGTGGGTCAGGAAGGGACAGAGAAAGTAACAAAGGTAATAGGCCATCAGTGACTAAGGTGACATCAGGGAAAAATAGAAAAAAGTCAAAGCTCAAGGCACTATATCTGAGTGCGCGAAGCATTCACAACAAAATAGATGAATTAATAGCGCTGATAGAAATGAATAGGTTTGATCTAATAGCCATTACGGAGACGTGGTTGCAAAGTGGCCAAGGTTGGGAACTACATTCCAGGATACTTTACTTTTAGGAGAGATAGGCAAAATGGAAAAGGAAGAGGGGTAGCCGTGATAATAAAGGATGGGATAAAGAAAGTAGAGAGAAAGGATCTTAGCTCCAAAAATCAAGAAGTAGAATCAGTTTGGGTGGAGCTAAGAAACAGCAATTGGCAGAAAACATTGGTGGGAGTTGTTTATAGACCCCCAAACAGTAGTTGTAATGTAGGGCAGAGTATAAATCAGGAAATTAGAGGCGCATGTAACAAGGGTATTACAGTAATCATGGGGGACTTTAATCCACAAGTAGACTAGACAAACCAAATTTGCAGTAATAGTGTGGAGGACAAATTCATGGAATGTATACAAGATAGTTTTCCAGATCAGTATGTTGAGGAACCAATTAGGGAACAGGCTATTTTAGATCTAGTATTGTGCAATGAGAAAGGGTTAATTAATAACCTTGTAGTAAAGGGGCCTTTAGGGAAGAGTGACTATAATATGATAGAATTTTATATTGCATTTGAAAGTGATTTAGTTAAATCCGAAACTAGGGTCTTACATCTAAACAAAGCAAACCACGTAAGTATGAGGGGCAAGTTGGCTAAGGTAGATTGGGAAACTACATTGAAAGGTATGACGGTAGACAAGCAATGCCTAGCATTTAAAGAATTAATACATAATTTACAACAAATATACATTCCTTCAAGGCACAACAACCCTCCAGGAAAAGTGGTCCAATCGTGGCTAATAAGAGAAGTTAAAGATAGTGTTAGATCAACGGAAGAGGCTTATAATGTTGCCCAAAATAGTAAGCCTGAACATTGGGAGGATTTTAGAATTTAGCAAAGGAGGACCAAGAAATTGATAAAGAAAAGGAAAATAGTATATGAGAGTAAACTAGCGAGAGACATAAAAACAGACTGTAAAAGCTTCTATAGGTATGTAAAAAGGAAAAAATTAGCGAAAGTAAACGTGGGTCCCTTACAGGCTGAGACAAGCGAAATTATAATGGGGAATAAGGAAATGGCAGAGAAATTAAGCAAATACTTTGTATCTGTTTTCACGGAAGAAGATGCAAAAAACTTCTTGGAAATAGTGGAGAACCAAGGGTCTAGTGAGAATGAGGAACTGAAAGAAATTAGTATTAGTAAAAAAAAATAGTACTGGAGAAAGTAATGGGACTGAAAGCCGATAAATTCCCTGGCCTACATCCTAGGGTTTTAAAAGAGGTGGCTAGAGAGATAGTGGATGCATTGGTTGTCATCTTCCAAAATTCCATAGATTCTGGAATGGTTCCCGCGGATTGGAAGGTAGCAAATGTAACCCCACTATTTAAGAAAGGAGGGAGAGAGAAAAGGGGAACTACAGACCAGTTAGCCTGACATCAGTAGTAGGGAAAATGCTAGAATCTATTATTAAGGATGTGGTGACAGGGCACTTAGAAAATAATAATAGGATTGGGCAGAGTCAACATGGATTTATGAAAGGGAAATCATGTTTGATGAATCTGTTAAGAGTTTATTGATGTTGTAACTAGCAGAATAGATAAGGGGGAATCAGTAGATGTGGTGTATTTGGATTTTCAGAAGGCATTCGATAAGGTGCCACACAAGAGGTTATGAAACAAAATTAGGGCTCATGGGATTGAGTGTCTGTGTGCTAATTCCTGCGACTGCAAGTGTTTTCTTTAGTCATTTTAAGGTTATTTGGTATCAGGGACTGTTCTGGCAAGTACAAAACTCACTCATTATTTTTGAAACGCTTCAAACACTTGTTAAAAGTCATGGGGGCAGCACTGGCAGTCGACTTTGCCCTCCAGGATCTACGGCAGAGGGAGCAGAGGCAGCGAGAAAGACAGGAACACGTGCACAAAAGGAGGAGAAGGGCCATCAGGACTCTCAATAGGAGACCTTACGCTCCAAGGGTCTTCTGACATCACTTCTCTTACCTTCAATTAAGTGAGGAGCAGTGTATTAGGAGGTTTCTCTTCACCAAGGAGGTGGTCACAGAACTCTGCCACCTCCTGCAACCAGGCGGAAGAGGTCGCAGGTTTGGGAGATGCTGCCGAAGAAGCTTTGGTAAGTTGTTGCAGTGCATCTTGTAGATGGTACACACTGCAGCCACAGTACGCCGGTGGTGGAGGAAGAGAATGTTTAAGGTGGTGGATGGGGTGCCAATTAAGCGGGCTGCTTTGTCCTGGATGGTGTCGAGCTTCTTGAGTGTTGTTGGAGTTGCACTCATCCAGGCAAGTGGAGAGTATTCCATCACACTCCTTACTTGTGCCTTGTAGATGGTGGAAAGGCTTTGGGGAGTCAGGAGGTGAGACACTCGCCACAGAATACCTAGCCTCTGACCTGCTCTTGTTGCCACAGTATTTATGTAGCTGATCCAGTTAAGTTTCTGGTTAATGGTGACCCCCCAGGATGTTGATGGTGGGGTATTCGGCAATGGTAATTCCATTGAATGTCAAGGGGAGGTGGTTAGACTCTCACTTGTTGGAGATAGTCATTGCCTGGCACTTCTGTGGCACGAATGTTACCTGCCACTTATCAGCCCAAGCCTGAACGTTGTCCAGGTCTTGTTGCATGCGGGCATGGACTGCTTCATTATCTGAGGAGTTGTGAATAGCGCTGAACACAGTGCAGTCACCAGCAAACATCCCCATTTCTTACCTTATGTTGGAGGGAAGGTCATTGATGAAGCAGCTGAAGATGGTTGGGCCTAGGACACTGCCCTGAGGAACTCCTGCAGCGATGTCCTGGGGCTGTGATGATTGACCTTCAACCACCACAACCATCTTCTTTTGTGCTAGGTATGACTCCAGCCAGTGGAGCGTTTTCTCCCCGATTCCCATTGACTTCAGTTTTACTAGGGCTCCTTGATGCCACACTCGGTCAAATGCTGCCTTGATGTCAAGGGCAGTCACTCTCACCTCACCTCTGGAATTCAGCTCCTTTATCTATGTTTGGACCAAGGCTGTAATGAGGTCGGGAGCCAAGTGGTCTTTGCGGAACCCAAACTGGGCATCAGTGAGCAGGTTATTGGTGAGTAAGTGCCGCTTGATAGCACTGTCGATGACACCTTCCATCACTTTGAATGTAGACTGATGGGGCGGTAATTGGCCGGATTGGATTTGTCCTGCTTTTTGTGGACAGGATATACCTGGGCACATTTCCACATTGTTGGATAAATGCCAGTGTTGTAGCTGTACTGGAACAGCTTGGCTGGAGGCATGCCTAGTTCTGGAGCACAAGTCTTCAGCACGACAGCCGGGATATTGTCGGGGCCCATAGCCTTTGCTGTATCCAGTGCGCCCAGCCGTTTCTTGATATCACGTGGAGTGAATCGAATTGGCTGAAGACTGGCTTCTGTGATGGTGGGGACCTCAGGAGGAGGCCGATATGGATCATCCACTTGGCACTTCTGGCTGAAGATGTTTGCAAATGCTTCAGCCTTGTCTTTTGCACTCACGTGCTGGGCTCCACCATCATTGAGGATGGGGATATTCATGGATACACCTCCTCCCGTTATTTGTTTAATGGTCCACCACCATTCACGATTGGATGTGGCAGGACTGCAGAGCTTCAATCTGATCTGTTGATTGTGGGATCGCTTAGCCCTGTCTATTGCATGCTTCTTTCGCTTTTTAGCATGTATGAAGTCCTGTGTTGCAGCTTCCCCGGGTTGGCACCTCATTTTTAGGTACGCCTGGTGCTGCTCCTGGCATGCTCTACTACACTCCTCATTGAACCAGGGTTGGTCCCCTGGCTTGATGGTAATAGTTGAGTGAGGGATATGCCGGTTCATGAGGTTACAGATTGTGGTGGAATACAATTCTGCTGCTGCTGATGTCCCACAGCGCCTCATGGATGCCCAGTTTTGAGCTGCAAGATCTGTTCTGAATCTATCCCATTTATGAGAAGTCGCACAACACCAGGTTATAGTCCAACAGTTTTATTTGAAATCACAAGCTTTCGGAGCTATCGATCGCCCCTTCCTCAGGTGAAGTAAAGAGATACAGAATCGCCAAAGCATATATAGATAGAGAACAATGCATGTGTTACTTACAAAAGCAGATGACTACATTTAAATCACCCTGACTGTTTATCTGCCGAGGTGTGACAAAAGGCAATCAGGTCACATCAAAGACATAGCAAGATACAACTGAGACAATGAGGTGGAGCCACAGGGGGTCCAATGTGTCAAAATATATCCCATTTATCACAGTGGTAGTGCCACACAACACGATGGAGAGTGTCCTCAGTGTGAAGACGGGAGTTTGTCTCCACAATGACTGTGCGGTGGTCACTGCTACCAATACTGTCATGGACAGATGCATCTGCGACAGGTAGATTGGTGAGGACGAGGTCAAGTAGGTTTTTCCCTCATGTTGGTTCTCTCACCACCTGTCGCAGGCCCAGACTGGCAGTTATGCCCTTCAGGACTCGGCCAGCTCGATCAGTAGTGGTGCTACCGAGCCACTCTTGGTGATGGACATTGAAGTCCCCCACCCAGAGTACATTCTCTGCTCTCGCTACTCTCAGTGCTTCTTCCAAGTGGTGTTCAACATGGAGGAGTACTGATTCATCAGCTGAGGTAGGGTGGTAGATGGTAATCAGCAGGAGGTTTCCTTGCCCATGCTTGACCTGAAGCCATGAGACTTCATGGGGTCCGGTGTCAATGTTGAGGACTCCCAGGGCCACTCCTTCCCGACTGTATACCACTGTGCCACCACCCCTGGCGGGTTTGTCCTGCCGGTGGGACAGGACATACCCAGGGATGGTGATGGAGGAGTTTGGGACATTGGCAGAAAGGTATGATTCTGTGAGTATGACTATGTCAGGCTGTTGCTTGACTAGTCTGTGGGACAGCTCTCCCAATTTTGGCACAAGTCCCCAGATGTTGGTGAGGAGGACTTTGCAGGGTTAACTGGGCTGGGTGTGCCATTGCCGTGTCCGTAGCCGGTGCAGAGGTCGATGCCGGGTGGTCCGTCCGGTTTCATTCTTATTATTGTGTTTCGTATCGGTTTGTTACAACTAAGTGGTTTGCTGGGCCATTTCAGAGGGCAGTTAAGAGTCAATCACATTGCTGTGGGTCTGGAGTCACATATAGGCCAGACCAGGTAAGGACGGCAGATTTCCTTCCCTAAAGGACATTAGTGAACTAGATGGGTTTTTACGACAATCCGATAGTTTCATGGTCACCATTACTGATACTAGCTTTTTATTCCAGATTTATTTAATTAACTGAATTTAAATTCCCCAGCTGCTGTGGTGGGATTTGAATTCACGTCTCTGGATCATTAATCCGGGACAAAATTAATTGGCATTTGGAAAAGTATCAGCTAATAAATGAGTCAGCACAGATTTGTGGAATACAAATTGTGTTTGACTAACTTGATCGAATTCTTTGATGAAGTAACGGAAAGGTTTGATGAGGGTAGTAATAACAGAGGCATTTGGCAATGTACCAAACAATAGCAAAATTAAAGCCCGTGGGATTAAAGGGACAGTGGCAGCATGAATACAAAATTGGCTAAGGGACAGAAAACAGAGTAGTGGTGAATAGTTGTTTTTCAGACTGGAGGGAAGTATACTGTGCTGTTCCCCAGGGGTCGCTTAGGACCACAGCTCTTTTTGATATATATTAATGACCTGGACTTGGGTATACAGGGCATAATTTCACAGTTTGCAGATGATACAAAACTCAAAAATGTAGTAAACAATGAGGAGGATAGTAACAGACTTTAGGAGGACATAGACAGATTGGTAAAATGGACAGAAGCATGGCAGGTGAAATTTAATGCAGAGAAGTGTGAAGTGATGCATTTTGGTAGGAAGAATGAGGAGAGGCAATATAAACTAAAGGGTACAATTTTAAAGGGGGTGCAGGAACAGAGAGACCTGGGAGTGTACTTATACAAGTCTTTGAAGGTAGCAGGACAAGCTGAGAAGGCTGTTTAAAAAAAATGCATGTGGGATCCTTGGCTTTATTAATAGAACACAAAAGCAAGGAAGCTATGCTAAACCTGTGGAAAACACCAGTTAGGCTTTAGCGGGAGGATTGTGTCCAATTCTGGGCACCACACTTTAGGAAGGATGTTAAAGCCTTAGAGAGGGTGCAGAAGAGATTTACTAGAATGGTACCAGGGATGAGGGACTTCAGTTATGTGGAGAGACTGGAGAAGCTGGGGTTGTTCTCCTTCGAGCAGAGAAGGTTTAGAGATTTGATTGAGGTGTTCAAAATCATGAATAGTTTTGATAGAATAAATAAGGAGAAACTGTTTCCAGTGGCAGAAGGGTCAGTAACCAAAGGACTCAGATTTAAGCTGATTGGCAAAAGAACCAGAGGTGACGTGAGGAAACATATTTTTTTTTTTTTTTTTTTTACACAGCAAGTTGTTGTGATCTGGAATGCACTACCTGAAAGGGTGGTGAAAGCTGATTCAATAGTAACTTTCAAAAGGGAAGTGGATATATACTTGAAAAGGAAAAATTTACAGGGCTACAAGGGAAAGAGCAGAGGAGACGGACTAATTGGAAAACTCTGCCGGCACAGGCATGATGGGCCGACGAATGGCCTCCTACTGTGCTGTATACTATGTGTTACTCACATACGCTTCAGGTTGATGTCAGCTTGCTTATTTGGTTGTACTCTCGCCTTTAGTTACAGATTGTGGGTTTGAGCTCAGAATCTAGGTGGACATGACAGTACAGTACTGAGGGATAGTTGCATTGTCAGAGGTTGTATTCTCATAGAGGGTGGTCATAAATGGTAGAAGCTTCGCGTGGAAATCAGTCACTTGTGGAGTCCCGCAGAGATCAATGTTGGGACCATTACTCTTCACGATCTATATCAGTGATCTGGATGAAGGCAAGTTTGGGGATGGTGTTAGAACACTTGAGAAGAAAAAAATTACAATCTGATCTAGGTACGATGGCGGAATGGGCCCGGATTTGGCAGATGACATTTAATGTAGATACATGTAGAATTATGCTTGTGGGTAGGGCTAATGACAAGCATGTGTGTAACATGCTAGGTTCTGAATTAAAGACTGTCGAGAGCAAAACAGATCTAGGTGTTATAGTGCATGAGTCTCTAAATGCTCACAAGTGCCAAGAGGCTACAGCAAAAGCAAACAGAGTCTTAGGATGTGTAGCTAGGGCAATCCAATATAAAACAAAGAGCACCATAATGTCCTTGTACAAGACCTTGGTTAGGCCTCATCTAGAATTGTGTCCAGTTCTGGTCCTGGAAAAGGTTCAGAGGAGGGCCATTAGATTAAAACCTAGTTTAAAAACCCTTAGTTATCACAATACGCTCAGGGAGCTGGGTCTTTTTACTCTTGAAAAGCATAGACTTTGGGAGACTTGATTGACGTATTTAAAATGATGAAGTGACTAGACTGCATTCATGTGGACAGATTATTTGAATCAGGGAGAACAAGGTGATATGTGTATAAATAATGTAATCGTAGAATTAGGTTAGATGCCAGGAGGTTTCTCGTTTCACAGGTCACTGATCTTTGGAATAAGTTGCCGGCTTTGCAGTGGGTGCAGATTCGCCGCAAACATTCAAAACAGAGCTGGGCAAGTTCCTGGCTCAGCTGATATTGCTGTGTAAAAGGTAGGTGTTTTGTTGGGGGATGTCCCTCGTGGTCACTAATCGCTTGGAACTCATTTTAGATCAATTCGGGAGTCGGAGAGGAATTTCCCAGAATTCATTTTTCCTGAATGGTCTTTGGAGTGCTTCTTTTTGAAAGTGTTTTTTGCCTCTTCCAGGAGATGACATGGCTGCTGGTGGGCAGGGAGCACTGGGGTTGTGTTGCCAAGTTGACATGGCTGCTGGTGGGCAGGGAGCACTGGGGTTGTGTTGCCAAGTTGACATGGCTGCTGGTGGGCAGGGAGCACTGGGGTTGTGTTGCCAAGTTGACATGGCTGCTGGTGGGCAGGGAGCACTGGGGTTGTGTTGCCAAGTTGACATGGCTGCTGGTGGGCAGGGAGCACTGGGGTTGTGTTGCCAAGTTGACATGGCTGCTGGTGGGCAGGGAGCACTGGGGTTGTGTTGCCAAGTTGACATGGCTGCTGGTGGGCAGGGAGCATTGGGGTTGTGTTGCCAAGTTGACATGGCTGCTGGTGGGCAGGGAGCACTGGGGTTGTGTTGTGTTGCCAAGTTGACATGGCTGCTGGTGGGCAGGGAGCACTGGGGTTGTGTTGCCAAGTTGACATGGCTGCTGGTGGGCAGGGAGCATTGGGGTTGTGTTGCCAAGTTGACATGGCTGCTGGTGGGCAGGGAGCATTGGGGTTGTGTTGCCAAGTTGCAACACCTTTGAATGGGACAGGCTCGATGAACCAGCTGCTCTTTTTCTGACCATCTTTTTCGCTCTACCTCACCACCTCGCACTCCCCCTTCACTGTCCAACATCCAGTATTGGATGAACAGCAATTTCCTCCAATTAAATACTGGGAAGACCGAAGCCATTGTCTTTGTTCCCTAACCACCGACTTCGTCCCTCTCCCTGGCCACTGTCTGAGTCTTAACCAGACTGTTCGCAACCTTGCCGCCCTATTTGACCCGAGCTGAACTTCCGACCACATATCCTCTCTATCATCTTGACTGCTTACTTCCACCACCGTAACATCGCCCGACTCCACCCCGCCTCAACATCTGCTGTTGAAACCCTCATCCATGCCTTTGTTACCTCTAGACTCAACTATTCCAATGCACTCCTGGCTGGTCTCCCACCTTGCACCCTCCATAAACTTGAGCTCATCCAAAACTCTGCTGCTATCCAAACTGGCACCAAATCCCATTTGCCCATGATTTCTGTGCTCGCTGACCTACAATGGCTCCCAGTCCGGCAACGCCTCGATTTTAAAATTCTCATCCTTGTTTTCAAATCTCTCCATGGCCTTGCCCTTCCCTATCTCTGTAACCTCCTCCAGCCCCACAACCCTCCGAGATCCCTGCGCTCTTCTAATACTGGTGTCTTGCATATCCCTAATTTTCTTTGCTGCACCATTGGAGACCGTGCCTTCAGCTACCAAGGCCCTAAGCTCTGGAACTCCTTCCCTAAACCTCTCCACCTCCTTTGAGATGCTCTTTAAAACCTACCACTGATCAAGCATTTGGTCACCAGTTGTAATATCTATTTTTGTGACTCCTGTGAAGTGCCTTGGGACATTTTACTACGTTAAAGGCGCTATATAAATGCAAGCTGTTGTATGTTTGTATGCAATATGTAGGTGCATTAGAACAAAGTCTTGTCTGCCTGTTCAGGTGGGAGCTGAAAAATTCCATGGCACTATTCAGAGCAAGGAATTCTATGATTTCTTGGTCAACGCTGATCGCTCAATCAATACCAACAAAAACAGATTAACTGGTCATATATGTGTCAGCCTTGGCTCAGTCGGTAGTGGTCTTGCCCGAGTCTGATGGGTTCAAGCCCCACTCCATAGCCTTAAGCAATGTTCCCTTTAAACTGCCCGGCGATGCAGCACTCAAGGTCCTGTACAGCCAGCTCACCGGCTTTTACATGGACAAACCACGCATGCACATAATATAAGCTGGTACTTCAGTGCAGTACTGAGGGAGTACTAGATTGTTGGAGGTGCTTCCTTTTGGATGAGACAATAAACCAAGGCCACATCTGCTCTTTCAGGTGGATGTAAAAGATCCCATGGCACTATTGAAAGAAGAGCAGGTGTGTTCTCCCAGTGTCCTGGCCAACATTTATCCCTCAACCAACACCATTAAAAACAGATTACCTGGTCATTATCTCATTGTTGTTTGTGGACTTTGCTGTGTGAAAAATGTCTGCCGTGTTTCCTACATTACAACAGTGACTACATTTCAAAAGTTCTTAATTGTACTCCTCCTGAGGTCCCCACCATCACAGAAGCCAATCTTCAGCCATATTCGATTCACTCCACGTGATATCAAGAAACGGCTAAACGCACTGGATATAGCAAAGGCTATGGGCGCCGGCAACATCCTGGCTGTAATCCTGAAGACTTATGCTCCAGAACTAGCCACGCCTCTAGCCAAGTTGTTCCAGTACAGCTACAATACTGGCATCTACCTAAAAGTGGAAAATTGCCCAGGTATGTCTCGTCCACAAAAAGCAGGACAAATCCAATCCGGCCAATTACTGCCCTATCAGCCTACTCTCAATCATCAGCAAAGTGATGGAAGGTGTCGTCAATGGAGCTATCGAGCAGCACTTACTCACCAATAACCTGCTCACTGATGCTCAGTTTAGACCACTCAGCTCCAGACCTCATTACAGCCTTGGTCCAAACATGAACAAGAGAGCTGAATTCCAGAGGTGAGGAGTGACTGTCCTTGACATCAAGGCAGCATTTGACTGAGTGTGGCACCAAGGAGGCCTAGTAAAATTGAAGTTAATGGGGATCAAGGAGAAAACTTTCCACTGGCTGGAGTCATACCTAGCACAAAGGAAGATGTTTGTGGTTGTTGGAGGCCAATCGTCTCAGCCCCAGGACATCGCTGCAGGAGTTCCTCAGGGTAGTCCCCTTGACATTCAATGGTATTACCATCATCAAATCCCCCACCATCAACATCTTGGGGGTCACCATTTATCAGAAACTTAACTGGACCAGCCACATAAAAACTGTGGTTACAAGAGCAGGTCAGAGGCTAGGTATTCTGCGGCGAGTGTCTCACCTCCCGACTCCCCAAAGCCTTTCCACCACCTACAAGACACAAGTCCGCAGTGTGATGGAATACTCTCCACTTGCCTGGATGAGTGCAGCTCCAACACTCAAGATTGACA
This sequence comes from Squalus acanthias, assembly GCA_030390025.1. NCBI lineage: Eukaryota > Metazoa > Chordata > Chondrichthyes > Squaliformes > Squalidae > Squalus > Squalus acanthias. Next base: position 46,332,612 of record CM059441.1, on the reverse strand, counting down.
ACATCCAAGACAAAGTAGCTCACTTTATCGACACCCCATCCACCACCTTAAACATTCACTCCCTCGACCACTGGCGCAATGTGGCTGCAGTATGTATCATCTACAAGATGCACTGCAGCAACTCGCCAAGTCTTCTTCAACAGCATCTTTCAAACCCACGACCTCTACCACCTAGATGAACAAGGGCAGTGGGCGTATGGGAACACCACCACCTCCACGTTCCCCTCCAAGTCACACACCATCCTGACTTAGAAATATATCGCCGTTCCTTCATCGTCGCTCGGTCAAAATCCTGGAACTCCCTCCCTAACAGCACTGTGGGAGCACCTTCACTACACAGACTGCAGCGGTTCAAGGCGGCGCCTCACCACCACCTTCTCCAGGGCAATTAGGAATGGGCAATAAATGCTGGGTAGCGACGCCCACATCCTGAGAATGAGTAAAAAAAAAATTTAATTGGCTGTGAAGCGCTTGGGATGTCCTGAGGATGTGAAAGATGCTATATAAAATACAAGTTCCTTTTTTCCAATTATCGCATTGCTGTTTGTGGGATCATGCTGTGCACAAATTGTCTGCCACATTTATTTACATAAGAAAAGTTACTATATTTCAAGTAGTTAGTTGTGTGAAGTGCTTTGAGATATTTTGACATAAATTGCCGTATAAATGCAACAATTATTATTATGCACAGTGCGGCTGGATATACATGAATATAAGTCACTGGATCATCAAAACAGAGCCGGGAATGTCTTCTGGGCATTGCCTGTAGAACCAGACCTGCATCGATCATGTGCAGCATGCGCAGACGGTATTTTTTTAAAATTCTTCCGTCGTCCTCTTTTCTACCCTTCCCCCAATTCCTCTTCTCTCCTGAAGTGGTAATCATGCTCCAATATCTTGCCCAAGTGGGCATTCTTCATGTGTAGGCCTGGATTGTGGTGGCAGGCTATTTCTTGAGGGGAAGGAGCATCACAGTTGAGCCTTTCCCAGTCCTCATGCCATCTGAAATGCACACTTCCAAGCAGTGGTCATTAGATAGTCATCAGGAGTGGGAACATTGATATAAAAACAGAAAATGCTGGGAATACTTAGCAGATCGGGTAGTATCTGTGGAGACAGAAACAGAGTTAACGTTTCAGGTCGATGACATTTCATCGGAAACATTAACTCTGTTTCACGCTCCACAGATGCTGTCTGACCTGTGTATTTCCAGCATTTTCTGTTTTTATTTCAGATTTCCAGCATCCGCAGAATTTTGATTTTGTTGTGGTGGGAACACTGATGTTTTTTTCCCTTTCCTTAGTGCAAGAGCACAGAGACCAATTGCAGTGTGTGTGCCATCTGCTGCAATCCATAACTAAGCACGTAATCAAATCTGGGTCTTTCCTGCTCTGTACACTTACTGGGCAGCACGTATTTTCATGAGCTCCCCTTCTTGTTTAAGGTCCACGCACCATACGTCAAACGAGAAAGCAGACAGGAACTTGTTCCCATGGTGTTACTAAAGCTGCTCTGCATCCACCTGCTTGGGGTGAGTGAGAGTGGATTGACTTCTCCTGAAATTTTTACTCCCACTACACAGCAAAGCAATTTGTCTTTGCTCCTGCTTCCTCATAATGAGAATTATCCATGAAAGAATTGCAGGTGTGCACCTGCATCCTACCACTCCATGTCAGCTGTGGCTCAATTGGTAGCACACTCGCCTCTGAGTCAGAAGGTTGTGGGTTCAAGTCCCACTCCAGGGCTGACACTCCAGTGCAGTGCTGAGGGGGCGCTGCACTGTTAGAGGTGCCATCTTTCGGATGAGACATTAAACCGAGGCGCTGTCTGCTCTCTCAGGTGGACGTAAAAGATCCCATGGTACTATTTTGAAGAAGAGCAGGGGAGTTCTTCCCAGTTTCCTGGCCAACATTTATCCTTCAACCAACAGAACAGAAACAGATTATCTGGTCATTATCACATTGCTGTTTGTGGGACCTTGCTGTGTGCAACTTGGCTGCCGCGTTTCCCACATTACAACAGTGACTACACTTCAAAAGTACTTCATTGGCTGTAAAGCACTTTGAGACGTCCGGTGGTTGTGAAAGGCGCTATATAAATGCAAGACTTTCTTTCTCCTTTCTCCATTGCACAGCATATTCATACACCGTCACTTGGATTGACCTAATGTGTATAGAGCGGACATGTGTTACACAAAGACCACTGTTTTATTCTATGAAAATCATACTGTGTGTATGTACCAGTGTGAATTATATTCTGGAACCTTGTAGTACATGTGTGAACTAGCAAACCTGGCTAAATGTAGAGTCCATGTTACCCTTCTGAGTATTATCAGAACTATTATTCTACTGGAGAATTATCATCTCTACTTAGCAGATTAGCCTCTCTAACTAGGGGAATTCTCCAATCCTGTTAGACTACAGTTGTGGAATTCTGGGACACAACTGACGCTATCAGTAATGAGAGGATTAGTCTAGCTTCACAGTATTATCTCTCCTTATAGAAACATAAACTTTCAGTAGCTATACAAATACAGATACATAATGGCCCATATTTTCTGATGACTACGGGTGTGTACGCGCTGTGTACTCACCCGTAGGGACATCGGAAATGCCGGTTTCAGGCATGTGAAGCGCATGCGCTGAAAACCAGCATTTCCGATCTGTCAAAAATCCTCTGGACAGATCAGACGCCTGCCCTGGAGAAGGGCCTCTGTGGGTGGAGAGTTCCACTTTCTGCAGAACCTCTGCCCGCTGAAATCACTTAAAAATCTTACGCCTGGTAATAGCAGGCGTAAGGCCTGCTTTTACCAGCATAAGAGTTTAAAAAAAGTTTTAAATAAAATTCTCTCCACTCATTTATAATTTAAAAATACTTTAAAAAAGGTAAGTTTATTTTTGCCCCGTAAAAAACTTTTTCCAAAAAATTACATTTTTGTTTAAAATATTTAATTTAATGTAATTTTAACTCATTTTAAAAACATGATTTAATTTTTTTTTTAATGTTTTAGTGTCTTTTTTCAGTGATCCCCATTCATACTTTTGACAGGTCTATCTGTCAAAAGTATGAAGGGAGATTCCCTTCTTTCATTGGCTGGCCTGGCCCACGTGATCCCAGGGACGCTTGCGAACCACATGCGCCCCGGGGATACCTGGGCCCTGCGCATTTCGACTGTGGAGAGGCCCAGGATCGGAAGCCCTCAGGTAAGAGCGTAGATTTTATTCCGATAGGAGGCATCCGCACGCAGGGATGTTCAAGGTGGAGTAAGCAGCATATTACCAAGATTTACTCAATGAAAAGAATAAGCCCAAACTCTTCAGATTGTACAATGAGCTGACATCTTTCAGGTGCCTTTTGAATATGCGTTATTGTGGGCGAAACCCTATTACTTTCAGTTTAAAGAAGGAACTTTAGAAAGCCTGACTACCCATTGCTCGAACACAGGAATGTATGCACATTCACAGCACAGAGTCAGAGATTTGACATTTCTCAAACCAGAGCTACATCATGAGCATGATGCTGCATGGGTTTCAACCTGGTACTATCAATGCACCATTTGAGCAATATGGTTACTATATAATCTTTCTGGCAAATTTCTTCCATCTCCTGTCCTTGAGACCCTGGCTCTACCTGGGGCACAGTTCAATAGGTGCCAGTCACCCTCCCTTATCTCACCCAAGTGGCCTTCTTTGACCTGTAACCCTAGATAAAAGTCAGCAGGCTATTAGGTCAGAGAGAATCATAGAAGAGCCTCAGCAAATTCTCACCGGAGATCCACACAGGTGCACTCCCAGCAAGGGATCACTGAGATAGTGATGAACAGTGGGCCGATTTTCCTTTCCCTAACCCTGGAGTGCTGAAGCTAACTGGAGTATAGCATAGCCTGGGGGGGCGTCAAACCTAATAACTTCCTGGTATGTATGCTCCTACCCATCTGTCCAATTCTTCCTGACTAATCAATGGCTATGTGGCTGAGGCATCAATAGTCATCTTTCTACTGCTTGGATGGAAAAGAGGAGGGATGGCCAATGATAGATTTGAGAGGATTTTAGAGGGCCACACAGGTGATAGTTAGGGGGTGGGGGAGAGGGGGGCAAGAAGAGAAGCCATTGCTGGAGATGCTCTGGCTACATTTGGATAGAAGAAAGACTTGCATTTATATAGCGCCTTTCATGACCTCAGGAAACCCCAAAGCACTTTACAGCCAATGAAGTACTTTTGAAGTGTAGTAAACGTGGCAGCCAATTTGTGGACAGCAAGATCCCACAAACAGCAATGTGATAATAACCAGATAATCTGTTTTAGAGGGATGAGTATTGGCCAACCTGCTCTTCTTTGAAATAGTGCCATGGAATCTTTTACGTCCACCTTGGAAAGCAGACAGGACCTCGGTTTAACGTCTCATCTGAAAGACAGCACCTCTGACAGTCCTCATTTTAATTTGCAGTATATATTGTTTTACAACAGGTATTTGCTGACTCCTTCATAACAAGAGTGCAGCAGAATTTGTGTACTGTACACTGTAAATGCTACCTCCACCCAGAAAGATTTTTGGCTTCAAAGGTTCTAGAGGATTACTTTTATTTGAATCATCTTTTAAAGGTCTTAATCAAGCACTGGGATCATAATATGTGCTTGTTGACTTATGGGCTCCTGTTGAGCCTTCGTCCGCCTGTGATTTGTGAGAACATTTTTTATTGGATTTTGGCAGTTATCGTTTTCACCAGCAGTGAGTTTGATGCATTCGTCATAGTTGACCCCAGTATTTGCTATTTTTCTTGATTACAGTCTAATCGTTCATATCTGCTTTCAAAGGTAAATTCATCTTCACATAACTTACAAACTCTCCCCCCCGAATCTTAATGCTTCTGGCAAGGAACAGCAGCTCGAGTACAAATGTGCAGAGGAGCCTCAATTGCTACATTTTGAGGACTTGGCAATGCCCAAGAATTCAGGGCATTTATTTCCTTCATTCCAGAATGGTTCCTTGATCAAAACTGCATTTATTGTATTTGTTGGTAGATCCAATTACTTTCTCGTAGTCTACAGTAGATCGCACCCTCTGTTTGAAAAAAACCCATAACACGGGCGTGGGGTTGGGGTTGGGGTTGGGCAACACGGTGGCATAGTGGTTAGCACTGCTGCCTCACAGCACCAGAGACCCGGGTTCGAATCTGACCTCGGGTGACTGTCTGTGTGGAGTTTGCACATTTCTCCCCGTGTCTGCGTGGGTTTCCTCCGGGTGCTCCGGTTTCCTCCCACAGTCCAAAAATGTGCGGGTTAGGTTGATTTGGCTATGATAAATTGACCCTTAGTGTTAAGGGGGGATTAAATACGTGGGGTTACGGGGGTAGGGTGGGATATGTGTACTGTGGGGATTAAAGCAGGGACAGGGTACTGGATTTGGATGATCAGCCATGATCGTATTGAATGGTGGAGCAGGCTCGACGGGCCGAATGGCCTACTCCTGCTCCTAGATTCTATGTTTCTATGTTTCTATGTTTCATAGATAGGAACATAGGAATTACTAAACGAAAAAAGAACAAGGTGCATCTAGTTTGCCATCTACCATCCTAGTAGTCGCATAACAATGATGATCAAGTTGTTGACTAATAATGGCAATCAATCTCTATTGATTAGCCTACAATAGACCCAGAGATGGCGTGAGGAAAACCCCAGTGGTGGAGAGCTTTGGAAACCATAGGTCCAAAGTCACGTATTCCTCCCAAGCACACTACACTTACCATATGTAATGTCTCAAATTACTCATATATACCTGTATCCCAAAATATTATTTTCAACATGACATTGGTATTTAACAAGTAGCCACATGGAATAATAATTATGCATTTGTGAAGCAATACCTGTTAATTAGAGTCACTTTTCCTCCATGTGTGGAGCAATGTTTTCTTTTGCCTTGCTCTTTGGGATCTTTATCAAGTTGTTTAAAAAAATAAATTCTACTATTATGATGCAGAGTTAACATTGGTCTACTCATATTAAAACCAGTACAATTAGCAAAGAGATGTGACAGTGGGAATACAACTGATCTGAAGCATCAAAGAATTTACTCCAATGTTGATGGATGCGAACTGTACTACACCCTTGCCCACAGGGACTTTGTGTGCAAAACGTGTTCCACTCATCTGCTCTGACATCCCTCCCCAAGCTTACTACATAAAAAGATTTACCCAGTATTCTCATTCTTCTGAATTACATCTTCTCTGTACACCTCTCTTCCCCTCCTATAATTTTGTTTCATTAAAAAAAAATTAGCCTATATATTCATAACCTAAACTTACAAAATTCCAGTTAAATCCACATGATTGCATTACCAGGTCACAACTCTTCTTGGGTTATTATGCCTTTGCTTTCACTTTCTCGCGGTCACATTACTCATACCCTGTGACCTTTCACCGAGTTTTACCTGGATTCATATCCATGAATACCAACATTCCCAATCCGACCACTGAACAACTCTGATTATGCATTATCCCAGCAGCAGCCAATTTACCCATAAACAGCAAGGAGATGAATGACGACTTAATCTGATTTGGTAATGTTGATTAAGGGATGAATGTTTCCTAGGACAACTCTGAACATAATAAAAGTGCCAAGGTACTGGTTTAACATCTCATCTGAAAAAACGCTGCTGAATTCCTTATTCTATTCTAAATAATTTGACGAAATTGTTACTTTCAGCTACATAAATGCAACAGCTCTGATTGAGTGTGCGCCTTACATCTTTAAAAAATAATTTCCTTCCACTGTGTGGGAATCAGGATTTCGAGAATGTAAACAAGGAAGTTATAAAACGGTGTGCCTGCGCTGCCTCTTCAGCAGCTTCAGCGTTAAGCAGCGCACAGACACTTTATCATTGTCGATCCAAACAAAAACACAGATGACATTCCAGTTGAGTGCCAGAATGGGCAAGTGGCCAATATCATCCTGATACACGGGATGTCGAATTTATCTAAAAGCGGTTAAGTTTAACAATAGCAACGGCAAGAAATCAGGGTATGGCTCTCAAGCGATGTTGTTCCTTTAACTTACGTAGAACAGAATGTAATACTGCAGTTCTACATATTGTGCAGAAACTTACAGAAATAATAGCAAGGCTCCAAATACACAAACCACCGGGGCATATGATAAATTTAACAATTGTGTCAAACCTTGTTAAAAGCAGTTCCTCAACACAACTAGCTCTTATGTATGCACAATAAATAAAAACAGAAATATACACACTCGTTAAATACAACCCAGCATATATACATTTATAACTGCTGAAAGATGTCAGGTACTACATTTAAAGGGGTGGAGCGGACATTAACAGATGTAAAAGTATACAATGTTTGCAAATAAACAACACAACTAACTGCAAATTAACAGCACTTTATCCGGTGATAAATGATTAGCCAAATATCCCTGTAAACCCAGCTCCAGTAGGTGCCAACTGCGCTATTCTACCTGTACATTTAGGGAGACGGCAGGAGCCTGACTTCCAACGGGAACATTTGCGATTTACCGGCTGCTCGGTGCGGACCATTTAGCAGCAGAAACTCAACCTGTCCTCAGTGAAATAATTAGCTCCTGAGCACAGCTCAACACTCCACATCCCAGCGCGTCGCCATCTTGCGGCTTTGACGGAAACCAACGGGTTGTGCGCGTTGCATGCCGGTGCTTGTAGTTCGTCCCGTCGGTCCGTTTCTTTCTGTCAGTTGGGATGCAGAGCTCGCGAAAACTACAACGCTGACGGATGCTCGCGCACCTCCGCTATCGCTCGGCGCTCCTTTAGCCTCGCCTCCGCGGCACACAAACTACACCTCCCGACGACCCGCGCGCATTCCGGCGCCTGCGCTGTGACTTTTAACGGCGCCTCTGGCGGTGAGAGACTCAGGTATGGCTGGCGCGGCGCACCCTGGGAGCCGTAGTCTTCCCGCGTCGGCCCGGCTCCGTCCCCCAACGTCCGACTGCGGGGCTGCGGACTCCAACTCCCAGCCTGCCTCGGGGCGGGTAGGCCGGCATGGCGGCGGGCTGTTTTGCGGAATTGCAGGACCCCCCCTCTGGCGGGTAATTGCTCGGCCGCTCGGTTTTCATTGTCTGTGAGGGAAGACAGAGAGAGAGAGTAGAAAAAAATTTGAAAAAAAATTAAAATTCGATTCGTTTTTTTTCGAAAAAAAATATATCTATAAATTTAACAAAAAAAAACACCGGAGCCGATGGAGAGAAACGAACCGAACTCCTGCCAAAACCCCCGGCCCTTTGAGAGAAAAAAAGCAGGCGAGAGACGGTGATGAGGAGATTAAAATCTCACCTCCCCCCTCACAGGCTGCCAGGATTGTTATAGGAGAGCGGCGGAAAAACCCTCCCCGCTCAATCCAGCGGCACCGAGCCGCCTCTCCGACAGCCTCTCGGCGCTCCGGCTCGCCGTGCCATTACCGGGCTGTGATCTCGGCCAAGCCTTTTTTTTCGCTCTTCCTCCTCCTCCTCCCCCCCCAATCTCTGCTTTCATTCCCCGTCGTGGCCGGCGATGGCTCCGGCTCCGGCGCCCGACTCTCCGGAGATGAGAAAGAAGAAACTGTAAAATATATATATATAATAATAATCCTACAAAATAAGGATTGATTTATCTCCGGGGTTCTGTCGCTCTGACCTTTTGTTGTTTTTATTATTTATTTGGGGAGTATTTTGTGTGTGTGAGAGGGATTATTATGGCTAAAACTCCGAGTAAAAGCGGCGGTTTGAGGACTGGCAGGAGTTTCCTGGATGAGCTGCGGCACTTTCACAGGAGTAAAGGGTAAAAAGAAATATATTCACCAGAAAATAAATACAACTTTTAATCAGTGGGGGTTGGGGGGGGGGGACATGAATTAACCGTTTGAAAATAATACAAGGGGAGGGATGAGGTGTGTGATGTTTTTATTCAGCGGCCTTCAAAGGCTTTCTCTTGTCACTCGGTGTCAGAACAGCCACCAAAGGCGACAGGGAATGAGAATTATTTTATTGTAAAGGTTGAAATATGCTCACTTAAACTTTTTTTAAATAGCGAGGGGAGTTGAGCAGCGAGGCTTGAGCATTAGCTGCCGTTCTCGCCTTCTTTCACCACCATGTGCCAGCAGTAATTATTGGCAAGGAAGTATTTTTCTTTAATTTTCATTTCCACACTTTTTTAAAAGAAATCATTCGAATTGCAATTTTAAAATCCTGTTGCCCAGTGTGTGGAGTTGCTGTTCTGTTACTATGTCAGGTTGAAGGGGGGGGGCTTCTCCATCGCTGTGTGTGTACTTTGCTTTTTAATTTTTTTTACCTGTTTCACCTTTTAATTCAGAGCTATTGGGGAATTTTTTTTTAGATGACTGGATTTGATACCAGAATCTGACTAGCTTTGAGACTGCATCATTCAGTATTTACAACAAACAATAAAACATTTTTATATTCCCATGTTTTATAACTCATTCTTGTTACAAACTTTGAGTGGGACATGCGTTTGTGTTTTTACGTGCTAGTTCCCTTTTTAAGAATTACTAAAAAAAATTACCTTTAAAAATTGTGTGTAGCTGAGACTTTTTTTAATGTTTTTAGGACATCTTTTAGAAAGATCCCAATAATCGGAGGGAGAGAGTTGGATTTGAGTGCTTTATACAGCAGAGTCACTTCACTCGGGGGATTCGCCAAGGTAATATATTTATGCAATAATAAAAATACTAGATAATGATGCCTTTTCAAATTAAAAAGTCTATATTTGATGCTCCACCAATTGAAAGGTATTCTTGTTCCTTAACAACTCGTGTGTACGTTTTGTTTACTGCTGGCACTGACTTGTATTTGTTTTTAAAGAAAATAAAATATTGGTTGGTGTGAGTTTTAATATTTTTTACAAATAGCTTCCATTGTTGACAGAAATTAGAGTCAGGACCCCTCGGGTCTCTGACACAAACCTGTATGTGGCTGGAGATAGGGATTCGCATTTTTTACCGAACATTTTCTGCTTACCAAACTTTTAGATTCCCCAATAATAATTTTTTATATATACTTGGTAAAGTGAATGGAAAATAAATCTTAATTTTCAATAGTTATTTTTAAAGGTTGACTTCCAATTTGGTTTCCGTGAACTGGATGTATACTGTTCATGAGATTATATATATATAAATATATATTTATTTTAAAACATATTAAAATGAAGATTGTTAAACGTTACCTTAAGAAACGCTGCATTTGGGCCTTTTTAGAAGAAGATTCATAGGATTATTTGAAAGATTATCTGTTTTTGCGAAATGAACCGGCTTGTGCGAGCCCTTTAAGGCCTGCCCGTCTCCCAGTCAGAGCGAGGGAGCGAGTGAATGAAACTGAAAATTAGCGACTGTGTAACATCAATAATGTGAGCAAGAGGGAGAGCAGTGCAGCGAGGATCCGTGAGAGTCTGCAATCCAACCGTCTGCTGCAGTTAAACTCTACTCTTAAAGGGAATAGATCGCGGGTATTTGTTTAATAAAAATTGAGTTGTTAGGCTTCATGCCTAGCTAGGCCTTGTGGAGGCCTCAATCAACATAAATTGAAATAAGAATCTACAAAAGGCATTTCGGACTTTTGAAAGGGATTTTCTTTGCACTTTAGAGTTTGGTTAACAATTTTTACAGACCCATATGTTTAATATTTAGATCATTAAAAGTTGAATAGCCAAGTGTTGCACTCTCATATATTCGTTAGAAAAATACCACTGGTTAAAATGCACAGAAAGGTTCCCTGATACAATTTCTTTCCCCACATACACTGGCATAGGGATGTCATAAAATTAATTTATTTGGTACAGTAATTGCCATAAAGCTGCATGACCCTTACCCAAATTCTTTTATAAAACTTGGGGGCGGGGGAAGAAAGAGAAATTAGATTTTTTTTTAAGTTGGCCTAGTTGGGAGTGGGTAACTTAGCATTCGCTTGAACAAACTCCACAATCACTTATTTTAGCCTGCTGCAATTTTTTTCTTGCATTGTTTGCAGTGATATCTGCATGTTGTACGGAAGACTGTAGCAGAGTTTCCGTGGATGAGGTGATTTTATTACCTTTTGAAGGGAAGAGAAAAATTTGCTGTGATATAGAATGCAGAGTTCATGGAGGGTTGTAGGGCTGGAGGAGATTAGAGATATGGAGGGATTTGAACACAAGGGTAATAATTTTAAATTCGACGCGTTGGTGGACCAGGAGCCCATGTAGGTCAGCGAGCACAGGGGTGACGAGTGAACGGGACTTGATGCCAGTCAGGATATGGGCAGCAGAGTTTTGGACGAGCTCAAGTTTATGGAGGGTAGAAGAGAGCATTGAAATAGTCGAGTCTAGAGGTAACAAACAACAACTTGCATTTATATAGCGCCTTTAACATAGTAAAATGTCCTAAGGCACTTCAGAGGAGTGCGAGCCACCTAAGATGATATTAGGGCAGATGAAAAAGGGTAGGTTTTAAGGAGCGTCTTAAAGGAGGAAAGAGAGGCGGAGAGATTTAGGAAGAGAATTCTGGAACTTAGCGCCTCGGCAGCTGAAGGCACAGCTGCCAAACAAAAGTATGGATGAGGGTTTCAGCAGCAGATGGGTTGAAGCAGGGGTGGAGACGGGCAACGTTACGAGGTAGGCAGCCTTTGTGATGAAGAGGATGTGGGGTCAGAAGCTCAACTCGGGTCAAATAGGACGCCAAGGTTGTGAACAATTTGGTTCAGCCTGCGACAGTGGCCAGGGAGGGGGATGGAATCGGTGGCGAAGGAACAGTTTGTGGCGGGGGGCTGAAGACAACGGCTTTGGTCTTCCCAATATGTAATTGGAGGAAATTTCGGCTCATCCAGGACTGGATGTTGGACAAACCGGCTGACAACACAAGCCGGTCGAGAGAAGTAGTGGTGATGTAGAGCTGGGTGTCATCAACCTGCCGTTATGTCTTGGGATAATATTGCCGAGGGGCATGATGTAGATGAGAAATAGGAAGGGGCCAAGATAGATTCTTGGGGGACTCCAGAGGTAACGATGCCAAGCACCTTAACTATATCAGTGGGTCAAAGCAGACGTATTGCGACTAACTTATTCAGATTGAATAAATAGGCCCTGTATTTTCCCAAGTACGGTAACTGTAAGGAAGTCCTATTCATCTTTTGTTTTTGGGGATTATATAACTTGGTAATTTAGTTAGGTATATATGAGTTGATGCAGCGTTCAAAAAAACAAACTTGATCTTGTATGTCCTATTTCCTTAGGCAAAACCATTGACTAATAACTTGAATACGATTTGAAGGCATGAACTTGTGCTACCATCTGGAGCCATGTATTAAGACAATGAGCTAGGTAGATCAATTGGCCACCCCAACGTATACTACTTGTTGGTGTTCTGGAGGCTTATTTCATCCTTAGAAATTTCCTCCTTTATCCTGTGGGAACCTCTTTCGGCCATTTTTTGATGCATTTATAATTTTGATGTTCCCCATGGCAGATACATAAATGAAAAATGTTGAGTTTGCTACAAATTTTTGTGGTGAGAACACAGAATTGGTGAAAGTTGTTCATATTTTTATTGATATGAGGGTAGGGAGGATTTGGGGCCAGGACTGGGTATAAGCGAATGTGTTAATGGTATTACAGTGGGGCCCTATTAGGTTGGTTATCATCAATTTGTTTTGCAATTTAACAGAAAAAATGCCCTTTCATGGGCAGTATTCCAATTCCCTTTGCTCACATTCCCAACTTAAATTTCTGATTGCACATAGCAACCTTCCAAGCTCACACTTACAACATCTGTACATTTGAGAGCATTTAAAAAAATTATTCTCCCTTCCCCATCTCTCCTGAATGTGCTGACTGGCTTTGCATTGTGGTTCCTTGGGCAATGGCAGCCCTCAGGTAATTTGCCCAAGTAGCTATTCTTCATGGGCCTAGGTTGAGACTGTGGGAGGAATGGAACGGAGTCTGATTCTGTCCTAACCTGATACCTGCACAGGCATACTTGCCAGCATGGATAGTTATGCGGCAATCAGGTGTGGGAACCCTGATTGATTTTTGTTCCTTATCCCATCCTAGGGCCATTGTGGCCCACTGTTGTGTTCCCACTATTGTCCGAGCTGATGTCAGCTAAGCCATCACAAAAGAGAGACTGAGTGTGGTCTGTAAGGCTCACTATCTCCTCCCACCCCCCACCCCCCCCCCCACCCCTTCCCACCAGGCAGTGAATCTACCAGTCAAGCCACTGGGCAGGGCAACTTCAGATTTATTTACCAGTTGTTTGAGGAGGTGATATTCTGGGTGGATAGTTCAAAGCCCTGTGGCGTTGTGTACCTAGACTTCCAAAAAGCCACAGTTGTCACAGTTCCGCACAAAAGGCTATTCGATTAGCTCAGTGCAGTGGGGATTCAAGTGACTTCTCATCCTCTGTGATTTCAACCTCCATCTCAACACATCATGCTCTCCTCTGAGTTCACTGCCCTCCTATCCTCCCTTAATCTCTCCCTCCATATAAACTCCTCTACCCATATTCATGAGCACCCCCTCCCCCAAACGACCTTGCCATCTCACATGGCCTAGCTATTCCCATCGTGTCAATCACAGATAAGGCCATCTCTGATCACTTGATTGTATCACTCTCCACCCACATCCCCCTTCCCCCACCCAACCCCATTTCCTTCAGTGTCCGCCCCTGGAAATATATCTCCCCAAGTCACTTACAACTGCACTTTCAAATTCATTTCTGCAGCTACCGATCTGTTCAATCACACCCTCATCTCCATCTTTTATGCCCTAGTCCCCATTCAGACCATTACTCTCTCTCACCCTGGTCGTTCCCCCGGTACGGCTCTCATCTCCGCTCCCTTCAGTCCAAGGGATGCAGACTTGAACGTTTATGGCAGACAACTGGTTCAGCCATGCATCGCCAGATCTGACGGGACCACATAAAGCACTATCGGGTCCTGCTCTCCTCGGCCAAAACTGCTCACTATTCCAGGATCATCCTGGAATGCAAAGATAACCCTCGGCTTCTCTTCTCCACTACAAACTGTCGTCTTAAACCCCTCTCCCCTGCCTCCTCCACCCTCGCCTCCAACAATTGCGAGGAGCTTATGGTCTTTTTGTCACTAAGATTGAGACCATCCATTCAGCTGCCTCTGCCGCTTCCCTCCCTTCACCTAGTCCACAGGGCCAAACTTCCCCATAGGTTCCTCCCTACCCTGGACTCTCATCTTTCTCTCCTATCTCCCCAAAGGCCCTCTCCAAGCTCACCTTATCCATGAGACCCACCTCCTGCTCCCTCATCCCTATTCTCACTAAACTGCTGGCCACCCAACTTCCCTTCCTGTCCCCCATGTTAGCTGATATTGTTAACTGTTGCCTCTCCTCAGGTACTGTCCCCCTCCCCTTCAAATCTGCCGTCATCACTCCTCTCAAAAAATCCACACTTGACCCCTCTGTCCTTGCAAACTACCGCCCCATCTCCATAGTGTTTGAACGGCTGTCGGCTCCCAAATTTGTGCCCATCTTTCCCGCAACTCCATGTTTGAACCTCTCCGATCAGGTTTCTGCCTCTCCACAGTACTGAAACAGCCCTTATCAAAGTTACAAATGACATCCTATGTAACTGACTGTGGTAAACTATCCCTCATCATTCTTCTTGACCTGTCTTCTCGGCCTTTGACACGGTTAACCACGCCATCCTCCTTCAATGCCTCTCCTCTGTCATCTAGCTGGGTGGGACTGCACTTACCTGGTTCCATTCTTATCTATCCAGTCATAGCCAGAGAATGGCTTCTGTTCCCGCTCCCACACATAACTCTGGCGTCCCCCAAGGATCTATCCTTTACCCGCTCCTACATGCAGCCCCTCTGCGACATCATCCGAAAACACGTCGGGTTCTACATGTACGCTGACGACACCCAGCTCTATCTCGCCACCACCTCTCTCGACTCATTGTTTTAGGTCCCCGCAACAAACTCCGTTCCCTATCCACCGACTACATCCCTCTCCCTGGCAACTGTCTGAGGCTGAACCAGACCATTCGCAACCTTGATGTCGTATTTGACCCTGAGATGAACTTCCGACCACATCTGCTCCATCTCCAAGACCACCTACTTCCAACTCTGTAACGTCTCCCGAATCCGCCCCACCTCAGCTCATCTGCTGCCGAAACCCTCATCGATTCCTTTGTTATCTGTAGACTTGACTATTCCAACGCACTCCAGGCTGGCCTCCCATCTTACACCCTCCATAAGCTTGAGCTCATCCAAAACTCTGCTGCCCGAATCCTAACTCGCACCAAGTCCCATTCACCCATCACGCTGTGCTCGCTGACCTACATTGGCTCCTGGTCCAGCAACCCCTTAATTTTAAAATTCTCATCCTTGTTTTCAAATCCCTCCTTAGCCTCAACAACAGCAACTTATATATACGCCTCACCCCTCCCTATCTGTAACCTCCTCCAGCCTTACAACCCTCCGAGATCTCTGCGCTCTGGCCTCTTGCGCATCCCCAATTTTAATCGCTCCACCATTGGCAGCCGTGCCTTCAGCTGCCTAGGCCCCATGCTCTGGAATTTCCTCCCTAAACCTCTCTGCTTCTCTACCTCTCGCTCCTCCTTTTAAGGTGCTCCTTAAAACCTACCTCTTTGACCAAACTTTTGGTCATCTGTCCTAATATCTCGTTATGTGGCTTGGTGTTAAATTTTGTTTTTTTAATGCTCCTGTGAAGCACCTTGTGACGTTTTACTACGTTAAAGGCACTATATAAATGCGAGTAGTTGTTGAATGGATGAGAAATTGACGAAGGGTAGAAAACAGATACCAGTTAGAGGAGTTTTTTCCAGGGTAAGGGGAAGTCCTGAATGGGGTGTCCCAGCGATTGGTATTGCAGTTGCTACTGTTTCTAATTTATATTAATGATTTAGATTCAGAAACTGAATGAAAATTGGTTAAATTTGAAGATGATACCAAACTGGGAGAAGCAGCTCAAGAAATACAAATGAGTTGGACAAAATGTGTAAGTGGGCAGAACAATGACAGATGACAATTAATATGGACAAGTGTAAAATACTGTACAGAGGAAGAAAATGGAGTAACACTCATACTCCATAAACAGTGTTCATACAGCTAAGAATGACGCTGAAAAAGATCTTGGGATCCTAGTAGACTCGACACACAACCTGTCCAACCGCTGCAGAGCAGCAATCAACAAATCAAGTAAAATACTGAAATATATACCCAAAGCAGTGGAGTCTAGTCAAGCTCAAACCACATCGTGCTCTGCTGACACCACACCTTGAATACTGTCCAGTTCTAGTCACCAACCTCTGGAGAAAGTTGAAAGTAACCACAAGGCTGTTTTCTAGTGTTAGATGTGTGAGGAAAGATTGGAGAAACTTGAGCTTTTCAGCCTCAAAAGTAAGTGACTGAGAGGTGACCTTACTGAGGTACTTAAGATGGTAAACAATAGGGAAGAGGTAGATTTGGAATATTATTTCAAGATAAATTGAGAGCTGGGCAATGGGACACCAGTTTAAACTAGTTAAAGGCAAATTTAGAACTGATGTCAGGAAGTTCATCTTTACACAAGTAGTGATAACACCTGGAATAGACTTCCAGGTACAGTAGTGGAGGCAAAAACCCTGGAATTATTAAAGGAACAGTTGGGTACTGCATTGGGGGACTATACAATCTTTCTGGATGAACTAAAATGGGTCGAATAGCCTTCCTCAGCTAATTCTTGTGATCTTGTAATGCCTCATTTAATGTGAGTGAATTGCAAGGGTATACCTTAGTTCAAGAGTGCAGAAGATGCAGAGAAATGTGAAAGGAGCTTGAGAGGGAAGGGACCTCACCTGAATGTTATACATAAGGTAAACCCAAAACACTTCCAAGTTAAGCCAAGAAAGTATGGCAAGAGAGCATATAAATTTAAATTAATGAGAAGTAAATTCAAATAGATATTAGGATGAACTTATTTATTCAAAGAGGGATAAATGTTTGAAATCTGTGGAGGCACAAACATTAAGGACACTCAAAATCCAGCAGGATTCTAGGCTGGAGATTGAGTACTAGAGGGATGAGCATCAGTGGGCAATTTGGCTGTTTATCATCTTTGACATGCGTTTATGTAGTTGCTAGCAATCTCCTGTGGGACTTCTCACAATAAGTCAGAGAGTACATCCTTTATAAGGACAGCAGCATACCATGTGCGATGTATTATTCTGCTAAATTGTGTCTGTCTGTGTCTTAGTATGTCCCTGTAATGTTGCAGTGTGTTATTGTTGTGGCTTTCTGGATAAATTAGAGGCTAATTGTTCTTAGCTAGATCCTCAGGTCAGTTAGAGGTCAGACTGGCTTTATATTTATACTTTTTAAAAATGATTTCTGAAGTCGGGTATTTTCTGTTGGTATATTGTCAATTATTTTTTTCTCTATTTTTATTTTGGGCGTGACAAATTTGCAAGTGATACCTCCAGTGTGACAAACACATCTCAACTTTTTTTATATATATAGTGGGTAAATCATGGTCAGTAAAACATGGCGAAAGGTGGAAAAAGGCAGCGGGGTGCGTATGAAGCATGGGGCTGCAGTAGAGTTCGAGTGGGCAGGTGTCTGTTGTTTGGAGTTGGGCGATGCTGGAGTAGGGTGTGTTTAATTTTATAGGGTTAGGTGGCAGGAGGTGTAGGAGCAAGCAGCAGGTTAAGGAAAAGCAAGAACAAGTTGGGAATTTGAGAAATATTGCACTTTTTTGGCGCCTCTTATTTTGAATAAAATAATGGCAATATTTTTATCAGTGATCCGTATGATTTAGGTGATTTTTCTGAAGTGAAAATCAGCTAGACGTTATGGTTTTTGAAGATCATTACAGTAATTGTGTAATAATTGCATGCAGTGTGAAGGAAAAAAGTTTGAGTAAAATAAAAAATTCAAGGAGAAATAACACCAGGGGAGCTTATGCAGCTTGGGGCTGCAACGGAGTTCGAAGGTGGTGATGGACAGTGTTACCTTGGTAGGATCGGGCAGTGGGAGGCATAGAAAAGAACGCGGGGCATCAGGGACCGATGGGGGAAAAAGGCAGCAGAGGGGCAACTTGGCAACAGGATGGAAAGGCACTCTGGGGTAGAGTTTCTGCTTTGGGCACAACCGGCGATCCGGGCGCAAATTGTGCTCAAAATTGCACTAGTTTTGAGAAGTGTTTTTTTCCCCTAAGTTTCTTCCCAAACTCATTCACATATCCCCGAATGTTAAAATCTGCCATGAACCAGCGCAATCGGGCATCATTTTAGAACATAATATTTTCAAAGAAATGTTTTGCTTTAAAAAAATCTTCCTTGATATATTTGAGTGGTAACTTGATACAGTTTGATTAATATAGCTGAAATGGGTTTGTCACAAAAAATAAGCATTTTTAATTAGTGTCTAGTCCACCACCTGTGAGTAACCCAATCTTAAATAAGTGAAAATGACTTTAAAAAACTATACAGAACCATTTACTAGTTATATTGGTGTACAGTAGTCAGTTTCTTAGTAAATTAAAAAAAAAAATATTCTAAAGCTTAATAATGTACCTATTCGTGTCCTTGCGCCTAAAAGAACCAGCTTAATTTTAAGAGCCTCCTCAAAGGCCCGCAAATGAGCGATATTAGCGGAAACTCACAACGGTGATTAATTCGATCTGGGTGTGTGGCCAGTTTTGTGGGCGGAGCCAGCTCCTAGCGTCGTGATTTTTAAACTAGCGCAAAAGATCGCGGAAACTCAATTTGCGCTGGATATAATTTGCGCTTGAAATTCCGCAATCTTTTGTGCTGATTTGGCCAATTTCGGGCAAATTGCACTGAAAAAAGCAGCAGAACCTAGCAGAAACTCCAGGCCTCTGACTGAGGAGCGTGGTGGTGGGGAGTATAGGCGGGTCAGGCACTAAATCAATCAAAATTGGTAACAAATGAATAAATCAAAGAAAGCTTGTGTTGATCTTGGCTGGAATTATGTAGGAGATTAAAGACAGAGATCAGAATGGAAATAAGGGAGGAAATCAAATGACAACTCACAGGGAGGCCAGCAGCACACTTATGGGCAGAATAGAGGTGTGAGGCAAATCTGTGTTGATCTCAATGTAGAGGAGACACTGTGAGTAGCAAATAGAACAAGAGGAAGCACACATTCATTGCTGTCTTACACAGGAGGAGTGTTTGGAAATCTGGACAATGGTGTGGGAAAAGTTAAATAAACAGGTGTTACAACTGATACGGTTACGTGAGATGCATTGAGGAATGAAACAGAAAATCTGGGCGATGAAAGAGTGAACAAGGATATCCTGGAGGGTACAGTCTTTCAGGAAAGCAAGGAGAAGAGAAGGCGGGATCACATTTTAGGTGCTGGAAATAGTGGAATATGATATAGCAAATGCAGAGGCTAGTGGGATGGAAGTTGAGGATAGCCTCAACCATGCCATTGTCATGAGAGAGGGGATGTGGAAAACGGTTGCAGACATAATCTATGATCCTGGATCATAGGTGAGGGGAAAACCTTGGTTGGAGTATATTTCAGAAGCTGTGGTATAGAAATTGGTATTGTCAGAGCAGATATAAATGAAATGGAGAAAACGATGGTGACTTTACAGCAAGCAAGATGGGAAGAAACATAATCCAAATAGTTTCGGAGTCAGTGGACTTCTGATGGGCATCTTTAGAAAGCCCTAGCCAATTGTTAGAGAGGTCCAGGAAGGGAAGAGTCAGAAATAGACCACATAATGGTGAGGGATGGGTGGAAATTGGACGTGTAGTTAGTGAAGTTCTGAAGATCAAAGTGAAAGCAGGAATGGCACTAACATTGATCAGTGTAATGGAGGCCTGAGTAAGATTGTAATGAAGAGTGTTCCACAGAACCTGCATAGTGACACCTTTAATCTGGAGGAAGTCGCTGGAGATAAAAGAGGAACTGTTCATTGCAGGAGGGTGATGGTGGCAGACATGGACTGGTTGGAACGTTAGTTGAGGAAGAAGTGGAGGGCCTAGTGAGGAAATGGAAGTGTAGAGGGGCTGTACTTTTCATAGTGACAGAGTGCATCTGAAGCTCACAGGTATGGGAAGGTAGAGACTGGACAAGATGGAGGGGAAGGAGAATGGAGTCCTGATAAGAGACTAGTTCAATGTGACAGGAGAAAGCTAAAAGAAAGACAGACTTGGATTTATACAGCACCTTTCATGACCTCAGGAAATCCCAAAGTGCTTTACAGCGAATGAAGTACTTTTGAAGTTTACTCACTCTTGTAATGTAGGAAAACAATGCATCTGCTGGGAAGGTCCTGTTGGTGTATTTTGGGGATTGGGTAGAAATGGGCTGCACAGGTTTTGAGAACTAAGATTTGAGGCAGGGGGAGGGAGGAGTGGGGAAGATCTTCAGAAGAGGTGAGATCATTGACAGTCTCGGAAATGATGGTTTGGTGTCGGTAGTTGAGTCATGGTCTGGAGGGAGATGGGGGTCAGTTGGCAATTGGCCTCACAGTTAGAGGTCTTCACATCATAAAACAGTGCCATCCTCAGCAGGGTTAGAACTAAGAGAAATGGAGAGCTACAAATTCAGAGAAAGATAGATTAGTGGGTAAAGGGAGTGGAGAAGCTCAGATAGCTCAAAATGTAGCAGTTCTTGATGTAGTTTGAGAAACCAAAATGCCAGAGGGAGGAGTCCAGACAACCGAAATGGCTGAATAATGAAGGGGCCTGATTTACAAAGAGGCGTTTGCCTAAAAGAAAGCCCTGGGTTGAAGGCAGTAGAAAAAAAGTTCAGCAGCATGTTGAGCTTGGCATTTGTTAATGTGGGGTATAGGGGGTGAAGATTATTGAGGACAGATTGTTCAGTTCAAAAAGGGAATGTCTGAGTGAATAGCTGAAAACCTGGCAAATAGGAGTCTGGACAGGAGTGAGGTGAGAAGGGGGAAATGGGATTAGAAGAAATTGAAAAGGAAGTGTGACCAGGCAACCAAGTAATTTGAGTGGTTTTGTGATGCTTGCTTGTTGCTAATTGGTAGCTTTCTTAATAAGTGAATGGAAGTGGTTTTTGAATGTATGTAGTCAATGGGATATTTGAGGGAATTTTTTGTTTGATTAAGACGTGGATGTGTGTTAAATGCAAGACTTTTAATTATATATGCATACACATATGGTTGACTTTCTTCGCAGTTCTTTCTAGACACAGCTTGCTGGTTTTGAAATTCTTTAATGTGTATTTGACACAATCACTCCCAACACATGGTAGAATGTAGTGGGGGAAAAAAAAGAAATGCTTTTCAAATTATTAGGACTTCCCAAACTCTTCAGAGCCAATGAATTACCTTTTGAAGTATAGTTACTGTTATGAAGGCAGCTAAGTTGTGCGCAAATGAGAGAAATAATCAAATAATCTGTCTTGGTGGTGTTGGTTGAAGGATAATTGTAGACTGAAGGAGAAATGTTGGCCAGGACACTGGAAGAACTCCCCAGCTCCTCTTCAAATAGTGCCACGGGATTGTTTTACAGTCATCTGAGCAGGCAAAGAAAGCATTGTTTGAAGTCTTATTTGAAAAATGGCACTTTGGACAATGCAGCTCAATACAGAACTGGTCAGCCTAGATTATGTGCTGAAATCCTGAGGAACCCACAACCTTCTGACTCGGGTGGTTGTGCTACCACTGAGCCAGGTTGACGTGTTTGTGCTTCCCATGTGAAGTTGCTAATAGTGCTACTGCTTGGAGGCCAGAAGATAAGGAAAAGTGGTGAGTCACTCCAGTCTACTCTTGTTAACCTTGAAACTGGTAATGACACACCATTGATATCACAAGCGGCAAACTCCCACCCTGCCCCATCAAAGTGGCACAATCTCTAAATTAAAAAAAAATCAACATTGGCCTGCTAGAAGTGTCCAAGTGTGGCTATTGAGGGAGGAGAATATTGAGCTTGCTGTGAATCCCCACCTGGCACCCATGGAACTAGACTACAGTCTTGACAATAAGTATTGCATCCTTTCTCGGGAGGGGGGAAGCATCCCAACTGAGCGTGATTTTTCTCTTTCCTGCTGTCTAGCGTGCAATCTTTCTGCCAGGTATCCTTGGATAGCGATGAGGAGTGAGATGTCTAGTTGATTTTTTTTACCCTCTACCCCAGGGGCTGAGGCTAGTTGCATCACCACCACTGCTGCCAGCTGGCTCAGCACAGGCAGGGGCTGAAGCTGGTACAATTCTGACCTGAAGCCCAGTACTTAAGAGTGTGTGGTACGAGCTTATTTGACAAACTATTGTTAAGCAACAACTATTATCCTAAATTAAATAAGAAGTGAATAAAATCAGCTGCTCTGATTGCTCAGTTGGTAAAGGCAGCATTTTACTGAGTCATACAAACCATAGGAGGTTTCTGATATGATTCACAGTCTGCTCAGCAATTGGGATTCTGGAATTGGCCTCAGTGCCAGGAATCAATGTCTTGAGTAGATGAGGAGGGGCAAAAAAAATCTTTTAATTCACTGAATTAAAGATTGAACCTGACTTTAAAACAAAATCCCCAAAGAATGGAAAAGGAGTATATTGTAAGAGATAGGGTGGGGGGATGTGGTAGGGAGTGCAATTTCAGCTCTAGTTTTCATGTGTCAAGTTCCTGAACTCTGCCAAGAGAGGCAATGAAAAATCTGAGGGCTTATCAAAACCATGCTGCATCCATGTACCTCATTATTCCAGAATGATATTAGCAGAAGTCTGGGATTAGGTCACCTATATTCTCTATTCTGTAATTTTTTTGAGGGGGAATGAGGAAGAAAATTCGAAGGTGCATTTAAAAAAAAAGTTTAAAAAAAATCTGCAGATGCAATTCTTTTCTGTTCACACAAATGAACCAAATGATGTAGAGTAATTTAAGTAGTATTATAGTATCAGTGTTCCAATCCAAGAACAGAGTGATAAATTCAGAGCCAGTGCATAAATGTGGAAACTGGGGCCAGTACTTCAATGTTAAATTCAAAGCTGGCTGTCTTGGAGAAACAAGACATTAGGCTAGCTTAAGAAGACTCTGCTGAAATGCTTTTTAATTTTTTTTTTGAAAATTATTTTTCTCCTTCCCTCTCTTGAAGACATTTGAGTACAGTTCCACACCCACTGGGGTTTATAGACGAGCCCAATCCTGTCCTGGCACAACATGCTCATTTCCAGTAGAGGTCGCTGCATCGCAATCAGGAGTATGAGCCAGACCTATTTATTTAAACAGAATGATCATTTTTAATTGGAGTTGTTAGGGGACTGAGAGCCAGTAAGGACAATGGTGATGAGTGAGTGGGACTTGGTGTGAGATAGAATATGGGCAGCAGGAATTTGGATGAGCTGAAGTTTTCGGAGGGTGGGGGGGGGCCAGGAGAGCATTGAAATAGTGGAGACAGGAGGCCTCTGAGGATTTCAGCAGCAGATGGTCTGAGGTAGAGGTGGTTATAGTGATGGAGAGGATATGAGGTTGGAAGCTCAGTTTGAGGTCAAAAGGATGCTGAGGCTGCAAACAATTGGGTTCATCCTGAGACTGGCTGGGAAGGGGTATGTAATCGATGGCAAGGTGCAGAGTTTGTGACAGGGGCCGAAGATAATGGTTTTGGTCTTTCCAATGTTTACATGGAGGAAATTGTGGCTTGTCCATGTGTGCATATTGGACAAGCAGTCTGACAGCACAGAGGCAGTGGAGGGGTTGAGAGAGGTGGTGTAGAAGTAGAGCTGGGTGTTGTCAGTGTACACGTGGAAGCCAACCCCATGTCTGGACAATAGCGCCAAGGGGCAGCGTCATGTAGATGAGGAAGAGGAGGGGGCCAAGGATGGATCCTGGGGGACACGGGAGGTAACGGTTTGGGGACAGAAAGAGAAGCCATTACTGGAGATGCTCTGGCTCTAGAAAGATAAGAGTGGAACCAAACAAGGGCAGTCCCACTGAGCTGGACATTGGAGGAGGATAGTATGTTTGACTGTACAAAGGCTATTGTGAGGTTGAAGATGGATAATGCACCATGGTCACAGTCAGAGGGTGTCATTCATGACTTTTGTTAGGACTGTTTTGGTGCTGTGGCAGGGGTGGAAACCAGATTGGAGAGATTCAAGCATGGAGTTGCAGGAAAGATGAGCACAGATTTGGGAGGCGATAACATATTTCAGGACTTTGGAGAAGAAAGTGAAGTTGGAGGTGGGGTGGTAGTTTGCAAGGACAGAGGAATCTGAGTGGGTTTTGTGAGGAGGGGGTGATGACAGCGGTTTTGAAAGGAAGGGAGGCAGTACCTGAGGAGTAGGAACTGTTAGTGTGAATCCTCAAAATTGAACCTTTTGGGGGTTTTGTCCCTTCCTCCTCCTCATGAGCTGGAGCTAAAGGAGTTCGGAAAGACATTTGTAAGCAACCCCTGATGATTGCTGCAGTCGGCTGTTTTGTAAAGGTGCTGAATCTTGCTATGCATCTCTAGCAGCTGGCTTAGTTGTTGTCTACTAGGTGTAGTTACGATGTACCAAAT
Source organism: Squalus acanthias (assembly GCA_030390025.1). Lineage (NCBI taxonomy): Eukaryota > Metazoa > Chordata > Chondrichthyes > Squaliformes > Squalidae > Squalus > Squalus acanthias. Next base: position 46,308,132 of record CM059441.1, on the reverse strand, counting down.
CTATTAATGAATTCCAAAGCACCCCTGCACCCAAGGCAAGGGAGAAAATCTGGTCTCCCTGATGGCTGTTCTTGGTGAATCCAGGAGGTTCACATGGTGTTTCTGGCTCCGCTAGACCTGTGCTTTGGGAACTGGCAGCACAACACCCCTCTCACACCAAAACTCTCTTTATTGCATCCAGGGTCTGATGTCATCCTTTCTATAAAGTTACAGATTAAAGTGAGCAGTTAGAGTAGTCCTTGCATACGCAATAACATAGTGGTCCAGAGGCCTGGACTAATAATCCAGGGATTGAGAGTTCAGATCCTACCATGCAGTTTGAGAATTTAAATTCAGTTTATAAAGAAAAGTCTGGAATTAAAAGTTGGAATCAATAAAAAGTGACCATGAAGCTTTCGGATTGGTGTAAAAACACAACTGGTTCACGAATGCCCTTTAGGAAAGGAAATCATTGTCCTTACCCGGTCTGGTGAATATGTGATTCCAGTCCCACACCATCTTAACTGCCCTCTGAAATGGCCTAGCAAGCCATTCAGTTGCATCATCACCTTCCCAGGGCAACTAGGGATGGACAATAAATGCCAGCCTTCCCAGTGACGCCCACATCCCGAATTCAGCAACTGGGCCTCAGGTCAGGAATAGTAGGGGTTGAAAACTGAATACTGCAAACAGTATGATATTTTCAGTTTCTGCACCAGCCGTCTGAATGGTCTCTCTGAATGCAACTGCTAATTAAGTATCAAATTATGGGTGTATTGTGCAGTCCACTGGGAGTTGGACTGACATAGTTCCTTATTCATTTCCCATTGGAGCCTTACAGTCAGTTTCCATCAGTTGGGGCTGCCTTCAAATCCATTCCCAAAGGTGAAGCAGAGCGTTCCAACTCAGTGGGATACCTAGTCCTCTGGATATAGTACCTTCAATCTTTAGTAGACGCTTCCACCCAGCTTTACAAGTAATGACTCCATAATCTCGACCTTTATTAAGTGGCTTTACTCTGCTTTATAAGTAAAGACACTAAGCTGTGTTGATGTACCACTAAATTTCACTTTTTTTGAACGGAGAAGGTTCATTATTGGGTCTCCTGAGTGACATTCATCAAGTCTGTCTCTTGTGAGAAGTACTGTCATGGTTTTTTTTCACTTGCTGTTTCTCCTCCAGTTGTTTTTCTGCTCTTGCTGCTTTTAATGCACTGGGGTAATTTGGTGTCTGAATTGCTTTGTGTGTAGTGAAATAATGATCCTCTTAATTTTCTAAAGCAGCATTACATTTTAGACTATTCAAGTCCATCAAATCTGTTTGCTTCTGTGCTAATACCTAACACGCTGCAAAACTTTGTGTAATATTGATGTATTAAATGTGGTTATTTTAACTACTGTACAGACACACACACACATGCAGGAACATCCCTGCTGATTTTATTAATAAACCATCAATACAAAAGACTCACTAATATTAGCCAGCCTTGGTGGTAGCTCTGGTGACACAGTACAAGGGAATGAGAAAATGCAGTGTGCACCTGGCCTTAGCTTTATCATGCATCATGTTAACAAGACAAATGAAATTGGCCAGCTAGACTGAAACCAGTTCATTTAATAGATCAGTGACTGTGGGAGTATTGACTGCTCCACTGAACCAATGAATGCATTCATGTGCCATCACATGCTCAGTGCACTGAGCTCTCACTCACAGGAAGCCTCGTGTATTGGAACTGTTTGTAAAATGTGTGCACCTGTGTGTATAGAGTATGGTGACTGCTTTTTTTAAAGTTTCTACTATTGGATCAGTGATTCTTGTCAGTTGGTAGTCTTAATTTCAAGTTAAACCTTTCGTAACTCCTGCAACATTTTCCTAACTGCAGTAAGTATTTAAAATGTATTTTTTCATCCTGCAACATTCATGAAATTTCAAACAAAAATACTATATTAATATGAAATATGCATCAGGATTCACCTGAATTGATGCAGATTAATGGCGTGCTTTGTTAGTGGGAAGATATGTGATGTGATTCGTGCCACAGCTACTGCACAAAATACATTACAAAGGAACTCAAAAAAAAATGTATATCAAGTAACTGATCCAGATGGGGTATACCCTAGAATCCTGAAAAAATATTTTTAGGAGATGAGAGAGCAGAGGAACAATACCTGAGTATTAGAAAAAAAACATGTCCAGATATTCAAAAAAGAAGCAAAATGTGGACCTGGAAATTAAAAGTCAATTGGCCTAACATGGAGTAGGGAGAATGTGTGTGAACGTAGTGAACAGCGCTATCAATGTTCATCTAAAAAGCATGTAAACCACAACGAATATTCAGTGTGATTGAGAAACAACACATTGTGCGTCATTCATTCTGATTTCTTGAGGTAACAACTTCTGGTTGAGGGCTGTCCACTGACTATAACTTACTTGAATTTTCAGAAGGTTTTTGATAAAGAACTGTATTTGAGATTTTTAAAGAAGGATAAGGCAAATGACCGTATTAGGAAGTTTGACTGTTTTGAAACTGGCTTAGGAATAGGAGACTGTAGTAGTGATGGTGGCAAAATGCTCTGTCTGGGGAATGTTGCTGCTTTTATATTGCAGCCCAGGTCTTGGGAGAGTGTGCTAACAGCATGTATTTATCTTTGATATGTGTAACTGTCTTCATGTTAACCAGCTGCACTGTGGGAGCCCACCTCTCTGCACATGCATTGATTGACTGTCACATTTTGGTCAGTGTGCATGCAGAGTAGTAATGTTACCCTGTGATGATATAGTATCATAGAATGGTTACAGCACGGAAGAAGGCCATTCGGCCCGTCGACTCTGTGCTGACTCTCAGCTAGTCCCACTCCCCTTTCCCCGTAGCCCTGCAAAATTTTTTTTCCTTCAGTTACTTATCCAACTCCCTTTTGAAAGATAAAATTGAGTCTGCCTCCACCACCCTTTCAGGCAGTGCATTCCAGATCGTGGTAGAGAAGCGGTTATGTTACTGGACTCGTAATCCAAAGGCCTGGACTAATAATGGTGAGTGTAAATCCCACCATGGCAGTTTGAGAATTTGAATTCAGTTTAAAATAAATAAATCTGGAAATAAAAAGCTGATATCAGTAAAATGGGATTGTCGTAAAACCCCCAACTGGTTCACTAATGTCCTTTAGGGTAGAAAATCTGCCGTCCTTACCCGGTCTAGGCTTTGGGTGACTCCAGTTTCGCACCAATACAGTTGACTCTTAACTGCCCTCTGCAATGGCCTAGCAAGCTGCTCAGTTGTTAGGGTAACTAGGAATTGGCAATAAATGCCGGCTTTGCCAGTGCCCCCCATATTCCGAGAATTAATTAATAAATAAAAAAATTGGACCTGAAATTGCGGTCGGTGAATGCCTCCGATCCGCAAGAAAAGTACGCACCTACCTAGTGCCTCCGTATATTCGGACTGGGCCGGCAGGTGTGCGCCTGCGTAGAGGCCCACGTATCCCAGGGGCGCATGAAGTTTGCAAGCGTTCCTGAGATCATGTGGGCCGGCCCAACCAATCATAAAGGGGGGTTCCCATAATGCTTATGGGGATTCCATTTACGTACGGAATCGCCATAAGCAGATTAGGAATGACATAAAAACACACTTTCACACAACCTAAATAAAAATAAGTCACCACATTTTAAAATTAATAAAACATACAATTTAATTAAACATTTAAAACAAAAATGTAATTTTTTGAAAAATAAATTAAAACATTTTTAAAGGAGCCAAAAATAACCTAAACTAATTTAAAAAAAAGTTTAAATGATTTAAAACAAATTATTTTCATATTTATTTTCACCCGTACGCTGGTAAAAGAAGGCCCTACGCCTGCTTTTACCAGGCGTAAGGGTTTCGTGGGCATTCGCTGGGCAGTTTTGCGCCAGTGAATGTTCATTTTCTGCGTATGCGGATGATCTGTCAAGCTAAAACTTGACATCGCAAGTTCCGGGTTTTCGCGCATGCGGAAACCCGGAACTTGCAAGGCACTTAGGACCGCGTACGCACAGCGGATATGGTCATAGGCCCCGTAAAATCCGGACTGATACCTTTACTACCAAGGTGCAGTAGTTGTTGTTGTAGAAATGTTTACTGGTGGCAGGAAGACCAGCAGCAATTGGGAAGACTCAGTAAAAATGGGTCTTAAGTTCTGGTAGGTTTATTTTGATGTGGCAGCCTCAGAGATGTAACTTGTAGCCGAGTTCTACTTGTAATATAATGTTTTCTGACAACGTAAATCTGTGTGGCACAGTGACAAGTATAAGCATTATACACAGCATTCAAAAACATCTGGCCCAATGAAGCTCATGGGCTAAGACATGGTAGATGGATTTTAATGCAGATAAAAGTAAAGTAATGCATAGTTGATCTGGTACAGCAACACTCTAAAGACTCGAGTACTTTAGCAAACGTGGAGGCAGAAAAGGATCTGGATGTGAATCGTCGTCCACTGAAAGTTTACTATCAATGTCAAGCTGTCAACAGAATTAATCAATGCCAGCTGATATCCCATGGTTTACTCCTGGTGAGTCAGAATTTTTCTAAGGACAGGGATATTGTGCAAAGTAATATCAAGAACACTGACATCAGCTTTGGGGATGGCCCTGGGATCTGAAATCCTTGGCGAAGGGGTCTTGTGGTCTATCAGTACTTTTGAGGGGGCCCCATGGTCTGAGAGTGGTGAGGCAGCTTCCAGGACTTGGTTGCAGACTCCAGCAAAGCTCCCATCGGGGAGTGACATCTTGGGGTCTGGGAGCATTGCAGGCAGATACTAGAAGCATCGAGAGGGCAGTTCTGGGGTTGAACTGGGTCTAGGATGATCACCGGAAGTGGGTGGGAGGTGGAATGTAGCAGCTTTGAAGGGGGAGGGGTGCCCAGGAGAATGAGGTACATTTTTCATGGCTGCTTTTGTATCATCAGACGCTCCCCTGTGTCTCATCTATCGGCCTCCTCCCTCGGCCCATCCATGGTTCCTTTTAGGCCATAAGCTTACACCGACTGTTTTTCTGTCAACTAGTTCTCATCTTTAAATTCCTACCTAGAGCACATATGTTTGTGATGGCATAAATTTTACCCCATGAAATGTTCAAAAGTTCATTATTTATGCAGTTTCCAATTTTTTTAATGCAAAACGTTATCTTTTTAAGTCATAAAGATGAACCCCCATCTTTCTCAGAAGAGAAAGATTTATTTAACCGAATTTGGAGCAAAAAATAAAAGGGGAGGATTAGTGATTGGCACTGATAGCAGCCAATCAGGAGGAACCTAATTCAAATTCATCTTCCAACTAGATTTAGAACACTTGGGAGGGTGGGACAAATTGAAATACTGTTTGATTTTCCATTGGAGGAAAAATAAATCCATTCTTGATCAATGCTCTTTGCTTTCTAAATGCCAGCAAAAGAAACAGTTGTCTAATTGAAGTAAAAAATCAGTACTGAAAAGAGTAGTTATTATAAATGTGAGACTTGCTTGTGTTCTCTCCCTTTTCTGACTGTCTTGTGTCCTCTCTCATCTTCTCTGTACCTTTCAGTTAAAAATAAACGCTAAATGTAAACTTTACCTCAAATAAGGCTTTTTGGAAAAAGCAAGGAAACTCGCAGGATAAGGGAGGCACCCTTTACTTTGACTCAGAAATCTACTGATGCATGCTGGAAAATTCTGTAAACTGCACTTGTTCAGAATACACAAGTTTTTGAAAATTCTAGCTGTTCTGGGGACCGACTGTGGCCTTGAAGTAAAAACTTTAAGGATGAAGAAGTAAATAACTTTAAGGCATTAAAAGGCTGTTGAATGGTTAAATGTAATTGTTTGTGGGAAAATATATGTTTTGTTTAAAGCCTTATTTTGAACATTAGCAATCTTCGTTACTGCGAAGAACAGGCATACAATTATTTTCAGTGTTCTTAGCAATTTGAATGCTTCACTTTTTTAATTGGTAGCAGCTCCTGACGGGTTGAGGATTGGCTATATTGATAGGGTGAGATGTAGTAAGGTGGGATGAGGCTCGTGTGGAGCATAAACAGTGGCATAGACCTGTTTTTCCGATTGGCCTGTTTCTGTGCTGTAAATTCTATGTAATTCTATTTTCATAAGATTTCCTAAGTCCTTAAGAGTTTCTGTTTAGCAGTTTTCTAGCCACTTCTGATTTGCTGCTGTTTTATTTTGAGCCAGTCAACCAAGTGTGACAGTGAAATGGTAACTTAGGGTTTTACCACTACAAGTGTTGACATATAAAGGGTGACACAGGAAGTAAGGTTAATGGATACAGGCAGTGCATGCCATATGCAAGACTCTTTACTTGCAGATCCTCTGTGGCGTTGCTCATTGATTCTGGGGGATATGCCATTTGGCAGTCTGTGACCATATCAACAATCTTCTGTGGTGAATTGTTGTGCCACTGGTGCTGAAGTGAAAGTTCAAGTGTTTTTAAAAAAAAACTAAAAGCCTATTTAAGGTTACTGAAGTGAAAGCGGGCTCTTTGTTGATGCAGTTAATAAATCAATAGAGTCCGACATGGACTCGAAGGGCCGAATGGCCTCCTTCTGTGCTGTTATGACTCTATAATCTTGAAGAGTTCAGCGCTGCGAATCCAGCTTGGAAGCAGGACACTTGGAAGAATGCTCCGGTGGGGATGGAAGGGTGTAGGTGTAAGAAAGGGTAAAGGCTTGGGGAGTTGGGAAGTAGGGGGGTGCGATGTGGAGAGCGCATGCCCAGTGGCTGTTAATGAGGATATAAAAGGTGGAGGTGGAAGATAGCCCAGTTGCCAGTCTGATGGCTGTTAAAGGGTTAGGTTGGTAGGCCCAAGTGCTGGGCTTGGAGCCAGCCCATCACTATCAAGGAAACCTAGCAGTTGGGGAGTGGGGGGGAGGCTGAGGCCTGAAATCAGAAACAGGTAGCCACAAACGGGTGTGGTAGTAGGGGCTGGGAAAATTTGGTTTAAAAACACAAGAAACCCAAAAATTGAGATAACAAAATTCCAAGCAAAACTGGGTGATTTACGCAACAGTGCCATCAAATGGTTGGAGACCTGCAATTACAACCTAGTAACCAAATGTTGATGTACCTTTTACTCATTCTAAAATGTTTATGCAAAGTTTTCCCATTATAAAATATTCACATGTTGGATATTCCTATTATAAATGTTGACATAAAAAGTGTGACACAAATTGTAACACAGAAAGTAAGATTACTGTAGACAGAAAGTGTCATATGCAAATATCTGGGAATGGAGGTTACACACACATGATCAAACCGGGCAAAATAGTGCTGGGTGGAGTGGGGAGGTGGAAGAATATTGTCAGTGGAGGGCAGCGGGCCAGGGGTGCAGAGTGCGGCTGAGAGAATGGATAAATATCCTGAAGTTTTGATTTGATTCTCTTGAAGATCCGGGAGTATTTATACAGAACTTTCCCTCTGAAGAGTGAATAGTTGGGTACAGTTGATGATGGGGTAGATTGTGCAGTGGGTTTGAGCACATAATCTAGGTGAACAATTAAATGCAGTGCTGAAGGAGTGGTGCATTATCAGAGAATAACAGAAATTACAACACAGAAACAGGCCATTCAGCCCATCAGTCCATGTTGGAGTTTATCCTCCGCACGAGCATTAATCCTAATCCCATGCTCTGCTCCCATATCCCTTTATTCCCCTTTCCTTCAGTCACCTACCTAATCTATTCTTAAATGTTGACGTGGTCTCTGTTTCCATCTCTAGTTCTAGTAGTGCATTCCCCAGCTTCACAATCCTGTCCTATATCTCTCTGTTAATCTTATATCTATGTCCCCTCATTGTATACCTTTCATCTACTGGAAAAAATCTGTTTCCATCTACTCTGTCCCATCCCTTAATAATCTTGCCTCTACCAAATCTCCCTGTAATCCCCTCTGTTCTAACAAAAACTGGCCCAATTTTTCAAGTCTTTTGTATTTGTATTTCCTCATACCAGGCAGCATCCTAGTACAGGAAACTCTTTATTAACCGTTACCGACGGGACCGGCGTGGTGCCGGTTAATCAAAAAGTCCGGATAACGGAGAGTTATATCTCCCAACGTACAAGAGCCCCGTACACATTGACATGCGCCTGCATTCGGAGCTCCGTCTCCCCGGGGACCGCCAGCTGACCATCTGTCGTGTCCGCTGCCTACCCGGGCTGCACATTCCCCTCCCAATCTACACGCTCCGATACAAGGCAAACGCCTCGGGGTGTTTTTTAAAGTTAATTTTAAACGAGAGATGAAGGAAAACCCCGGTTACCTACTCAAGAATTTTGCCGGTTGAGAGAGATTTCCGGATATTTGGGTGCCGGTTAATAAAGAGTTTCCTGTAAATCCTCTCTTGCCTCAACATCCTTCCTATAGTGTGTAGCTCAAAACTGCACACAGTATTCCAGCTGTGGTTTCACTAAGGTTTATATAGATTCACCATTACATCCTGATCTTTATATTCTATACCTCTTGCCATAAAACCCAGTATTACATTACATTCTTTATGGCCTTATCCACTTGAGCTGCTTTTAATATCTTGTGAACCTGAACCCCCAAATCCATTTACTCTTCCAGTCACCCAGCCTTCCCCCATTCAAAGTACAGTATATAACTTTTTTTTAACTAAAATGTACCCCTTCACACTTGTTGACATTGAATTCCATCTGCCACTTTTTTGCCCATTCCACCATTTTATCAATTGGAGTGACTACTGCCAACGACCGGAAGCTACGCAGAAGCATTCTGTGCATAAATGTCAGGTCCCAAATAAAGTAACATTCACCACAACAGACAGAGGAGCTGATGGTGATAAGCACACTTGGCAAGAGTACAGTAAAACTCTCTCAAGCTGACAACATCCTAATATTACCTTCAAGTCATATTTCCTCGTTAAATTGTACTGGACGTTTTAGCAGTTCCTTCTGATGAATTAGTCATACCGCTGCCACTCTCTCTCCTCGCGTTCCTTCTCTGCCCTCCCTCTCGTTTACCTCCCAAGTTTCTTTGTCTAGCGCTCCCCTCTCTATCTCTCAGCAGTGTCTCTACTCTTAATGATCTTTTTCCCAGCCGATTAAATCCTAACATCCTGCGCCTGCATTTTGTACACCAGCCGCGTGTTCAAACTACAACAGACGGAGGACCTGATAGCGATAAACACACTCCGCGAGAGTACAATAAAACTCTCTCAATCTGACAACATCCCAATATCACCTTCAAGTCACATTACAGACCTCACAATACCTGAAAATTCCACCCCTCACCTTTCTCTCTAATCTGTGGGAAGTCCGGCGAGAACAAACAAAAAACTACTGGAACTGTGCATGCGCAACTACTTTGTCATTGGCAGCAGTCGCGTCCTTTATCAATATCCCTTTGTAGCTTCCTTTGGTCCTTTACTATGCCTCCTATTTTAGTGCCATCTGCAACTTTGGACGCCACTCTCTCTCATGATATCCAAATCATGGGCATACACAGTGAACTGAAGCGGGCCCAGAACTGAAGCTGTGGGACACTGCTACCTACTTCCATCCACTCTGAGAAACTGCTCTTAACTCCTGTTCTCTGCTTCCTCCCTTCTAACCATTTTATATCCAATTTGCTACCCTTTTCCTAATTCCATATTCCTTTATCTTCTCTATTAGTCCCCTTTGGATGAGACTGAATTTCCATTTCCATTCCATGGCAATGTTTAAGGGAGTTTCTCTTTTTGTCCTGGCTGACATTTCTTCCTCACCCAAAATGATCAAAAATAGATTGCTAAGTAATTCACCTCATTGTGGTGGGATCTTGCGGTATGCAAAAATGGGCCGCTGGAGCCTGTTCCACTTTGCCAGTTTTTCATGCTTCCCTTTCTACCCACCTAACCTTTGCCTGCTTAAGCTATTCACACTCCCTTTGTGTCTTGTGTATACCTCCTATATATTTGATTTCTCTCATTATGCCTTCAATTGCCTCGTACTAATATTACTTCTGCCATTTAACCATCTCCTGTTTTCCACTTAAGCGCTTTACAAGTTTTTCTTATGTTTTTTCCTTCCCATTTTACCTTGTTCTGTTCCTGTGATAAACTGATTTTGCTTTGTGGTAAAATTGAATTTAAGTATTAAATTCCGCGCTCGGAGGATTGTGTGGCTGACTGGAAGGTACAAAACCTTGTTTGGTGAGCAGAAGTTTGGCATTTCCTTATGGCAAAGAGGTAATATTGAAAAAGGAGTGAATATTCTGAAATCTTTTATTTTTCTCCAAGGACAAGACCGTACAAAGTCAAAGTGTTTGAGGGAGACTTCCAAGTTTTAAGAACTTGTATTTTAGTGATGCCTGGGAAACACCTGATTTCAAAGTGTTAGTTCACAGCATGAAATGAAAGACCTGGAATAACATTAGAGCAGATGCTGGGGGAAAAAACTAAAACCTTTGACACTGGTAAAAGAAGGAAACAAAATGAACACAAGATTTAGCATGTTTTTATTGGTCAAGCAAGCGACAAAATTGGGAGAAGTGTGGGACTAGGTTTCTCAGGTCTTCACCCTCTTGGGGGAATTGATGCAAAATGAAGGAAAGATTCCATTGGAAGTCGGGCCTCCTATCCCAACAAAAACTTTCCAGATAACTTTTATATTGCCTGGAAGTTTTCTAGGTCAACTGCAGAGGATTAACTGGCTTTGGTTATTCCTTCCTTCCAGCAATGCATCTAAAGAACAAATATTCGTAGCATTCTGGTGTTTTTAAAAAAAAAAAAGTAGTGTTAGCAGCCAGGTTTCTCCAACACTGCAGCACATGGCTGAGAACACTAATTTGGCAGAGTATTTTTGTTTGTGAGTAAGCTATTCTAAGTGATTTTACACCCTTTCAACTGACAGTTGCTTTCTTTGCACTTAGTTGCGTAAACAAAATACTGATCTAAAACCAAGTCTGTTGAATAATTTGACATTTTTTGTCATGTAAAATGTATTAAATATAGCAGGCAGTGCAATGCAAAGTGGTGGTAAATATTTAGGTTGTTCCTTTTTTACATTCTTGCAGTCATTCATTAAGCATGGTTTCATCATTTTCTAAACTGTAATTCAAAAACTGCAATTAAACACAAATGTTACTCATAGTAGATGATTCCTAGTCAACCTTCAGATGACACAGGTCACCATGGGAGCAATGGATAAGTAAAAAGTTACTACATTGAGAAGAAGTGGAAATCTCTATAGAATAAATAATAGGGAGTGGTACATCTGATGAATCAGTTGGTTCAGTGAATGGAAGATGCAAAATGTAGTATTCCATAAGGAGCCCCTCCCCCACAGAAATATTTAATTTGTCGTTGAAGTGATTGCCATATTTCTAACAGATTGCAGTGGGTATATGTTCTCAAATTGCCTTACTTTTTGAATTTTGTTCAGTAGTATGTGCTGACGATATGCATCATTTGTAAAAGTACTGCTGCGTTTTCTCCATATCAGTATAAATCATTGTATTGCAGGCTGCCAGTAGTTTAAGTGGGACAAACAATTCCGTATGCCATTCTGCACACTGCATAAATGGCAACTTTATAGTGTTATATAAGTGTGCTGTATAATCGTAAGTTGTTTTACTTCAATATTTTAATTTTATCGGAATATCTTCCCATCATCCTTTTGTGAGAGCGAGTGGCTTTTTATTAATTACTTGGCCAAAATCTTTAGAATATGAGCAATGTTCCCATTCATTTTTTTTGGGTGCGCGACCCATTCAAAATACTGCGCACGTGCAGTTTTTCTTATTGAAAAGCCGGCAAGCCGGTTGTGTGGAAGGTCCAGGGTGCTGCGCAACCTCGCAGCTTAAAGGTAACATTTAGTATGAGTAGTGTATTGCTGGGGATAGTGCAGTGCAACTGGAAAGTGCTGTGTTGTCAGAAAGAGGAAGAAAGAGTGTCGAGAACCTGAACCTCATGTCTGTGTTCTGTTTGTTTCCTCCAATCAGTGTCATTAAATGACTTAATTTTTTCCTCCAGTCCCTGGTCTTAATTTTGTTGGGCTACAATGAGAAGAATGTGGTACCAATTTAAAGGAGAATGACTTCGCCACCCTCTCATCTATGCCCTCCCCAGACTGTGTCCTTATTTTACCCCAAGGTCTTGTGCAGATGTTCACTTGTCTAGGCCTTAGGCTTTTTTAATCACGTATCAACATGCATCCAGACTTATTTTGTGCAACCAACAGAGGAAGCTGAATATTTGTGTGTGTGTATATCTGCGTGCATGTGTATGTCTGTGTGTTGTCAGACAGACTGCGACAGTCTCTTGTAACTAACTGAAAATACTTACCACTTCAAAAACCATGCTGATGTATGAATTCTTAGTTTTTAAATTCCACAATGATGAACTTTACTGAGTGCGCACTAAAGTAAAATCTCTACAAGTTGGCAGTACAAAAGGATAGAGATGTAGTCAAAAGTTACGCACAATGTTTTCAAAACGGTTTCCATGTGAACATATTACTATGTCAGTCATGTGTTCGGGTATCTAGTGTAAGCCATGGGATATTGCTAGGTATTTGGTAATATGTAAAGGTTGGCATTATTCCTGTTGGGAAATACTTTGTTTCTCTTTTTTAAAAAGATTTCCCTTGTTTTTGCTTTTTTGATTTCCCATATTTGGCTCCACTATTTCTGCAGCTTGCAGGTTAATTTCATACTAATGAAAATTAAATTTATCGATATTGCTAGGCAAGAGTGAAGCTATTCTGTAACCTATAGTGATTTGTATAACCTCAGCCTCCATTCATTTGAAACTGACTGTTACTTTAGCAGCGGTGGGAGAGAGATGGTCATATAGCACCGCTGTTAAAGTGCATTGGGCCATATGTGATGCTGACTATAAGTGTATTGAGCTTGAAATGTTTAATGAGATAAGCGGCAATGGTGCTGTTGCTGTACTCGCAAATTTAATGTAGAACTACAGGCTTCATGCATTTCTAACCTGCTTATTAATGTGTAAAGTAAGTGATGAGGAAAAAATCAATATGTACCCTGGCACATGTCACCCTATAAAGTGCAAGATTCTGTATAATATCACCAGAAGTCACAGTTAATTGGGATATGATATTGTCCCAGTGGAACAGTATAAAACTTCTATTTTATCTTATACTTGAGTCTAAAACACTCCAAAGAACAATCTGGCCATACTCGGGTGCATTAGATTTCCCAGTCGACAATAAATTGTCCTTCAGTAAGAAAGAATAACGTCTATTCCTGGTACATCTAGATCTCTACTTCAGACAGTTGAAATAAAAGTTGCTTGTCACAATGAAAGTGACTGTGAGACGGTACACATTTCGGGGGTAATTTTCGACTTCGCCACCTGGGTGTTAACCTGGGGGAGCTGATCACCCGCCCTTTAAGGAATCTGCCCAACTTATGTTCCATTGAAATCTATGGAACAAAAATCATCCAGGTTGTACAATGCCTGGGCAATCCACTTCGCCAGGTTTTGTACCATGCCTGGGCCATCCACTCCACCAGGTCTTGTACAACAACAACTTATATTTATATAGCGCTTTTAATGTAATAAAACATCCCAAAGCGCTTCACAGGAGCGCTATTAAAAAAGAACAAAATTTGACACAGCCATATAAGATGATAGGGCAGATGACCAAAAGCTTGGTTCAAGAGGTAGGTTTTAAGGGGCATCTTGAAGGACGAAAGAGAAGTGGAGAGGCGGAGAGATTTAGGGAGGGAATTCCAGAGCTTGGGACCTAGGCAGCTGAAGACACGACTGCCAGTGGTGGAGCATTTGAAATCTGGGGTGTTCAAGAGGCCAGAATAGGTGAAGCGCAGAGGTCTAGGGGGTTTATAGGGCTGGAGGAGATTAGAGATAAGGAGGGGCGAGGCTATGGAGGGATTTGAAAACCAGGATGAGAATTTAAAAATCAAGGCGTTGCTGACCTACATGGGCTACCAGTTAAGCAAGCATGGGAGATAGGTGAGCGGGACTTGGTGCGAGTTAGGACATGGGCGGCAGAGTTTTGGATGACCTCAAGTTTATGGAGGGTAGAACTAGGGAGGCCGGCGAGGAGTGCATTGGAATAGTCAAGTCTAGAGGTGTTAAAGGCATGGATGAGGGTTTCGGTAGCGGCTAAGTTGAAGCAAGGGCAGAGATGAACAATATTACGGAGGTGGAAATGGGCGGTCTTGGTGGTAGAAAGGATATGAGGTAGGAAGCTTAATTCATGATTGCGAACAGACTTAGACAGTTGCCAGGGAGAGAGATCGAATCAGTGGAAAGGGAACAGAATTTGTGGCGTGAACCGAAGACAATGGCTTCGATCTTCCCGATTATTTAATTGCAGGAAATTTCTACTCATCCAGTGCTGGATGTTGGACAAGCAGTCTGATAGTATAGAGACGGTGGAGGGTTTGAGAGAGGTCGAACTGGGTATCATCAGCGTACATGTGAATACTCTCATTGTGTCGCCAGATGATGTCACTGAGGGGCAGCATGTAGATGACAAATAGGAGGGGGCCAAGGATAGATCCTTAGGGGACACCAGAGGTGACGGTGTGGGAGCGGGCAGAGAAGCCATTGCAGGTGATTCTACGGCTATGGCTGGAAAGATAGGAATGGGACCAGGTGAGTGCAGTCCCATCCAGCTGGACAACGGTGGCGAGGAGCAGAATTTTGTGGTCAGCCGTGTCAAAGGCTGCAGACAGGTCAAGAGGGATAGTTTACCTTTCTCGCAGTCAATTAGAATTTGTGACCTTGGTAAGAGCCATTTCAGTGGATATCTGGAAGCCTGATTGGAGGGAGTCAAACAAGGAGTTCTGGGAAAGATGGGCATGGATTTGGGAGGCGACAACACATTCATGGACTTTGGAGAGGAAAGGGAGGTTAGAAATGGGGCGATAGTTTGCAAGGAGGGAGGGGTCAAGGGTTATTTTTTTGAGGAGAGGGGTGATGACGGCAGATTTGAAGGAGAGAGAACAGTTAACAATATCAGCTAACATGGGAGCCAGGAAGGGAAGTTAGGTGGTCAGCAATTTAGTAGGAATAGGGTCGAGAGAGCAGGAAGTCGGTGTCTTTGACAAGATGAGCTTTCAAAGGGCAAGAGGGGAGATAGGAGAGAAACTAGAGAAATATGCAAATTTATGGTTAGGGCAGGGGGAAAATGTAAGTAATGCCTGATGGGCTAGTAGCAGAGGCACTTGAATGGATGTTTTTTTTTTGACAAAATGCCATGAGCTCCTCACATTTATTGTTGGAGGTGAGGCAGAAGAGGGTGGTTTGAGAAGACGGTTAGTGGTGGAGAGGAGAAGCATGGTGTTGTCTTTGCCGTTCTCATAGAATCATAGAAATTTACAGCACAGAAGGAGGCCATTCAGCCCATTGTGTCTGTGCCGGCCGAAAAAGAGGTATCCAGCCTAATTCCACTTTCCAGCTCTTGGTCCGTAGCCTTGTAGGTTACGGCACTTCCAAGTGCATATCCAAGTACTTTTTAAATGCGATGAGGGTTTCTGCCTCTACCACCATTTCAGTCAGTGAGTTCCAGACCCCCACCACCCTCTGGGTGAAAAAAGTTTTCCTCAACTCCCTTCTAATCCTTTAAATCTATGCCCTCTGGTTATTGACTTCTCTGTTAAGGGAAATAGGTCCTTCCTGTCCGCTCTATCTAGGCCCCACATAATTTTATACACCTGAATTAAATCTCCCCTCAGACTCCCCTGTTCCAAAGAAAACAACCCCAGCCTATTCAATGCTTCCTCATAGCTAAAATTCTCTAGTCCTGACAATATCCTTGTAAATCTCCTCTGTACCCTCTCTCTAGTGCAATCACAGCTTTCCTGTAATGTGATGACTAGAACAATACGCAGTACTCTAGCTGCAGCCTAATTAGTGTTTTATACAGTTTAAGCATAACCTCCATGCTCTTATATTCTATGCCTGGATGATCTTTGAATAGTGAGCGGTTTTAGCAATGGCGTGCTTTATATGATCTAGCCATATCTGGTGATGGATGAGTAGACCAGTTGTCCGCCAAAGACGTTCAAGTCTGTGTCCCTTGGACTTGGGGAGCAGAGATAAGGGGGAGCGACTAGGGTGAGAGAGTGTAATGATTTTAGTGGGGACAAGGGCATCAAAGGTGGTGGAGAGGTTGTGATTTAGCAATTCAGTAGCTGCAGAAGTGTCATGAAGAATTGTAGGCCAAAGGCTAGATAGTTGAGAATTGGAAAGTGCAGTGGTAAGGGACTTGAAGAGAGTTTTTTTCCAGGAGCGGATACAAAAAGAAGTGGGATTGGGAGGGGGAAGGGGAATATGGTTAGAGAATGATATAAGGCAATGGTCAGAGATTGCAGTATTGGTGATGGTTACGGTGGAGATAGCGAGGCCACGTGAGATAAGATCGAGGGGGTATGGGTGGGGAGATTGTGAAGGGAGAGATTAAGGGAGGAAAGGAGGGCAGTGAACTCAGGAGAGGGAGCAAGAAGAGTTGAGGTGGAGGTTCAAATCACCGAGGATGAGAAGTCGCTCGTTGCAGAGGCAGAGAGAGGAAAGCAGAGAAGATATCTCAGTGAGAAAATTGGTGCAGTATTTGGGTGGGCGGTACAGAACAAGGATTTTAAGAGGGACATGAGGTGTGGAACAAGGTGAGATGCTCGAAGGACGAGAAGTTGCCGGAGGAGTAGGGAGATACACAAAGGTGTGATTTAGAGAGAAGGGCCACACCACCACAACGATGGTTTGGGCATGGCAAATGGTGGAAAGTATAGCCAGTTGGGGAAGCTTCATTAAGGGGAAAGGTGTCATCACCCCATAACCATGTCTCTGTCAATGCCATGATGTCAATTTGATCGTCCACAATAAGGTCATGGATGGCAAGGCCGTTATTTACAAGTGACTGTACATTTTGAAGGGAAATGTGAAGAGGGGCTATGGTACCTAATTTATTGGCGGAGTCCAAAGGGGTAGAGCAGGGAGGGACTGGGAGGAGGTTAGCGAGATTAGCCTGCAGCAGGCGCTTAGGGCAGGGAGAGAGTAAGATGGGGCAATTGGAGTTGCTGTTCGCTAGGAGGGTTGCTGCTCGGTGGGAGACAGTGAGTGCCTTGGTGGGCCTTTCGAAGGATGCCAAGAAAGGCACAGAGGAAAGTTGTGGAATTATTTAGCAGGGAGTCAAGCCTTGAACGGCGGCAGGAGAGTAGGAAGGATGATGAGTAGTGGAGAATAGGGGTTAGTGAGGGTAGAGTACCTGAAGGCAGAGAAAGTAAAGGAGGCATGAAGGTTGGGGAGGGTAAAGAAAAAAAGAGGAAAAAGGGAGAGATAGAAGTGATGGACTCTGGTCCAGAGTGGCAGGCAAAGCTCGCACGCGGATGGACACAATTAAATGCTTGATTATAAAGCATGATTTGAATTAGTCTGAAAAAGTTGATGTAGTCAATGACCCATAGATGTCAGGAGTCGAGACAATGATTTGAAGTATTTCTGGAGGTCGAGTAGAAACACATTTTTTAGTTGTCAATGATGGTTGGTTAAAAGATGCAGTGAGAAATCGCCGTTCCAATAAACGTTGTTCCAACTGCCAATAAGGTAAGGCTCTTGTGAATATTTTATAAAGAGACCGTCTGAAAAAATTTTGAAGCAAGTTTCTCAGAAACAAACCAAAATTCCTAAATATCCATGGAAGAAATCCGAAATCAACAGGAGCTAAGAGGGAGATCAATATCAATAGCGATGCCAATTTTAAAGCGATGCTGCAACAGCCGAGGTGAAGGCAAACAATGCCAGCGCTCCTGTTAAATAACTGACAGACAAACTAAATAACTGATAGAAAATGTTGGTCTTTTTCTTCTGGATCCCCTTGAATATGACGAACCCTTTCCTGGGTGGGGTGTGTGTGGTGGGCTGGGGGGGGATCCTGTTCACGATCACCTCCCGACCGTTAAAATCTGAAGTAACGTAGGAGCCACTTAACAACGAAGTTGGTATTGCAGCTGACAATCCCCACAGACCCAAACCACACACAAGGTGATTTTGACAAGTTTCTGATAGATTTTTTATTCAGTCCTACTCATTCAGGAGTCGGAAATCAGCAATTTAATTATTTATTTCATCGGAACATTGACAGAATTGGACTACTCGTTACCACAGCCATTTTTGAATCCCAGGAAGATGGTCACTAGTTGCTCATTAACAACTGACTGTCGATCCACTCCGCCACGTCTTGTACAACGCCTGGGCGATCCACTCCGCCATGTCTTGTACAACGCCTGGACGATCCACTCCACCAGGTCTTGTACAATGCCTGGGTGATCCACTCCACCAGGTCTTGTACAACACCTGGACGATCCACTCCGCCACGTCTTGTACAACGCCTGGGCGATCCACTCCACCAGGTCTTGTACAACGCCTGGGCGATCCACTCCGCCAGGTCTTGTACAACGCCTGGACGATCCACTCCACCAGGTCTTGTACAACGCCTGGGCGATCCACTCCGCCACGTCTTGTACAACGCCTGGGCGATCCACTCCACCAGGTCTTGTACAACGCCTGGACGATCCACTCCGCCACGTCTTGTACAATGCCTGGGTGATCCACTCCGCCACGTCTTGTACAACGCCTGGGTGATCCACTCCGCCACGCCTTGTACAATGCCTGGATGATCCACTCCGCCACGCCTTGTACAACGCCTGGACGATCCACTCCACCAGGTCTTGTACAATGCCTGGACGATCCACTCCGCCAGGTCTTGTACAACGCCTGGGTGATCCACTCCACCAGGTCTTGTACAACGCCTGGACGATCCACTCCACCAGGTCTTGTACAACGCCTGGGTGATCCACTCCGTCAGGTCTTGTACAACGCCTGGACGATCCACTCCACCAGGTCTTGTACAATGCCTGAGCGATCCACTCCGCCAGGTCTCGTACAACGCCTGGGCGATCCACTCCACCAGGTCTTGTACAACGCCTGGGCGATCCATTCTGGTAGGTTACTGCCCAGGTGGCGAAGCTGAAAATGACCCCCTTTGTGTCTCAGTGCAGTGCCTGAGATTAATGCTTAATTCTTCAAATCTTGAAGCGTCTAGCGGAATATTTTTGACTAATGGGCTAATAATGCTCCTAACACAACATCGCATGGTATTAATGGGTAACATTTTAAAACCCTGTTTTTTATTCACCATATTCCCCCATCTCCTGAAGCTGTTCTGTTGGGGTATGGTTCTGAGGATACTAGGTGCTTAACAGTGCCTTATCCAGGTGGCTATTCATGCAGCAACGTAGACAGTAAGTATCAGTAAGCTGATAGACCACAAGCCTGATTCTGTATTAACTACAACAAGAACAACAACAACAACTTCTATTTACATAGTGCCTTTAATGTAGTAAAACGTCCCAAGGTGCTTAACAGGAGTGTCATAAAACAAAATTTGACACCAAGCCACATAAGGAGAAATTAGGGC
This sequence comes from Squalus acanthias, assembly GCA_030390025.1. Lineage (NCBI taxonomy): Eukaryota > Metazoa > Chordata > Chondrichthyes > Squaliformes > Squalidae > Squalus > Squalus acanthias. The sequence goes on along the minus strand of CM059441.1, from coordinate 46,288,726 downwards.
AGATGACCAAAAGCTTGGTTAAAGAGGTAGGTTTTAAGGAACGTCTTAAAGGAGGAGAGAGGTAGCGAGGCGGACAGGTTTAGGGAGGGAATTCCAGAGCTTAGGGTCTAGGCAGCTGAAGGCACGGCCACCAATGGTTGAGTGATTAAAATCAGGGATGCTCAAGAGGCCAGAATTAGAGGAGTGTGGCTATCTCAGTGGGGGGTTGTGGAGCTGGAGGAGATTAGAGATAGGGAGGGGCGAGGCCATGGAGGGATTTTAAAACAGTGATGAGAATTTTAAAATCGAGGCGTTGCTTAACCGGGAGTCAATGTAGGTCAGCGAGCGCAGGGGTGAACGGGACTTCCTGCGAGTTAGGACAGGGGCAGCAGAGTTTTGGATGACCAAGTTTACGTAGGGTAGAATGTGGAAGGCCAGCCAGGAGCGCATTGGAATAGTCAAGTCTAGAGGTAACAAAGGCATGGATGAGGGTTTCAGCAGCAGATGAGCTGAGGCAAGGGTGGAGACGGGCGATGTTACGGAGGTGGAAATAGGCGGTCTTAGTTATGCTGCGATATGTGGTCGGAAGTTCATTTCAGGGTCAAATATGACACCAGGGTTGCAAACAGTGTGGTTCAGTCTCAGACAGATGTTAGGGAGAGGGATGGAGTCAGTGGCTAGGGAGCGGAGTTTGTGGCGGAGACCGAAAACAATGGCTTCCGTCTTCCCAATATTTAATTGGAGAAAATTTCTGCTCATCCAGAACTGGATGTCGGACAAGCAGTCTGACAATTTAGAGACCGTGGCGGGGTCGAGTGAAGTGGTGATGAGGTAGAGCTTGGTATCGTCAGCGTACATGTGGAAACTGATGCTATGTTTTCGGATGATGTCGCCATGGGGCAGCATGTAAATGAGAAATAGGAGGGGGCCCAAGGATAGATTTTTGGGGAACACCAGAGGTAACGATGCGGGAGCGGGAAGAGAAGCCTTTGCAGGTGATTCTCTGGCTACAATTAGATAGCTAAGAATGGTACCAGGCAAGTGCAGTCCCACCCAGCTGGACGACAGTGGAGAGGCGTTGGAGGAGGATGGAGTGGTCAACCTTGTCAAAGGCTGCAGATAGGTTGAGAAGGACGAGGAGGGATCGTCTACCTTTGTCACAGTCCCATAGGATGTCATCTATACATGCGCCCTTTCCAGCAAGGGAGACCAAAGAGCGATTAGAACCGGGATCCCTGGTTGATTTCTCTTCGTTAACTCAAGGGTGCAGAGGTCAATAGTAGCACCCCAGCTAACTCGGACACTGAGGCTGAAACCTGGGACCATCTAATCGGTATGGTTAAGTTGCACACCAGTTTTACCAACTTAGCCCACGGGCGAGTTTCTGTTTCAATATGTGTTATGGGTAAAATAAACTTGAGGCTTAAAGCCACTGTAAAATATCTTTAAGGTTATTACCAAAGACATCTCAGTATTTTTAAGCGTCTACTGCATGGGATTTGTCATTTGTGAAGTGAGATATGGGTAAAGGAGAGTGATGAACTGAAAGACTGTCTTTTCCTGAATAGACCAGCTCCCCAGAGTTTTCAGTGAGCACAACAAATATCTGTTGACCTTAAAATCATTATTTGTGAAGCGTCAAATTGCCATTGCTCAGGAAGGAAGCTGCCTTTCATTTTTCATTTATTTCTGAGTAGGGAATGCAAAGCCATTAAGTTCCATGTACAGTGTGCTTATTTTCAGTGTATGTATCTGTATAGAATCAGAGCTGCTGCAATCGCTGAAGTGATACAGTTCTAATGTTTGAAGCTGCATTTGTCAAACCAATTATGAGAAAGCATACATAAAAGTAAATGCATTCAATTCCATTTAAAACCAAGTAGAATTATTGTAAGTAAAACACACTTTGTTGCAAAGGAGTTGCTTTTACCAGAAGATCACATTTCCATGTTTAGTGAATAATCCAACATGCTTGTTGCTCTTCGGTTTTACTCTTTCCATTTTGGAAAAGGTCCCATGTAACAACAGTATAGATCATTCCCTGTATTTAGAGAACACAAACTTTGATGAAGGTGCAACTGTTTGACTAGCGTTCACAATATGTTATATTTTTGGAAATAAAATATTGCTTGAATGCCATTGTACATTTTAAAAACGTTTTTTGGTTGTGCAATTAGTGGACATTGAAATTCCCCACCCAGAGTACATTTGCTGCCCATGTTTCCCTCAGTGCTTCCTCCAAGTGGTGTTGAATACGAAAAAAGTTGATTCATCAGTTGAGAAGGTGGCAATCAGCAGAAGTTTCCTTGGCTTGTTTGACCTGAAGCCATGAGTCAACGTTGAGGACTCCCAGGTCTATGTCTACCCGGCTGTATACCACTGTGCCCCCCACCTCTAGTCTATCCTGCCAATGGGACAGGGCATGCCCATTGATGATGATGGAGGACAAAAGCAAAATACTGCGGATGCTGGAAATCTGAAATAAAAACAGAAAACACTGGAAATACTCAGCAGGTCAGGCAGCATCTGTGGAGAGAGAAACCGTTAAGTTTCAGGTCGATGACCCTTCGTCAGAACTGGAAAAAGTTGGAGATGTAGCAGGTTTTTAAGCAAGTGTAGGGGCAGGGAAAGGGGGGAGGAGAGGAAAGAACAAAAGGGAAGGTCTTTGATAGGATGGAAGGCAGGAGAGATTGAGACAAAAGGGATGATGGTGCAAGGCGAAAGGAGATGGTAATGGGACAAGTTAAGCAAAAGATGACTCTAGATGAAGTGTAAATGGCACTGGCAGAATGATCGACAGCTGCCATGTGAGAGAGAGGAAAAAAAAATTTTTTAAAGGATAGGGGCAGAGGTTGTGGTCTGAAATTGTTGAACTCGATGTTGAGTTCAGAAGGCTGGAAAGTGCCTCATCGAAAGATGAGGTGCTGTTCCTCGAGCTTATGTTGAGCTTCGTGTCAGAGGCCGAGGACGGAGAGGTCAGAGTGGGAGTGGAGCAGTGAATTAAAGTGACATGCGACCGGAAGCTCGGGGTCACCCTTACAGACTAAACGGAGGTGTTCCGCAAAGCGGTCACCCAATCTGCGTTTGGTCTCCCCAATATAGAGGAGACCGCATCGTGAGCAGCGAATACAGTATACTAAATTGCAAGAAGTACAAGTAAATTGCTGTTTCACCTGGAAGGAGTGTTTGGGGCCCTGGACAGTGGGAAGGGAGGAGGTAAAATGGCATGTGTTGCATCTCCTGCGCTTGTACGTGAAGATGCTTGGCGAAGAGGAAGGGGCGTTGGGGGTGACAGAGGAGTGGACCAGGGTGTCGCGGAGGGAGCGGTCCCTTCGGGAATGCTGAAAGGGGAGGTGAGGGGAAGATGTGTTTGGTGGTGTGATCACGCTGGAGGTGGTGGAAATGGCGGAGGATGATCTGTTGAATGTGGAGGCTGGTGGGGTGAAAGGTGAGGACAAGGGGAACCCTATCGTGGTTCCGGGAGGGAGGGGAAGGTGAGAGCAGAGTGCGGGAAATAGAACGGACGCGGTCAAGGGCCGTGTCAACCACAGTAGAGGGGAATCCTCGGTTGAGGAAAAAGGAAGACACGTCGGAAGCGCTAGTATGGAAGGTGACATCATCAGAGCAGATGCGGCAGACGGAGAAACTGGGAGAATGGAATAGAGTCCTTACAGGAAGTGGGGTGGGAGGAAGTGTAGTCCAGGTAGCTGTGGGAGTCAGTGGGCTTATAGTGAATGTTTGTCAATAGCCTATCCCCAGAGATGGAGACAGAAGTCGAGGAAGGGAAGGGAAGAGTCGGAGATGGACCATGTGAAGGTGAGGGAAGGGTGGAAATTGGAAGCAAAGTGAATGAAATTATCTAGTTCGGGGCGAGAGCAGGAAACGGCACCGATACAGTCATCAATGTACCAGAAAAACAGGTGAGGGAGGGGACCTGAGTCGGACTGGAACAAAGAATGTTCCACATATCCCACGAAAAGGCAGGCATAGCTGGGACCCATGCGGGTTCCCATAGCAACACCTTTAATTTGGAGGAAGTGAGTGGAGTCAAAGGAGAAGTTGTTCAATGTGAGAATAAGTTCAGCCAGGCGAAGGAGGGTGGTGGTGGTGGATGGGGACTGGTTGGGCCTCTGTTCAAGGAAGAAGCGGATGATGATGGAGGAGTCTGGGATGTTAGCTGATGGAAATGACTGAGTACAACTGTGAGTTGTTGCTTGATTAGTCTGAGATAGCTTTCCTAACTTGCAGGGTCAGCTGTGCTGGGATTGCCTAAGTATTGTCCTGATGTGATGCTTGGGTTGCTGATTATCATTTTTATTAGAGATTGTCAACCACGTACCGTGTATGTAGGCCAGTCCGAATAGGGGTCACAGGTGCCCTTCCCCTGAAGGATATTAGTTGTTTGTTACAACAGTCTAGCAGGTCTCATAATTTATGCTAGCCCATAATTGGTTTCTTGTCCAGTGACATAACGATTACACTACCGTACTTATTTTTGTCCAGCTTGCTTTCAGAGTAAAGCTAAACTGTAATCCAGTCTGAGCACGGTTGCAATGCTCGATTCCCCACAATGGGACATTAGTTTAGCTAACAGTGTACAAATAGTTCTGAGTGGAACTTTTATACTTGCCCGTTACTGCTGTTAACTCTCCTTTTGATCACTTGCAATCTGTTCTCCTGATTAATGTTAGGCCACACAACACTAAGTACATGAGCAATAAAGTGCTGCTGCAGGAGGATTGTTTTAATGAGATTAAATTCATTTTTATTAATAGCGATTTGAAGGGTCATTCCTTTTCCTTAACAGACCTTCTGATGTAAAACGCACAACTTGTGGTTTATTTTCTTCAGAGCACTCTGGTTGTATAGCATCCTTGTGGTATACTTTCAAACATCTTCATTAATTCTGTCGGCTCTGTGAAGACACCTGTGATTTATTAGCAAATAATCTTCGTTTTTATTGTTTGTGTGTGGTACATATGGTGATGTATCTATTAATAAACTTGAAAATTCCCTAGAGGCCAAAGTTTTTATATACCGTTTTTTTACTCTGATAGACCAACTGCAAAAATGTACATTCTTGTTGCTGACTCCCTAGAAGGTGCATTACCAGGCTCAGAAATGCTGTTCTAATTTGAGGACACAATGTTTTGGTGTGGTAGTGCCACTCACCCACTTTTTAATAAGCAATTGTGCTAAATGTAGGAGAAAGTCCCTTTTCACTAAAGCATTTTATGCATTCATAATTCAAATCCAGTTTATTGTTGTATAACGTTGTCAGTGGAGTAAGTTTTACTAATTTAGGTACCATGCTAATGGCATGTAATAGCAATTGGCTGGGTTTAATAGTTAATTTTCTTACCCCCTGTATTGTGTATTTTGTATTGTATACCCAGGACAAGTAAAGGCTATGAGGCCCATACCTATTGGCCTTTTTTTTGTCTCCTCTCATCCCCTCGTGCCAGCCCTCCCTCTTTGCCCCAACTATTGGGAGAGGCAAAAAAGAGATTTGTAGCTAATTCGAGTCCTCGATCAAAAATTCCTTTCCAATCCCTTGCAGGTGATCAGGAAAACTCCAGGATACCACAAACTCATACCTTCCATGCCATGATCACTTCATTTAAGAAATTTATCTTTACTCCTTCTGGCAGGAATGTAAAGAGTCAGTCTTTACTGTCATCTCTGGAATCCTGTTCTACAGGTCAATCATCCTCTGAGAAAAGTAAAGCTTCCAGACATCTAACCTCACTCGCTGCTTTCTCATTTTCTGTGGTTGACCTCTAATTATACCCAACCCCTCACGTGAAACAAACTGAACTTGGTTGTTTTATAGGCCTTTAAATAAGTTTAAATACTTGGATCTGATCCCCTTTAAGTCTATGTCTCTCCAGTGATTATAAACCCAAAGCATTAAATCATAGCTTAATGATCTTGTGTTGGGAATCATCTTTGTTGCCCTTTTCTGTACTTTTACTAGAGTCACAATATCCTTCCTGAGTTAGAGGCACCAACGTTGTACACCATACTTCAAATGAGGTCTTAAATAACTTTATTATTGTGGCCCTACTTCTGTATTGAATATTCCAGGCAATACAGCTCAGAACCCTATTTGCTTTGGCTACAGCTTCCTGACATTGTGCATGGATTTTAAGGAAGCAGTCAGTGATCATTTTCAAGTCTTCCTCCCTTCCAGTTACCTTCAACCTTTGCCCACTTATGTTATGTTATATACCCTTATTCTGTGCACCCGTGTGTATTCCTGCACATTTATCTAAATTGGAAGTTATTTGCAGATCTTGGGCACACTTCCCCCCAATCTCCAGATCTATTTGCAATCTTAGTTCCCTTGTCCACAGTCCTGATTCTGTCTCACAGTTTGGAGTTATGTTTGAATTTAATTGCTGGGCCGTTTATGCCATCCCCCTGATCGTTAATGAATATATGATAAACAGAAGGGGATCTAGCACCGAACCCTGGGGCACCCCTTTTGTGACAGGACCCCAGAGATGGGAGCTAATGCTGCCGCCTCCTTATGTTACTTTGAACTGGTTGTTATTGTATCTTCACACTCTTCCCTTGGAGCATAATGTGAAGTAGTGGAAGGATTCACTGCTTCTTCCATGGCCGTAACGATTTTGTACCTTTACAGCGCGAGGGATTATGGGCTTCCACAACCCATACAATCAGGGGGTGGCCCATAAAACCCTCTGGACCCGGGTATCCCGCTGCATATCCACCCAGAATTCGGAGCCGGAGCTCTGATCTCTACTTGCTGGGACTATCTGGAGGGGGATTCGAACCTTGCACCTTTCGGCTCAGAGGCAGGTATGCTACCACTAAGCCAAAGGCTCGCTCCACTTTGAACTGGTTAAACACTGCTTTCTGGAAATAATTAATTAATTCTGCCTTTCTGTCCTGATTGCAGTGACTCATGCTGTGGGTACACTTCCAGAAATGCTGGCATCCATCCAGTACCACTTCCAGGTGGCCGTTCTTTGTGTCAGCCTAAACGATTGTGACAAGTTATTCAGCTGTCTGGGTGGAGGAGTGGGGTCGTGGGCAGCATGCATTGCAACCAATTGAGAACTCTTTCAGCATCCTCAGGTGTGCTTGTCTTGGAGTGTCATTGGATAGCGGTGTGGAGCAGAAATCCTAGCTATATATTTCTTCTCCTTCCACATGCCCCTCACTGTACCTGGGCTTCCTATCTGAGAAGCTGAGGGAAGTTCTGTTTCCTTGCTGCCTTAGTTGAGATGAGCTCAGTTGAAAGCAAGGTTTGTACCTAGGGCATTTTAGGTCTTTATGGTTCAGTACCACACCATGAATACATATATCCAATGAGGGAGCAGCAGTACATTTCCTTTAAGGAAGAAAAGTCATCTGATATTTGAATATAAGTTGTCCAAGCATTTGCATAATTCTTATTGCAGAATATTGCAACAATCTATGTTGTCACTAATTCCCTTGGTTCTAGCTTTTCTCTGTGCCATGTATGGCAGTAATATTTCCATGATGTCCTTGCTGTCAGATGAATGCTTACTGTGATGGCTTCTTAGGTTCCAGCTGTCTGGTAGAAGCACCCAAGACAAGTGACTTGTGAAGATCTGGCTCTACCAGTTTCTGTGGCCACATTCTTATCAGTGAATAAGAATAGCATTAATAATGTGGAATTGTATTCGTTCCCAGAGAAGGTCGACTGAGTCTCCTGTTTTTAGATGGTCACCTTCTTTGATGGCCAAATTCTGGTTGGACCTACCAATATATAAAAGGCTTTTGAAATAGTCTATAACTAATTGCAAGGTTGAATTTCTGCCTAAGATCATATGGGTGTTCATATTATAGCAGTAATGTGCAGGAATCCAATGCCAGATGTGCATTGGTGAATGTCTGTTCAGTTGAAGTTGTTCTATGGCTGGCAGTGGAGAATGTATTACACATACTATTTCTGCTATATTCTCTAGAGAAAATAAAATTTATGTGCTCTGGATAGCTGAGAAAAAGCAATTATATACAAAGATATTCTGGGATTTTTAAACTTTTTTGTAAAGTTGTTTTGAAGCTGCCTCCAGTTCTCTTTACAGTGAATAGTATGTGCACAGAGCATTTTTTTGGAGATGAGAAAACAACATAATCATTTGTGGTAAGCTACCTGTTGCTATGGTGTATGACATTTCAGTGAAACTGCCACCATTTATACTCATTCATTTTCTATTTGACTCAACCAAATGCTGAATTCCTGGTTGATTCATTGGTCGTCTTCTATTCAGGGAAATAGGCTTGATCCGTTTCATCCAGTCTCCTGCCTGGACACTGGGAACTAGGGAAGAGGGAATCTTGGATAGAGACACTATGCAACAAAGGATTAACAGCATGCATCCAGCGTGGCAAAGTGCCAGTACAAACTTTTGAGAACAGTTCAGGATATCATTTGAGTACCTATTGTGACCAGAGATTATTAAAAAAAAAAGACAGCTAGCATTCACTGTACATGGAGACAGTTTGATGGGATGGAGCTGAGTACTATTGGAATGAGGTATCAACAGAGATTTGGGTTAAAATATACTAAGCATACAAATCTTTGTACAGGGATGCCCCACTTTTAGATCATGGCATTAATGAAACAAAGCATTGACCAATGTTTTAATTATAGAGTGAAAACATTTCCTCCTATTCCTGACCACAAGCATGACAACACTTTTAGTGCAGTTCAAATTGCCTGTTTATTTGCAGTGTTATGCTCTGGATACTATCGGCTGAAACTTCCTGATCTTCCTTCAAATGACTAAGGATGAAGGAGGACCTGTTATCCTTGAACAGTGTGTTATGCACCCCATGCATTTGTCCTAAGAGCAGTATCAGCGGTATCTTCAAGTACCTAATTAATGCCTGCAAACCTTGTGACATTGTTGGCCCCAAGTTTGAGATGATTCTTGGCATTTGCCAGAACCAGGAGCAAGACTTTTAAATTATTCTACTGTGGATTTAGAAAGGATTCTTAATAGAGATCTTATTGTGGTCAGAAACCAACTGGGTCATCAATTTTGTTGTAGCTAGAGAATCACCTACAATGGCTTATCTTTGCACTCCCACACCATTACCAAGGATCTATCCTTAGCCCCCTCCTATTTCTCATCTACATGCTGCCCCTTGGCGAATTCATCCAAAAACACAACACCAGGTTCCAGAGAGTTGGAAGAGTGAATTCTATGTTTAGAATGCTCATAATGTGTATGCTTATAGAGGCAATCAATATAAAGTTAACTTTGTATTTACCTCTACTTGGATGAGATGTTTTTGTAATGCTGGCTAATCAGACCATTTTCCTAAATTTCATTTAATCTGTTTCAATGCATCGGGTCTGGTTGTCATCTGCCATTATTCACTTGTACCAAAATGAGATTAGGTTTATAGAGAGTTCAGTTTCAAACAGTAAAGGTTATAAAGAAATTCAGCAAACTGTGACCTGAGCTAGCAATTTGAAGCAAGGGCTTTCTGCAGGTGCTTTGTCTTCTGGCAGTTGGGTTTTGTGGGGGATTCCAAGGTCTCTTAAAATGCGATTTCTATCTTTCTTCATAGATATAAACACCTGTTTAAGGACAGCAAAGCAAAATGAACAAGAAAACTACAATATTTTAATCGCGGATCAATGTAAACTGGGATCATATAATAATCATGTCAACACTTGCAACAAATGTAGACTTTGACAAAGTATATTGCTCTCTTCACTACTCCCAAACAAGAGAATAGGCAGGTGATCTTTCCCAATAACTCTTTGTTCTTAAATTGGTAGTTAGGGGGTATGCAAGAATGTTCTGACTAGTTTCCAGTGACTTTTAATTCTCTACGAAAGTGAGCACTTCTGTCATGTTCGAACTGGGATTAGGACACACTTTTTTATGGATTTCCTGACTCCAGGTCCCAATAAAAAGCAGTGCTGAGTGAAAATATGAAGAAGTGGTTGTGGGGTTATATCACCAGCATTACTATGTACAAATATCTTTAGAGTCTCTGTATTCTGTCACCAGGCTGTCTTTCAAATCACATCTATAACCTTTCCCCTGAACTGCTTTTAATAGTCCTTGCATTGTAAGCACAGTATCTTAATGTTCTTTAGGCAAATACTTGCATGTACTTCGTCTCAAGGGCCTACACCAGATTCCCAAAGTGTGAAGTGAAACTACAAGACTGTATTGAGGTGCCCTAATGCGCATGGATAAAGGCACCACCTGATGTAATAAGCCATGCAGACCAGAACAATGTAGATTAGATTACTGGTCTTTGTTGAGTTCGGCAAGGTAGCAACTGATGAAAATGAACTGAGGGGGGGGGGGGGGAAATTGACCAGGACCCCTCTTCTGATTGTTATCCAATAACCTGCAGTTTCGTTAGACAAGAACAGGATTGTGGTGCCCTCTATAATTGTGTGAAGAATCATGTAAGCACTGGGTAACAGGATCTTTAGCTACTTCCACAGACAACTTCAAACATGGCTATGTATACAGAACGAGTGTATTTGATAATACTGGCAACAATTATATAAGTTAGTAACTGCAACAGCATCATGCCTCCCTCTCTTCTCTCTACCCCCCCCCCCACTTCTCTCTTTCCAGTGCCTCTCCCCTGCCCCCCCCAAATTCCTCCCTTCCCAGACGTTCTATACCCAACCTCTCCCTCTTCTCCAGAGGTAGGAGGAGCCACAGCACCACCTTCCCCAGTCCAGCCACCTAGAAATACATAGACGTTACAACACAGAAACAGGACATTTGGCCCAAGAAGTCCGTGTTGGCCTTTATGCTCCACTTGAGCAAATAGTTCTAATCACATTTATCTACACTGTTCCCATATCCCTTCAACCCCTATTGCTTCATGAAGAGTGGCCACTTGAATGAGGTACTGAAGAGCTGCCAGTGCCTGTGAAATCCGACAATTGTATGAGCTGATGTCTTCAGGAGAAAAGGGGAAAAATTGGGTGGCGGGGGTGGGGGGTGAAGAAGCTGCAATTAAGTATATAATAGTGTGTAAAATGTTATCACCTGACTGGAGTTCCTGCCTTAACACTAACGTCAAGAGTTTAGTTCGTGAAATCCAAAGGCTATATGGTGAGAACCAGGAGGCATTAATTTGGGTTTACAACAAAGGATGGTTAGTTAAATGTTTTAGTTGATTTCAGTTTATGGGAATAGTTTGCTTCAGGAGTATAACTTAGTCGGTAACCAGTTGAAGTCTACCTAATTAGCAATTCCAGTATGTAGTAACACCATCACTATGTTTAGTTGCGACATTATCTTTATATGCAGGAGTTATTTTTAAATGTCTGCCAGTTACAGTTAATGGCATACACTCAATTTTATAATTGACAAAATTTAATACATTAACGGATTAATGTCAGCAACCTGTCTGAAATTGATATACTACAGTCCTTACATTTGATCCAACTATCAGATTATGTCAAGAAACTGTTGGTATTGTTTTAATTGAAACGTATCAAATTCTTAGAGGGCTTGACAGGGTAGATGCTGAGAGGCTGTTTCCTTTGGCTGAAGAGTCTAGAACTATGGGTCATAGTCTCAGGATAAGGGTTTGGCCATTTAGGACTGAGATGAGGAGAAATTTCTTCACTCGGAGGGTTGTGAACCTTTGGAATTCTCTACTCTAGAGGGCTATGGATGCTCAGTCGTTGAGTATATTCAAGACTTAGATCAACAGATTTTTGGGCACTAGGAATCAAGGGATATGGAGATAGGGTGGGAAAGTGGAGTTGATGTAGAAGTTCAGCCATGATCTTATTGAATGGCAGAGCAGGCTCGAAGGCTGTATGGCCTACTCCTGTTCCTATTTCTTATGTTCTTATAATGGACTTCAGCTTTAAAGACTGAAATGTATTATACAACTGTAATTGGCTGTTTTTTGGATTGCAGAAAGATATCCAAATTAACAGGAACTGGTGTAACATGTCAGCAATTCATTGTGAATAAGATTGAATGTAAATTAATCTAGTACCAAGGACAGTATCATTTTATGGTGTTGATATTTCAGAAGTCTATACAATACTATTGTACACGTATCAGAGTTTGGACAACTCTCAGGTTACAAACTAAACTAATACTGTAGGCATGTCACCCACAGGATATTTCCACACAAATATGGGAATGCTACCCCTTTCCATGGTCAGGGGCTGGCTTTAGATACCTTGGCATTCATATACTGACTCTCCACCTGTACAAAAATAATTCTTTCTGACTGGAACTGGGAAAACACCAAGCAGTCTGGGGCCATTCTTGGAGACTCACTCAACTCCAGTGAGAAAGAAAGACTCTTAATAGAAGGATGAACCATCCGTGGCTAACTAAGGAGGTAAAGGATGGTATCAAATTGAAAACAAAAGCATACAATGTTGCGAGGAATAGTGAAAGGCCAGAGGATTGGGAAATTTTTTTAAACCAGCAAAGGACGACTAAAAAAATGATAGAGAGAAGATAGCTTATGCGAGTAAGCTAGCAAGAAATATAAAAACAGACAGTAAGAGCTTCTACAAGTATATAAAAAGGAAGAGAGTAGCTAAAGTAAACGTTGGCCCCCTAAAGGATGAGTCTGGGGAATTAATAATGGGAAACCGGGAAATGGCGGAGACTTTGAACAAATATTTTGTATCGGTTTTCACGGTAGAAGACACTAAAAGCATCCCAATAATGGATAATCAAGGGACTATTGGGGTGGGGGAGGGGGGGAACTTAAAACAATCACTATCACTAGAGAGAAAGTACTAGGCAAACTAATGGGACTAAAGGTGGACAAGTCCCCTGGACCCGATGGCCTGCATCCTAGGGTCTTAAAAGAGGTGGCTGCAGAGCTAGTGGATGCATTGGTTGTAATCTACCAAAATTCCCTGGATTCTGGAGAGGTCCCAGCGGACTGGAAAACTGCAAATATAACACCCCTATTTAAGAAAGGAGGGAGACAGAAAGCAGGCAACCAGTTAGCCTAACATCTGTCATTGGGAAAATGCTGGAGTCCATCATTAAGGAAGTGATAGCAGGACATTTAGAAAATCATAATATAGTCAAGCAGAGTCAGGATGGTTTTATGAAAGGGAAATCATGTTTGACAAATTTGCTGGAGTTCTTTGAGGATGTAACGAGCAGGGTGGATAAAGGGGAACCAGTAGATGTCGTGTATTTGGATTTCCAGAAGGCATTCGATAAGATGCCACATAAAAGGTTATTACACAAGATAAGAGCTCACAGGGTTGGGGGTAATATATTAGCATGGTCAGAGGATTGGCTAACTAACAGAAAACAGAGTGTCGGGATAAATGGGTCATTTTCAGGTTGGCAAACTGTAACTAGTGGGGTGCCGCAGGGATCAGTGCTGGGGCCTCAACTATTTACAATCTATATTAATGACTTGGATGAAGGGACTGAGTGTAATGTAGCCAAATTTGCTGCTGATACAAAGATTGGTGGGAAAGAAAATTGTGTGCCGGACGCAAAGAGTGAGTGAGTGGGCAAAAATCTGGCAGATGGAGTGTAATGTGGGAAAATGCAACGTTATCCACTTTGGTACGAAAAATAAAAAAGCAATTTATTATTTAAATGGAGAGAGATTACAAAATGCTGAGGTACAGAGGGATCTGGGGGTCCTTGTACATGAATCAGAAAAAGTTAGCATGCAGGTACAGCAAGTAATTAGGAAGGCAAATGGAATGTTGGACTTTATTGCAAAGGGAATGGAGTATAAAAGTAGGGAAGTCCTGTTACAACTGTACAGGTCGTTGGTGAGACCACACCTGGAGTACTGCGTACAGTTTTGGTCTCCTTATTTAAGGAAGGATATACTTGCATTGGAGGCAGTTCAGAGAAGGTTCACGAGGTTGATTCCGGAGATGAAGGGGTTGTCTTATAAAGAAAGGTTGAGCAGGTTGGGTCTATACTCATTGGAGTTTAGAAGAATGAGAGGGTATCTTATTGAAACATATAAGATTCTGAGGGGGCTTGACAGGGTAGATGCAGAGAGGATGTTTCCCCTCGTGGAGGAATCTAGAACTAGGGGGCATAATTTCAGAATAAGGGGAAACCCTTATAAATCGGAAATGAGGAGGAATTTCTTCTCTGAGGGTTGTGAATCTTTGGAATTCTCTTCCCCAGAGAGCTGTGGAGGCTGGGTCATTGAATATATTTAAGGTGGAGATAGACAGATTTTTGAAAGGTAAGGGAGTGAAGGGTTATGGGGAGCGGGCAGGAAAGTGGAGTTGAGGCCAAGATCAGATCAGCCATGATCTTATTGAATGGCGGAGCAGGCTCGAGGGGCCAAATGACCTACTCCTACGTCTTATGTAACACAAACTGCTCCCTCAGCGCACCAACTCACCCACTAGCCATGAGGGGCACCAACTCCATCCAACGTGGTTGCCAGTACAGTATGCAGGACTCCTCCCCACTGTCGCCAACTCTCTAACCTCAGAACCCAGGGCCAGACGAGCTGCACAGGCCTCCCCAACCTTCATTGTTCCGAGTGTAGGAAGCCGAGTGGCAGTAGGTTCTTCCCACGTGCACCGTGTAGACGGGATTTGCAGTGACTTCATAAACTCAAAATATGTGATATTGTCCACCTAAATATATAATCAAGATTTCTATATGAATGTAACCTCAATCGTACAATGGCCTACCTATATAATGGCTTCATTAAATATACATATTCAGTGTCAGCCATGGCTCACTTGGTAGCACACTCTCCTGAGTCAGAAGGTTGTGGGTTCAAGTCCCACTCCTGAAACTTGAGCACAAAAATCTAGAATGACGTCTTTTGGGTGAGACATTAAACCGAGGCCCTGTCTGCTCTTTCAGGTGGACGTAAAAGATCCCATGGCGCTTTTTCAACATAGAGCAGGGCAGTTATCCCCAGTGTCCTGGCCAATATTTTATCCCTCAAATTAACATCACTAAATCAGATTATCTGGTCATTCATATTTCTGTTTATGGGAGCTTGCTGTGTGCAAATTGGCTGCAGTGTTTCCTACATTACAACAGTGACTACATTTCAAAAGTACGTCATTGGCTGTAAAGGGACAACCTGAAAGGCGCTATATAAATGCAAGTCTTTTTTCTTTTTATATGAATGTACTCCCACATGTATAATAGCTTTCTAAAATGTGTGTGTGTGTTCATGCATATACATTATGAACCTATCGTACATAGCTTCATAAAATAATTATATAAATGTACACGTAGTAGCTTCATAAAATATGAATGTACATTGTTGAGAACCCAATTAAAATATATTTAAAAATTGTAACTGGTAAATACAAGAAGACATAAGTCAGAAATGAACAGTACCCTGGAATAAACAAAATATCAGCAGAATGGTGCATCATTTCTGTTCCTTTACTTGAAGAAAGTCTTTCATAATTTACTTTCACTTGATTTCATTGGTGGGTTACAGAACCATTTTTAACATTGTCAGCAGTTTATTGCAGTTATACAGTTACTGACCAACCTGCTTCTAAATCTACTTAAGTACATAAGGTAACTGACACATTGAATTTGAATTAAGTTAATGGAATTGACTTGTAGTACTGTGGTCTTAATGCAAAATTGTTCTTTTGGATCTGCAAAGAAAAGTGCAAGTAATGAAGTCAATGCAGCTTTTAAAAGCCAGTTTGCCTTAAAGCACTGATTACCCTGTGTTCCAGCTACCAGATTTATTGTTCCTAACTTTTTATTGGGTGGGTGGGTCAGGGAAAGAAGTGTGTTGGTGACACAACATTCAATTTCTGCTTCAGAGAGGTCTTCCATACAAACATTTTAGGTAAAACCTGTCATCCATTGGCAAAATTTAAAAATTCATCAGTATACTGTCTATGTCCAAAGCAGATCACCACTGGTAGCTGTAAGCTCCCCAAGGAAAGCATTGTTGTCACTGGGATTTCAGTGAAGCATAATCATGGCTATATGTGTGAAAAATAGCTAGCTAGAATTATAGGTTATGTGCTTTCAAATTTTGGTTATCTCTAGAAAGAGCATTTTGAGCTACGTAACACTGATGTGAGCTACCAATACTTAAAGTTCTGGGACTGGTATTAGTAGGAGCAAGTTAAGAGTCTCGCGTAAAGGTATATACACAACATGAAAGCATATTGGCTTGACTGCAGTGTTTTCTCTCTTCACCCCACCCCCCAGGATGTTGATGGTAGAGAACTCCGTGTCGATAGTGCCATTGAAGGTCAGGGGGAGGTAATTGGGCTTTCTCCTCTTTATTATTTGTTCCTGGGATGTGGGCGTCACTGGCGAGGCCAGCATTTATTGTCCATCCCTAATTGCCCTTGAGAAGGTGATGGTGAGCCGTCGCCTTGAACCGCTGCAGTCCGTGCGGTGAAGGTACTCCCATAGTGTTGTTGGGAGGGAGTTCCAGGATTTTGACCCAGCAATGATGAAGCAACAGGGATATGTTTCCAAGTCAGGATGGTGTGAGAGTCGGAGGGGAACTTGGAGGTAATGGTGTTCCCATGCACCTGCTGCCCTTGTCCTTCTAGGTGGTAGAGGTCACGGGTTTGGGAGGTGCTGTCGAAGAAGCCTTGGCGAGCTGCTGCAGTGCATCTTGTAGATCGTATAAACTGCAGCCACGATGCACCGGTGGTAGAGGGAGTGAATGTTTAAGGTGGTGGATGGTGTGCCAATCAAGCGGCCTGCTTTGTCCTGGATGGTATCGAGCTTCTTGAGTGTTGTTGGAGCTGCACTAATCCAGGCAAGTGGAGAGTATTCCATCACACTCCTTACTTGTGCCTTGTAGATGGTGGAAAGGCTTTGAGGAGTCAGGAGGTGAGACACTTGCCGCAGAATACCCAGCCTCTGACCTGCTCTTGTAGCCACTCTATTTATGTGGCTGGTCCAGTTAAGTTTCTGGTGAATGGTGACCCCCAGGATGTTGATGGTGGGGGATTCGACGATGGTAATGCCGTTGAATGTCAAGGGGAGGTGGTTAGACTCTCGCTTGTTGGAGATAGTCATTGCCTGTCACTTAAGTGGCAAGTAACATTCACGCCACACATCAGCTCAAGTCTGAACGTCGTCCAGGTCTTGCTGAATGAGGGCATGGACTGCTTCATTATCTGAGGAGTTGCGAATGGAACTGAACACTGCAGTCATAAGCGAACATTCCCACTTCTGACCTTATGTTGGAGGGACGGTCATTGATGAAGCAGCTGAAGATGGTTGGGCCTAGGACACTGCCCTGAGGAACTCCTGCAGCAATGTCCTGGGGCTGTGATGATTGGCCTCCAAAAACCACAACCATCTTCCTTTGTGCTAGGTATGACTCCAGCCAGTGGAGAGTTTTCCCCTGATTCCCATTGACTTCAATTTTACTCGGGCTCCTTGATACCACACTCGGTTAAATGCTGCCTTGATGTCAAGGGCAGTCACTCTCGCCTCACCTCTGGAATTCAGCTCTTTTTTTGTCCATGTTTGGACCAAGGCTGTAATGAGATCTGGAGGCGAGTGGTCCTCGCGGAACCTGAACTGAGCATCAGTGAGCAGGTTATTGATGAGTCATGCTGGTGATGGGCATTGCCTGGCACTTGTGTGGCACAAGTATTAGTTGCCGCTTGTCAGCCCAAGTCTGGATGTTGTCTAATCCCTGCTGTAGGCTGGAATTGGCCTACTTCATTGTTGACGTTATGAATTGACCTGAATACTGTAAAATCATTAGTGAACAGTTCCACTCCTTATGGAGAAATTGATGAAGCAGCTGCAAATTATTGGGCTGAGGATGCTCCCTTGAGACAGTCCTGCAGTGATGTCCCGGGGCTGTGAAGATTGGTTGCAGTAACCATCGTCCTTTGTGTCAGCCACTGGAGGTTTATTCCCTGTACATTAGTTTTGCTGGGGCTCCTTGGTGACATAGTTCTCTCTGTTCATTTGGCAATTTTGCACACTTTCCTCCCTGCTCCTCCTGATCTGTTTTTCTCTCATCTTTCCTACACTCTGACCCTTTTCCTAAATCATGTTTTTTATCCCTGCTATATTAATTTAAACCCTCCCCCACAGCACTAGTTAGTCTCCCAGTGAAGACATTGGTCTCACCCTTGTTTGGATGAACCCTGTACAGGATACTTCTGCCCCTGGTCCCATTGTCCCAAGAATCTGAACACTTCCCTCCTACACTATCTCTCCAGCTCCCATATAACTATTCCTATGCTGCTTAGAATGTGACACCAGACGTAATCCTGAGATTACGACCTCTACCTAGCGGAAGTTGAACGCCAACTCTCCGACACCTCCTCCTACCTCCACCTGGACCATGACCCCACTACCGAACATCAAGCCACCGTGTCCAAGACTGTCACTGACCTCATCTCCTCTGGAGATCTCCCGCCCCCCCCCCCCCCCCCCCCCCCCCACGGCCGCCAACCTCATAGTTCCCCAACCCCGCACAGCCCGCTTCTACCTCCTTCTCAAGATCCACAAACAGGACTGCCCTGGTAGACCCATCGTTTCAGCCTGCTCTTGCCCCATGGAACTTATCTCTTCCTATCTCGATTCTATTTTTTCTCCCCTTGTCCAGTCCCTTCCCACCTACATCCGCGATTCCTCTGACGCCCTCCGCCACTTTAACAGTTTCCAGTTTCCTGGCCCCAACCGCCTCCTTTTCACCATGGACGTACAATCCCTCTACACCTCCATCCCCCACCAGGATGGCCTGAGGGTGCTCCGCTTCTTCCTTGAACAGAGGCCCAACCAGTCCCCATCCACCGCCACCCTCCTCCGCCTGGCTGAACTTGTTCTCACATTGAACAACTTCTCCTTTGACTCCACTCATTTCCTCCAAATCAAAGGTGTTGCTATGGGTACCCGCATGGGTCCTAGCTATGCCTGCCTTTTCGTGGGATATGTGGAACACTCTTTGTTCCAGTCCTACTCGGGTCCCCTCCCTCACCTCTTTTTCCGGTACATTGACGACTGTATCGGTGCCGTTTCCTGCTCTCGCCCCGAACTAGACAATTTCATTCACTTTGCCTCCAATTTCCACCCTTCCCTCACCTTCACATGGTCCATCTCCGACTCTTCCCTCCCCTTCCTCGACTTCTCCGTCTCCATCTCTGGGGATAGGTTATTGACCAACATTCACTACAAGCCCACTGACTCCCACAGCTACCTGGACTACACTTCCTCCCACCCCGCCTCCTGTAAGGACTCTATTCCCTTCTCCCAGTTTCTCCGTCTCTGCCGCATCTGCTCCGACGATGCCACCTTCCATACCAGTGCTTCCGACATGTCTTCCTTTTTCCTCAACCGAGGATTCCCCTCTACCGTGGTCGACACGGCCCTCGACCGTGTCCGTTCCATCTCCCGCACTTCTGCCCTCACCCCGGCCCCTCCCTCCCCGGAACCACGATAGAGTTCCCCTTGTCCTCACCTTTCACCCCACCAGCCACCACATTCAACGGATCATCCTCCGCCATTTCCGCCACCTCCAACGTGATTCCACCACCAAACGTATCTTCCCCTCACCTCCCCTTTCAGCATTCCGTAGGGACCGCTCCCTCCGAGACACCCTAGTCCACTCCTCTATCACCCCCAGCACCCCTTCCCCTTCACCCGGCACCTTCCCGTGCAAGCGCAGGAGATGCAACACCTGCCCTTATACATCCCCCCCTTCCCACTCTCCAGGGCCCCAAACACCCCTTCCAGGTGAAACAGCGATTTACTTGTACTTCTTGCAATCTAGTATACTGTATTCGCTGCTCACGATGTGGTCTCCTCTACATTGGGGAGACCAAACGCAGATTGGGTGACCGCTTTGCTGAACACCTCCGTTCAGTCTGTAAGGGTGACCCCGAGCTTCCGGTCGCTTGTCATTTTAATTCACCCCTCCACGCCCACTCAGACCTCACCGTCCTCGGCCTCGTGCATTGTTCCACGGAAGCTCAGCGTAAGCTCGAGGAACAGCACCTCATCTTCCGTTTAGGCACTTTACAGCCTTCCGGACTCAATATCGAGTTCAACAATTTCAGATCATAACCCCGGCCCCTACCACATATGTATACATTTTATCCACCCTTTTGGTCCGTGTCTTTTTCCTTCTGTCTCTCCCCCTACGGCAGCTGTCTCTCATTCTGCCAGCATTTCACACCTCACCTTTTGTTTCTTAACCTATCCCATTACCATCTCGTCTTGCCTTGAGCATCTCTTAATGTCTCTACTTACCATAGACCCCACCCTTTTGTTCTTTTATTCCTCCCCCCAGCCTCCCCCTTGCATTTTTATCTGTTTAATTTCCTGCTCTTTCAGTTCCGACGAAGGGTTTCGACCTGAAACGTTAACTCTGTTTCTCTCTCCACGGATGTTGCCTGGCCTGCTGAGTTTTTCCAGCGTTTTCTGTTGTTATTTCGGATTTCCAGCATCCGCAGTATTTTGCTATCGTAATCCTGAGAATATTGCGCTGGAGATCCTGCTCTTTAATCTATCTCCTAATTGCTGAAGTAACCTTTGTAGGGCCACACTTTTGTTTCTTGCTATTCATTGGTTCCATTGAGCCATGACTTTTGGCTGTTTCCTTCTACCTCAAGTTTTATGCACCTTACTCCATAATATCCCTTGCACTGGCACTTGGGAGGATATGTGCCATTTGGGACTCAGTTACAACTGAGAAATTGTCTCTTCCCCTGACTGTGGAATCCCTTATTACTGCATTTATGCACTTTGGACCCTCATCTTTGGCAACCATCTGCTCTACAGTGCTATGGTTTTGCTTTTTGCCCTCCTCCAAATTGTTGTCATTGTCATAAGTCTTCAGTACTGAATACCATTTTGTCTATTCAATACTCAAGATCCCTACACGTGCTGAAAGGTTTACTTGAATTTCATAAAATGAAGCATTTATGGCACAACCTGCTTGGATTTTTCTTTCTTGGACTCTTGTTGGATAGTGTTCAGTGGACTGGTGACTTGAATCCACCTGTCTCCTGCTTGTAAAAATTAAGTGAATAGTTGAATATTCCAATATAGCACTGAATTATTCTTTGCAGTTGACGTGAATCTAAGCAGCGGAATCAAACTGATTAGTCTGCTTCCTGTGCTTTCTGGTAAATCTCCGTTATATCCAGTGGAACTTAATTTGTCAGTGAACCTTCAGTTGGTACTATTACTAAATTCCATATTTCTTCAGTTGATCCCTATTAAGGCAGGCAGGGAGGAACCTGCTGTGTGAGAGTAGTCAACGCAGTGATGGACATTTTTGGTGTGTAGGAATTCTGAGTGGGACATAAAACCCATCTGGTGCCCAGGGGTCTGAATGGGATCTGAATTTCATGCCAAAGTCTGAGGTGAGACAGGATTGTTTCAGTGTTCTGGAATTTGTAGTGTTCAATTGTATAAATTCATACATAAAAACAGAAAATATCTGGAAACCCTCAGTAGGTCAGACAGCATGTGTGGAGAGAGAAATCGAGTTAAGGGGAAGTACAAGAGATTTGAGTATAAGAGTAAAGACATCTTACTGCAATTATATAGGGCCCTGGTGAGACCACACCTGGAGTATTGTGTACAGTTTTGGTCTCCTTACCTAAGGAAGGATATACTTGCCATCGAGGGAGTGCAACGAAGGTTTACCACTGATTCCTGGGATGGGGGGATTGTCCTATGAGGAGAGATTGAGTAGACTAGGCCTATATTCTCTAGAGTTTAGAAGAATGAGCGGTAATCTCACTGAAACATACAAAATTCTTACAGGGCTTGACAGGCTAGATGCAGAGAGGATGTTTCCCCTGGTTGGGGAGTCTCGAACCAGGGGTCACAGTCTCAGAATAAGGGGTCGGCCATTTAGGACTGAGATGAGGAGAAATTTCGTCACTCAGAGTGGTGAATCTTTGGAATTCTCTACCTCGGCTGTGGAGGCTCAGTCGTTGAGTATATTCAAGACAGAGATTGATAGATTTTTGGATATTAAGGGAATCAGAGGATATGGGGTGACGTAAGAAAACTACTCGGCACTTGGTCTAAGCGTTAAACAAAGCTTTAATCAACTGTTTTACAACATGGAGATCTAGTTGTGTCCTTCACTAGTTCCGGCTAAGAATGTCCTGCGCAAGCTGGGCCCGTGCCCGAGTATTTATACTCTCCCTGGTCAGCGCCACCCGCAGGCCACTCAGTATTATTTCATAAGTCATGAATGACAGATTCATGTCATTCTTCCCGGCTGAAGGATTGGAAGTCCGGCGACTTCCTTTTATCGGATTAATCGGACTACGAATAGCCGCAGTCGTTTGGATCTCCGTTTGTGGCTGGAAGGCACGTCTCCTCGGACCGTGTCTTGGTCCCTAGGTCGCTTGGTTCGTACCGGCGGGCTGGCAGAGTCCGTGTCGCCTCGATCGACCTGAGGGGGACTGGGGAGATCGTGACTCCGGGTGCGGGCCCCCACAGGTGCAGAGCTGGCTTCATCCTGTTCAGTAGCCGGTGATTGACTGGCGTCCTGGCTTCAGGTGGCCATCCTGCGGGGAGCGCTCTGTTCCCCGGGTTGATCCGGCGGAGTAGCTGGCAGATCCCTTGATGTCCCGGGTAGGGCATCATCCTCGGAGGAGCGCGGACTATCGACGTCGTTAATACGGATCTCTCTATCGATTGGGTCCGTGGACCGGTTGGGCAGGGAGCCAGATCCCGAAGTGAAACTGTGGACTCCCGGCCATCAGGGTACCGCACGTACGCGTATGTAGGATTGACATCCGTTAGTTCCACCTCGTCGACGAGGGGATCACTCTTGGAGGATCGGACGAATCTTTGGAGCAGCACGGAGCCAGGAGCTGCCAACCATGATGGTAGGGACGTCCCATGAGTGGAGCGACGCTGGAACCCGAAGAATCGTTCGTGAGGAGTAACATTGGTGGATGTAGAAAGAAGAGACCTGATGGAATGCAACGCGTCAGGGAGCATAGTTTCCCACTGCTGGTCTGATAGATTGTGTGACCTCAGTGCAAGACGAACAGCGTTCCAAATGATAGCGTTGTATCTCTCAACCTGTCCGTTTCCAATAGGATGATACGGTGTCGTTTTACTTGTGGCGATTCCCTGTTGGGAAAGATAACTTTTGAGTTCGCTTGACATGAAGGAGGGACCCCGATCAGAGTGGATGAAATTGGCCGTACCGCAAAGGGAAAAGACCTGATCGAGGCATTTGATCACTGTGGAAGTAAGCATATTGGGACAGGGGAAAGCAAAGGGAAAGCGTGAATATTCGTCCACCATAGTAAGCAAGTAGGTGTTTCGCGTTGAGGAAGGCAATGGCCCTTTAAAGTCAATGCTGAGTCGCTGTGTAGCGTGTATGAGCGAGCCATCCGACGGACGGAAGAATTGCGGTTTTAATTCCGCGCAAATTCTACAAGTGGGGCATGTTCTTTTCACGTCTTCCGTAGAAAATGGGAGATTTTTGGATGGCACAAAGTGCAACATACGGGTAATGCCAGGATGGCATAAGTCAGTATGAAGATCCGCAAGAGTCGAAGTTGACATGGAAGAGCAGAATGCACGCGTGATGGTATCCGGGGCCACATTCTCCTTGCCGGGTCGATACTGTATGGTGTAGCCAAAGGCGGCCAATTCCATCCTCCAGAGCTGTATTTTGTTATTGATTTTAGTGCGTTTCCGGTTATCCAACATAAAGGCCACAGAGCGCTGATCGGTTATGAGCGTGAAATGGCGACGAGCGAGAAAATGATTCCATTTACGTACTGCTTCGATGATAGCCGTAGCCTCCTTCTCGACAGGAGGATAATGGAGCTCGCTACCCTGCAAAGTTCTGGACAGAAATGCAACGGGTCGTCCGCCTTGATTCAAGGTAGCCGAGATCGCCACCTCCGATGCATCGCACTCGACCACAAAAGGGAGATTTTCATCGATGGAATGAAGCGTGGCTTTTTCCAGTTGTTGCTTGAGGAGGTCGAAAGCTGAAATAGCCCTCGCCTCCAACGGAAATGACTTCGCGTGAAGCAGGGGCTGGATCTTGTCGGAAAAGTGAGGTATCCACTTCGCATAATAGGCGAACATGCCGAGGGCCCGACGAAGAGAGCTGAGATTCGTCGGAGGAGGGAGCTCCTGAAGTGGATGAAGTCGCTCTGGATCCGGTTTGATGACAGCATTGCCCACCCAGTACCCAAGGATGTTGACTGATGGTACTGATTTCACAGATTTGGACTCATTTAAGGTTAAGTTGCGACGACGGAGAACGTCAAGAAATTTCTGGAGGTTGGCATCATGCTCCTTCTGGTCATGACCAGCAATGGTGATATTATCCAGATATGGAAAAGTGTCCGTTAAGTTCTCCTGTTTGACTAGGCTATCCATTTCCCGTTGAAAGACGGCCACCCCATTGGTGACCCCAAATGGAAGGCGACGAAACTGGTAAACTGGTAAGGCCGTATACTTTTTGTCAGAGTCCTTTAACGGTACTTGATGGTATGCGCTCTTTAAGTCAAAAATACCTTGTAGTTAGCAAGGTTATTGACCATGTCATCGATGCGTGGTAGTGGGTAGGCATCCAGGTCGGTATACTGGTTAATAGTTTGCGACTAATCGATGCAAAGACGTTTCTTGTGTTGCTTCAGAGGATTTTTAACAACGACGACTTGAGCCCGCCAGGAAGATGAACATGGCTCAATGATACCGTCAGCTAGAAGGCGAGAGATCTCTGCCTCGATAAAGGATAGATCATCTTGGCTGAAACGTTGTGATTTAGTGGCTATGGGCTTGCATCGGGGGGAAAGATTGGCAAACAAGGAGGGCTTGTCGAGCGAAGCCGCCGAAAGTGCACAAAACGGTACTTTGGAAATAGTAAGCTCCGGCTTTGATCCTCCAAACTCGAAAGTGAGTCTTTTGTGTTGTTTCTGGAAATCCTGTCCCAGGAGCACATCACTGCATAGGTTTTTGAGCACCCCGAGCCGGGTAGAGAAATAAGTGCGGCCATTGAGAATAAGGTCAACAAGACAAAAGCCGGAAGAGTTGGTGGTCAGTGTCGTCAGAGCCATTGCAATTTCCCTGTCCGAGGGGTAAATACGCAGTTTTAACTTACTGACAGCCTGCTCACTGATGAAGCTGTCAGAGCTGCATGAGTCGATTAATGCACTCAAAATGTGTCCATTTACTGAAACCTTCATGGCTGCATGGGACAGGCTTTGGGGAAAAACAGCTGTGATGGGAGGAGGGGCAGTTTTATCCTTGACAGCTGTAACATTAGTAGTGGCTCTTGGGGGAGGAGCAGTTTTATAGATGACAGCTGTAACCCTAGAAGAGGCTCTTGACTGACATACTTTCGTGAAGTGGCCTTTCTTACTGCAATGATTGCAGGTTGCATTACGAGCAGGACAAAATTTCCTATAGTGAAATGCACCTCCACAGAAGAAACACTTCCTTTTAGATTGCCAAGATGCCGCTAGGGTAGGGTCATCATCAGCTAGGATAGAGTCGTCATCAGTGAGGGCTTCCACCTGAGGCTTATAGGAGGAGTCACTAAAAGTGATAGCAGCAGTCCGTGCACGTGGTAAAAGATAGGCATCTGCATTTTTTTTTGCCAAGTCCAGAGAATATGCCTGGTCATAGGCAGCTTGTAACTCGAGGGTTTTATTCTCCAACAGACGCTGGCGTATGAAGGGAGACGCAATTCCATTAATAAAAGAATCACGAATTAGCTCCTCCTGGTACTGCTCAGCTGAGACAGCCTTGAGATTACCATCTTTGCTGAGCCTGCGAAACTTTTGAAGGAATTCGTCAAGTGATACCCCGGGTTGTTGTCGAGTTGTGGCCAGTAGATGCCGAGCAAAACTTTGGTTTGGGGCCTTAACATATAGTTGTTGTAGTATTCGGATAGCGGAGTCATAGTCTATACAGTCTTCGATATAGTCAAATACATAATTGGCAAGTATCTCTAACTTATCAGGAACATTCTCACCACACACCCTGAGGAAGTTGCTGAAGGTACGATACCAGTGTTTCCATACCTTAGCAGTTGTAGGTGAATTCGGGTCCAGGTCAAGACGGGCGGGTTGGAATAGTTTCTCCATGATGGATTGATTACTACGTCTGGTTCCCTTCTACCGTTTGAGTCGTAGCCGTCTGTTCCCAAAACCACTCGGAGCGTGGAGCAGATTCAGTTGATTAAATTGACGTAAGAAAACTACTAGGCACTTGGTCTAAGCGTTAAACAAAGCTTTAATCAACTGTTTTTCAACATGGAGACCTAGTTCCGGCTAAGAATGTCCTGCGCAAGCTGGGCCCGTGCCCGAGTATTTATACTTTCCCTGGACAGCGCCACCCGCAGGCCACTCTATTATTTCATAAGTCATGAATGACAGATTCATGTCATGGGGATTGTGCAGGAAAGTGGAGATGAGGTAGATGATCAGCCATGATCTTATTGAATGGCGGAGCAGATACGAGGGTCCAAATGGCCTACTCCTGCTCCTAGTTCTTATGTTAACATTTCAGGTCGATGACTGTTCACCAGTTCTGATGAAAGGTCATTGATCTGAAACATTCACTCTGTTTCCCTCTCCTCGGATGCTCTCTGACCGGCTGAGTGTTTCCAGCATTATCTGTTTTAATTTCAGAATTCCAGCATCTGCAGTATTTTGCTTTTTAGTATAAATTGATGTTGGATTCAGCAGAATTAACATGCAAATCCACCCTTTGAGTGTTAAATGAGGCTTTGGAAGAGGAACAAATCCGCCAGGATCATCACTTTGGCTTGTTGACTTGTCGATTGTCAGTACTGGCTTTCATATAATGTGACATTTGACTAATAATGTGAAGAGAAAAAATGAAGTCTCTCAGCACTGTATTTAATGAATTACTGTATTTAATGAATTAGCTGAACTTCACCTCTAGGTACCGTAATACAGTTATGATGACTCTATAATTTGATGATTAGCATAGTAGTTGTAGGAGGGGGAAATTAGCGTGATCAATATGTGTTGTTCACAGCCTTAATGTGCCTGCATTTACTTTTCAGGTAACGGATAAGGGTCTCTGGGCAGATCTTTTGGAGGAGTTCAACTTTCCAAGAGGTTGCGCCAATGCAGCTTTTGCTTTGAAGCAGTACTACCTGAGGTGAGTGATAATGGGAAAATAAGACTCATCATCCTGTTTGCATATTGGATTCTACTCTGTGCGGACTTGAATACATGTAAAATTCGTCAGAAGTTAATAATGGCACACAAATTAACATTGGTTAAGTATTGAGGATGTGTTGTCTTTTAAATCAGAATAGAAGCCCACTAGGTGTTTGTCCTCCTTTCAGGACTGCACTATATTTTTTCTGGCATGTAACATTTAATTTTCTATATACTGTGAAAATGTTGGCTTCCTGCATTTTTTTGATTTAACATTAAAAAAAATGTTTTATGTTGTTAATGGAGTTGTACAGTCCTCCCATTACTGAGCGCATGTAGATATAATCCAGAACATTGCCATGAAGCACCAGAAACCATAGGCTGTTTCCAATAGGTAATAGTATTTTAGTAGTTTTTTATTTCAGATTTCCAGCATCTGCAGTATTTTGCTTTTGTATGAGGTAATAGTTGTACACTGGTAAAGGAGGGAGGGGAAAAAGGGAGATACTTGGATTTTAAGGGCTTTCCTGGCACCATACCAATGACAGAAAACTCCTTTGGAGAAAATCTAGCAGACATCCTGAAGGACAGCATGTGCATTTCACAAACTGGAAAAGGAATTAATTACTCAAGGGGGATTGTGATGCACCAGGATCTGAGCCTTCGATTAAAGATAGCCAGAGGATCTATCCAGATGTTCAGAGGTTCTGGCTTGGACAATGTGTACCTTCTGTGTTTGCAGTCAGTCAACTAACTTTGAAGGTAGATAATGTAGAGGTAATGGTGAGACATTGCTGGTGAACAAAACATCAACATATAAAGTAACTTTGAAACAAAAATAACTGAGTTGTTTGACCTGGCTTCCTCGAATGATTTCTGCTTGGCTTGCTCTGTGTTTATGATGTAGTGGTGATACCACTTGCCATTGTGACAACACATTGACTTTCAGTTCTTCATTTTACACAAGTAGTATCACTATCTGGACTCCTTTTAAAAAAAAACTAACTTGATCAATTTAAAATAGTTAAAATTTACTTTTAACCGCGTCTTGGCTCTGCTTTGTTCCTAACTGTGAATTTTTTATTTTAAATGGTTGATGCTAATAACCTGCTGCTCTCATGTAATCAAATACTTACTGTGCATCATTCTCCTTTCCTGTATTTTCTCTATTAAAAAAAAAATTTGGTTGGTTTTCCAGTACATTTCCCTGTACATGCTAAGAAAGATAAAGGACAAAATTAATAAAAAGCAAAATGCTGCAAATGCTAGAAATCTGAAAACAAAACAAAAAAAAAAGCTAGTAATGCAGCAGCAGTCAGCATATGTGGAGTGAGCAAATGGTCGACAGTTGAGGCTCGTATGCTTTGGAACTGAAAAGTAAGAGATGAACAAACATTAATAAAACGAGAAAGTAAGGGAGAGGAAAAACTAACAAAAACAGTATCAGTGGAATGATTTTTGAATGATATAATGGATCAATCTCAGACAAATAATGGACAGAAAGGATGTGAATAACTAAGCTAGTGTGAGGCCTACAGCAAAGGTGAGAAAGTGGGAGAGGATGGAAAATCCCACCCGCCCTCGTGCATGCTCTGACCCCTGCCTGCTGGGGTGAGGGGTGGTGGTTGTAACGCTGGAGAAGGTGGTCTTCATGAGCAACAACAACTTGCATTTATGTAGCATCTTTAATGTAGAAAAATGTTGCAAGGCACTTTGCAGACAAATATGGACGAGCCACAAAAGGGGATATTGGGAGGGGTAACTAAATGGTGGGTTTTAAGGAGGAGAGGGATGTAGAGACATTGAGGTTTAAGGAAGGAATTCCAGCATGTAGGGCTTAGATGGCTGAAGGCACGGTGGTGTAAAGGGAAGAGAGGAGATGCACAAGAGGCCAGATTTGGAGGGACATAGAGTTCTTGGGATATTTTAGGGCTAGGGAAGGTTACAGAGATAGGTAAGGAGTGAGACCCTGAAGGGATTTAAACACAAGGATGAGAATTTAAATTTGAGGCATTAGGGGATCTGGAGCAAATATAGGTCAGCGAGGACAGGGGTGATGGGTGAGCGGGACTTGGTGTGGGATAGGATATGGGCAGCACAGTTTTATATGAGCTGAAGTTTATGGAGGGTCGAGGATGGAGGTTGGCCTAGGGAGCATTGGAATATTTGAGGCTGACAAAGGCATGGGTGAGGATTTCAGCAGTGCATTGGCTAAGGCATGGCAGATGCAGGCGATATTACGGAGATGAAAGTAGCTGGTCTTTGTAATGGAGAGGATATGGGATTGGAAGCGCTGCTCGGGTTCAAATAGGACGCTGACGTTGCGAACAGTCTGGTTCAGCCTGAGACGGTGGCTTTTGAAGGGAATGGAGGTTATGGCGGGGATCAAAGATGATAGTTTCAGTAATCCAATGTTTAACTGGAGAAAATTGTGGCTCATCCGGAACTGGCTGTTGGACAAGCAGTCTGACAACACGAGCAGTGGGAGGGTTGAGAGGGGTTGTGGAGAGGGAGAGTTGAATGTGGTCAGCCTACATGTGGATGCTGACCCAATATATGTGGATGATGTAGCATGTAGATGAGAAATAGGAGGCCAAGGATAAATTCCTGGGGGGATGGGAAGAGATGGTATTGGATATGCTGTGGCTGCGATTGGATAGGTAAAAGTGGAGCTAGAAAGCAATCCCAGTCAGCTGGACAATGGAGGAGAGGTGTTGGAGGAAGATTACATGGTGGTTGACCATGTCAAAGAGTGCAGAGTGGTCGAGAATGATGAGGATGGATTGTGCATCATGGTCACATTCTTCCTTTTTAAATACTTATCCTATTGTCTTTTAAATGAAATTACCTCTGACTCGATGACAACTTGTTATAAAGCATTCCATGTTATAACTCTGGGAAAAATGAATCCTTCTAATGTCCCCTTTATTATTCCAGTGATAATCTTGAGTTCAGGAGGTAGAAATTCATCGGTGTAAAACGGTCGCAATGATAAATTTAGCAGTGAAGCAGCTCGCGCCCAATTTGCGGGTGCGCCTGTGCCACTGCTAAATTTGGCAGGGCCTTGTTTTTTTAGATAGCAATGACAGCCACCTGAAATGAGTGCCGACCTCATTGCAATATTGAAATGAGGCTCCTTGGTCCATTTACGGGCCCTTTTATAAAATTGGTTTCAGGCTCTATAGCGGCCTATCCAGCAGTCCTTGCAGGGACTGCTTGAGACCGTGGAAGAAGCCTGTAGGTAACTTACCATAATGTGGAACCAGGAGGAGCAGGAGTGCTCCCCTTGCCTCCATATTAAGACTACAGCCATTGCCCATGCTTAGCATGCCCCTCATCTCCTAATCGCCCCACCCCCTGGACTCTCCTTTGGGCCTCGGCCAGTGTTCGCGGTTTTGGAAATTGGCCAGGCCCTGACCATCGGGGCGCCTGCAGCTCGCTAGAATTATGATTAGGCTTGCGGACCAATTTGCAACTCCTCAGGCCTCTTCATTCTGGCATGCTTTAGCTACATGCCACACAAATCGCACCTGGTTTCGGGCGCTGATGATTTCAGGCCCCTATGTTCCCTTATTAGTCATTTACCAACCAGTGAAATAATCTTCCACTATTTACTGTATCAAAACTTTTCAGAATTTTGAAACTTGTATTGTATCCCCCTTAACTTTTCTACAGAAAAGAAGTTAAATATTCAACCCTTTCTTAATAACTGAAGCCTCTAATTCCTAGTATTCTAATGAACTTTACCAAATCAGGAAATTAGATTACAGATTGAGGTTTGCTGTCCTGAAAGGGCAACACGGTGGCATAGTGGTTAGCACTGTTGCCTCACAGCGCCAGGGACCCGGGTTCGGGTTCGAATCCGGCCCCGGGTGACTGTCTGTGTGGAGTTTGCACATTCTCCCCGTGTCTGCGTGGGTTTCCTCCGGGTGCCTCCCACAGTCCAAAGATGTGCAGGTTAGGTTGATTTGGCTATGATAAATTGACCCTTAGTGTTAGGGGGATTAAATACGTGGGGTTACGGGGATAGGGTGGGATATGTGTCGGTGCAGGCTCGATGGGCCGAAATGGCCTCTATCTGCACTGTGGGGATTCTGTGATTTTGTGAATTCTCCAGTAAACTGTGAATCCAAATGTTTCATACTGCAGGGTGTTTAATATCTGATTCAGTCTGTATTGTACTTCTTTTCCCCCCCCACTGGTCCTTGAAAAATTTCACTGTACACTGCCTACATCAAACTGCCCAATAAATCAGTGACTGCAATGTCTCATTGTTGTCAATAACAATGATATGGCCGAACTCTCATTAATCAAGCTGGAATGTACATAATTCAAAAACAACCGTAATGCAGCATTTCCCAGCACTATGGACATGATTCTCTAATTTGAATGTTAAAATGCTATTTAGTGAGCTGGATGGGTATCATTGGGTTATTACGTGGTCCTTTGATTTCTGAGCAAGACATCCTTCCTCACCCATCACCCCATCCTTGCTGATCTCAACTGGGTTCTTATTCCATAGGGCATTGACTTCAAAATCATTGTGATCGTCTTAATCCTTCCATAGCCTCACTCTACCTCGCAATCGTTTCCGGTCCCAACACCCATACACCACTCTTTCAACTCTCATCCAGTGTTGGCCAATAGAAATAGCTTTCTAGCCGCAAGGGTGGCTGCAGCGACACTGTTTTACCCACATGTATTAATTTTGGTAGAAAATACCTTGCACACAACACAGGTAAAAGTACTTAACGTATTTACTTAACAAATATCTAGCACCATTCAGTGCAAAACTTTGCCGTCTTTGTTTCACCGAAGTTTAGAACTGTGGCATGAATTTATCAGACACGGCACATTTAGTGCACCTTCTAGGTTTTTGTCCAGCAGTTGCGAGCGGTACTTTGACTTCATGAGAGTGATTGCTGAGAATGTTGACTTGCACAACAAGACTCGCCAGACTCTCCCCTGCTCTCTATCCAGAATGCAGTTGGGCGCTGCTTTCCCTTTGCCATGATGTGCCCTGTTGAAGATTTTTTAAATTCGTTCTTGGGATCTGGGTGTCGCTGGCAAGGCCAGCATTTATTGCCCATCCCTAATTGCCCTTGAGAAAGTGGTGGTGAGCTGCCTTCTTGAACCGCTGCAGTCTGTGTGGTGAAGGTACTCCCACAGTGCTGTTAGGGAGGGAGTTCCAGGATTTTGACCCAGTGATGATGAAGGAACGGCGATATACTTCCAAGTCAGGATGGTATGTGACTTGGAGGGGAACGTGGAGGTGGTGGTGTTCCCATGCGCCTGCTGCCCTTGTCCTTCTAGATGGTAGAGGTCACGGGTTTGGGAGGTGCTGCCAAAGAAGCCTTGGAGAGTTGCTGCAGTGCATCTTGTAGATGGTACACACTGCAGCCATGGTACGCAGGTGGTGGAGGGAGTGAATGTTTAAGGTGGTGGATGGGGTGCCAATCAAGTGGGCTGCTTTGTCCTGGATGATGTCGAGCTTCTTGAGTGTTGTTGGAGCTGCACTCATAGAAACATAGAACATAGAAAAATAGGAGCAGGAGTAGGGCATTCGGCCCTTCAAGCCTGCTCCGCCATTCAATATGATCATGGCTGATCCTCTATCTCAATACCATATTCCCGCTCTCTCCCCATACCCCTTGATGCCTTTTGTGTCTAGAAATCTATCTATCTCCTTCTTAAATATATTCAGTGACTTGGCCTCCACAGCCTTCTGTGGTAGAGAATTCCACAGGTTCACCACCCTCTGAGTGAAGAAATTTCTCCTCATCTCAGTCCGAAATGTCCTACCCCGTATCCTGAGACTGTGACCCCTCGTTCTAGACCCCCCAGCCAGGGGAAACATCCTCCCTGCATCCAGTCTGTCTAGCTCTGTCAGAATTTTATACGTTTCAATGAGATCCCCTCTCATTCTTCTAAACTCTAGTGAATACAGGCCTAGTTGACCCAATCTCTCCCCATACGACAGTCCTGCCATCCCAGGGATCAGTCTGGTGAACCTTCGCTGCACTCCCTCTAGTATTTATGTGGCTCATCTAGTTAAGTTTCTGGTTAATGGTGACCCCCCAGGATGTTGATGGTGGGGGATTCAGCGATGTCGGTAATGCCGTTGAATGTCATAGGGCGGTGGTTAGACTCTCGCTTGTGGGAGATAGTCATTGCCTGGCGCTTGTGTGGCGCAAATGCTACCTGCCACTTATCAGCCCAAGTCTGAATGTTGTTCAGGTCTTGTTGCATGCGGGCATGGACTGCTTCATTATCTGAGGAGTTGCGAATGGCACTGAACACTGTGCAGTCATCGGCGAACATCCCCATTTCTGACCTTATTTTGGAGGGAAGGTCATTGATGAAGCAGCTGAAGAGGGTTGGGCCTAGGACACTGCTCTGAGGAACTCCTGCAGTAATGTCCTGGGGCTGTGATGATTGACCTTCAACCACCACAACCATCTTCCTTTGTGCTAGGTATGACTCCAGCCAGTGGAGAGTTTTCCCCCCGATTCCCATTGACTTCAGTTTTACTAGGGCTCCTTGATGCCACACTCGGTCAAATGCTGCCTTGATGTCATGGGCAGTCACTTCTCACCTCACCTCTGGAATTCAGCTCCTTTGTCTATGTTTGGACCAAGGCTGTAATGAGGTCTGGAGCCGAGTGGTCCTGGCGGATCCCAAACTGGGCATCAGTGAGCAGGTTATTGGTGAGCAAGTGCTGCTTGATAGCACTGTCGACGATACCTTCCATCATTTTGCTGCTGATTGAGAGTAGACTGATGGGGCGGTAATTGGCCGGATTGAATTTGTCCTGCTTTTTGTGGACAGGACATACCTGGGCAGTTTTCCACATTGTCGGATAGATGACAGTGTTGTAGCTGTACTGGAATAGCTCATTATTGGTTGGGTTTGCTTTCTTCTGCTGACCTGCAGTAGATATTCTGATTGGTCCAGTTGACCACCATGACAGCTCCCCTCTTCATATAATGTTGATGTTTCCTTCCATCATGCTGAAGTGTAGCATTTTCACCTGTGTTGCACCCTATTTTAGCAGAAAAGTAATCAAGGAAATAAAGCAATTGCAATTATCCACATCTGAATTTCCAGTTATCCACATCTGGATAGTGGCTAATGTATTGGATAACAGTGCTCTAGTCCATTGTACTTTTCCCGTTCTTCACGATTAGTGGCAGAGCTGTCAGCCACCACTCCCCTGAACTCTAGAATTTTCTTCCTAAATCTCTTGGCTCTGTTCTGAAACCTCAAAACTTATCCCTTTAACCACATCTTGGATCACTTCCCTTACACGCTCTCTGTGCTGCTCTGTTGTCATCACTCCCATAGTAAGTGCTTGGAGAAGTTTTATTACTTGAAAGGCATAAATCTAAGTTGAATTCAAATTAAACTCCCAAGTATTTTTATTAAAAGCTATTTCATGATCTTTATGGGGAAGATTCACCTTGAGGAGCTTCCCCATAAAGGATCACGAGGTAGCTTCCAAAAGGCATTTCATAAAGTACCACATGAAATTAAGCTCAAAGCTGTGGGGATTCCAGGCAAATTTTGGGTATTGATAAGAAACTGGCTCATAGAAAACCATGGGTATTCATCGTTAGAGAAGTAATGTCAAAGTGGGTGGAAGGGAGGGTAGCGGAGTACTGAGCGGGGTGCCCCAGAGCTCAGTGTTGCAACTCATGAAGTTGAAAGAGACATAGGAGTCTTCGACTTTACGCTCAACAGGCCCAGCTAATGCAGAGCTTCAATTAACAAAGCCAACAGAATGCTGAAGTAG
This sequence comes from Squalus acanthias, assembly GCA_030390025.1. Taxonomy (NCBI): domain Eukaryota; kingdom Metazoa; phylum Chordata; class Chondrichthyes; order Squaliformes; family Squalidae; genus Squalus; species Squalus acanthias. The sequence continues at coordinate 46,253,867 of CM059441.1, read as the reverse complement.
ATAGCCAACAGAGTAGAATACAAGTCCGAGGGAGTCTGTGCTCTGGTCAGACCACACCTTCAGTACTGTGTTTGATCTGATTGCTGAGAAACAAGGAAGACATTCAAGTGCTGGAGGCAGTGCAGAGTAGAGCCACAAAGGGTCTGAGTTATGAAGAAAAACTGAAAAGACTTGGAACCCTAGATAAAAAGCATCGGAGAGGTGATTTAATTTAGTTATGAGATATTAAATGGTATGGAAAAGTTTAATTTGGAATACTACATGAAATGAGAGAGGACAAGGGAACATGCGATAAACTAGAAAAAGGTAACTCTTGGATTACTATTGGGAGGTTCTTCACACAGGATGATCAACACTTGGAATGGACCTCTGGATAGTGTTGGATGTGAAAACAATGGAATAATGGAAAAAAAACAACTAGGTGCAGCAATGGAGGGGAGTGTCGGCTGTTCTGGATGGATATATTAAGATGGTTGCCTTCATCTGTAAATATTGTCAGATTTTTATGTTTAAATGTTACTTAGTAATGGATCAGCTATTATTCCACAATAGATCAATTTTAATGAAAGTTCACTTAAAATTCAATTATGCTGGTTAAGAGCAAGTTGGAGCTTTTATTGTAAGCAAACAGAAAATGCTGCAAGCATCCAATAGGTCATAGCATCTGTGGCGAGAGGAAGGTAGCGTTAACCTTTCAGGTCAATGACCTTTCGTCAGAACTTTATTATGCTGTACTGAAGGGGTCTGTGCTGATGAATTCTGCTATATCTTATGAAGATGTGCAGGCTGAGTTTTTCCAAACAAAAATGGGAGTAGATTCTCTGGCCTCCCTTATAGCAAAGTTATAGTGAGACATAAATGGAGGATTTGAAGCAGATCCTCCTTCATCTCCACCTGCTGTGGCATCTTCTTCTTCTTGGGCAGTCCCTCGGAACCGAGGATGACTTGCTTCCACACTAAAAATGAGTTCTCAGGTGACTGAGTCCAATGCGGGACCTACAGTCTCTGTCACAGGTGGGGCAGACAGTGGTTGAAGGAGCGGGTGGGTGGGGTGCTTGGGTTGACGTGTGCTCCTTCCGCTGTTTGTGCTTGGCTTCCGCTTGCTCCCGGCAAAGAGCCTCGCAGTGTTCGGCGCCTTCCCGGAAGCTTCTCCTCCACTTTGAGCGGTCTTGGGCCAGGGATTCCCAGGTGTCGGAGGGGATGTTGCACTTTTTCAAGGAGGCTTTGAGGGTGTCCTTGAACCGTTTCCTCTGCCCACCTGGGGCTCTCCTGCCGTGTCGGAGCTCCGAGTAGAGCGCTTGTTTTGGGAGTCTCGTATCGGGCATGTAAACGATGTGGCCCGTCCGCCGGAGCTGATCGAGCGTGGTCAAAGCTTCGATGCTGGGGATGTTGGCCTGCGCGAGAACACTGACGTTTATGCGCCTATCCTGCCAATGGATTTGCAGAATCTTGCGGAGGCAGCGTTGGTGGTACCGCTCCAGTGCTTGAGGTGCCTGCTGTACATGGTCCATGTCTCTGAGGCATACAGGAGGGCGGGTATCACTACTGCTCTGTAGACCATGAGCTTGGTGCCGGGTTTGAGGTCCTGGTCTTCAAACACTCTCTTCCTCAGGCGACCGAAGGCTGCACTGGCACACTGAAGGCGGTGTTGGACTTCACCGTCGACGTCTGCCCTTGTTGACAGTAGGCTCCCGAGGTATGGAATGTGGTCCACGTTGTCCAAGGCCTCATCGTGGATTTTGATAATCGGGGGGCAGTACTGTGTGGCGGGGGCAGGTTAGTAGAGGACCTTTGTCTTACGGATGTTTAGTGTAAGGCCCATGCTCTCGTACGCTTCGGTGAAGGTGTTGACGATGGTTTGGAGTTCGACCTCCGAGTGTGCGCAGACGCAAGCGTCGTCTGATAGCGATATGGTGAGATTCACTGGGGAATGTAAAACATTATTTGTTAAAACCTTGAAGAAAATTATATTGAAGAGGTTGACTGTGGTGCCTTTTCACAAGTCATTATACTAGTTCTTCCTGAACTTGTTTGTGACTTTTTATTGAAAGTGATCCCACACAGTGTTTCCAAAAGTAAACCTCAGTTGTAAAAATACTTCCATTTAACTTTTTGAAACCAAGTATTTTAGGGAGGAACCCTCTAGCGTTGGGGCAAATGGATGCATACTCTGCGGCCTTGTATTAAATTTACATGCATGTTCCCATTAATGTGCATATATTTCCAATTACTGAAATTAACATATCTTCATGGTTCTGATTAAGACAAGTGAGGTAACAGGAATAAGAACAGCCCATTCCAAATCTCCAGACCATAAAATTAAAGCGGGACTAACCAATGAATAATAAATAGGCCTGAGTTGTCAGGTTAGAGTGCTGCTTATGGCCTAAGGGCTACAGTTTGAGCACACCTTTTCTAGTGCGTCAAGTCCTACGGCCTTGTTCACTTGCTTTAAATGTGAGCAAATGGTGGTGTTAAGAAAACAAAACTGACTGAAAACTGCAGCTCAGTGCCTGGGTGATATTGTGGTTTAGATCACTGCCATTTCATCTCCTGCAACCTGAGTTAATCCAACCCACACTGAAAATCGTGCTTCTACCAGTCAGAGTCCTACATGAACTGAGTTTGGGGTAGCTGTAAAAAGTTACTCATTGGTGTGATTCCACAGCACAAAACTTGTAATTTTGTATATGTTTGGCACTCTCTGGGAAACCATCTGCAGGAAGTAGAAAAAAATACCCTGGCAGTTACTGAGACTGTGTTTAAGCACAATGCTTGGGAAAAGGTAGAGGGAGCATTACTCTGCATCTGGCATACTTTGCCTTGGAGAATGTGCTGTTGATGTTGGGTGCTCAGAATGAAGAAGTATTTGAACTCTCCCAGTCTTGGCCCCTCATGTTAATCAATACAAAAATTCATATCCCCTTTCTTTACACCACTAATACCGCCACCCGTTCCCCAACATAAAAATTTGACTTTATAGCCTCGGAAATAACTAGACAGACAGAAATTTTCAGGACTTGATCTAATAGCAGACCTGTTTTGTACCTCCTTGTGCTATGTGCAAGTAAATACTAAAATCTGATTGCTGTGGTTTTTAGTTGTACAATATTGCAATATCCTCTGTTATTTTAGCATGCTGTGACTCAAACCATGTTTTTATTCTTCCTGTAATGATGGTACCATGCAGCTGCCAGTTTCTGAATTTGTTGAAGGAAATCTTTGTGCCTTTATCAGAAATTTGAGTTAGAATTTGCTCATACAGCTCTCTAAATTATGACACATGCTGGTATTCCCTTAACCGAAGCATGTTTTGGAAAACTAAGCAGGAATTTATTGACTTAAAAAAAAAGTAATTACAAGTTTGTAATATTTGTACTTTGGGCCTCAGCCACTCTAACTGAATGAATGTACAAAAATGCTTAATTGAGCAGCTTGGGTGCTTGGTGCTGTGGTCGGATGTAGGTTTCTGCTGGCAAATTCTGATCACAGTTACTGTTGAGAGGCGTAAAATATGCTGCTAGGCATTCTTCCACATGGAAGGAGACTGTTGGCTGGTCATCCTTGGCTGCTTTTGTATATTTCTGTTGCCTCCTGGTAACACAGTGCCATTAGCAGAGGTTTGGGAGTAGGTTGCCTGATATACATTCTACAGTACAGTTGTTTCCTTGTGATAGCTGGTTTGCAGCAATATGTGCAGCTGGTACAGGAATTGCTGTGCACTATGAAATGAAAACATTTAGTTTGTTGCTGTTTTTCCAGATAAAGCTATAAAATAAGCTATTTTACATTCAAGCCATTCTTTTGCAAAATAGACTTTTAGCTTTCACATAGTCACAAGTGAGGTAATCATTTCTGTCACTCTGCATGGGGTCCACAGTCGTGAACTATAACTCCAGTAAGACCTTGCTGCTCTTTCTCAACTCCCCCTGCTCAATCAAATCATCTGTCTCCTGTGTTTGCTGATCTACATTGGCTCCTGGTCTGGCCTTGATTTTAAAATTCTCATCCTTGTGAAAAGAAAGAAAGAAATCCCTCCATGGCCTCACCCTCCCTATCTCTGAAACCTCCTCCAGCCCTACACCCTCAGATCTCTGCGCACCTCCAATTATGGCCTCGCGCCTCCCTGATTTTCATTGTTGCACCAGTGGCGGCCGTGCCTTCAGCTGCCTAGGCCCTAAGCTCTGGAACTCCCTCCCTAAACCTCTCAGCCTCTACCTCTCTCCTCCTTTAAGTTGCTCCTTTAAAAACTACCCCTTTTTCCAAGCTTTTGGTCACCTGTGGAAATATTTCTTTAGGTGGCTCGTTGTCAAATTTTGTCTGATAGTGCTCCTGTGAAGCACCTTGGGATGTTTTTACTACGTTAAAAGCGCTATATAAGTGCAAGTTGCTGTAGTGCTGGTTGGCAGCATAGATGATGTTTATAACAGCAATCTTTATCTTCTCTCTGTTGATCAGAGCAGTGGTTTGTGAGCATTTCCACTGTGGGACTGGAATCATGAAGCTACAGCAATAATGCTTAAAAGATCAAGGAGACAATACCCTACTAGAAAACCTAACTTTTTTTATAAACAGTTCAAGATCTATACATACAACTGTGTTTAGGTACTAGCTGATTTTCCATGACATTACTTAAGTAGCCTGGGCTCTCTGGACTACAGTTGTGATGTTTAGTGCATTCACTGTTTTGAGCTGGCGAGCATAGTTCGGGGGGTGAGAGGGAAATTTTAAAAGTTAAAATCACTGCACCTCAAGATACATAGGTAACTGTTAACTCAACAGTTTTTAAAAAAAAGTTTCTACAATGCAGTTGGGCACCCAGTTCCAAACAGTTTTCATTCGTTACCACTCAGTGCTCTTATTAAAATAGAAACCTTCAAGCAGGACCCATGTTTGATTTAACCAATGTCTCTTGGGCTGAAGATGCTTGATGGTCCACTATGTGATGGGGCTTATTTGTTTAATATTGCTGGTGGGTGTTGAACTGTGATGCCAGCTGTTCGAGAAAGCTTTTTCGCCTGAATATGATTTCCAATGAGAATGCTGTACATGGAATAATATTTTGTTTATCCAACTAGAAGTTCAGATGCATGCTTAAAGCATCAGAATTTTTTTTTTTTGTTGCTAACCAGGCTGGCTTTTCATAGAGTATGCCATAACTTCCTGTTTTGTAAGCCCCTGTCCATAATAAGTAAGCAGCCTGAAGCTGCATTCTTAAATTTGCAGGTGACATGCACAGAGTAACATAGGCAAATTCTGCAAATTGTAGTGCACAGAATGATACTGGTGCATTCTGCGAGTTGTAAGAAAGAAGAACTTGCATTTATATAGCGTTCTTCATGACCTCAGGACATCCCAAAGCGCTTTACAGCTAATGAAGTACTTTTGAAGTGTAGTCACTGTTGTAATGTAGGAAACGCAGCAGACAATTTATGGACAGGAAGGTCCCACAAACAGCAATGTAATAATGACCAGATAATTTGTTTTTTAAGAGATGGTTCAAGAATAAATATTGGCCAGGACACCAGGGTAAATTTCCCCTGCTCGTCTTCAAACTAGTACCATGGGATCTTTTACACCCAGCTGAGAGGGCAGACGGGGCCACAGTTTAACATTTCATCCAAAAGACAGCACTCCAACAGCGCAGCACTCCCTCAGTACTGCACTGGAGTGTCGGCCTATATTTTTGTGCTCAAGTCTCCGTGGTGGAACACGAACGCCACAACCTTGTGACTCGGAGGCAAGAGTGCTACCCACTGAGCCACGGTTGACACTTGTAGTGTTTGAGCTTCCATATCAGTAGGGAAGATAATGCAATCTCTTAGCAGCCCCAATGAGTAAAGTTGGCAGGGATTTTAAACTCAAAGTGAAACTCTGGACAAGTTAGGTACTATGTAGGATACTAAAAGAGGCAGTATTAGTACACTGCCAGTGTGGAGAGAAAGAAAAAAAAATGCTGTAAACTTACTTGCTTTGGGATCCTAATGACAAAATATTCAAATTCCTGGGCATTTTGTAAAGCTTGGGGTGGAAAGACAGAGTGGGAAGAGTTCTACCAGGCAGCAAGGTTAAAATCACATTGCTAGCCTGAATGAACGTTTGGCTCACCTGTGTCCAGAATACAATATCAGATGAGTAGTGGACATTTAATTTTGAAGGCAAGCAGGAAAAAAGTCACCTTTAATGTTGGTGTTCCCTGTTTCTAATATAAGCTGCCGTTTATATTGCAGCGATATAAATGGATTATAAGATGGAATCGGGGGGAAAACTCTCCACTGGCTGGAGTCATACTTAGCACAAAGGAAGATGGTTGTGGGTTTTGGAGGCCAATCATCTCAGCCCCAGGACATTGCTGCAGGAGTTCCTCAGGACAGTGTCCTAGGCCCAACCAGCTTTAGCTGCTTCATCAATGACCTGCCCTCCATCATAAGGTCAGAAGTGGGGATGTTCGCTGATGATTGCACAGTGTTCAGTTCCATTTGCAACTCCTCAGATAATGAAGCAGTCCATGCCCACATGCAGCAAGACCTGGATGACATTCAGGCTTGGGCTGATAAGTGGTAAGTAACACTCACGCCACACAAGTGCCAGACAATGACTATCTTCAACAAGCGAGAGTCTAACCACCTCCCCATGACATTCAATGGCATTGCCATCGCCGAATCCCCAACCATCAACATCCTGGGTGTAATCATTGACCAGAAACTTAACTGGACCAGCCACATAAATACTATAGCTACAAGAGCAGGTCAGAAGCTGGGTATTCTGCGGCGAGTGTCTCATCTCCTGAATCCCCAAAGTCTTTCCACCATCTACAAGGCACAAGTCAGGAGTGTGATGGAATACTCTATCTTGCCTGGATGAGTGCAGCTCCAACAACACTCAAGAAGCTCGACACCATCGAGGACAAAGCAGCCCGCTTGGTTGGCACCTCATCCACCACCTCAAACATTCAGTCCCTCCACCACCAGTGCACTGTGGCTGCAATGTGTACCATCTACAAGATGCACTGCGGCAACTCACCTAAGGCGTCTTCGGCAGCACCTTCAAGCCCGCGACCTCTACCACCTAGCAGGACAAGGGCAACAGGTGCATGGGAACACCACCACCTGCAAGATCTCCTCCAAGTCACATACCATCCTGACTTGGAAATATATCGCCGTTCCTTCATAGTCACTGGCTCAAAATCCTGGAACTCCCTTCCTAACCTTCACCTCGCGGACGTCAGCGGTTCAAGGCGGCGGCTCACCACCACCTTCTCGAGGGCAATTAGGGATGGGCAATAAATGCTGGCCTTGTCAGCGATGCCTACGTCACGTGAACGAATAAAATAAAAAAATGAATCTATTTAATTCTGGGACGCTGAGGGAAGTAAAGGTGGATATTGCAGAGGTACTGGCTATAATCTTCCAATCCTCCTTAGATACGGAGGTGGTGCCAGAGGACTGGAGAATTGCAAATGTTACACCCTTGTTCAAAAAAGGATGTAAGAGTAAACCCAGCAACTACAGGCCAGTCAGTTTAACCTTGGTGGTGGGGAAGCTTTTAGAAATTATAATACGGGACAAAATTAACAGTCACTTGGACAAGTGTGGATTAATTAAGGAAAGCCAGCACAGATTTGTGAAAGGCAAATCATGTTTAACTAACTTGATTGAGTTTTGTTGATGAGGGCAATGCGGTTGACGTGGTGTACATGGACTTCCAAAAGGCGTTTGATAAAGTGCCACATAATAGGCTTGCCAGCAAAGTTGAAGCCCATGGAATAAAAGGGACAGTGGCAGCATGGATACGAAAGTGACAGGAAACCAAGAGTAGTGGTGAACGGTTGTTTTTCGAACTGGAGGAAGGTGTACATTGGTGGTCCCCCAGGGGTTGGTACTAGGACCACTGCTTTTCTTGATATATATGAATGACTTGGACTTGGGTGTACAGGGCACAATTTCCAAATTTGCAGATGAGACAAAACTTGGAAGTATAGTGAACAGTGAGGAGGATAGTGATAGACTTCAGGAAGACATAGACAGGCTGGTGGAATGGGCGGACACGTGGCGGATGAAATTTAACGCAGAAATGTGCGAAGTGATACATTTTGGTAGGAAGAACAAGGAGATGCAATATAAACTAAAGGGTACAATTCTAAAGTGGGTGCAGGAACAGAGAGACCTGGGGGTATATGTGCACAAATCGTTGAAGGTGGCAGGGCAGGTTAAGAAAACGGTTAAAAAAGCATACGGGATCCTGGACTTCATAAATAGAGGCATAGAGTACAAAAGCAAGGAAGTTATGATGAATCTTTATAAAACACTGGTTCGGCCTCAACTGGAGTATTGTGTCCAATTCTGGGCGCCACACTTTAGGAAGGATGTGAAGGCCTTCGAGAGAGTGCAGAAATTTTTTTACAAGAATGGTTCCAGCGATGAGGGACTTCAGTTACGTGGATAGACTGAAGAAGCTGGGGTTGTTCTCCTTAGAGCAGAGAAGATTGAGAGGAGATTTGATAAAGGTGCTCAAAATCATGAGGGGTCTAGACAGAGTAAATCGAGAGAAACTGTTCCCATTGGCGGAAGGGTCGAGAACCAGAGGACACAGATTTAAGGTGATTGGCAGAAGAACGAAAGGCCATATGAGGAAAAACTTTTTTACACAGCGAGTAGTTAGGATCTGGAGTGCACTGCCTGAAAGGGTGGTGGAGGCAGATTCAATCGTGGCTTTTAAAAGGGAATTGGATAAGTTCCTGAAGGAAAAACATTTGCAGGGCTACGGGGAAAGGGCGGGGGAGTGGGACTGGCTGAAGTGCTCTTGCAGAGAGCCAGCACTGGCTCGACGGGCCGAATGGCCTCCTTCTGTGCTGTAACCATTCTATGATTCTATATTTCTAAGTATTGAAGGGGAAGCCATTTTGGCCCTTTGTGCTTGTGCCATTGCTAGTTCTGGAGCTGCCTACAAATTAGCAGGATGTGACTTGTGGTGTCCCCTTGGGATCTGTACTGGGGCCTCAGCTTTTCACTATTTATAAATGACTTGGATGAAGGAATAGAGAGCTGTATATCTAAGTTTGCTGATGACACCAAGTTAGGTAGCACAGTAAATAGTGTTGATGGGAGCAGAAAGTTGCCATGGGCCATTGATAGATTGTGAGTGGTCAAAACTGGCAGATGGAGTTCAATATGGAAAAGTGTGAGGTCATCCACTTTGGACCTAAAGAGTATTTTCTAAATGGCGAGAAGCTAGAAACTGTGGAGGAGCAGAGAGATTGAGAGGTTCAAGTACAGTATTCACTAAAAGCTAGTGGACAGGTACAAAAGGGAAAGTCTTGCTTGACCAACCTTATTGAATTTTTTGAAGAGGTAACAGAGAGTAGACAATGGTAATGCAGTAGATGTATTTTATCTGGATTTTCAAAAGGCCTTCGATAAGGTACCCCATAATAAACTGATGAACAAGGTCAGAGAATGCAGAGTCAGGGGACAAGTAGCAGAATCGATTGCTGGCTGGCTTCAGGGCAGAAAGCAGAGAGTGGGAATAAAGGGTAGCTATTCACAGTGGCAGAAGGTGGGTAGTGATGTTCCACAAGGATCAGTGTTGGGGCCACTGCTGTTAACAATTTACATTAACGATTTAGACTTCGGAATCAAAAACACAATTTCTAAATTTGTGGATTATACCAAATTTGGGGGGGGAGGGTCAATACTGAGGAGGAATCACAGAATCCCCACAGTGCAGATAGAGGCCATTTCGGCCCATCGAGCCTGCACCAACACATATCCCACCCTATCCCTGTAACCCCATGTATTTAATCCCCCTAACACTAAGGGTCAATTTATCATAGCCAAATCAACCTAACCCGCACATCTTTGGATTGCAACAAGTTACAGGAGGACATTAATAAACTTGCAGAATGGGCATATAATTGGCAAATGAAGTTCAACACAGATAAATGTGAGGTATTACATTTTGGTAGGAAGAATAGGGAGGTCACTTATCATTTGGAGGGTGCGAGTCTCGGTGGGGTAGAGGAACAAAGGGATCTCTGAGTACAAATACACAAATCACTAAAAGTTGTGACACAGGTTAGCAAAGCCAGGAAAAAAAGCAAACCAAGCACTAGGGTTTATTTCTAGAGGGATAGAATTGAAAAGTAGGGAAGTTATGCTAAACCTGTATTGAACCTTGGTTAGACCACACTTCGTACAGTTCTGGTCGCCATATTATAAAAAGGCTATAGAGGCACTGGAGAGGGTGCAGAGAAGATTTACAAGGATGATACCAGAAATGCGAGGGTATACATATCGTGAAAAAAGGCTGAGGGGTGACCTAATAGAGGTCTTTAAAATTATGAAAAATGTAAATAGAGTGGATACAGAAAGAATGTTTCCACTTGTGGGGAAGAGCATAACTAGAGGCTATCAATATAAGATAGTCACCAAGAAATCTAATAGGGAATTCAGAAGAAACTTCTTTACCCAGAGAGTGGTGAGAATGTGGAACTCGCTACCACAAGGAGTGGTTGAAGCGAATAGTATACATGCATTTAAGGGGCAGTTAGATAAGCATATGAGGGAGAAGGGAATAGAGGGTTATGCTGATAGATTTAGATGAGGAAAGACGGAAGAGGCTTGTGTGGAGCATAAACACCGGCATGGACTGGCTGGGCCGAACGGCCTGTTTCTGTGCCGTATATCCTATGTAAAAAAAGAATGAAAGATGCTAATAGAATGTTGGCCTTTATCTCGAGGGCTGGAATACAAAGCGGTGGAAGTTGTTTTTTTGCTGTCTAGAGCTCTGGTTAGACCCCATCTGGAGCACTGCAATCAGCACCGCACCTCAGGAAGGATATATTGGCCTTGGAGGGGGTGCAGCGCAGATTCACCAGAATGATACCGGTGCGAAAAGGGTTAAATTGAGGACAGGTTGCATCGACTCGGCTTGTATTTCCTTGAATATAGAAGATTAAGGGGTGATCTAATTGAAGTGTTTAAGATGATTAAAGGAGTTAATGGGGTAGATAGAGAGATACAATTTCCTCTGGTGGGAGAGTCCAGAACAAGGAGGCCTAACCTTAAAATTAAAGCTAGGCCGGTCAGGGGTGATGCCAAGAAGCACTTCTTCACACAAAGGATAGTAGAAATTGGGAACTCGCTCACCAAAAAGCTGCTGAAATTTCAAAAGAGATTGATAGATTTTTGTTAGGTAAGGGTACAGAACCAAGGCAGGTAAATGGAGCTAAGATACAGATCAGACATGATCTAATTGAATGGCGGAACAGGCTCGAGGGGCTGAATGGCCTACTCCTGTTCCTATGTTCCATTTTCCTATTCTACCCTGTACCTTTTAATACTTCTTTAAAATATTCATTCTGTCTCTGAAGGTGTTTTTACCATTTGAAGCCTGGGTCTTGGGGGACCAAGCTAAATGAGACCAAGCCTGTCTGCCTGTAAGTCAGCTCTACAGTGGGAGCCCCAAGATACTGCTCATGTACAAAAACAACAACTACTTGTATTTATATAGTGCCTTTAACATAGTAAAATGTCCCAAGGGGCTTCACAGGAGTATTATAAGACAGAAAAATGTACAGGGGTCAAAATGTGTGGAGTCACTGACACCACAATATAATGTTGTGACCGAACCAACAAAATGTGCTGCTACCACTAACAGCATTTTTACTCGCCCAGTAAAACTGGTGGCAGCCGGGGTGACCCAGTGAAAAATGGGTTTTCTTGTCAACAGAAAAACAATGGTGTAGCTACCTGCTGCAGAAAACCTTCACTATGGGGCAGTTGGGGATCAATATCAAGTAGCTTTCATTATTGTGATTGATTAGATTTCAGTAGCTACTAGTGATGATGTGTTCCGTATTCTAATAACATTTTGTGTGACTAAATTCATTCTGACTTCATCCTTTATGCTTCCAGTATTAATCCTAAACTTATACTCCCTTGTTAATGATTCATTGACCTATGGAAGTAATCTTTTACTCTTTACTCTCTCAAACCCTTCATAATTTTAATGTCTTCTATTCAAATTCCACTTAACTTTCTTTGCCCCAGTGAGTAAAGCCAATGTTTTTCAAGTGTGCCATCATAATGATATCCCCTCATCCCTGGTATCCTCCTGGTGAATCTATGTTGCAATGTCTTTTCGATAATGGAGTGCAACAAGTACTTCAATTGTGGCCTAACTAATGTATTGTATTCTATAGGGTCCAGACCTGTGACATGTTCCACTTCTGAAAATAGTGTGTCCAAAATATCAAGATATGAAAACCGCAAATTAAAAATGCAAACAAAATAAAAATGCGGGGGTTTTTGTTTGAAACTGTCAGTGAGCTCTGAGTTTAAAAACCCTTTTTTTTTCATTTGAACTTAAAATTAGCAGGGAGTGGGTAGGTCTTTGCCTCTTGGGGAGCACCAGGGTTTTCCTTGGTACCTCCCCATGATGGGGTGATTAAGATAAGAAAATCCTAAGTACCAACTAGATCATTGTGCCTTAGGATACATTGACTTTAAAGTTGACATGCCTTGTCTGCACAGTAAAACAGTTAACGTAGGCTTGGCAGTTGACAGGAAGCCAGCTGACAGAAGTTGCTTGTGCAGTCTGATAAAAGTACACCTGTGCCCACTTGGAGACCCTGCATCTGCACTTCATTAGAAGCTTACATGTGGTGCAGGCATTGCTGCAAAATATTTACTCCCTTGTCAACCAAGCAGGGTGAAGGCTTACAGAGAAAAAATAGTGTGGAGTATTTTTATTTTTTAAGAACACATTTAGTTAGATCTGTTTTTCTTGTGCATGTAAAGGGAGTGTATGGTATCCAATAGCATTGGCCATTGCTCTTCTGTTACTGCAACTTTCCTTCTGTCAGTAGGAGAAGGAAAATTGGTGTGTAGCACAGAAGGAATTGTTTCTAATGTAAAAAGAGCCTAATTCTGTATGTAGGAATGTGTTTATATTTGTGTAGCTTTTCACTTAAAATAGTTTGAGTAATGTGCTTCCTTTGTCTCATTCTTGCTGCGGTTAATTGTCAGGACTGGTTGTTTAGCGGAACTTTAACCAGATTTTTTTTCACTTTGGAAATGGAGGGATGAAGAGGTGTGTGGGTAAATTCATTTTAACGATTCAGTTATCGGTACTGTGCTGTGGTTCTCCTGCTGTCTTTCTCCAGATTTAGGTAAAGCAATTTTGGTTGTGGATGCAATAAATTATTTTTATGCAATCGTCAACTAGTGTTAAATTGATCAACATTCTTGGTATGACACTGATGTTTGTTTATAAACTTGGCCTGGAGCATTTACAAAAGTAGAGCCAAATGGGATTTTTATGATGGAGCGGGGAGATCATGTGGTAGGTATCTCACCCGTGACGGTGAGCTTCAGCCATTCTTTCACAAATGTGAAAGACTCATTACTCACGAGCATCACAAGGTGAGTGAGTTACGGCCTTTTGCATAAATGAGAGAATGCTTGGAATTCAGGTGCTGGTAAAACTGCAGGCCAGTAACACTTGGTCGATTTATTAAATGAAAGTTGAAGCGAGTATTGCAACAGCAGATTTGCCATTTTAGTATGTATTTGACATATGAAAGACCTCTTGATGAAAGAACAGTCCTATGAGCCTTTAAATTCATACGAGGTCTGTAGAATTAAGTGGGACCATTAATTTTCCTAAAGTGGCTAAGCACTTAAACCAGATCTCTGAACCAATTAGAAACTTAGCCCAGAAAAATCATGGACACAAAAATGATTGGACTAGAAATTTGCCACTCTGGCTTCAGCTTTTATTTGGGAGTCCTTGACTAAGATGCTTCATTACATTGGACCCGTATGAAAGTACTTCCATATTCCAGAGATATTGTAAAGAGGGCCATAGTTGGAAATAAATCTGTGGCCTTCTCTACTGCATCACTACAGTCCTTTTAATCCACTCTTTTATCTTCTTCGTTTCCCTCTTTGTTGTTTCCCTTTTACTATTTTTTCCATTTTGAATGTGTCTCTCTCTCCTGCATTTGCTTAGTCTTTTTCTCTCTCAGCTCACATTATTTCTTGCTGTTTTGGGTTTAATCCTCTGATTTCTCTTTCTTTTCCTGTTCAGTATAGCTTTTAGATTGTATTATCAGTTTCTTTTGTCTCTTTGCTGCTTTGCCCATCAGTTTCTGTACTCAGTGCAACTTTTGAGCACGTAGTCTCAGCTTTGCTGTGTTCCCGTGACCGATTCCATGATTATCAATCTCTCTTGCATTATATACAGGTTGAAACCGAGTTTCACATTATTGGAGGGTGTGTTTACCCATACAAATGAGCAAAGTGAAACTGCTGTATCTTTGCTATAGGTTATACTACAAATACACTATACTGTAGGTTATAAAACAGAGATTGTGCAAGTGGCAGCCAGCAGAAGAAACACAGCTGACAACCTGGCACACGCAAATGACCAATCTGCAGAAATAACGGCAAAGTTCTGTAACAATAAAACAAACCAGTCCTGAAATTCAACGTTGAGGACTTTTCTGGTATCAGATGTAAAATAACGGTATACTCCTTTAGTGGTGTTTTTTATGGTCAATTCACCAGTTCTCTAAGGGAAGAGAAAATCTTAGCACATTGATATAGAACATTAGGAACAGGAGTGGGCCATTCAGCCCTTCGAGCCTGCTCCGCCATTCAATTAGATCATGGCTAATATGTACCTCATATAAATTTCATTTACCCACCGTTGCTCCATATCCCTGGATACCCTTACCTAACAAAAATCTATTTATTAATACAAAAACAAAATACTGCGGATGCTGGAAATCTGAAACAAACAGAAAATGCTGGAAATACTCAGCAGGTCAGGCAGCATCTGTGGAGAGAGAAATAGTTAGCGTTTCAGGTCGATGACCTTTCATCAAAACTGGAAAAAGTTAGAGATGTGACGGGTTTTAAGCAAGTACAGAGGCAGGGAAAGGGGGTGGGGGGGGCGGAGGAAAGAACTAAAGGGAAGGTCTGTGATAGGATGGAAGGCAGGAGTGATTTAAAAGACAAAAGGGATGATGGTGCAAGGTAAAAGGAGTAGGTAATGGGACAAGTTAAGAAACAAAAAATGAGTCTAGATGAGGTGAAAATGGGAACAAAATGATGATTTGCACGGCGTTTTTTGACTCCCTCTGCGCATGCGCGCCTGTTTGGTACTGCGCATGTTCACTCAATCTGGTCGCGCATGTTCACTCAATCTGGTCGCACATGCGCAGTTCGATATGAGGAAGCCAGAAGTAGGGCTGAACCGCGTTGCCGAGCCTGGAGCTGCTGCCAGTGCCGCCTGCCTTGTCTGCTGCTCGAGCCTGAGTCTTCTAATAGGGCTTTTGGGTTATCTTTCGAAAATTAATGACTATACTTAAGGAGTCTCCAGGACTTTTGCCTAGAATATCACTGTGATTATGCACACTAACATTTTTGCGGCCTTCTGAGAAAGAGAGAGGAAATCCGAAGTGGGGCAGAGAGGGGGCGCGCGGGGCAGAGAGGGGGTGTGCGGCCGGGGGGGGCAGAGGGGATGGCTGAAGAATGTGATCCAGGTCTAAAGTGGGGGGTTGAGAGCGAGAACGTGATCCAGATGGTAAGACAGATCACGTTCTTCCAACCGCACCCACTTTACACCCGCACCATGTTCTCCCCCAACACCTGGTTGATTTCTCGGAAATCTCGGAACGTGTGTGGCAAGTGACATCATTGGACTCAATGAAATCTGGAAGTCACGACACTCACACTATTCACTTCATACCCAATAAACCTATTAACAATCTGTGACACCCACACAATGCCCCATCTATGGGGGGGATGGGGAGAAGGTCATGAATCCGTTGGGGAGGAACTTCGGCAGGGGGAGGTCAGGAACCTGGGGGTGGGGGTGGTGGCGGTGGGGGAAGAAGGTCAAGAACTTGGGCAGGGGGAGGTGGTCAGGAAGCCGGGGTGTGGCGAGGAGGAGGTCAGAAACTTGAGCGGGGAGAGGTCAGGAACTTGGGCTGGGTTTGTGGGGGGGGGGCGGGTGAGGTCACGCACTTGGGCGGGAGGAGAATGTCAGGAACTTGGGCAGTGGGGGGGGGGGGGGGGGGAGGAGTCGGCCATGAACTGGGGAAGAGTAGGTCAGGAACTTGGGGGCGGGGGGGGGGGGTGGTGAGTAGGCCAGGAACTTGGGCGGGGTGGGGGAGTAGGTCAGAAACTTGGGCGGGGGGGGGGTGGGAGAAGGTTTTAACCCGCGAGATGAGCCCTGTCTGTTCCAAGTGAGCTCTGTTCTGTCTGGGGTATGCAGTCAGAATGGCTCGAATTACACTTTGCAAAGTAACTGATTACGTAGGCAGGGAGGATCAAATTACACATTCCAGAGAAACTGCTGGGTGTGTCTTGTCCTCCAAGGGGACCAATCAGAGCTTTAGGTTTTGCAAATAAACACGTACCAAATGGGAATGGCAGAATCATCAACAGCTGCCATGTGGAAAAAAAATAGGGGCAGAGGTTATGGTCTGAAATTGTTGAACTCGATGTTGAGTCCAGAAGGCTGTAAAGTGCCTAATTGAAAGATGAGGTGCTGTTCCTCAAGCTTACGTTGAGCTTCGTTGGAACAGTGCAAGAGGCCGCGGTCAGAGTGGGAGTGGAGCGGAGAATTGAAGTGACAGTTGACCGGAAGCTCAGGGTCGCGCTTACGGACTGAATGGAGGTGTTCTGCAAAGCGGTCACCCAATCTGCGTTTGGTCTCCCCAATGCAGAGGAGACCGCATCGTGAGCAGCGAATACAGTATACTAAATTGCAAGAAGTACAAGTAAATCGCTGTTTCACCTGGAAGGAGTGTTTGGGCCCTGGACAGTGGGATGGGAGGAGATAAAAGGGCAGGTGTTGCCTCTCCTGTGCTTGCACGGGAAAGTGCCGTGGGAAGGGGTGTTGGGGGTGATTGAGGAGAGGACCAGGGTGTCGCGGAGGGAGCGGTCCCTTTGGAATGCTGAAAGGGATGGGATGGGGAAGATGTGTTTGGTGGTGGGATCATGCTGGAGGTGGCGGAAATGGCGGAGGATGATACATTGAATGTGGAGGCTGGTGGGGTGAAAGGTGATAGAGGAACCCGATCGTGGTTCTGGGAGGGAGGGAAAGGGGTGAGAGCAGAAGTGCGGGAAATAGAATGGACACGGTCGAGGGCCATGTCAACCACGGTAGAGGGCAATCCTCGGTTGAGGAAAAAGGAAGACACATCGGAAGCACTAGTATGGAAGGTGGCATCGTCAGAGCAGATGAGACGGAGAAACTGGGAGAATGGAATAGCGTCCTTACAGGGAGCTGGGTGGGAGGAAGTGTAGTCCAGGTAGCTGTGGGAGTCAGTGGGCTTATAGTGAATGTTTGTCAATAGCCTATCCCCAGAATGGAGAGAGAAGTCGAGGAAGGGAAGAGTTGGAGATGGACCATGTGAAGGTGAGGGAAAGTGAATGAAATTTTCTAGTTTAGGGCGAGAGCAGGAAACGGCACCAATACTGTCATCATTGTACCGGAAAAAGATGTGAGGGAGGGGACCTGAGTAGGACTGGAACAAAGAATGTTCCACATATCCCACGAAAAGGCAGGCATAGCTAGGACCCATGCGGGTTCCCATAGCAACACCTTTAATTTGGAGGAAGTGAGTGGAGTCAAAGGAGAAGTTGTTCAATGTGAGAACAAGTTCAGCTAGGCAGAGGAGGGTGGTGGTGGATGGGGACTGGTTGGGCGTCTGTTCAAGGGAAGCGGAGCGCCCAAGGCCGTCCTGGTGGGGGATGGCGGTGTAGAGTGATTATACGTCCATAGTGAAAAGGAGACAGTTGGGGCCAGGAAACTGGAAAATGTTAAAGTGGCGGAGGGCATCGGAAGAGTCGCAGATGTAGGTGGGAAGAGACTGGACAAGGAGAAAAAATAGTCGAGATAGTAAGAAATCAGTTCCGTGGGGCAAGAACAAGTTGAAACGATGGGTCTACCAGGGCAGTCCAGTTTGTGAATCTTGGGAAGCAGGTAGAAGCGGGGTTGGGGAACTGAGGTTGGCGGCCATGGAGGGAAGATCTCCAGAGGAGATGAGATCCGTGACAGTCTTGGAAATGATGGCTTGATGCTCGGTAGTGGGGTCATGGTCCAGGGGGAGGTAGGAGGAGATGTCAGAGTTTGCGTTCAGCCTCCACAAGGTAGAGGTTGGTTCACCAAACAACAACAGCGCCACCCTTGTCAGCAGGTTTAATGACTATGTTGGGGTTGGATCTGAGAGAACGGAGTGCTGTAAGTTCAGAGGGAGGTAGGTTGGAGTGAGGGAGGGGAGCAGAGAAATTGAGACAGCCGATGTCACGTCGGCAGTTCGCAGTGAAAAGATCTAGAGAGGATAAGAGGTCAGAGGGAGGGGTCCAGGTAAAACGAGAATTCTAGAAAGACTCATCTTTTGTTTCTTAACTTGCCCCATTACCATCTCCTTTTGCCTTGCACTATCATCTCTTTGTCTTTTAATCTCTCCTGCCTTCCACCCTATCACAGACCTTCCCTTTAGTTCTTTCCTCCCCTCCCACCCCCCCCCCCCCCCTTTCCCTGCCTCTACTTGCTTAAAACCTGTCACATCTCTAACTTTTTCCAGTTCTGATGAAAGGTCATCGACCTAAAACGTTAACTCTTTCTCTCTCCACAGATGCTGCCTGACCTGCTGAGTATTTCCAGCATTTTCTGTTTTTATTTCAAAAATCTATCTATCTCGGTCTTGAAAGCTCCAATTGTCCCAGCATCCCCACAGCCTTTTGGGGGAAAAGAGTTCTAGATTTCTTCTACCCTTTGTGTGAGAAAGTGCTTCCTGATTTCGCTCCTGAATGGCCTAGCTCTAATTTTAAGCTTGTCACCTTGTTCTTGATTCCCCCACCAGAGGAAATAAATTCTCCGTATCTACCCTATCATAGAATCACAGAGATTTACGGCACAGAAGGAGGCCATTCGACCCATCGTCTCTGTGCCGGCCGGAGACGAGCTATCCAGCTCTTGGTCCGTAGCCTTGTAGGTAACGGCACTTCAAGTGCATATCCAAGTACTTTTTAAATGTGATCAGCGTTTCTGCCTCTACCACCCTTTCAGGCAGTGAGTTCCAGACCCACATCACCCTCTGGGTGAAAAAAGTTCTCCTCAACTCCCCTCTAATCCTTCTACCAATTACTTTAAATCTATACCCCCTGGTTATTGACCTCTCTGCTAGGGGAAATATGTCCTTCCTATCCACTCTATCTAGGCCCCTCATAATTTTATACACCTCAATCAAATCTCCCCTCTGCCTCCTCTGTTCCAAAGAAAACAACCTCAGCCAATCCGATCTTTCCACATAGCTAAAATTCTCCAGTCCTGGCAACATCCTCGTAAATCTCTTCTCTACCTTCTCTAGTGCAATCACATCTTTCCTGTAATGTGGTGACCAGAACCGTACACAGTGCCTAACTAGTGTTTTATACAGTTCATGTCCTGCTCTTGTATTCTATGCCTCGGCTAATAAAGAAATGTATCCCATATGCCTTCTTAACCACCATATCTACCTGTCCTGCTACCTTCAGGGATCTGTCGACATGCACTCCAAGATCCCTCTGTTCCTCTACACTTCTCAGTATCTTACCATTTATTGTGTATTCCCTTGCCTTGTTAGCCCTCCCCAAATGCATTACCTCACACTACTCCAGATTGAATTCCATTTGCCACTTTTCTGCCCACCTGACCAGTCCATTGGTATCTTCTGCAGTCTACAGCTTTCTTCCTCATTAACAAAAATTGGGCATATGGTTGAATCATCTGCAAACTTTTTACTCATGCCCCCTACATTGAAGTCTAAATCATTGATGTATACCACAAAAAGCAAGGAACATAGTACTGAGCCCTGTGGAACCCCACTGGAAACAGTTTTCCAGTCACAGAAACCTCCGTCGACCATAACCCTTTGCTTCCTGCCACTGAGCCAATTTTGGATCCAACTTGCCACTTTCCCTTGGATCACATGAGCTTTTAATTTTCTGACCAGTCTGCCATATGGGACCTTGCAAAAGCCTTGTAAAAATCCATGTAGACTATATCAAATGCAGTACCCTCATCAACCCTCCTTGTTACCTCCTCAAAAAATTCAATCAAGTTAGTCAAACACAACCTTCCCTTAACAACTCCATGCTGACTGTCCTTGATTAATTCGTGCCTTTCTAAATGACGATTAATACTGTCCCTCAGGATTTTTCCAACAATTTGCCCACCACCGAGGTTAGGCTGACTGGCCTGTAATTACTCGGTCTATCCCTTTCTCCCTTTCTAAACAAAAAAAAAATCAAATCATTTTATCATAACATTTTAATCACCTCGAGTTGAGTGCTTGGATCAGTGGACAACCCTGGGACGCAGTTTACAAGTAGGCTGGTGCAGTGAATATCAATTCTACAGAGATAACTAAAAATTTAACAAAATGAGTTGAAGGAAATTGTAGAATTTTCAACACAATGATGCCATTTGACCCATCATGCCTGTTAGTTCTTCAGCTGGAGCTGTCTACTCTGATTAGATTCCTACATTACAACAGTAACTACTCTTCAAAAATACTTCATTGTCTGTAAAGTGCTTTGGGACATCCGGTGATCATGAAAGGCTCTAGATAAATACAAGTCTTTTTTCTGATCCCATTTCCCTGCTCTTCCTTTTTTATCCTTTTTATATTCTTCCTTTTTAAATACTTATTCAATTACCTTTTGTACTCTGTTGAAGTGATGCAGAACTGTTGAAGTGATGCAAACTGAATATTTGGGTTGGGAGCATTGATCTATGAAAAAATGTACTGCTTGCAACTTATAGTCAAACTCTATTTACTTGGCTCATTGTCACCCAGTGCTTCCCATCACAAAATTCTATCTATTACGTGGACTGTATTGCTGCAACTTGGGTGATGTTTACAACTTTTTCTAGAGATAGTGTTCATCATAAGGTGGTTAAGTATTGGTACCTCATTACAATTTCTCCTTACTGTTTCTGTGCTCCCAGCAATCATCGGATTTAATTTTGTCTAAGTGCTAACTTTGTTACAGCTTTCTATGACACCAAATCTTACATTTTGTGTCTGTATGATTGTAGGGTCTTTTCTTTCTGCTTGGTCTGTTGCTAATTGCATGGTATTATCCATCTGATGGTTGGTGGGGACAAATCAGATCCAAGAATCACAGTTCATAATAGGCACAGAAGCTAGCTTGACAGTACACCAAAAACTAAAACTTGAAACTGAAATAACTAACCACTTAAAAGTTGTAACTGATAGGTTAAATAACTTAGAAGTAACTGCAAAAATTCAAGTTCTAACTGAAATTCAAATTTGAGTGCTTGGATCTGTGGACAACCCTGGGACTCGGTTTACAAGTAGGCTGGTGCAGTGAATATTGATTTTTACAGAGAAAACTGAAAATTTAACAAGTTGAAAAATTATAGAATTTACAGCACAGAAGGAGGCCATTTGACCCATCGTGCCTCTTAGTTCTTCATCTGGAGCTGTCTACTCTGATCCCATTCCCCTGCTCTTCATTTATATCCTTTTTATATTCCTTTTTAAATACTTATTCAATTACCTTTTAAATGATATAATCACTGCCTCAATAGGCACTTGTGGTAAAGCATTCCATGTTATCATAACCCTCTGTGGGGAAAAATAAATTAATCTAATCTTTCCTTTGTTATTCCAGTGATAATCTTGAGTTTATGTTCCCATGTTCTTTTGTCTACTAGTGGAAGTCTTTGCTCAATACCATGTGCCTTAATTTTCAAAAATCTGTTATGTGGCACCTTAACAAACTCCTTCAAAAAACCCATATCACTTTTTTAATGTAGAGAAACCTCTAAAGCACGTCAGGCGCAAGGACAAAATTTGATGCTAAGCCAGAGAAGAAGGCATTAAAACTAGTAACCAAAAGCTTGGTCAATTAAGTGATTTTAAAGAGGGTCTGAAAGCAAGAGAAGAAGGTCGAGAAGCAGAAGATTTTAGGCAGGGAATTCCAGAGTGTGGTGTCGAGGTGGCTGAAGGCACAGCTGCTAATGGTGGGGCGAAAGAAGGGGGGAATACACAAGAGGCTGGAGTCTGAGGACGAGAGAGTTCAAGGGGAGATGGGGAGGGATGAGGCTGTGGAAGGGTTAAAGTACCAGGGTGAGAATTTTAAATTTGATGTGTTGGACAGGGAGCCAGTTTAGGTAAGCACAAATAGGGATGGTGGGTCAGCAGGATTTGGCATGGGATAGGATAGAGGTAGCAGAGTTTTGGATGAGCTAAAGGCTACTGAGGATGAAGGATGGGAGGCCAGTCAGGATCACTGGAATAGACGAGTCATGGATAAGGGTTTCAATAGAGATGGTCTGAGGTAGGGGTGGAGGCAGGTGATGATATGGGCGTGGAAGTAGGTTTTCTTTGTATTGGTAAGGATATAGAGTAGGAACCTCGGCTCGGTATCAAATAGGACAACAAAGTAAGGAACAGTCTGGTTCAGCCTGACAGTGGCCAGGGCAGGGAATTGAGTCAGTGGTTAGGGTATAGAATTTTTGGCGGGGGTGAGAGCCAAAGATGGCTTTAGTCTTGCTGGGGGAAATTATAGCTCGTCCAAGACTGGATGTCAGACGAGCAGTCTGGCACCACAGAGGTAGTCGAGAGGCTGATAATGATAGTAGAGGTGTATGTCTAAGTAAGCATACATGTGGAAGCTGACCCTATGACTGTGGATAATGTCACTAAGGGGCAGCATGTAGATGAGGAAGAGGAGGGGACTAAGGTTGGATCCTTGAGGGGCTTCCAAGGTGACAGTGCAGGAGTGGGAAGAGAAGCCATTATTAGAAATCCTTTGACTACAATTGGACAAGTAAGATTGAAACCAAGCGAGGAGGTATGTTGGAAGAGGACGGTGTGGTCAACTGTCAAAGAGTGCAGACTGTCAAGCAGGGATAACTCACCATAGTTGCAACTTTGGTTAGGGCCATTTCAGTGCTGTGGGAGAATTGGAACTTGATTAGTGTAATTCAAGAAGGAAGTTGCGGGAAAGATTTGCACGAATCTGGGAGGTGACAACATGTTTGGGGACTTTGGAGAGGAAAGGAAAATTGGAGATGGTAGTAGTTTGCAAGGACAGAGGAGATGAGGATGCATTTTTGAGTCGTGGTGATGATGATGGTGGTTTTGAAAAGGAGGGGGACAATACGTTAAACTATTTGCAATGTCAGCTGGTATGGGGACCAGGATGGGTGGTTAGGACAATAGTGGGAATGGGATCAAGGGAGCAGGAGTTGGATCTCTTAGATGACATTTGGAGAGGGCAGAGAAATGGGAGTGAAACTAGAGATAGGTGGTTCAAGGTTAGGGCAAGATGGGGATTGTGGGGGGTGGCGGAGGTTTGGCTTGGCGGGCAAAGAGAAGGGGGAGAGCAGTGGATTTCATGAATAAATCCATGAGCTCCTTGCACCTCTTGTTAGAGCTGAGGGTAAAGAAGAGGAGTTTAAGGCAGGGGCAGAGTTATGGTATGGGGGGGCGGTCTCTTGGTACCAGATTTGGTTGAAATGGGCGGGTAGTTTCTGAGCTTAAACCATTATTCACCAGTTTTTGCAAAGGAGAGAGGGGTCTGATAATTTGTGATGTGGTATAGCCAGGTCTGGTGATGGATGGCTAAGCCAGTGCGCCCCTTGGACTTGGAGGTAGCAAAGATGGGGAACATACGGGGGGGAATGACGGATGGGAGGTAATGATTTTTTTGGGGGGGGGATGAGGGCATTGAAGGTGAAGTTGAGGAAATGTTTGAGTAAAGAAAAAGCTGTCGAGGTTTTGATGCAAACAGGTGGCCAAATGCTAGGCTGTTTGCAAATTATGGTTAGTGCCTCCACTACCTCACCATCTTCAGTATTTTAGGTTGCATAATATCTGTGCCTGGTGACTTTAATTTTAGCCCCATTAACTTTTTTGTGTACAGCATCCTTATGAATATTTATTTCCAGTATTGGCTCTTCCACATCTTCCTGAGGTATTCCTCCAGTCTAACTTTCACCTTCCTCTGTTAAAAACGGATGCAAAATACTTATTAAGCATTTCCATAATTTCCTCACTTCAGTACAAACAGCCTATTTTCATCTGTAATTGGTCTTGCCCCTTCTTCGACCATCCTTTTATTTATGTGCTAATAAAAACACTTCTCTATTTGCCTATATGTTAACTGCAAGGTTTCTTTCATATTCTCTCTTTGGCTTCTTTCATACCTTTTACAGTTCTCATAAATTTCTTGTGTGTTATTGTCTTTGGTCCCCGTCACAAACTCCATCACTTAGCCACCGACTCCATCCCCCTCGCTAGCATCTGTCTGAGGCTGAACCAGACTGTTCGCAACCTTTTTAGTCATATTTGACCCTGAAATGAGCTTCTGACTACACATCCGCGCCATAACTAAGACTGCCTATTTCCATCTCCATAACATCGCCTGACTCGATGTTATGCTGGCCTTCATTACAAGAGGATTTGAGTACAGGAGTAAAGAAGTCTTACTCCAATTATATAGGGCCTTGGTGAAACCACACCTGGAGTACTGTGTACAATTTTGGTCTCCTTACCTAAGGAAGGATATACTTGCCATAGAGGGAGTGCAACGAAGGTTCACTAGATTGATTCCTGGGATGGCAGGACTGTCGTATGAGAAGAGATTGAGTAAACTAGGCCTGTATTCTCTTGAATTCAGAAAAATGAGAGGGGATCTCATTGAAGCATACAAAATTATTACAGGGCTTTATAGGATGGATGCTGGGAGAATGTTTCCCTTGGCTGGGGAGTCTAGAACCAGGGGCCACAGCCTCAGGATAAAGGGTAGGCCATTCAGGACTGAGATGAGAAGAAATTTCTTCACACACAGGGTGGCGAATCTCTAGAATTCTCTACCCCAGAGGGCTGTGGAGGCTCAGTCATTGGGTATATTCAAAACAGAAGTCGATAAATTTCTGACTAGTAAGGGCATCAAGGGCTATGGCGATAGGGCCGGTGAATGGAATTGAGGTAGAAGATCAGCCATGATCTCATTGAATGGCGGAGCACGCTCGAAGGGCTGAATGGCCTACCCCTGCTCCTATTTCTTACGTTCTTATGACTCTGTCCCTGCCTCAGCTCATCTGCTGAAACCCTCATCCATGCCTTTGTTACCTCTAGACTTGACTATTCCAATGCACTCCTGCCTGCCTGCCCACATTCTACCCTACGTAAACTTGAGGTCATCCAAAACTTGCTGCCCATGTCCTAACTCGCACCAAGTCCCGTTCACCCATCACCCTTGCGCTCGCTGACCTACATTGGCTCCCGGTTAAGCAACGCCTCAATTTTAAAATTCTCATCCTTGTTTTCAAATCCCTCCATGGCCTCGTACCTCCCTATCTCTAATCTCCTCCAGCCCCACGACCGCCCCCGAGATATCTGCGCTCCTCTAATTCTGCCCTCTTGAGTATCCATGATTTTAATCGCTCCACCATTGGTGGCTGTGCCTTCAGCTGACAAGGCCCTAAGCTCTCGAATTCCCTCCCCAAACCTCTCTGCCTTTCTACCTCTCTTTCCTTCTTCAAGGCACTCCTTAAAACCTACCTCTTTCTGCCCTAATTTCTCCTGATGTGGCTCAGTGTCAAGTTTTGTTTTATAACACTCCTGTGAAGCGTCTTGGGACGTTCTACCACGTTAAAGGCATTATATAGATATGTTATCTCTCGTGTCTATCATATGTCTTATTTAAAATCTAATTTCTATGGTCCTATGCTTTGTGGTAATCCATTTATTCCTAGTAAGAAATTAATATTTATCTTGTATTAAATATCTTTTATTTGCTCTTTGAATGTTGGCGACGTTAGAAAAGTTCGTCCAGTGGAGACGATGGTGCTAAGTTGGGAATTACAGGATTTGGACCCAGCGACGATGAAGGAACGGTGTATATATCCAAGTCAGTATGGTGTGTGACTTGGAAAGAAACTTGGAGGTGTTTGCACAATCTTGCTGCTCTTGTCTTTTTTGGTGATAGTGATCGCAAGATGCTGTCAAAGTAAGCTTGATAAGTGGCTGCAGTAGTATATACAGGAAAATGTCAGGTCACGAGGTTAGAGATTGTGGTGATATATAATTCTGCTGCTGATGGCCCACAGTGCCTGATGGGGATGCCTAGTTTTGGGTTGCTAGATTTGTCATTTAGTCTGTCCCACTTAGTCGGGGGTAGTGCCTACCATTTTTTCTAGTCAATTAATTTTGATTTTTATCTTGGACTCGCCCTTTTAAAAAAAAAAAAAATCTATTTTCAATATGAAGTTCATTCCCTTACGGTCACTATTTCACAATGTCTGTATCTCAACTTGCTTTGTTATGCAGAACTAGACCTAGCACCACCTCCCTCCTTGTTGGATGTGAAACAGACTGATGAAGAAGCAGAAATAACAACAGAAAATGCTGGAAAAACTCAGCAGGCCAGGCAGCATCTGTGGAGAGAGAAACAGAGTTAACGTTTTAGGTCGAAGACCTTTCGTCAGAACTGGAAAAAAGCAGGACATGATAAAAGTCCTGGATGTATTCTAAGAGCCCTCCCCATTTCGACCACAAACTTTTGTCTTATCCCAGTCCCCTTTAGGATCATTAAAGTCTCCCATAATTGCAACTCTTGTTACTACTGCAAACCTCTAAGTTGGTTACAAACCTAATCCTTGATTTCTTTTGCACTATTTGTACGTCGATAATGCACTCCTCATATAGTAACACATGTCTTGTTTCTTATCATTACCTGGACAGACTGTGTCTGTGCACCATCAGTGGAAACTTTCCCTTCCGTGGCTGAAATTATGTCTTTAATAAGGCCACCTCTTTTTTTTCAGGAACATGCCAGAAAATTTTACAACAGAGAATATTAATATCCCACTGAAGCTAAGCTTCTGACGTCTACAATGCCATATCCCTCCATTCTATTTAGCATTAGAAACTGTACAACACTGACACTTTCATACTCTTAAGTACTCTCTTCCATTCTATTTATTGTTAACTCTCTCCTATCTGCCTTTGGTACATCTCTCTATGCCCCTCCCTCCTTGAGTTTACTTTTTGAGACTGCTTTGCCCCATTTTTAGCACCTGTTTAGTCTCTCCCTCATGTACGCCTGAGATTTTCTCCTACTATAAGAACATAACAAGAATTAGGAAAAGGAGTAGGCCATTTGAGCCTGCTCCGCTATTTAATAAGATCATGGCTGATCTTCGACCTCAACTCCACTTTCCCGCCTGATCCCAATATCCCTTGATTCCCCTAGAGTCCAAAAATTTATCTATCTCAGTCTTGAATATACTCAACGACTCAGCATCCATGGGTAGAGAATTCCAAAAATTCACAACCCTCTGAGTGAAGAAATTCCTCCTCATCTCAGTCTTAAATGGCCGACCCCTTATTCTGAGACGATGCCCCCTAGTTCTAGACTCTCCAGCCAGGGGAAACAACCTCTTGGCATCTACCCTGTCAATCCCCCTCAGAATCTTATATGTTTCAATGAGATCACCTCTCATTCTTCTAAACTCCAGAGAGTATACCCCCCAATCTACTTAATCACTCCTCAGGGCAACCCCCATCATCCCAGAGATCAATCTAGTGAACCTTCGTTGCACCGCCTCTAAGGCATGTATGTCCTTTCTCAGATAAGGAGACCAAAATGCTGCACAGTACTCCAGGTGTGGTCTCACCTGTATAATTGTAGTAAGACATTCTTACTCTTGTACTCCAAACCCCTTGCAATAAAGGCCAACATGCCATTTGCCTTCCTAATTGCTTGCTGTACCTGCATGCTAACTTTCTGTGTTTCCTGTACGAGGACACCTATATCTCACTGAACACCAACATTTAATAATTTCTCACCATTTAAAAAATATTCTGTTTTTCTATTCTTCCTACCTAAGTGAATAACCTCACATTCCCTCACATTATACTCCATCTGCCACCTTATTGCCCACTCACTTAACCTTTCTATATCCCAGGCTCTTTGTGTCCGCCTCACAGCTTACTTTCCCAGCTAGCTTTGTATCATCAGCAAACTTGGATACATTGTACTCGGTCCCTTCATCTAAGTCATTAATATAGATTGTAAATAACTGAGGCCCAAGCACTGTTCCTTGCAGCACCACACTAGTTATAGCCTGCCAACCGGAAAATGACCCGTTTATCCCGACTCTCTGTTTTCTGTCCGTTAAGCAATCCTCTATCCATGCTAATATATTACCCCCAATCCCATGAGCCCTTATCTTGCGTAGCAACCTTTATGTGGCACCTTATCGAATGCCTCTTGCAAATCTAAATATACTACATCCACTGGTTCCCCTTTATCTACCCTGCCAGTTACATCCTCAAAAAGCTCTAATAAATTTGTTAAACACGATTTCCCTTTCAAAAAACCATGTTGACTCTGCCTAATCTTATTTGATTTTCTAAGTGCCATGTTGCCATTTCCTTAATAATGGAATCCAGCATTTTGCCGACGTCTGATGTCAGGCCAACTGGCCTCTAGTTCCCTGTTTTCTCTCTCCCTCCTTTCTTGAATAGCGGGGTTACATTTGCTACCGTCCAATCCACTGGGACCATTCTAGAATCTAGGGAATTTTGGAAGATCACATCCAATGCATCCACTATCTCTGCAGCCACCTCTTTTAGAACCCTAGGATGTAGGCCATCAGACCTCGGGGATTTGTTGGCTTTTAGTCCCATTAGTTTCTCGAGCACCTTTTCCTCTACTGATAATTACTTTAAGTTCCTCGCTCTCATTAGCCCCTTGGTTCCCCACTATTTTTGGTATACTTTTTGTGTCTTCTACTGTGAAGACAGATACAAAATATTTGTTTAAAGTCTCTGCCATTTCCTTATTCCTCATTATAATTTCACCTGTCTCAGCATCTAAGGGACCAACGCTTACTTTTGCTAATCTCTTCCTTTTTACATACTTGTAGAAGTTCTTACAATCTGTTTTTATATGTCTTGCTAGTTTACTCATAATCTATTTTCATCTTTTTGTCAATTTTTTGGTCATCCTTAGCTAATTTGTAAAGCCCTCCCAATCCTCAGGCTTACTACTATTTGCAACATTATAAGCCTCTTTTAATCTAATACTACCCTTAACTTCTTTAGTTCGCCACGGATGGATCACTTTTCCCATGGAGTTTTTATTTCTCAATCAAATATATATTCGTTGAGAATTTTGGAATATTTCTTTAAATGTTTGCCACTGCTTATCTACCGTCATACATTTTAATCTAATTTCCCAATCTACCTTAGCTAACTCTCCCCTCATACTTATGCAATTGGCTTTATTTAAGTTTAAGACACTCGTTTCCGACTGAAGTATTTCACTTTCAAACTCGGTGAAATTTTATCTACCTTAGGCTTACTGGTTTAAGTTCTCTCCCAGTGATCTATTTACCCTCATTGAAACCAGTTTGGTTAATTTGAAGTCCATCCGTTATTCCAGAACTTGTCCCAATCCCATGAAGTTTGAAATCCTCCCTTCTACATCATTTGTGTAGCTGAACATTGGTGTGTCTAATCTGCTTCTCCCTAACTGGCCTACTGCTTGGCTGGAGTAATGCTGAGATTACCAGCCTGGAGTTCCTGCGCTTTAATTTAGCACTTATTTTGCAAGACCTCCATCCTGTTCCTCTTCGTCATTAATTCCAACATTAACCATGACTTCATGCTGCTCATCACCCCACCCCCGCTTCCAGAATCCTCTCTACCCGCTGCATTATATCCCTTACTCTGGCAACTCGAAGACAACAGGCGCTTGGCTGCAGAAAAGGTGGTTTATTTGTCTAATAGAATTATTAGAAATGTAAAGATTTCAATTTCAATTTCCAACTGAATGTTGAAGCACTGAGCGTCAACAAGCCTGCAACTTTTTCTTTTATTCATTCTTGGGATGAGGGTGTCTTTGGCAAGGTCGGAATTTATTGCCTATCCCTAGTAGAGAAGGTGGCGGTGAGGCTTCTTCCTGAACCACTTTAGTTCGTATGGTGAAGATGTGTAAGGGATTCCTGACCCTGCGTGTCTCGCAGCCTGTGAGATTCACGCGGCTCTGTGCAGCCTGTATGTCAGTGCGGGTCTAGGCCTGGTTGCCTGTTCTGGTCTCCAGCCAGTCTGGGAACACTAGACACACCTGTGAGTGGTTCGAATCACTCTCCCTCACGGTTCTAGACACTGGACTTAGATGCGAGAGCAGTAATGGAGATAAAACTCATGTAGACTCGGTTTGAATGGTACGAAATGGAAAATCTTTATTGCATGATACTTAAAATTATGAAATACATGTCATAAGCACAGATTAATGACAGTACAATCTTACAAACAGTTATATAGTCGATCTTAGGGAAACGAGGAACGAACGGCACAACGTAAATAGGGGCACACATTACAAATATCCTTAATCTTTAAACCCTCCCCTATCAATATCTATCCTAAACTAGCTTCGTAGGATCTCGAGACTCATGCTCACCACTCGTGATAACTCGGAGAAATTCCGAATAGCTGATCGGATGTTTTTCACCGCAGCACCCACGTGTCGGTCAGGAGATCTCCTGGTCCCACTTGTTTACTTGCTTCTGCTGCTTCGGCTAGTAGGCTGGACCGTCTGCTGTGATGAAGACCTGTGTTGGTTGGTTTAACAGGTACTCTTGGAGCACCGTTGTCAATATCATCGATACGATGTGTTTTCACGTTCCAACCTCCTTAGACACAGTCCCGTTATCGTCGATGCAATATGTTTTGTTAGAAGTTTAAAGAAAACTTCCTGGCGAGAAACTTGGCTGATCGACCTACAGGCGCGGTCGGGATTTACTGACCGTGGCGATGGATATGGTCTTCTTCTCTTCTCCTCTCATCTCATCTCATCTCATCTCATCTCATCTCGGGCCTTTGGTTCCGCTGCCAGTTACCAACATAGGTCTTCGTTACGCGACACGAGGTAGATCCGAACGGATCAGAAAGTTCAACAGTCTTTTCAGAAGAGGCAACAGGCAAGCAGAAGCCCAACTACGAGTACACAGGAGCAGCCACGAGGTTACGAATCGACCGGATAAAACACAGGAGCAAGCGAGCGAACGCAGGAGCAAGAGCAAGAGAGAGAATGGACGGTTTGGAGCCTGCAATTATAGTGCAAAAATCTTCCGTTTCCCGCCCAACTATAATGTCCATTCTTTTGTTTAGGGTTTGGCGCCCAAATGTCTTGTATGGGTGATCTCCGTTCTTAATGGGTTTCGGGGCTACTCATGAATGTTTGAGTACCTGTTAATATTTCTCCCATTGTTAAATCGGTCGGTGTTCTCCCTGGAGGGGTTTGGGGCTTCCAAGTGTCCTGTATAACTACCTGCTAACGGCTCTCTCATCGTAGAGTCGTTGGGAGTTTACATATTAATGTCTTTTGGATGGGCCCTTGAGTACTCGGTACAATGGCTTTCCTTTGTACCTGGGAGACCGATTCCAGTATCTATGTTTATACTGCAAACCCATAATGTCTCGTGTATTATCTTCACTGTGCTGAATCGTTATCGATCTTGCACAAATGTTTAATGGAACGCCATCTTGTCTGCCTGTTGAAAAGTCTAGAATGTTCTGTCACGAGGTGCGGCGGCCATTTTACAGGCTGCTTGTGTCCAATTTAAACCTGCCAGCATTCTGCTGAAATAAAAGCTGTTTGAACGAAACTTTGTGTTTTCTCCTCATTAATCAAATCGCGATATATTGCGAATTCTACAGTCCCTCCTGTTGATGCGAATAACTCCGCTTATCGTATCAAAAATCCTAGTGGTGAGCGATATTATCTCGATTTCTCTCCGAATCCAGTAAATTAATCCCATAATTTTTAACTTAGCTAGGGTCTCTGTGTCGTCCTTATTTCCCAAGAAAATCACATTTTATATCACCGTAGGCATTATTTGCCCTTAAACTTACACCACTTGTTTTCCTTCCCGGCGTAACCAGGCCGATACCTCACGCATCACCTGTATATTTGTCTTTTATTCAGGGAAAGGAAAAAAACAAAACCCAAAACCAAACAATCAACACCATCACCAAAATAATCAAACCCCAACTCTTAAAACATGTCGAGTTTCCAACGTATTTACAATGAGTACAAACTTCCGCGGCGCACGCGGCGAGCGGGAGTGACGCCATTTTCCGATTACACGGTGCTCTCATCGTGCACGCGCACGTAACGTTCTCGCCACTCTCCCGTGTTTTCATGCTTGGTGAGGCGCTTGTCTCTTTTACAATGTATGACCAATAGGTACACTACAATAAACACTTGACATACGACTAAAATGTGGGAGGCTATTCTGATCCATGAAGGCACTTCAATATTCGTGAACAGATTCCACCACGGTGGAACCACTATGTCCAGAATGTCCGTTCCTATTTCGACAGTTTTCTGCTCTAATGTATAAAAATGTTTCTGTGATACCGCGACGGCTTTCAGAAGTTTGGTTAAATGCTCAGGGAGAGGGGGAATGAGGTATCCAAAATGCGCGACAAATCGCTGCAAGTCGGTGAAATTCTCTTTTACTGTGAGATGAACAGTGGATGGTTCAGGGATTGGGATAATTCGCTGTTGTGCTACTTGAACTTCAGCCCTGGGTTTAAAACAGAAACTGCTGTCACTCACCGGACACCGGCTACGGTTTCCATGCTGGTAGTGTTGCGCTGCAGTGGTAACACAATATGTTCCACCCCCGATGTATGCTACCTGCGGAGGCACATGATCTTGTGCCATTGCCTCCATGGTGCAATTCATGGACTTGGCGCCAGCCGTTCTGAACCCGCACTGTGGTGTTAAAAAGGCATTCAAGTGCTGGGGGCACAGTATTATGTGTGCTCCCCTGCCACGACAACCAGAGAGATCTGTACCTGTCATCGTTTGCTCCCAGCGGATGACGTAAGGTGGAACTGCTGCATAACGAATGTGGGCTCCCCCCTGAATGACACCAATGTTCTCTACCCGATACACCGGGGCGGGCTTTGCTGTGTTGCCCAAAACCGGCATGCGTAATACTATTCCCATAATAGTATGGTTTGAACGTCCGCAGTCCACGGGGACTGGGTAAGCTTCTGAAGCTAGCCTGAGCTGGCACGGACTTAATGCATTCTGAAAAGGGTGGAGCGCCCGTAGGTGTTTGTTACTTATCCAGGACGGAACCAAACCTTGTTTTAAATCCTCCAAATTACTGCGGCCCTCGCCCAGTAACCACGCCCCGTAAAGCACGCACACCTCGTTCTGCGCAGCTTGATCGGATGCATTCCGATCTTCCCTGATCAGGGCATTTACCGTACGCGCATGTTTCTCCAGCTCTGCTATAATTTCCTTTAAATGGAGAGTCATGGCTTGGTCCTCGTGTAGACCTGACCCTACCACTTTATTCTCATCTGTTAGAATGTCTTTTAACTGTGTTTTTAAACCATTAATCTGGGTCTGCAGCTCCACACTGTCTAGAGCGTTGACCACAGATGTCCCTGTGTTAAAAGCAGTGAACGCATCGTTCACCAAACCCCTTCTTTGCCTCCCTACTTGATCCAAAACTTCCTGCGGTGCGGTGTACAAACTTGTCTTATCAATTTCTGCAAAATCAAACTCGTAAAATTGTCTGAACATCTTGGTCAACAGGACCTGATACAACTGTTCCGTCTTTTTGGGGCACCACTCTGGTAACCGCACCTCAGTGAGATTTAAAATCACCGAGGCCACCGCGTAATGTACCCCCTGAAATAGTATCTGGTCTGTGGGGACCAGTACCAAACCGTTCCCGGGTCCCTTACTAGTTTTAGGGCACCCTTCTTCCTCAGCTAGAACCACCGGAATCGTGGGCGGGGCTTTGCGTGGGCGCGTAATGAGCTCAGTGGCATTTACTGGGATCGGGGAGAATGGGGCTCCGCACCCCCTGGTGCTCGCATCCCACCTCATCCCCTGTCCGTTATCCTGCCATTGATTAATAAAAAATATGGAGATGCCTTTGGGGCAAACGTACTTTGACCCCCACATACATACATAAATCCCCTCATCCGGTTCCCACCATTTGTCCCAACAGACTTTCACTTGTCCGTCTGTCCCCGTAATTGTCCGATGGGTATTATTACCCAGTCGTTCCCACTCGACCGAAGAGTTTCTCATAGTTTTGCTCAGCTTTCGCAGCCACCACCATCGGCTCAATGGGACATTCCCACTACAGGTCAAACAAATCCGTTTGCCGACGGTGACGCTGATCCTGGGTGCGATGATCCTTACTTTGGGGCACATTAAAGAAGTCTCTTTGTAGGCAAACCCCGATGTGCTGGAATACTCCGTTGAGTTCGTTCCCAGCCATCCTGGCCACCTTCCCTTGTGGAAATAGGTGCTGGTCCCCTCTGCCTTCCGTCTTCCGGTCCCATCCACCGCGATGGGGGCCGTGTCCCCGGAACATCCAAACACCACGACATCCTTGGTGTGGCCTCGATAGGCCAATCCACATCCGATTGCCACGAGCAATACTAGAATTCGTTCCATCCTTCCTTGGTTCCTGTGATCAGATAGAATGAGGTAGCCAGCCTCGCAAAAGTCTCTGGCTTTTGTGAAGGGTGAGCGGGTCCCCTGACCTCGCCTCACGTAAACTTCAACGT
This sequence comes from Squalus acanthias, assembly GCA_030390025.1. NCBI lineage: Eukaryota > Metazoa > Chordata > Chondrichthyes > Squaliformes > Squalidae > Squalus > Squalus acanthias. The sequence goes on along the minus strand of CM059441.1, from coordinate 46,219,207 downwards.
TTGCTGCATAGACTTCCTCTAAACCTAGCCTTAAAACTCCCATCATTTTATCGTTTTCTGTTAAAAACACTACAAACTTAGCCTTATTAAAACTTAAAACTTAACCTTGACACTACAAACTTAAACTTAACCTTGAACTATAAACTTAAAACTTAAAACTAATAACTTTACAGTGCCGCCCGTTCTCAGGGCGGCCCCTTTAAACTCTGAGAAGGCTGCTGCGAGCTCTTCCCGACGGTGGGAGGGCACTGACCCTTCCCTCTGATCTGCCGCAGCCTGTTACTGCTGCGATGTGGCCTGTCTGTACCCGGGTTATCTTAACCTGAAGTCTACGCCTTGGGGCAGTCTGGGGACATGACCACATCCTCCTGGGCTGGGGTTCTCTACTTGACCTACGGGGAGTTGCTATGGGCGGGGGTTCCGTGACGGACGGACCGGGTTCCGAGACCTCCAACGGGATGACCTGGGGTTCCATCACAGTCGCCGGCTCCGCCTCCGCTGACTCCGCCTCCCTAACCTCGGGGCTGGCAGTTCGTGGCTCCGCCCTGCTCGGCCCAGCAGGCGGCCCTTCACTCGTGATCTCTGCCTCCCCTGAGGACTGGACGTTCAAGGCGGGCGGCCACATCTCTGGGAGCCACATTGGGACTCTCTGTGCTCCTATAGCGGCTGGCCCTGCCTCCTCTAGCTCCTCCCTCCTGTCCTCGGGACCTGCAGCTTGTGTGTCCACCCTGTGTGGATCTCTACCTATAGGCCCCATTCCCCCCAGACCGTTCCTCAGGAACCACCCGTCATCATCACTATGCTCATCTGCACTATCCTCATCTGACCAGGGTACCCTGGGTTCTTCCTCATCTAACCCCCAACTCCAGAAAAACGCTGCATGATCGTCCGGGATGTCCCTTCCCCTGATGCAAGCTGCTATGCCTGCCTGTGTGCCTTGTGGTCCTACCTGGGGCTGTGCTTTCCCATTGGCGGGATTTACCCCTGTAGTTTTCCCCTGCGCACCCGGCTGGTACAGTTTGCATTGGTTTATGTGGAACCACTTAGTGCGCCGAGGTACTTTTACGGCGTAAACCATGGGACTCGCCTTGTCTACAATGTTGTAGGGTCCCATATACAGTGGTTCCAGACTCCCTACTCTGGCGTAGTTTCTGACCATGACCTGGTCTCCTACTTCCCACTCCCGCGTTTTGCGGGGTTCCAGCAACAAGCGATTGCCCTGATGCTGCCTTCCCATGTTCCCAGCCGCCTGCTCATAAACTTGCTTCAGGCGCTCCAAGAGAGTCTGGGCGAACTTGTCCCTGCTTATCTCTTGGAGCTGACCCTCAGTGAGCACCGGGGCTAGCACATGGGTGGGGGTTCGCATGAGCCTGCCGGTCATTACCTCGTGCGGGGAGTACCCCGTACTTTTTGACTGACTGGCCCGGACCCCCATGAGGACTAAAGGCAGAACTTCCGCCCATTTTTGGGGCGAGTTCCTAGTCTCTTTCCTCAATTTCTCCTTCAGGGTCCGGTTCATACGTTCAACAATCCCGGATGACTGGGGATTGTGTGCTACGTGCCACTTCCCTTCAATGCCCAAAAGCATGAGGGTGTTCTGCATCACCTGGCCGGTGAAATGACTCCCTTGGTCTGACTCCACGAAACGGGGGAGTCCCCACCGCGAGAACACTTCCCGGACCAAGATTTTTGCTGTACCCAGTGCCGTAGCTGTTCGACAAGGGAAGGCTTCCACCCACTTGGAAAACACATCCACCAGGACGAGGCAGTACTTATAACCTCCCTGGGTGGTGGGCAGGGGTCCTATATAGTCGATCTGGATCGACTGCCATGGTCCCTCTACCCTCCTTACGTGTCCCATGGGCACCTTCCTTTTCTGGGGGTCTGGGTTGTTTGCAGCGCACACAAGACAGTTTGCACAGAACTCGCGGACTTGTTCCCTGAGCCCTGGCCACCATCCCGCTTGCTCTACCCGTTGCCAGGTAACCTCGGGCCCGGGGTGCCCTGCCCCTGGTCCCTCGTGAGCCAACTGGAGGAATTCCCTCCTGTGCTGCTGCGGTACAACCCACTGCTCCCCGCGGAACAGCATGCCTTCCTTAACTGAGAGGGTTGCCGTACTGTACGGACCTTCTACCTGCCTCCCCTCAGCAATCGTTTTTAGGACTGCTTTTAGGGCGGGATCCTGGGCTTGGACGGTCTTAAGGTCTAGGGGCAATGCTACCCTGGTGTTCCCGGTATTCCCGTCCCCGCCTCGGACCGCTGCTATGGGTCCGGTCCTATAGGGGTTCCAGAAAGTGCCGTCGCGGGCACCCTCCCTGGCTAGCGCATCCGCCTGCCGGTTGCCCTCCCCACGGGGCTCTGTGGAGGAGTGAGCTTTCACCTTATGGATGAAAATCTCTCCTTCCTCCCCTACTGCTGCTGCTAAGATCTTTTCCAGCAAGGGCTTCACCGTTAAAGGTCGCCCGTCCGCGGAGGTGTATCCGCGGCGGGACCAAATGGCCAGGTATTCCGTACACGAATTGCAGGTGAACATACTGTCCGAGCAAATCGTGTATGGGGTTGGGAAAATGTCTGGGTGGGTCACCACGTACACCACGGCAGACAGCTCAGCCTGCTGCGCGCTCATGGTGCTAGGGAGCTTGATCGCCAGGGCAAGGTCTGCCGCAGGGTCATAAACTCCACACCCTGTGAGTCGCTCGCCAGCAGACACTGTGCTAGACCCATCAACATAAATCTCGCGCCCAGTGGGATGTATCCCGGCCCGTAAACCTATGTTGACGTCCCACACCCCTTCCACCGAACACCGGTGGGCTGTACCGGGGTATACCAAATTGGCCGCAAGCCTGGGCTCGCAAAGACCTTTTACTCTAAGATCCAACTGGGAGAGAAGAAGGGTCCAACGCGCAATGCGTGCGCTGCTTACGGTCCCGTCTTTAATCCTCCCATCCAGAAGCATCTTAGTTGGTGTGTGATGTGTGAGGAGAGTGATGGGGAGAGCCCTGTGAAGATCGCTGATCTTTTCACAGCCCAATGCGTGGCTAAAAGGTGCCTTTCGCAATTGGAGAAACTTCTCTCCACATCCGTTAATACCCTGGATGAATAGACAACCGGCCTCAGCTTGCCGTGACGCTCTTGGAGCAGCACGGCGCTTAAGCTGTCTCCGCTGGCAGCTACCTCCAGGAAAAACTCCTTCCCCCCATCTATGGCCCCTAAGGCTGGCGCGGTCTGCAGATCCCTTTTTAACTTCTCGAAGGCTGCTTGGCAGCCCTCGTCCCAAAGCCACTCCACCCCCTTATGGAGGAGTCGGAGGAGCGGCGCCGCTGTGGCCGCATAATCTTCGATAAAATCCCTGCAGTAACCGGTCAGTCCCAAGAAGGACCTCACACCCCTTACGTTGTTGGGAATCGGTAATTCTTGCACCGACTCCCTCCTTGCTTTGTCTATGGCTCTTTCCCCAGCGCGTAGGGTCAGTCCCAGGAATTTTACTTCCTGCTGACCGATACGTGCTTTCTTAGGGTTTACTTTAAAACCCTTTCTCGCTAACAGCTCCAATAACTCGTCCAGTAGTGGTCCGTGCTCCTCCCTTGAGTCCGTAAATAGGAGCAAATCATCCACATACTGTACTATCTGATTGGGCTGACTAAACTCCTTTAAACTTCCTGCCATACACTGATGAAAAATACTGGGGCTATTGTGGAAACCCTGTGGCAAACAGTTCCACGTGTACTGTTGCCCTTTGAACGTAAAGGCAAACTTGTACTGGTCCTCTCGCCGCAGCGGGATGGACCAAAAACCGTTCGAGATATCCAGCACCGTGAACGTGGTCGCGGACGCTGGGATGCTCCCTATTAGGTCAGCAACTGCTGCTACTGTGGGCGCGCAGGCGGGAATGTTACTGTTAAGGACTCTGTAGTCCACCGTGGCTCTCCACGAATTATCCGGCTTCCTAACCGGCCATAATGGGGAGTTCACGTGTGTGGCTATCGGCCTCAACACGCCCTGCTGCACCAAGGAAGACATTGCTGTCTCCATATCGGGTTCTGCTTCTTTGGGGAAGTTATACTGCTTTTGGGGTCGGGTCATGGGGTCCCCATCTACGCTGACCTCAAACCCGACCACTCTCCCACAATCGTGCTTGTGGGTTGCAAACGCGTGCATATTATCTGACACGTACGTTTGCATGTCCGTTGGGACATCTGCGACCATAAGCCTGAGGTCGTAGCCTCCAGATGGCTGTACGGTACACAGGACCCCTGTTTCTTCCTCCCCCGGAATCACCATTACCTCGCCTTTTTCACCTTTAGCCCCCCAGAGACAGTGATTTCTGAGGTCCACGAGGATCCCGTGTCCCGCTAGGAGATCGGACCCGAGAATACCTCTTCCACCCCCCTTTTGCCATGCCATCAATATGCACTTCCACTTAAGGCGAAGTGTTCCTAAACGAATGGATAGCGGAAGGGAAAACGTGCCAGCCTGTTCTTTTCCTGTGAACCCTGCCAACGTGAATGGGACCTTGGTAGATAGCGGCGAGTCAAAAGGGTTATCTGTATGGATTATGGTGCAAGAAGCTCCCGTGTCCAACAAATAACTGCCCTTCTGTTTCTCTACCTCCATCTCCACCACAGGTCGCCTCCACGCATCATAGCTGAGCGGACACAGGTAGACGGGCTGTGCTGGTTCTAGTCATGGGGCACTATTAGACGGTCCTGCGGCACCTACGGGGCCGGTTGCGACCGCCACCTGTCCACGCGCATTCAAAACCAGCTTGCGCATGGCTCCTAACACTGCTTCGAGGTCGTCGGGAGGGGTGGGTGCCTTGGCTTCCTTAGCCGGGACAGGCGCCTGGGCTCGGACCGCGGGATTTTTATCCTTGGAATCCTTCCAAGGGTTCCTGCAGTGCTTGCGCCAGTGCCCTGTCTTCCCACACCCGTAACAAGCATTACTGGCTTGTGGGACGCGATTTCCCTCCTGATGCCACTCCTTTTGAGCCGGGGCTGCGGGTCGTACCTCATGTACTCTTCCCTTAAAGGGACGTGTCGTCATACCCCTTATATTACGATAACCTAACGTGAGTCGATTCAAGACCGACTCTTCCGTAAGGTTGAGGTCATTGGGATCGAACCAGGCTTTTGCCTGCTCTCTAACGGCTGGTAAACTGTTGGCTATTATGCACCTAAGCCAATGAGTTAGAGCGGCGCCTTCCACATCTTCGCGCTCGGGCGCACCTAGACAGCTGCGCTCATATACTGGCCACAGCCTGTCGGCAAAAACCTTCGGGGGTTCTCCCTCCATCTGCACTGTCTGTCCCACTCTAGCAAACGGACCTCCGTCGTTCGCCCCCAACACTTCTAGGACCTCATTTTTTAATTCCTCATAACTTTTGTTTCCCCTCTTGCTCTCGCCTGAGAGACACTGAAGGACCGAGCTGTCTAATGAGAACAGCAGCATTTTTGCTGTCTCCCCATCATCGCAGCCGTTAATGGCTGCGGCTTGCTCAACTTCCCTGAAATGTACGGAAGGGTCGTCTATCTCGGTCAGCTTCCGTACGTGATTTATCATAGCTCTCAGCTGATGTGAACTGTGAGGCAACACCAGCTGTCCGAGGAGATCCCCCGGTTCTTCCCCACCGTTTCTGCTTGGGCCCCTTTTAATACCCGTTACTGGATACAACGATCCCTTTTCTGCTTCCTTTTCAATGGGCTTTTTCGTTTCTTCCATTGCTTCCTCCCTAACCCAGGTTTCTGAATAGCTGGGTGGCGCGGAGGGCGCAGTGGCTACTACTTCTTCTGCTTTACTTGGTGGGGATTTTCTAAATCTCTCATTTACTAGCGGCTGGTGCGCCGACGGATTGATAAGGCACACCATGCCGTTCGCATTGTTCACGGCCTTTTTGAGGCTCTCTATCTCCCTTTGGCAGGCGCTATGGTCGGCTCCCTGAAACTTATCCTCAAGGGCCAACTTATACGCCGACCTAACCCCCATTAAGCTCTCTTCTTGAGTTCTTATCTGGGCAGCTTGGCGGTTACATCTTTCCTTTAACCTGCTCTCATTCAATTTTGCCTCAGTGACCTGGCACTCGAGATAATCTATCCTTGTCTTAAGGTGACTGGAGACTTCCTGGCTTTCCTGGTGTAACTCATTTAAATTCTTAATGAGCACCTCCCCTCCAGAAACCTTCTCCTCCATTTCTCCCTCTAAATGACTGATTCGAGCTGTTAGCGCTGTAATGGTCTGGTTTGAAATCTGAACCTGCCTTTTGTAGCACATAAGCCAGACTGCTTTCTCAACTGTCTTTTTATGTTCCTTACTATCTGTCCACCTTTCAGCTGCCTCTAGTGGGCTCTTATCCGCTAACAATTCACTTATCCACTTCTTAGTTAGATTAACCTTTCCAAACACATAATCCGCTATCTTTTCCTGCATAACATTTCGTACAGTCATTCCAAAATCTAACACACTACCCTCTCGCTGCCAGTGTCCTGCCGCGGTCGCCATTTTCTGTAAGGGATTCCTGACCCTGCGTGTCTCGCAGCCTGTGAGATTCACGCGGCTCTGTGCAGCCTGTATGTCAGTGCGGGTCTAGGCCTGGTTGCCTGTTCTGGTCTCCAGCCAGTCTGGGAACACTAGACACACCTGTGAGTGGTTCGAATCACTCTCCCTCACGGTTCTAGACACTGGACTTAGATGCGAGAGCAGTAATGGAGATAAAACTCATGTAGACTCGGTTTGAATGGTACGAAATGGAAAATCTTTATTGCATGATACTTAAAATTATGAAATACATGTCATAAGCACAGATTAATGACAGTACAATCTTACAAACAGTTATATAGTCGATCTTAGGGAAACGAGGAACGAACGGCACAACGTAAATAGGGGCACACATTACAAATATCCTTAATCTTTAAACCCTCCCCTATCAATATCTATCCTAAACTAGCTTCGTAGGATCTCGAGACTCATGCTCACCACTCGTGATAACTCGGAGAAATTCCGAATAGCTGATCGGATGTTTTTCACCGCAGCACCCACGTGTCGGTCAGGAGATCTCCTGGTCCCACTTGTTTACTTGCTTCTGCTGCTTCGGCTAGTAGGCTGGACCGTCTGCTGTGATGAAGACCTGTGTTGGTTGGTTTAACAGGTACTCTTGGAGCACCGTTGTCAATATCATCGATACGATGTGTTTTCACGTTCCAACCTCCTTAGACACAGTCCCGTTATCGTCGATGCAATATGTTTTGTTAGAAGTTTAAAGAAAACTTCCTGGCGAGAAACTTGGCTGATCGACCTACAGGCGCGGTCGGGATTTACTGACCGTGGCGATGGATATGGTCTTCTTCTCTTCTCCTCTCATCTCATCTCATCTCATCTCATCTCATCTCGGGCCTTTGGTTCCGCTGCCAGTTACCAACATAGGTCTTCGTTACGCGACACGAGGTAGATCCGAACGGATCAGAAAGTTCAACAGTCTTTTCAGAAGAGGCAACAGGCAAGCAGAAGCCCAACTACGAGTACACAGGAGCAGCCACGAGGTTACGAATCGACCGGATAAAACACAGGAGCAAGCGAGCGAACGCAGGAGCAAGAGCAAGAGAGAGAATGGACGGTTTGGAGCCTGCAATTATAGTGCAAAAATCTTCCGTTTCCCGCCCAACTATAATGTCCATTCTTTTGTTTAGGGTTTGGCGCCCAAATGTCTTGTATGGGTGATCTCCGTTCTTAATGGGTTTCGGGGCTACTCATGAATGTTTGAGTACCTGTTAATATTTCTCCCATTGTTAAATCGGTCGGTGTTCTCCCTGGAGGGGTTTGGGGCTTCCAAGTGTCCTGTATAACTACCTGCTAACGGCTCTCTCATCGTCGAGTCGTTGGGAGTTTACATATTAATGTCTTTTGGATGGGCCCTTGAGTACTCGGTACAATGGCTTTCCTTTGTACCTGGGAGACCGATTCCAGTATCTATGTTTATACTGCAAACCCATAATGTCTCGTGTATTATCTTCACTGTGCTGAATCGTTATCGATCTTGCACAAATGTTTAATGGAACGCCATCTTGTCTGCCTGTTGAAAAGTCTAGAATGTTCTGTCACGAGGTGCGGCGGCCATTTTACAGGCTGCTTGTGTCCAATTTAAACCTGCCAGCATTCTGCTGAAATAAAAGCTGTTTGAACGAAACTTTGTGTTTTCTCCTCATTAATCAAATCGCGATATATTGCGAATTCTACAGATGCTTCCGCAATGCTATGAGGTAGGGAGTTCCAGGATTTTGAAGCTTGCAATCAGGGTCTGCTTTGTGGGGGCTGTGCCAACTTTTTTGAAGCTGTTGGTAAAATTTTTCTAGTTTTTTATGTTGGCAGTTATACCAAGCTAGTGAGTCAGTTTGACGTTTGTTGTGCTTAAAGTTATGGAAACCTTCATTAAAGATAAGATTTTGGAGCATCTGTATATAAATAAAATCATAAAAGGAGTACAATAGCATAGTGGTTATGTTACTGGACTAGTAATCCATAGGCCTGGACTAATGATCCGGAAACGTGAGTTCAAATCCCACCACGGCAGTTAATTAAATAAATCTGGAATGAAAAGCTAGTATCAGTAATGCTGACAATGAAACTATCGGATAGGTTCACTAATGTCCTTTAGGGAAGGAAATCTCCCATCCTTACCTGGTCTGGCCTATATGTGACTCCAGACCCACAGCAATGTGGTTGACTCTTAACTGCCCTCTGAAATGGCCTAGCCAGCCACTCGGTTGTACAAAACCGCTACGAAAAACAATAAGAATAAAAAAACCAGACGGACCACCCGGCATCAACCTTGTCACCGGCTTTGGATACGACAATGGCACACCCAACCCAGTCAACCCTGCAAGTCCTCCTCACTAAAAAATTGGGAGAGCTGTCCCACAGACTAGTCCAGCAACAACCTGACTTAGTCATACTCACAGAATCATACCTTTTGGCCAATGTCCCAGACTCCTCCATCACCATCCCTGGGTATGTTCTATCCCACTGGCAGGACAGACTCACCAGAGGTGGTATACAGTCGGGAGGGAGTGGCCCTGGGAGTCCTCAACATTGACTCCGGACCCCATGAAGTCTCATGGCTTCAGGTCAAGGATGGGCTAGGAAACCTCCTGCTGATTGCCAGCCACTGCCCTCCCTCAGCTGATGAATCAATGCTCCTCCATGTTGAACACCACTTGGAAGAAGCACTGAGGGTAGCAAGGGCACAGAATGTACTCTGGGTGGGGAACTTCAATGTCCAGCACCAAGAGTGGCTCAGTAGCACCACTACTGACCGAGCTGGCAGAGTCCTGAAGGACATAGCTGCTAGACTGGTCCTGCGGCAGGTAGTAAGAGAACCAACACAAGGGGAAAAACCTCCTTGACCTCGTCCTCACCAATCTACCTGCCGCAGATGCATCTGTCCATGACCGTATTGGTAGAAGTGACCACCGCACAGCCCTTGTAGAGACAATGACCCGTCTTCACACTGAGGACACCCTCCATTGTGTTGTGTGGCACTACCACCGTGCTAAATGGGATAGATTCAGAACAGATCTAGCAGTTCAAAACTGGGCATCCATGAGGCGCTGTGGGCCATCAGCAGCAGAATAGTATTCCACCACAATCTGTAACCTCATGGCCTGGTATATACCTCACTCTACCATTACCATCAAGCCAGGGGATCAACCCTGGTTCAATGAGGAGTGCAGAAGCAACACCAGGCGTACCTAAAAATGAGGTGCCCACCTGGGGAAGCTGCAACACTACTACCTGCATGCTAAACAGTGGAAGCTAAGCGATGCCACAACCAACGGATTAGATCAAAGCTCTGCAGTCCTGCCACATCCAGTCGTGAATGGTGGTGAACAATTAAACAAATAATGGGGGAAGGAGGAGGCTCCATGAATATCCCCATCCTCAATGATGGCGGAGCCCAGCACACGAGTGCAAAAGACAAGGCTGAAGTGTTTGCAACCAGCTTCTGCCAGAAGTGCCAAGTGGACGATCCATCTCAGTCTCCTCCTGAGGTCCCCACCATCACAGAAGCCAGTCTTCAGCCAATTCGATTCACTCCACGTGATATTGAGAAACGGCTGAGTGCACTGGATACAGCAAAGGCTATGGGTCCCGACAACATCTTGGCTGTCGTGCTAAAGATTTGTGCTCCAGAATGAGCCATGCCTCTAGCCAAGCTGTTCCAGTACAGCTACAACACTGGCAGCTACCCGACAATGTGGAAAACTGCCCAGATATGCCCTGTCCACAAAAAGCAGGACAAATCCAATCCGGCCAATTACCGTCCCATCAGTCTACTCAATCATCAGCAAAGTGATGGAAGGTGTCGTCGACAGTGCTGTCAAGCGGCACTTACTCACCAATAACCTGCTCACTGATGCCCAGTTTGGGTTCCGCCAAGACCACTCGGCTCCCGACCTCATTACAGCCTTGGTCCAAACATGGACAAAGGAGCTGAATTCCAGAGGTGAGGCGAGAGTGACTGCCCTTGACATCAAGGCAGCATTTGACCGAGTGTAGCATCAAGGAGCCCTAGTAAAATTGACGTCATTGGGAATCGGGGAAAACTCTCCACTGGCTGGAGTCATACCTAGCACAAAGGAAAATGGTTGTGGTTTTTGGAGGCCAATCATCACAGCCCCAGGACATCGCTGCAGAAGTTCCTCAGGGCAGTGTCCTCGGCCCCACCATCTTCAGCTGCTTCATCAATGACCTCCCCTCCATCATAAGGTCAGAAGTAGGGATGTTCGCTGATGACTGCACAGTGTTCAGTTCCATTCGCAACTCCTCAGATAATGAAGCAGTCCATGCCCGCATGCAACAAGATCTGGATGACATTCAGGCTTGGGCTGATAAGTGGCAAGTAACATTAGCGCCACACAATGACTATCTCCAACAAGCGAGAGTCTAACCATCGTTCCTTGACATTCAACGGCATAACCATCGCCTAATCAACCATCAACAACATCCTGTGGGTCACCATTGACCAGAAACTTAACTGGACCAGCCACATAAATACTGTGGCTACAAGAGCAGGTCAGAGGCTGGGTATTCTGCGGTGAGTGTCTCATCTCCTGACTCCTCAAAGCCTTTCCACCATCTACAAGGCACAAGCCAGGAGTGTGATGGAATACCCTCCACTTGCCTGGATGGGTGCAGCTCCAACAACACTCAAGAAGCTCGACGCCATCCAGGACAAAGCAGCCCGCTTGATTGCCACCCCATCTACCACCGGCACATTGTGGTTGCAGTGTGTACCATCTACAAAATACACTGCACCAACTCGCCAAGGCTTCTTCGGCAGCACCTCCCAAACTCGCGACCTCTACCATCTAGAAGGACAAGGGCAGCAGGCACATGGGAACGCCATCACCTCCACCATCCTGACTTGAAAATATATCGCCATTCCTTCATCGTCGCTGGGTCAAAATCCTGGAACTCCCTCCCTAACAGCACTGTGGAAGTGCCTTCACCACTTGGACTGCAGCGGTTCAAGAAAGTTGCTCACTACCACCTACTCAAGGGCAGTTAGGGATGGGCAATAAATGCTGGTCTTGCCAGTGACGCCCACATCCCAGGAACGAATATATATATTTAAAAATATATAGCCAATTTGGGTTCAGGAAGGGGAGGTCTTGTCACTCTAATTTGCTGGGTTTTTTTAAAAAAAAGGGTGTGACAATGGTGCTTGATAAGTCTAATGCGATGGGTGGATGTGGTATACTTGGATTTCAGTAAGACCTTTGATGCAGTTCCTCTGGAAGGGCTGGTACTGAAAATAAAGAAAACTGCAATCAGTGGATAGTGAAAATGTAATTGATTGACCAAAAGAATCCAGAAGATTAGTGGTGTGGTAACACAATACAGCTTCCTGTGACTCGAACTTTATTGCATCACTTCCTGTGATTAGTCCAGGATAAATACTGGACTGATCAGTTGGATCCTGGAGAGGCATAGAGTAAGACCTCTTTTGTATGTAGCACCTTTTTAGTTGATTAAAGCTTACTTTAAGTTCACCACGCGTAAGGCTCATTCTTACGACAAGTGGTATAGGGATTATCATCAGCCTGGGAGAATGTTACCAATGGGGTCCTACAGGTGTCTGTTTACTGATCTCTCTTGTTTAATATCTTCATAAATGATCTATAGCTATGAGTCATAAACACAGTCGCTAAATCTGCAGATGATACAAAGCTCATAACATAAGAAATAGCAGCAGGAGTAGGCCATACGCCCCCTCAAGCCTGCTCCGCCATTCAGTAACATCATGGCTGATCTTCGACCTCAACTCTACTTTCCCGCCATATCCCTTGATTCCCTTGGTGTCCAAAATTATAGTGATCTTAGTCTTGATAACTTAACAACCTTGGCATCCACAGTTCTCTGGGGTAGAGAATTCCAAAGATTGACAACCCTCTGAGTGAAGAAATTTCTCCTCCTCTGAGTCCTAAATGGCTGACCCCTTATCCTGAGATTATGAACCCTTCTGGACTCTCCAGCCAGGGGAAACCGCTTCTCCGCATCTACCCTGTCAAGCCCTCTAAGAATTTTATAAGTTTCAATGAGATCACTTCTCATTCTTTTTAACTCCAGAGAATATCTCATAGGAGAACCCTCTTCTCCTAGGAATCAATCTAGTGAACCTTTGTTGCATCCCCTCTAAGGCAAGTATATCCTTCCTTTGGTAAGGAGACCAAAGCTGTACACAGTACTCCAGATGTGGTCTTGCCAAAGCTCAATATAATTGCAGCAAGACTTCCTTACTCTTGTACTCCAACACCCTTGCAATAAAGGCTAACATACCATTTGCTTTCCTAATTGCTTACTGTACCTGCATATTAACTTTGTGATTCGTGTACAAGGGCTCTCAAATTTCTCTGAATACCAACATCTTTCACCTTTTGAAAAATATTCTACTTTTTTATTCTTCAATAGAAATAATGAATGTGATAGATTCCAAAGCTGAACAGGATAAGCTACAGGAGAATTTGAATATAATTGGGCAGACAGGTGGCAGATGAAATTCAATGTCGAGAAATGCAAGGTGCTTCACATGGTGACAAAAAAATCCAGGAAGTGACTATAACTTTGATGAAAAGAGAATAATGTGCATGGAAAATGAAAGAGATCTGAGGTTTCTGATTGGCAATAAATTGAAGCTGTCACAATGATGCTCAGTGGCAGTAAGTAAAGCAAATCCGATGTTGGGATGAATTAAAAGGTCAATATTGAGCTGAAATAATGAGGTAATCCTGCCACTTTATAAATCATTGGTACAACCACACTTCGAATGCTGTGTATAGTTCTGGTCGCCACAGTACAAAATGGATATTGCAGCTGTTGAAAGGATACAGAAGAGAGCAACCAGAATGATTGAGAGGATGGTGGGATTGGCTTATGAGGAGCAATTGGGCATGTTCTCACTGGAAAAGAGAAGGTTGAGAGGTGATATGATTGCTGTTTTTAGGATTCTAAAGGGACTAGTTGATGTAGACCATGACAAACTATTTCACCTTGTCCAAAACTGGAGAACCAGAGGATACTTGAAAGGGAGTAATTCAAAGTAAATGTGTGGAAACAATATTTCAGTGAGTGGTCAATCTATGGAACAAGCTCCCTAGGGAGACGGTGGCAGCAGTTAGTATTGATTCATTCAAATGCAAATTAGATATATTTCTTTAAGAAAATAACATTTTGGGATACAGTATACGAGTAATTTGAGGCATGACATGTAGTAAGTGTAGCATGCTTGGGAGGAAAATGGTTCCCAAAGCGCTCCACCATTGGGGTTTTCCTCGCGCCATGTCTGAGTCTGTTGTAGACTAATTGATAGAGATTGATTGCCATGATTAGTCAACAACTACATTATCGTTGTATCATGCGACTACCAGGCTGGTAGAAGGCGAATTAGATGGACCTTGGTCTTTTTTTCCTCTAGCAATTCATATTCTCCTATTTGCAGCAGTTGTCCAGAAATCAAATCTGGGGAAATCTTTGAAAAGAAAGAAAGACTTGCATTTATATAGCACATTCATAGCCTCAGGAAGTCCCATAGTGCTTTACTGCCAATGAAGTACTGTTGAAGTGTAGTCACTATTGTAATGTAAGAAACACGGTAGTCAATTTGCGCACAGCAAGGTCCCACAAACAGCATTGTGATAATGACCAAATAATATGTTTTAGTGATGTTGGTTGAGGGATTGGCCAGGGCACCGGGGAGAACTCCCCTGCTCCACTTCGAATAGTGCCATGGGATCTTTTACTTCCACTTGAGAGGGCAGGCAGGGCCTCGGTTTAAACGTCTCAAAGAAAGATTAAAATTTGTAATAATGAGGAAATATAGAAGCGAATGCTGTCAGTGTAAGATTTTTAAAATATTTATATATAATATGTGGACTTTTTTACATACTGAGTGACTGTTGCAACACTGATAGATGTTCTTATCTGTCGTCTCTTTCTGCACATTATACACCATCTTGCATCCATAAAATGGGTCTGGTCTTGGCTTTATCTATGAGGGTATCGTGGGGTGATGTGCACCCAATTGATCTTTTTAAATAAAAGGTGGACTGAAAGGAAAGCTTCCCATCCCACCATGTTGGGGAGCGTGCCTCCAAGGTCACCCGCCTGAGCTGGGGGATTCTTAGAGGAGTCATGTTATGCCTCTCAGAAGTCTGTCCTTCATGCTCTGCATTTATAACTAATAATGATTAGTGAATTGCATAGAGAAGAATATACACACATTTGTAAGAAAATACTTTTGAAAGTATAGAGATCATTTTTGAAGTATTGAGCAGAACTTTTTTGTGCGTATAAGCAGAAGTGCCCACGGTGTCAATTCTCTGAGTTAGATTTGAAATTTTGTACCATGTGTTACATACTTTCCAGTAAATATCTTTCATGTTTCTTACAGATGACATCACATCCCACTTACTATTTTTCCTTTGAAAATTCATAATCAAAGAATTTTCAATGCAAACATTCTATTCGCAACACATCCAATAATGCTTTCAGCTACATTGGAAATAAATCACAAAAGAATATAGTGCACTGCTAAAACTTACCTTATTTACCCAAGTTCATTTTTAACATACAGTATAAACTGTACACTTTATGAAGACCCATGGGGTGTGATTTATATCCTGCTTGAGTTCTTTGTCAGCCCACTTGTGGGACATAAATCATATCCCACGGGTCTTCAAAATGATCGCCAGCAATCTATCCCAAGGGGAATGGTTAATGCCAGATTTCACTATAGTCTGCTTAAAGTGCAGTACTGTACTGATATAATGTAATCCAAAATAAACTTTAAATATCCCACATTTACTTGAAAACTGTCAGTTCCTGTTGAGATCAGCATGTCTAAATCTATATTGACGTAAAAAGGAGTTAATTTGAGGACATCACTGCATATGTTTTAAATAGAATCATAGAAATTATAGTATAGACGGTTGGCCATTTTTCCCATCATGCCTGGACTTGCTCAGTATCCTTATATATTCCTCCTTTACATATACTTAAATTATTCCCTTTTAAATGATATAGCCTTTGCTTCAATAACAACTTGTGGTAAAGTATTCCATGTTCTAATAACCTTCTGTATGGGGGTGGGATCGGGGGGGGGGGGCGGGGGTGGTGGGGGAAGTCTAACTTCCCTCAATCTATACTCTTTTACAGCTACCAGAAACAATCTTTCACTATTTGTGTTCTCAAAACCCTTTCATCATTTTGGACACTTCTTTTAGATTCTTTCTCTTCCAGTGGGGAGGAAAAAAGAATTGTTCATGCCTTTCTTAATAACTATAAATTTAAGGCAGTACATCAATTTTCATCTAAACCAATGTACAAATTCAACATCATTTCCTTGCTTTTATGTTCAATGCCCCTAAAATTCCTTTCACTATATTCTTTTTCCCAGAATGTACTACTTCATATTTCTCTGCATTGAACTGCATCTGACACCTGTCTGCCCACTCCACTAGCCTCTTCTATGTGCTTCTGCAATCTCCTACATTCTTCATAATTTGATAAGCCCCTAATTTGGTATCAGCAGACTTCAATATCATTCTTCTTGTGCCTTTGTCCAAATCATTTATATTAGTATACATCTCTCTTAACATGCATTCTATTATCCCTTAGCACAGAATTAAGCTATCGGTAATTGAATATTCCAGCTTTGAAATGGATATGTGAAGAACCACAATTATAATAAATGCCTACCTAATTAAATTTGTATATTGTATATCAGTTTTGACATGTCAACTGTAGTGTAACCTCAAGCAAACTGTTCAGTTCAGTACTGCGTGCTTTGTGCAGGTACCTGGAGAGTTACGAGAAGTTGCACCATTTTGGTGAGGATGATGAAGTACTTACACCGACCAATTCTCGACCACAGGCTGTAGTCTCTGGGGTTCATTTGTTTTATAATCGGCATCAGCACATTATCCCAGGTAAGTGCCAACAAGAGGAAGCTCCAAAAGTTGCAATAATTAATTGTATGGTTTATTTTGGAGGATTAATGTTGAACTCTAGGAGAAAAGATAGAAGGTGTCAATAGCTGCTTTTATTTTGCAGCCTTGGTCTTGGAAGAGTGAGCTAACTCCTGCATTTAGTTGTGGATGCTGCTTCCTATAACCCAGCAGTACCATGGGGCTCAGGTATCTGTGTTTTTACCATTGCACATGTGCGAAGTAATTGCATTACGGCATTACTACAGAGAGAATTTTCCTGTGCATATATGATGACATCGCTACCAGAAGAGCTGTTTACTACCCCCTAGAAGAGCAGTGACCGATGGGGTGATTCTGTTTATTAAAAAAAAGTCTTCTGGGCCATCAATCTTAAAAGCCCAGCAAATTTATCTTTATGTTGCCGGTGGCTGACCAAGACCAGTGTTATGGAGGCTGATGGTTGAAGAGCAATTTAAAAGCCGCTTTCAAAGTGTTGTCAGTAGGGCCTTCTACCATCATAGAATGATACAGCACAGAAGGAGGCCATTCAGCCCATTGTGCTTGTGCCAGCTGTTTGGTAGAGCTATCCATTAATTCCCTTTTGAAAGTTATTATTGAATCTTCTTCCATCAACCTTTCAGGAAATGCATTCCAGATCATAACAACTCTACATCAAAAAATTTCTCCTCATGTCGCCTCTGGTTCTTTTGCCAATTACTTTAAATCTGTGTCCTCTGGTTACCGACCCTTCTACCACTGGAAACAGTTTCTCCTTATTTACTCTATCCAAACCCTTCATTATTTTGACTACCTCTATTAAATATCCCCTTAACCTTCTCTGCTCTAAGGAGAACAGTCCCAACTTCTCTAGTCTCCCAATGTAACTGAAGTCCTGCATCCCTGGTACCATTCTCGTAAATCTCCTCTGCACCCTCTCTAAGGCCTTGTCATCCTTCCTAAAGTGTGGTGCCCATAATTTTACACACTATTCCAGCTGGGACCTAACCAGTGTTTTATAAAGGTTTATTTAGCATAACTTCCTTGCTTTTGTATTCTGTGTCTCTATTTATAAACCTAAGGATCCTGTATGCTTTTTTAACAGCCTTCTCAGCTTGTCCTGCCACCTTCAAAGATTTGTGTATGTACACCCCCAGGTTTTTCTGTTCCTGCAATCCCTTTAAAATTGTACCATTTAATTTATATTGCCTCTCCTCATTCTTCCTACCAAAATGCATCACTTCACACTTTGTGTTAAATTGCATCTTCCATGTGTCTGCCCATTTTACCAGTTTGTCTATGTCCTCCTGAAGTTTGTTACTATCTTCCTCGCTGTTTACTACATTTCCGAGTCTCATGCCATCTGCAAACTGTGAAATTATGCCTTGTATACCCAAGTCCAGGTCATTAATGTATATCAAAAAGAGCAGTGGTCCTAATACTGACACCTGGGGGACACCACACCATACTTCCCTCCAGTCTGAAAAACAACTGTTCACTACGCTCTGCTTTCTGTCTCTTAGCCAATTTCGTATCCACGCTGCCACTGCACCTTTTATCCCAATCAGAGCTTTGATGTGCTATTAAGCTCCACCTCTAATGTGGCTAGTTGCATGATTTTAGTCTTCAGTTGCCAAACCTGAGTTCATTATACCGTAGTTTAGGGAGGGAAAAACTAAAACTTTTCTTTTCTTCCTTTCAGAAAGTGTACGTCGGGGTTATGGGCTTTTTACAGAATTTACCACGATCAGCGACTATAATAAAGTGGTGCTATCTTTACTTTCGGGACTTCCCAATGAAGTGGACTTTGCAATCAACGTTTGTACACTTATGTCACACGGGAACAAACAAGTCCTGCAAATGGAAAAAGACCCGAAGGTTGTTACACTGCTGCTTGCACATGCTGGGATTTTTGACGATAGTAAGCAACACTTTTTAAAAAAAAAAATCCATTAATAAGAATATAAATTATGGGATCATCGAAATTTTGGAAGTACGAGCATTGGAACAGGAGTATGCCTGTGTCAGCTGTGCGCACAGAGCTGGAAGAAGCTGATAAATGGGGTGGCTTGCTAAACAGAGTGGCAATGGGAATTTGGTGAGAGTGGGAATTCACTTGTAAGTAGTGGGTAAATAGTACAGATAGTGTGTGGTTATCAACCTGAAATTTAACACAATATTCTTACTTTAAAACTCCAAGTCAGTGGCAGTTAACAGTAAACAGTCAATCAGCTGTAACTGATCAGGTGTTAATTGTTGTGACTAGCTGTTGACTGACTAATTTTAAGTAGTGTTTCTAAAAGGTATATATTAGAGGGATATCTGCCAAACGCACAGAGCTGAGAGAATCTAATAAACGAAGTGGCTTGCTAAACAGAGTGGCAACGGGAATTTGGTGAGAGTGGGAATTCAGTGCAGAGGGGGAAGGAGGTGCTAAGTAATTTAAACCAAGGGGCAACAGGAAATAAGTAAATTAATCGCTCTGAAGGAAACAGAAAAAGTGACATCATAATCGGCACACCAAGCGGAGTGGCAGAACCCGAGCAAATGAAGATAACTATATAGGTAAGTATCTCGATATCCCTTTGTGTGTTTAGTATCTTTAGTGGTTAGTGTTAATATTGAGTTAGTAAGGATTTAATATTAATGTAAGTGTAAGTCAAAGGAAGAGGAGCTAAGTGATTAAATTCTAACTACATTTAAAGATGCTAATAACTGATAAATAGCTAAGTAATTAATCACAGTAACTAATTACTAATTTATTTAACATCAAGCTAAATCCACCTATTTAATAAATCTAGCCCTCAAGTGACTAATTAGAAAAATAACTACAGATAACTAACAAATAAATGAATTAATTAATAAAGGTATATGACCGTGCATGCCGTGTGTCGGGATTGTACTGCATGGGACTTTGTGGACAACGAGCCTGTCCCAGACTGCCACAGCTGCAAGAAATGTCTCTGCCTCAGAGTCGTTGAGCTAGCAACACTCTAACACATAAGGGAGGAGGAGATGGTGTTACTGGATAATTTACTCCAGAGTACAGTTACACACCAGAGGATAGTGAAGGAGGTCCAGCAGACACTACTCCTGTCCAACAGGTACAGAGTACTTGATACCTGTGAGGATAAGGAGAAACTGTGGGAAGAACAACCAGAATGCCAACCAAGGCCGCATGGAGCAGGAGACTGCCTAAGGGGAGGAGGTGCAGAGTAGAAAGGTTGCAGTTATAGGGGATTCTATAATTAGGAGGATAGATAGTATTCTTTGCAGTCAGGATCGAGAGTCCCAAAGGATGTGTGCTCGGGTAAGGAACATCTCTAAATGGCTGGAAAAGAATCTGGAAAGGGAGGGGGAGAATCTAGTTGTTGTGCTCCATGTCTGAACCAGCGACATAGGAGTTGGGAGCTAAATTTAAAAGCATCGGGATTATTACCCGAGCCACGTGCAAATTGACATGGGGACAAACAGATTAGGAAAGTCAACACGTGGCTAAAGGAGTGGTGTGGGAAAGAGGCGTTCCATTTGATGGGACACTGGCATCAGTACTCGGACAGGAAGGAGCTGTACATTTGGGATGGGCTACACCTGAACCGGGCTGGGACCAAGGTCCTAGCGGAAAGGAGAACGACGGTTGTAAATAAGATTTACACTATTAACATGGGGGGAGAGAACTGCTAGAAATTACAGAAAACTAATAATAAAATAATCAGGAAAAGAGAGTAAAGGACAAACTAAAGGAACGAGTAAGGATAACACGAATGGCCAGAGATCGGATAAAGTCATAGAGCATAAAGGTAAAATAACTACTAAAAGCAAAGAGAGAGGAATAATAAGTAAAATTAATTTAAACTGTTGGTACAGCAATGTACGTAGTATTCAAAACAAAATGAATGAACTAGAGGCAATAATTTGTTGAGGATCCAGATACAGTAGGGATGACTGAAATAGAGAACAGATTGGCAACTAAATATTACAGGATATAACACATTTAGGAAGGGAAGGAAGGAGGGGAGGAGGAGTAGCTGTACTAGTTAAAGATAACATAATGCTAGTAGAAAAAAGGATGTAACTAGCAGAAGGAAGCACTTCTGCTCCTCCCGGCCCACAAGGAGTGCTCCCCAAGGCTCGCCTCGGTGCAGCTGCCGGGATACCTGAGGCCCAGGAAACCAGCCAGCCACAGTATAACCTGCAAAGCAGGTTAAATCAGGGGCTTTCAGCCAATGTCCCCTTTAATGTTTTTTTGGGTGCGTGGCCCCTTTAACGTGCAGCGTGGCCCATTCAAATTCCCGCGCATGTGCATCTTTTTTCCTATTTAAAAGCCAGTGCGCCGGCTGCATGGGAGCTCCAGACGGCTGCACAACTTAACGGGAACATTGCTTCCAGCCTCTCTCTCATATTTAAAGTGCCAACCCACCTCCTGGGAGCAGGTTGGCTGCCCGCCCCCTTGGCTTGCCTGAGTAAAAGCCGGAAGTTGATGGGTTGGAGCCAGCTTCCTGACATGTTTCCAATTTTTCCCCATTTAACCCCCCACTCCCACCCACTCGCCTATGTTAAAATCCCCCCCCCCCCCCCCAGAGAGACAGAAAACAGTGGGAAATCTTTGAAAGTGTAATCAATAGAGTTCAAGAGAAATATATTCAATTAAAAGCCAAAAACAAGCTCATTATGGGGCACCATGGATGAATGAAGAACTAAAGGGAAAATTGAATTTAAGGAAAAAGACATAGAAGTACTTAGATACTAAAGGAGAGGAGGACAAAAAGAAATACGAAGAACTTGGAGTAGTTAAAAAACCATCAGTAAGGCAAAGAGAATTTACAAAATCAAATTATCAAAGAATATAAAAAGAGGTAATAAAGTGTTCTATAGACACAAATAACAAAAGGAAAATTAAAGTAGAGATAGGGCCACTAAAGGATGAGCAAGATAAACTTGCAGGTAATGGCAGAAGTATTGAATAACTACTTCGCATCCGTTATCACTAAAGATAACAAAATAGACACTTCCCTAGAGGATGAGCTTAATAAGAATATTAATACAGTTAGGATAGAAAGATAGAAAATAATTGACAAACTAGCAAAACTAAGAGGTTAAAACCCCAGGTCCAAGTTCCATAGAAGAGGGGATGGTGCCAGAGGACTGGGAAACAGCTAATGTTGTTCCTATATACATAAAGGGAAATAGAACAAGACCCGGGAACTATAGAGCAGTCAGCTCAACATCCATGATGAGAAAGGTACTGGAATCTATACTAAAAGCATCGATAGAAAAGCATCTAGAGACAGACAATATAATAAATAAATAGCATGGATTCCGAAAGGCGAAGTCATGCTTAACTAACCTGATAGAATTCTTTGAAGAGGTAATGGAAAGAGTAGATGAGGGTAATGTAGTTGATGTCATATACTTGGATTTGCAAAATGCTTTCAATAAGATATCACACGGTCGGCTCATGACAGAGGTTCGGACATGTGGAGTCGGGACACAGCTGAATGGATAGCAAATTGGCTAAAAAATAGAAAGCAGAGAGTAGGGGTAAAGGGTAGTTATTCAAATTGGAGGAAGGTAGAAAGCGGTGTTCCACAAGGATCAGTGCTGGGACCACTGTTATTCATAATTTACATTAATGATTTGGACTTGGGAACAAGTAACTCAATATCAAAATTTGAAAATGATGCCAAATTGGGGGGCTATAGCTAACACTGAGGAAGACTGGAACATAATGCAAGACCACATTAGAAAACTTGCAGACTGGGCAGTTAAGTGGCAAATGAACTTTAACAGATAACTGTGAGGTGATGCAATTTGTTAGGAAAAACAGAAACATCACCTGCACCTTAGAAAATAAGAAACTGAATGGGGTAGAAGAGCAAAGGGATCAAGGGATACAGGTGAACAAATCATTAAAGCAGCATCACAGATCAGCAAAGCAATTAAAAATGCTAACAAAGCCCTGGGATTTATTTCTAGGGGAATAGAATTCAAAAGTAGTGAAGTTATGTTAAACTTGTATGGGACCCTGGTCAGGCCACACTTGGCATACTGTGCACAGTTCTGGTCTCCATATTATAAAAAATGATGTGGAGAAGACATAGAAGCACTGGTGAAAGTGCAAAAAAGATTTACAAGGATGGTACCAGAACTGAGAGATTACAGCTATCTGGAAAGATTGAACAGGTTGAGGCTTTTTCCTTTAGAAAAGGGAAGACTTAGAGGTGACCTGATAGAGGTCTTTAAAATTATGGCTGGGTTGGGCAGGGTAGATGTGGATAGAATATTTCCACTTGTGGCAGAATCCAAAACTAGGAGCCGTAAATACAAGATAGTTACTAAATAAATCCAATAGGGAAATAAGGAGAAGTTTCTTTACCCAGAGAATAGTTAGAATGTGGAACTCGCTACCGCAGGAAGTGGTTGAGGCAAATAGCTTAGATGCTTTCAAAAAGAAACTAGATGAGTACATGAGAGAAAAAGGAATAGAAAGATATGCTGAGATGAGGTAGATGGAATGGGAGGAGATTCGTCTGGAGTATAAACAGCAGCACAGACTAATTGGGCCAAATGGCCCGTTTCTGTGCTGTATATTCTATGTAATATGCCGTCAGCCCCTCGAGCCTGCTCCGCCATTCAATTAGATCATGGTTGAATTGTACCATAACTTAATTTACCTGCCGTAGCTCCATATCCTTGATACCCATAAATAATTTTAAGATGGATATGAAGAGAATGGCAAATAAGTTTCACTTGCAGATTAAGATATGCAAAGCTTTCTAATGTTTGAAGAAAACTGTTGCACTTACAAATACATGACATTTCAAAATTATTTGTTAATGTTTACATTTGGTCCCCACCCCCCTCCTTTTCTGCCAATTTTCTTTTCTCTCCAAAAGGCATTGACTCCTTGCTGGAGTGTACTGCTACACAGGTTACCCTCGTGCTTTGCCAAGTGCTCATTTTTCATATGGGTTTGGACATTGTGTGTTAGCAGGCTGTTGGATTATATGGGTATTACAGTTGAGCCTGATCCAGTAAGGAGTGAGAGTCTAGGCTGATCCTCCCTCCTGCTCCTTCTCCTCTTGCTTCTCTGCTACATCCCCGCTCTCTCTTCCCTCCTCCTGCTCCTCTCCTCCTCCTGCTCCCCCTCTTTCTTGCTTTTTCTTTTGCTTTCTCTCTTTCTTTCCTTCCTTCCTTCCTTCTTGCCCTGCCTCGGTATAACAGAATCTGCATATTTGTAACGGAGATGTGATTTTCAGCTATGATGTCATTTAAGTATTTTCTGTATCCCACTGAGCAATGTACTACCCTACATTCCAGTCCACAGTCACTAGGAGACTGATCTGGTGGCCTATGAGAGAGATGTTTCTATGATGCCTGTGTTGCTGTGCATTTTGTTACCAGGCTGAACTTGTGGAATTATTGGAATGGTTCTGGATCTGAACTGCCTTAATAAAAGTGCTATTCATACAGGATACACAATAGGAAGCAATGATAGATGAGGAATAAACATTCTTGTCCTGATGTGTAACTCCCGAGTCCCACTTTGGTGACTGGATTGTGTGGCATAATTCAACGAGTGCTATAATTTTTTTCATATGGCATCTCTTGCCCTTGTTTGTCTGTTTCCACAGTGTTGTATTCAGTAATTTGGTGCTGTCTGGAATAAATAAACTGTTTTTATAATGAAAAGATTGGTGTTTTAGGTTGGATTATAGGGCTAAAATGTTTTCAGGTGATGTATACCAAATGTACAAGGTGCTATATAGACTGTTGGATCTTGCACACGTGCATATCCAGAATTTGACATTTGTTTCAAGTCTTTGCTCTTCAGTTTGAGTAATGTATATGTTCTTTGTTTTAGGTCCAGGAACCTACTTGAATGTATATGAATCAGAATGGAAAGTAAAATCTGGAAGGGACTTCATAAAGGTGACTATGCAACCCAGCAGATCACAGCACACCTGTAGCTACTCAGAGTGCAGTCATCCAGAATATGTACTTGAATACGTGCAAATTATACTGTAAATGAATTTATTTAGAAAATGTTTTTGTACTTGGAATGCACGGCTTAAAAAATTTAAGGATAGCATTTACACTGGCTAGAATCTAGATTGTGAATGAGGCGGTTAAACTGACCTATTTGGTTGACCAGTTAACAGATTGTTAAAGGTGACTCTAGAACAGTAAATCTCCCTAATTGTGCATTGTGTGCAAAGACTGTCGAACTGTACACGAAAACAAAACTACCCCCTAAATGACTTATTAAAAGTTGGAATAGGAATTTGATGTAATATTTTGACTTTAAATTTAAAACTATTAAAAATAACCTTCCCTCCTGTCCTGAAGATGTATGAGCCTTGACAAGTGAGTGTTGTCAGGTTATTCAACCATGAGGGAAATCATAACCAAACCTGATGCAGTTGTCGCCCCATGTTGATGCATGCACTTTCCAAAAGGGCTCAGTGGGAGCTCTAGCTGATTTTTTTTTTCTTTATTTCTTCCTCCCCACCTCCAGTCCAGGGACACTGAGGCCAATTGTAGCACTTGTACTACTGTCCTGGTGAGATTGTCCCAGGCCAGGAATTGCATCTGGGACATAATGAGCCATATGGGCCAGGAGCCACACTAAGCAGTGACTTTACTACTGAGCCATTGAACACCTTTCTAGCACTTTTTAAAACTGGCATTGCAGCTTAGACTGTATTTGTATAAGTTTGTAAATGGTGTGACCACCTGAACTTCCTGCACAGAGATTTGGCATTATGCCTTTCTAAGTTTACATACCAGAGCTTGAAAATGTAATAGATTCTTCTCATTTCATTTTAAAGCTTCTCTGAACATTTTCAGTAAGAACACAAAGCTACAGGGTTCAGAAGAAAAGCTATCTAAGGAGAAGACATCAAGCTTATACCCGATTCTGATTTTAATTACTGTAAATTGATTAGTGTTTATATAGTGAAGTCCTAGAAATCAGCTGGAGGAGATCCAGAAGTGGTTGCATGCGGAGCTCCTGTGGAATTCTCTTTGGAATTCACTTTTTATGGAAGAACTTCATCTTTTATCTAAAACAAAAATGTACCAAGTTCCAGAGTTGGATATTGCCCGACTGGAGCATCTGCAATACATCATAGAATCTAGCGCAATGTTTACCTCAATCACAAAAGGTTTGCTTGCACTGGTAGTATTTTCTCTTTCTCCATCTTTTCCCACTTTGCAGGGCGTAAAACCCCATTTGAAGATGCGACTGCTTTTTACTGGAATTTGTCTAATGTCAAATGTTGTTTAAAATGGCGTACACGTCCCATGTTCAGTAGAAAGTCACTTAACAGTAAATTTAATGCCCCCATTTTCAAATACAACAGCTTTTTATTAAACCATTAAGAATAGATTCCTCAAGTCTTTGTAACCTCCCCTAATATTACTAAATATTACTAAAACAAGTTTGCTTGGTGATATTGAGAGGATTAAAGGTTTATGATGGCATTGAGCTAATTACCCCATTACTGCTATGCAGGAGTGACCGCTGCCTGCACTCCAGTTTCTGCTCACTGCCTAAGCTTACACTGCTATGGATGTTTTTATTATTTAAATTGGGGTGGGTTAGTAATCAACTTTCTTCCCTGCAATGTTGCATATGGTTCTGACTGGCACTCAGACATATTAAATCCATCCTTTACAATGCTCTGAGTGATATTAGTGCCACTGGAGGCATCAAGGCCCCTTGAAGGGGTTTTGCTTGGTGCACCTGATCTGACTCTGTCAAGGGTAAGTTTCAGTGGCACTATGTCAGGTCTGACATTTTCAGTCTGGATGTGGGTGGGTTGAGAGGGCAGCCCACCCATACATCACAGCAGTGTGCTTTTAGGACCTCCACCTGATATCGAAGAGATTCTTGGTGAGAAATGCAACTTTGTATTGACTGTACATGTAATATAAAGAAACCATCTTAATAATGCCAGTTATGGGAATGAAATGGCACAGCAGGTTAGCCACTTGCATTTCGCCTCTGGGACATCATTTCAAATCCAGCCCAGATTGAGGGGATGCAAGACTTGTCTGTTGACTATATGGGTTCTGAGTGAAATGTGTTGAACAGTCTCTGCGCAGTCACGAGTGGGCAGCACAAAACTGCCCCATATTTGGCACTGATTGGTAATTTAGAGCGGCCACAAGACGGCTGGTGTGAAAAATAGGAGTGGCGGGTGGGGGAGAGAAATTCCACACTGATGCTTTAGGGGGTGTTCTTTTGAAGTTTTGGGGGCTGAGTTGAGGAAATTTTACTCTGCATTTTGCTGTGCTACACTTATGCCTGAAATGGAAATTGTACCATCCCCAGCACTAAACCTCCCTTACTTTGTTGAGCTCAATTTTCCTTTTAAAATTTTTAGTTTTTAGCCAATAAAAACCCAGTTTGTCAAAACTTGCTGCCACCTCCAAAATAAATATTGGGAGCCACGAGAAGGGAAAAAGATAGTTTTAAAATTTATCTGATGGCACACAGACTGACCTCAAAATAGTTTTCTCCGTGTCTCATCTTAACCTAAAAATGGATAGAAAATGGGGATTACAAAGTGAGCAGGTTTACTGATTTTGAGAGAATATTACAGTAATTATTACCTCTGTTTAATCAACTTTATAACTGTAATAGTGTTTCCTGCACTGCAGTGTGTTTGCTGATAATTAAACTAGTTGGCCCAGAGCGATTGAAATTTCCCTGAATCTGTTGGCAGTCTGAGAGTTAATAATTATATACGAACATACGAATTAGAAGCAGGAGTAGGCCACTCGGCCCCTTGAGCCTGCTCCGCCATTCAATAAGATCATGGCTGATCTGATTACTCCACATTCCCGCCTCCCCCCAATAACCTTTCACCCCCATGCTTATCAAGAATCTATCTACCTCTGCTTTAAAAATATTCAAAGACTCTGCTTCTACCGCCCTCTGAGGAAGAGAGTTCCAAAGACTCACGACCCTCTGAGAAAAAAATTCTCCTCATCTCTGTCTTAAATGGGCGACCCCTTATTTTTAAACAGTGACCCCTAGTTCTAGATTCACCCACAAGAGGAAACATCCTCTCCACATCCACCCTGTCCAGACCCCTCAGGATCTTATATGTTTCAATCAAGTCACCTCTTACTCTTCTAAACTCCAGCGGATACAAGCCTAGCCTGTCCAACCTTCCCTCATAAGATAACCCGCCCATTCCAGGTATTAGTCTAGTAAACCTTCTCTGAACTGCTTCCAACGCATTTACATCCTTCCTTAAATAAGGAGACCAATACTGTACACAGTACTCCAGATGTGGTCTCACCAATGCCCTGTATAACTGAAGCATGAGAAGTCGCACAACACCAGGTTATAGTCCAACAGATTTATTTAATTTTACAAGCTTTCGGAGCAGTTCGCTCCTTCGTCAGGTAAGTTTAGCAGTGAGAGAATCTCCCAGAATTCACAATTTAAACACAGACAAAATATATTCAAATCTTTCCCACATCAAAGAGCATAGCCAAGACAATGAGATGTGTCCCAGGGGGTCCAACGTGTCAAACCACCTGCTGGCTGCATATCCTGTCAATCTGTGTAGGTTCTTGTGTTAGCCTTTTTTAAAAAAAAACACCTGGGAAGACCGGCCATGATGTCAAGTCACGTTCTGTATCGTGACATGAACCCGATATCGCGATTGAGGCCCTCCTCATGAGTGCGGAACTTGGCTATCAGTTTCTGCTGTATGATTTTGCGCTGTCGTGTATTTCGAAGGCCGCCTTGGAGAACGCTTACCCGCATATCCGTGGCTGAATGCCCCTGGCTGCTGAAGTGTTCCCCGACTGGGAGGCAACCCTCCTGCCTGGCGATTGTTGCGCGGTGTCCGTTCATACGTTGTCTCAGTGTCTGCATGGTCTCGCCGATGTACCATGCTCTGGAGCATCCTTTACTGCAACGTATCAGGTAGACAACGTTGGCCGAGTCACATGAGTATGTACCGTGTACCTGGTGGGTAGTGTCCTCACGTGTGATGATGGTATCTGTGTCCATGATTTGGCATGTCTTGCAGAGGTTGCCGTGGCAGGGTTGTGTGGTGTCTTGGTTGCTGTTCGCCTGAAAGATGGGTAATCTGCTGCGAACGATGGTACTTTTGAGGTTAGGCGGCTGCTTGAAGGCGAGTAGTGGAGGCGTGGGGATGGCCTTAGCAAGGTGTTCGTCGTCATCGATGACATGTTGAAGGCTGCGAAGAACATGGCGTAGTTTTTCCGTTACGCCATGTTCTTCGCAGCCTTCAACATGTCATCGATGACGACGAACACCTTGCTAAGGCCATCCCCACGCCTCCACTACTCGCCTTCAAGCAGCCGCCTAACCTCAAAAGTACCATCGTTCGCAGCAGATTACCCATCTTTCAGGCGAACAGCAACCAAGACACCACACAACCCTGCCACGGCAACCTCTGCAAGACATGCCAAATCATGGACACAGATACCATCATCACACGTGAGGACACTACCCACCAGGTACACGGTACATACTCATGTGACTCGGCCAACGTTGTCTACCTGATACGTTGCAGTAATGGATGCTCCAGAGCATGGTACATCGGCGAGACCATGCAGACACTGAGACAACGTATGAACGGACACCGCGCAACAATCGCCAGGCAGGAGGGTTGCCTCCCAGTCGGGGAACACTTCAGCAGCCAGGGGCATTCAGCCTCGGATATGCGGGTAAGCGTTCTCCAAGGCGGCCTTCGAAATACACGACAGCGCAAAATCATACAGCAGAAACTGATAGCCAAGTTCCGCACTCATGAGGAGGGCCTCAATCGCGATATCGGGTTCATGTCACGATACAGAACGTGACTTGACATCATGGCCGGTCTTCCCAGGTGTTTTTTTTTTAAAAAGGCTAACACAAGAACCTACACAGATTGACAGGATATGCAGCCAGCAGGTGGTTTGACACGTTGGACCCCCTGGGACACATCTCATTGTCTTGGCTATGCTCTTTGATGTGGGAAAGATTTGAATATATTTTGTCTGTGTTTAAATTGTGAATTCTGGGAGATTCTCTCACTGCTAAACTTACCTGACGAAGGAGCGAACTGCTCCGAAAGCTTGTAAAATTAAATAAATCTGTTGGACTATAACCTGGTGTTGTGCGACTTCTCATTTTTGTCCACCCCAGTCCAACGCCGGCATCTCCACATCATAACTGAAGCATAACCTCCCTACTTTTGTATTCAATTCCCCTCGCAATAAACGATAACATTCTATTAGCTTTCCCAATTACTTGCTGTACCTGCATGCTAACCTTTTGCGATTCATGCACTAGGACACCCAGATCCCTCTGCATCTCAGAGCTCTGCAATCTCTCACCATTTAGATAATATGCTTTTTTATTCTTCCTGCCAAAATGGACAATTTCACATTTTCCCACATTATACTCCATTTGCCAGATCTTTGCCCACTCACTTAACCTATCTATATCCCTTTGTAGCCTCCTTATGTCCTCTTCACAATTTACTTTCCTACCTATCTTTGTGTCATCAGCAAATTTAGCAACCATACCTTCGGTCCCTTCATCCAAGTCATTTATATAAATTGTAAAAAGTTGAGGCCCCAGCACTGATCCCTGTGGCACACCACTCGTTCCATCTTGCCAACCAGAAAATGACCCATTTATGCCTACTCTGTTTCCTGTTAGCTAGCCAATCTACTATCCATGCCAATATGTTACCCCCTACACCATGAGCTTTTATTTTCCACAATAACCTTTGATGTGGCACCTTATCAAATGCCTTCTAGAAATCTAAGTACAGTACATCCACCGGTTCCCCTTTATCCACAGCACATGTTACTTAAAGAACTAGAATAAATTGGTTAAACATGATTTCCCTTTCACAAAACCATGTTGACTCTGCCTGATTACTGTGAACTTTTCTAAGTGCTCTGCCTTAACATCTTTAATAATAGCTTCTAACATCTTCCCTATGACAGATGTTAAGCTAACTGGCCTGTAGTTTCATGCTTTCTGTCTTCCCTCCCTTTTTGAATAAAGGAGTTACATTTGCTATTTTCCAATCTAATGAAACCTTTCCCAAATCTAGGGAATTTTGGAAAATTAAAACCAACGCATCAACTATCTCACTAGCCACTTTTAAGACCCCAGGATGAAGTCCATCAGAACCCGGGGACTTGTCAGCCCGCAGCTCCAACAATTTGCTCAGTACCACTTCCCTGGTGATTGTAATTTTCTTGAGTTCCTCCCTCCCTTCCATTTTCTGATTTACAGCTATTTCTGGGATGTTACTTGTATCCTCGATAGTGAAGACCGATACAAAATACCTGTTCAATTCAACTGCCATCTCCTTATTTTCCATTATTAATTCCCCAACTCACTTTCTATCGGACCAACGCTCACTTTGTTTACTCTTTTCTTTTTTAAATATCTATAGAATCTCTTTATCTGTTTTTATATTTCTAGCTAGCTTTTGTACTCTAATTTTTCTCTCCTTGTTAATCTTTTAGTCATTCTTTGCTGTTTTTTGTATTCTGTCCAATCTTCTGACCTGCCACCCATCTTTGCACAATTATATGCTTTTTCTTTAAGTTTGATACTATCTTTAACTTTTTTAGTTAACCACGGATGGTGGGTCCTCCCCTTGGAATTTTTCTTTCTCGTTGGAATGTATATATTCTGTGTATTCTGAAATATCCCCTTAAATGTCTGCCACTGCAACTCTATTGACCTATCCCTTAACCTAATTTGCCAGTTCACTTTAGCTAGCTCTGCTTTCATGCCCTCATAATTGCCCTTATTTAAGTTTAAAATACTAGTCTTGGGCCCACTCTTCTCTCCCTCAAACTGAATGTAAAATTCAATCATATTATGATCGCTGCTACCTAAGGGCGCCTTCACTATGAGGTAATTAATTAATACTATCTTGTTGCACAATACCAGGTCTAGTATAGCCTGCTCTCTGATTGGCTCCAGAACGTGCTGTTCTAAGAAACTATCCCGAAAACATTCCATGAACTCCTCATCTCGGCTACCTTTGCCCATCTGATTTTTCCAGTCTATATGTAGATAACATCCCCCATGATTATTGCCGTACCTTTCTGACAAGCTCCCATTATTTCTTCCTTTATACTCCATCCTACCATGTGGTTACTGCTAGGGGGCCTGTACACCACTCCCACAAGTGACTCCTTGCCTTTATCATTTCTCATCTCTACCCAAACCGCTTCTACATCCTGGTTTCCTGAACTTAGGTCATCCCTCTCTATTATGTTAATATCATCATTAATTGACAGAGCCACCCCTCCACCTTTTCCTAGCTTCCTGTCCTTCCTAAATGTCATGTACCCTTCAATATTCAGGTCCCAATCTATGTCATCCTGCAACCATGTTTCTGTACTGGCTATGTACTTATTTATTTCTATTTGCGCTATCAGTTTATCTGTTTTGTTTCAAATGATACGTGCATTCAGATGCAGAGCCTTTAGTTTTGTCCTTTTTATCATTTTTGTTACCTCTAGCCTTATCTGTTGATTTACTCTTAGATTTGTACTCTCTATCCTTTCCTGTCACGGTCTTATCATTTCCCATATTAATACCTTTCTCTCTTTCCTTGTCTCTACTCTTTGATTTACCACATCTTCCCAAGTTTGATCCCTTGCCCCCACTATTTAGTTTAAAGCCCTCTCTACCACCCTAGTTATATGACTCGCCAGAACACTGGTCCCAGCACGGTTCAGGTGAAGATCGTCCCAACGATACAGATCCCACTTTCCCCAGTGCTGGTGCCAGTGCCCCAAGAATCGAAACCCATTTCTCCCATACCAGTCTTGGAGCCACGCATTCATCTCTCTAATTTTATTTACCCTATGCCAATTTGCTCGTGGCTCAGGTAGTAATGCAAACATTATTACCCTTGAGGTTCTGCTTTTTAATTTAGCCCCTAGCTGCTCATACTCAGCAGAACCTCTTTCCTAGTTCTACCTGTGTCGTTGGTACCTACGTGGACCACGACCACTGGCTCCTCCCCCTCCCACTGGCTCCTCCCCCTCCCACTGCAAGTTCCTCTCCAGCCCAGATCAGATGTCCCGAACCCTGGCAGGCAACACAGCCATCTGGACTCTCGCTCTTGGCTGCAGAGAAGTGTATCTATCCCCCTGACTCTGCTGTCCCCTATTACCACTACATTCCTATTAACCACCCCCCACTTGAGTGGCTTCCTGTACCATGGTGCCATGGTTAGTTTGCTCATCCACCCTGCAGCCTCCGCTTTGATCCATACAGGCCACAGGAACCTCAAACCTGTTGGACAATTCCAAAGGCTGAGACTCCTCCACCTCCTGGGTCCCTATACCTGCCTCGCTCGCAGTCACATCCTCCTGTCCCTGACCACTGACCAAATCAAAAGACCCTATCATAAGGGGTGTGACTGCCTCCTGGAATAAAGTGTCCAGGTAACTTTCCCCCTAATCTTACATTGCATCGCAGTGTCCACAGCTCGGCCTCCAGCTCATCAACTCTGAGCTGAAGCTCCTCGAGCCGCAGACACTTACCGCAGACGTGTTCATCCTGGATCACACTGGTGTCCAGGAGCTCCCACATCCTGCAGTCGCAACACATCACCTGCCCTGCCATCTTTATTGAGTCTTAATTAATTTATTACCTACTACACCCAATAAGATTTATTACTGCTAGTAAATTTTACTAATCCTAATGAAACCTTACAATTACTAATAAATTTCCTGGGCTTTAAAAGATAAGAGAAGTGAGCAAAATACTCACCAACCAATCACTTACCCTTTTCCCTGTGACATCACCTTTATATTTTTCTCCGAATGCGGTTGGGGGGTTTCACAGAGCTGAACTCACACTGGTTCTCTGTCCGCTGTCGTGCAGCTTTTTAACTCCTGCTCTCCTGGAGGCATACAAAGATAGAAAAAGAAGAAAGGAGCACTTCCCTCCCCGAACTCCCTTACTCACCAAACTCGCAGGTTTGCACTCTGTACCAAGCTGCACTCTAGCCTCCCTTATTTATACTAAGATTTAAATGAGTGAGCTCTCTGGCTGTTACAGAACCAGATTAGACCAGTTAATTAATTAACTAATCTCACCTGCTCTCCAGCACAGAGCTTGCTTAGCCCTGCCCAAGCCTGGAAGAAACTTAAAACTTGAAACAGTAAATTTACGTTAAATGCTAATTGCAAGTACGCAAGACTAGATTTTTTTTTAAAGAGATTAACCCTTAAGATTCACTCCCTTACTCACCAAACTCACAGGTTTACACTCTGTATTAAACCACAATTGTTAATAAAAGAGCTCATCACAAATGTAACACCTACTTTGCAACTATTGTGACTTAAACTGGACCGTAGAAGTGGGAAGATACCTTCAACCCAGTCATCAAATCATAGCACAGGAAGCATTTTTTGGTAGAAAAAAAATACTTTTATTTGAATCCAACTGCTGACTACACATGCATAATGTTAGAAAGAGTAAATATTTAATATTTGCACTATTAATAGAGAGCAAACAGCAACTATTTCTCTGATATTAGTACCTTCCCCAGTGACTAGGGAAGGTCATTACAGGCCAGCAGGAGCAATACCACTTGCACAGGACAGCTGATGTTGTTTCTGTCACTCATGCTAGTTGGCCATGTGTTTGGCTGGCTTTGTCACTGGTGGTAGCATTTACATTAGCATTTGAGGTGCTGTCATTAGATGCATGGCTGAAAACCACCTGCTTTGGTGTGTGGTGTCTCCAGTAGCAGGAATGTTTACTTTGTGAATTTCCCAACAACCTAGGAAGGCGCCGCTGATGGCAAACCATTAATATAAGTACAATATAAAACTGAGACACATATTTAGAATTTAGTAATAGTACCAGTACTAGCTTTTAGGGTGGTAAAACCTATATATGATCCAAAGAGAGCTAATACAAAGAAAGGAGGAGCCTTAATGACAGTGAGCAAGAGAAACTGCCAATCCTGGCAGAGAAACTGTCTTGATTTGGGGTTTCTGAAGCAGGTAAATCATTGGTAACTAAGTAAGAAGAAGCCATTATTGGTTATTGTGAGTAAAGCAGACAAAATGCTTACAGGGAGGATATCCATTTATGGAGGTAGTCCGAAGTTTCTGTTAAATAATGTAAAATGACACATTAGATTTAGTACTGAGTTGCGATGTGGGTAGGGGATATTATCAGTTAGCGTAGCTGTTTTCAGAAGAACACAATGTGGTCTTCCAAATTGAGAAACTGTATTTAAAGAGAACACTGCAGATAAGGGTGTGAGGGAAAAGTTAGAGATAGTTTTAAAGAAGGGAAGGTAATCTGAAAAGACAGATAATGAGCTTGAATTTAAGAGGCAAATGAAGATTACTAAGTGAAGAGGGAGTAAGTAGAAAAGCATATAGGGGAACACGGGTATTTTGATGCTGCCTTCTCCAAGGTATTTCATATGTTGTGTGCTGGGTGGTTTTTATGTACTTGCATTAGATGTTGCAGTAATTCTTTATTGCAGTGGAACCTTGATTATTCATGAGGAGAGGCAAGTGCTAAACCTCGGCAGCAGTCATCCCTGTTAGTGTTTGCCTACTTTCAACTGAGTTGATGTTAAAGTTGAGAATGCCACTGAGATTTGAGCTGCGGAACGTAATGCTTGGATTGTTCGAGGTAAGTGGAGACTGCCTTCAGGGCTCAACTCTAGCTGGGGGATCAGTATTTGGCATTGTCAATGTTCTTGACTGGCTCTCTTGAGTCTATGGTGAGTCCAGCAGCTGAGAGTTGGTAGGTCTGTTGTTCAGCACTGCTGAATTTAACAGTCAGGTCAACACAGGTGGGTGCTGCTTAAGAAGATTCAAGTGGGGAGAGGCAGAGCATTTAAAGTTAATCAGTATAATTTGGGAACTTTTAATTTCCTGGAGTGGTCTCCTGTTATTATGGATAAGTGAAGTCCCACTACAACTCGCACAACCTAGATATTTTTGGAAAGTTCTATTGAAAGGTGATACAGGTTGAGCGTCCTGAATCCAGCAACCTCGGGACCGAGGCCGAGCTGGTTTTCGTGTTTTTCCGGACTTCAGAACGTGTCTAAAATATATTACCTGGTTAATCTGTTTTGTAACTGACACAATAAAGAAAAACACTTTTTCTGTAAAAAATCAACATTGAAATGAAACATTTTTCATTATACAGGTTGGGCATCCAAAATCCAGAGTTCCGGACTCCGGGACGATTGGTGGCAGGGTCGTCTGGAATCCGTAAAATGTTCCGGAATCCGGACATCCTGTCAAACCGCAACCTGGGCCCAGGCATTTCCAGACTCGGAACGTGTTTCTGATGTCCGAAGTCCGGAAACGCCCGAGCCCAGGTTGCGATATTTCTGGACTTCGGACATCAGAAACACGTTCCAAAGTCCGGAAAAACACGAAAACCGGCTCGGCCTCGGTCCCAAGGTTGCCGGATTCGGGATGCTCAACCTGTATAGATGAAGCTATTAATTTTACCACACTCATACTTCAAGAAAAACAAGATGCAGAGGGCTGTGATGTAGTGCACACCCATTGGCTACATCTTTTCAGCCAGCCTGAACAGTGTATCCTTGGCACCTCAGTGTTGGATGAAACTTTGTTTTGTAATCTAGTCTGAAAAATGCACCTTCAATTGAGCACCTGGATTTTTCTCAGCTGATTTTCTTTGTAATGACTTAATAGGTTCCAAGTCACAATCTCTTTTGCCAGCTCCAGGCAAGACTGATGACATGCCATCTTATTCAGCAGGAGTCTGATGCACCATGTACTCATTCAAGATCAAACTGTAGTGAGTTGGAAGAAAACCTGTTTCTGAAACTGTCCTTATCCTATACAGTAAATTTGTTAATCCTGTGGTCACAGTACAGAGGGACGCTCAAAGGCAGCGTGGGTCAGATTGGATTACAACATAGAATGATGCAGCACAGAAGGAGGCCATTTGGCCCATCGTGCCTGTGCCAGCTCTTTGAACGAGCTATCCAATTAGTTCCACTCCCCTGTTCTTTCCCTATAGCCCTGCAAATATTTCCATTTCAAAGTTACGATTGAATCTGCTTCCACCACCCTTTCAGGCAGTGCATTCGAGATTATAACCACTTACTGCATAAAAAAAATTCTCATCTCCCCTCTGGTTCTTCTGACAATGATCTTAAATCTATGTTCTCTGGTTACCGACCCCCCCCCCCCACCCCTGCCAGTGGAAATAGTTTCTCCCTATTTACTCTTCTCAAAACCTCGCTCATAATTTTGAACACCTCTATCAAATCTCCTCTTAACACTATAACACTGATTCTTTTACCACTCCCCTTTTGAAGCATGCCTCCCCATTTATAGTACGGGGAATTAGTAAATTTACCTTGCTATGTCAAGTAATTATCATTTTCAACTTGTTAATCATTGCACATTTTCCTCTCCCCATGTGCTTGTTCTAAATAAATAGACTGTTGGGCTTTGGAGCGGCGCCTATTGATCTAGTTTGTTGATGGAGATTCATCTCACCAGAATGCCTGTCAGTAATTATATAGATGATTTATTGACTTTTTGTCATGCCATTTCAGATGGCGTGGCTTGCTACAAAGTTCCAGATCCCCCTTTGTCCAATTTTCTGCCTACTACGATTTAAAGCATATTTTTCCTATTTTGCACTACTGTTCCAAGTGAAGATCTCCAAAGAGTAGGGAAATTGTAATACTTTTTTGGAATATATTTATATTTCTCTTGCTAGAATCCTTACCCTAACAATTTAGGTACAAGTTTGTGCATTACTTCATAGTCACCTACTTCTGTGTACAAGTATAGGTGAATTGCTTGACATAAAATGTATATTTTTAATTGTTTCATTGCTGCTGCGCACTGTGATTTCCTCTCCATAACCTGGTACCTTTGTCTGATGCCTTATCTGCATTGCGGCAGAACTTTAGAAGCTTAAGTTAATTTTGGGCCATAAAAGGGCATTGCAGTGTTTCAGTTATTTTGGAAATTGGAAATTAAATCATGGAATGCAATTTCCAAAATACAGATTATAAATTCAGGAATCCCTTGTAATAATAGCAGATATGCCTTAACTCACCAATGAACCTAAAGATTATCCACTTTGCAGTGCTTGATTGACTTTACAAGAACTATAAGGTATAATAAGCAAGAACATTTTCAGTTCCCATTCATGCAAATAGGAAGAGGATGGAAAAACTGCTACTAGATCACTGGGCTGGAAATTAGCATTTAGGACAAGGCAGCCTCTCATTTCTTAGGGTCTTAACAAGATGGCAACCAACACTTTTGCAGAGGATCACTGGGCAGCTCATGAGACAATCTTGAGGATACATTAATCTTTGTAATTCTTATTAAGTGTCTTGTATATTTAAAAAAAAACTCAGTTATTCCCAAGTATATAAGCAGAATATATAATCAGAAAGAAAGGATTATAATTTGTTCCAAATGTAATAGGTTATGTTGTCAGCTCAGTAATGTCTGATGGAAATCTTCACAAAGATGATCAAAAATTGGTAGGCAAAATAGAACAAAAGCCTCCTTTCCACCCCCCTCTTTCCATGTGCAGATTTTAAATGCAAGAAGGATACTGTAGTGTTATTCAGTATCTGGAAACTTGAATTGTATATGAAATTTCAGTAAAATTCCCTGGAGCTTTTAAATTGTATAACCAACTACAGTTCAGATTTAGTAAGGAGCCTATTGCTGATGAGTTATGTCGTGATCCTGAAGCTGATTTTTCAACCCCTCCCCCTCTTTCCCCACAGCCACATAACAAGTAAAACATCTGCTGGCAACAGCTGAATTTCTCCATGTGGAGACCTGGCATCACTTCTACCCTTCACATGGGAGGAGGAATGGAAGGAGCTTCCAGCTGGAGCACAATTAGCATTACATGATTGTCACCTTTGTGCTTTTAACTTAAAGCCTGTAAGGCTCATTTTGACTTTTTTTTAAAAAGCCTGTAAGGATTGAAAATTATTTTGTACCATGTGAAGTGCCATGCTTTACAAAGAGAATTTTCCACTTTTCATTTGTCCTGTTGTGCCTATAATCAGAGATAGTGACTTTGTTTAGTGTAGATTTTGCAGTCTACACGTTGGCGTCCCAATTGCAAAAGCTAACGTTCGTTACCTCATTATGTTCTATTCAATATAAACTATCTTCTCAAAATCTATGCAAGTAGTATGAGACCGCCTTCATTAATAAGTCACAGACAATAAAAGTCCATTCAAACCACCTCTTTCTAACTCTCCCAGCCTAACAGCCAACTGCATTTAGAACACATCTGATGTCTTTCTCTCTACTATCTGGCAAATTGTTCTAAGCATTGATCATCCCTCGAGTTCAAGAAGTTCTTCCTCAAATCTATTCTGAATTTAGTTTTCATTCATTTAAATTTCTGCCATTTGGTTCTACT
Source organism: Squalus acanthias (assembly GCA_030390025.1). Lineage (NCBI taxonomy): Eukaryota > Metazoa > Chordata > Chondrichthyes > Squaliformes > Squalidae > Squalus > Squalus acanthias. Next base: position 46,180,282 of record CM059441.1, on the reverse strand, counting down.
GGCCTGGCTGACTTTGAAGTAATATTCTGTGTTAACCGTATCTATATCATTTAATATTTCATGTAGCTTTACCCTTCCTCTCTCTCGTGCTCTCTCTAAATTGTAGATCATGAGTTTTTCTAATTTCTCATCATAGCTCATCCCCTTCTAACTGGATAATTCTGGTTGCTGTTTTCTGTCCGTTTTCTAATGCATGAACATGCTTCTTGTGGCATGTTGATCAGACTTGAATACAGTACTTCAAGTGTAGTCTGACCAGTGCATTGTAAAGCCTGAGCGTAACCTCTCTGGACATGCACTCCACTCTGCTGGCAATATATCCTATTGGCATTTTTAAATTGCTTTGTAACTTTGTACATTGAAAGTGGCAGTTCTTTTACTCTTCGGTCCCTTTTCAAATCTCTGTGTTTAATTCTATTCCATTAATTGTATTCTTATTTTGCTCATTTGTTTGCCCACTGTGCAGTTCTTGACATTAAAGTGTGTGTTCCCAAATGTTTAGGTTCTTTTTGTTTGGCTGCATGCTTAACATTTTAATCTGGAAGCCACAAAAAGCCTGACTTTTAAGTTGTTTTAATAGGTTATCTATTATTGAAAAGCCAATTTAAATGCAGTGTGCATTAAAGAACCTTACAGAAGAGCATCTGTTAGACTCTGTTTTTGAATGACTGAATTTGCCTGAATTTCAAGTTTTATAACCTGCTGAATTTCTCAACATTTTCTTTAATAAGTTTACAAAACAAACAAGGATATAAGCAACCGATAAGGATAGTGCTGACTTTGCAAAAGTGAGATGGTTATAATGTTTTGTCTAATGTGATGGGTAGCTTATTTTATATACTACTTCTAAAGTTTAAAATACACTTAATATTGTTAACAGTTTTGGAAAGATACGGTTGAAGACCACGAAGTACGGGAGCTTATTGGAGATAAAAATCACAAATCTAAAGGTAAGACAAAGTTGCTTAACGCCAGCTGTGAGAGCTAGCACAGATGTAAATATTCAGCTGTTTTGGAGACTGCTGGACTCCCAGTTCAGAAGGCTGAGTTTAAGTTTTCCATCTTGACCGTCACTGAGACTTGCCTGCCGTTTGTGAATTTGCCCGGCTTTTTTTTGTTGTAAAGTGCTGCTTCGCAGCGTACCTAGGAGGAATCTTGTCCACATGAACCTGCGGCCAGCTCACTAATGGAGAGGCTCGTGGCCTAGACTGGTGGTTCTAAGAAGAGGCTTTGCAGTAGTACTGGGTTTTGGTGGGGAGAGGTTGGGGAGAAGTGGAGCGATTTTTTTTTTTTTTTAGAGCAGTGTTATTGATGATGTAAATTCTGGAATGGTAGAGGGAAACGAGACTGGGGAACTTTTAATGTTAAGAATGAGTTGAATTTTGACTCGAAGGGGAAGGGTTTGTTCACAGCAGATGGTGTAAAAATATGGCAAATAATTAAATTGGTTAATGTAATCCAGTATCTCCATCTACTGGCAGAAAATGACACTGCGTTTAAAAAAAAAATACTGGTTTTCCCCAACCCGGATTAGAACGGCCGTGCTGGAAGGAGTAGGAGCTGCAGTAGGGTTCCAGATGTTTAAAACTGATTTTAGGTTTTTAAATTTAATGACCTGGCCAGCAGCATCATCACATGGCTACTTTTAAGGGCATTTTTGCACCTAATTAACATGTAACAATTATAGTGAGTTTATTCAGAGAAAGCAAAATGAATGGTAGATTTATAAGAATATATTTGCAATTCAGTATAAGAAACCAGAAGTTTTATGCTTTCTGATCTTGTTGATATTAAAAGTGTGGTTACATGTTGAAAAGCTGATTAGCATTTCATAGAATTTGATGGGTTTTTTTGCAGGCTGATATTAATCAGTCTTAGGCAGGTATTGCTTATTAAATATGGGGTCTGTCAGATCTTGCATGTTTATATTCTAGGAGAATATGTTAAACTACTGGTGCCAGTTCATCTTGCAAAGTGGATTTCAGAGCACTGGCAGCAATATTGAAGTAACTGCAGAACCACATGCAGTTCAAAAGTCACAATCACAACAACTTCCCATGTGCAATCTGGCACATGTTCAGTTACTCAGTGTGGCTGGACTCTGAGCTGATGAATTAGCCCACTTTTGAGATCTCTTATTTATTTTGAACAAAAACTTCTTCCCATTCCACGCACCATTTTCTACCTGAAAGGACAAGCTGCTTTCTGGCAATATTCGTGTTGAGCCTACTACTAGGAAATATCTAAATGACACAAGTAGCCACTCTGTCTTCCCTTTCTCCTTCCTCTCATTGGAAAACTCCTGGCCATAACTTGGTGACCCATGTGACTGACATTGAGATAAGTCACTGTGTTTAGGAGCATGCATCTGAAATCCACTACTCTGTGCCATACCACATTGAGAGCGCTGCTATGCTATTAACTTCTTTTGCTGTTTTCAGTAAAATTCTTACATGGAGTGTTGGCTATTCGAGACTGGAGTGCTGACGTCAGCTGCAATGCCAACAGACATCAGCTAACTCAGCGTGGACTAAATTGCACACAAAAGCATTATAAACAGCAAGACCCTTTAGAGAAAAGAAGCAAATTAATTTGAAAGTATATAATGAAAGTTTAGTCAAAACGGAGTTGAGAAATTTTTTCTTTTATCGTAGTTTATATTTGGCCTGGAATTAGAATTGTAGATGTTTAACACAGAGAAGGCCATTCTGCCCATTTATCTATCAAATGGTTTGCTAGAGCAATCCGAAACTAATCCCACTGTCCTTTTCTGTTCCTGTAGCCCTGTATCTTTCTCGCATTTACAGCATAGACGGAAATGAAAACTGATTCTATAAAATTGACCTGGAATAGTTTACTGGCCTAGACCTCAGTTCATTTAATGCTCGTAATTTTAAGTGATAGTTAAAAATCCAAAACTCAAACATTAAATGTAATGCATCCAGGTAATGGGCTTTATTTGAATGTTTTATGATCTGTCCTTTTTATGACCTATTTGTTTTGCAGTTATGATTCAATAATGTAGCTGTATTTATTCCAGAATTAACACTGTTTTCAGAAATTATGTTCATTAAGCTACTTAACAAAGATCATTTTAAAATATTATTGCGTATACTATGGAGAGACAGCCACCCAGGTGGCGTAATGACTGAATTTTATTTTGTTTCAATCTTTGCCCGCCCCCCCCCCCCCCCAAGAAGCTGCTAGCGATGATCGATGGGACTCTGTCTTGTTCCACCCTCCACAGAAATTGGGCATTAACGACCTGGAAGGGCAAAGGGTGCTGCAGATAGCTGTTATTATCCATAATCTGTCCATGGAAGAAGGGAACGCCAAGCTGTTAGCTAACCGAACGTGCCTACGGTTTCTGCTGCTGTGTGCTCACAATAGACACGTCTCACTTAAGCAAATGGGACTGGACACACTGGGAAATGTAATGGCAGAGGTAAGATCATGGGTACAGGGTGCTTTTTCTCATTCCATTGGTGGGTCAAGCTGTTGAGTGCTGAATATCTTGGAATTGTAAAATGTGGACATCTCTTATAATTGTATGGAACTCAAAGAATCTTGATTTTTTCAAGCTCCTGAAAGATGATTACTTGTGCACCATATCAAAGTGACCACCTCAGCAGAAGTTATAGATTATTCAAGCTAAATATATATCTGATACAGCAATGACATTCTAATGGACCAAGGTTTCTTTTCAGTCACTGCCATTTGTTTAAGTTCCTAATCCAAATATAAAATTGTCTGGTTACCTGTTTGCTTTATTAACTACTCAGCACTTAGAATATAGTCAATCCACAGCTAGATTTCACCAATGAGCGTGGGGAGGGGAGGGGAGAGTGGAGAGAAGATTGTTTTAGTTAGGCTAGAGTGCAGAGATGTGCACATTGGCTATTTTTCTTAATTTAAAAAAATTTCTTATCTTGACGAGGCAGTTATACACACCATTTTCTTAACTTGAGTATTTTGCATTCCACAAGTTACCGGTCAAGTTTCGAATTTTTAATTTTTTTGAACTGGGAGGAATTTTGGATAATTTTATATCAAGATGTTGCTGTTAAATTGAATTCACATATAAGGGGTTATATCTGCAGAACACACAAACTTCTGAGAAGGAGATTAAATCCAGCTGATTCTCCTGGAAAAGTGGTGCTTCCCATATACAACATCAGCTTGAGACAATGGAGGTTTATTAAGATGCTTCAGTAAACATTCACACACAATGGTCTTGGAATGGCTTCATTCATCTGTGCTCAGCAGGTGGGGGTAGCTGTCGGGTAAGCTACACCTAGGAGGGTTATAGCCAGTATAATTGACAGTTCAACTGGCCAATCCCTGGACACGCAGAGCTGCGGAAGGGTTGGCGGTCAAGCCTTCGGCTTCCTGAAAAGCTAAGAAAGTAGTCTGCAAAAATCTGGTGTGGAAGATAGATGCAGTGGACGAGAACCCTCCCCTTGAGTTTAGCAGCAACTAATTCCAGTGATTTGCCAGTCTGTAAGTAAATCTAGTCTGCTAACGGGGATTGTGCGATGTGATTTGTTTTCTATGTTACAAGGACTGTTGTGAAATGGATATTCATTGGAGACTTTATTCTGTTTATTCATATATTATGTGTATAACAAAATTAGTTTGTTGGCTTACAATTGTTCATAAATCCGTCTTTTAGAAAATGGAAACTCATTTGGGGGCACGCATGAGATTACAGAATCCAGTTCACACAGAAGGGTTTCATTATTATGCCCCAGGCCATGCTATTCACATGTCTAGAAATTGAACAGTAAAGGTTGACCTCTGTTTTTCAGATTGACTCTGATTGCCAGTTGAAAGTTTTAAGCGATGATACAGGGCTGGATAATATTTTAAAACAGTAAAGCGTGGGCTTGGTGTTTTTTTTTACTTTCTGTAACTATGGCGCAGCGCTCCAATCAAATGGGACAATCGCAAAAATATGTATGCACATGCTATTATACTTCTGCAAGTCATGTTTTGGTTGAGAAGTATGCATGCACACAAGATACTGGATGTCATCAACCTCAACCTTCAGGGAAGTTCATGCATATGATACGCGGTTGAGTGTGGTCAAAGGTCGAGTGACTGGAAGGACCGAGATTTCCAGCTGAGGGAGCGTAGGCATCACTGAAGAAATGAAAGTTCCAGCAATAGCTCACCTTATGTTTATTTGGCGGATTAATGTACAATAATTGAACTTGAGAAGTTTAAATAATGAATAAGAACCTCCCATCTCTTTGAGAAAAAAAATCTTGAACGAGGCCAATAAAGAAACATGAACCTTGCTTAATAAGAAGGAAAGAGGAAAAAACCGTCACCAGAAGGGAGAAAATGCAAAAATGTTGGCTTTTTAGGGCTGTTGTTTGCATTGCAGAAGGTGGCAACCGTATTCTTTCATTGTTCATTGGAAAATGGGGAGGGGGAGAAGAAAAAGGTGAGAGGAGAGAAACTGTCCAGATTCCGTATTGGACAAGCTGACTCTCCGATGTATCATGCTAATTGGTTCTGATTTGAAATTCAATCTCCACGTGTTTAATTTATCATAATTGGTCTCTATCAAAAATAACAAAGCACAAGGTATGACATTGCTGAAGTCTGGTGTCATCAGCATCAGCTAACAGATGACGAGACTGGTGAAACTCTAGAGAGGTCAGTGTGATCTTAGCCACAGTTGGTATTCAAGGTCATACTCTATTTTGAAAATCTAGATAGATGGTTGGAGTAAATTGTTATAATTTTAGTCCTATTATTTAAATTATTATAAGTAGAATAGTCCCAGTTTGCAGTGTATCTGATTGGCCGAAAGCTTTCTGGAAACTTGTCTGCAGTCCACTCTTGATGAATCAAAGCTATTTTTAATGCTAAAAATGTAGAATTACCAAATAATTCAAATTAAATTACTCCAAATGAAGAGTAGGCTGTATAACAGTGTGATTATGGTTTAAAATTTGTTGCAACATTTTTGGAATGCTTGTACTGTATATTCCATCAAACTGTCCTTGTAGTTCCCTACCAGAAAAGTTAGCGATAACAGAATTCCCATCTGGTTTGAAGGCAGTGTTCCTAAGTGGAGAGCTACAGTAAGGGAAAGGAGAAATTCCTATAATCACAAAGCACGAGTAATTTGCTATCTACTACTGCCTGTCAAGTATGCCTGAAGCCCTAGCTTCAAAAAGGGTTCCCACAGCATCAGTGACTTCATCCTTTCTTGTACTTTGTCTTTGACAGTCTGAGTAAAATTATCAGTGGTGCTGCAGTTGAGGGAGCTTTGTGTTGCAGACTGCAGTCCAGTAGGACTTGCTTAAACTGCCCAGATGCAGTACATTAATTCCCTTAACCAATTATTTAAAGAGGCTCATCCTGTTCCATTTGCCTGGGTTGGATTCAAGCAAGCCACATATTTCACATTTAACATCCTCAAGATGACTTATTCAGATCAGCCCTGCTTGCAGAGTTCTTAAGTTTGCTTTTCTTTTCAGCTGCAGTTGGATCCCATCGACTTCCAAAGTACCCAGGTGATTTTTCACACCATTACAAAATGCCTTTACTCTTCAGACAAGTGGTTTCGAATTCGAGGTAAGTCTGCCTGTCTGCAGATTGATAGATACAGTATGGTTCGTTGTTGTGGTACATGGGATACATGGCACTCGTATGTCAAGTGAACACCTTTTTGGATTGTCTAATGATTTTTGTGGTAGCTACATCTGGTTATGTTGGAAAGTTTGTTATCTACCTCCAATAAGTCAATCAGCCCTCCTTTTTTACACTCCAGGTGCAGTGAAGCAACTCTCTCATACTTTGTTGTACACACAGATAGCTGTTCAAGATCTGCTTTTAAAGTATTGTAATATATATATGTTATGATTACATGAAAAGAGGATGTTGGCTATTTAATTGCTTGGTTTGACTGAGGGGCTGGATAAAGGGACAAGAATGCGTGGAGTATTTTTGTTTTGTATCCTAGTGCTGCTCTCGATGTTTTGGAAGCACAAGAATGAGAACGTTGTTTCCTGTATGCTCACAGATTTCCCTTAATTACATGGGGTTCACGTGAGAAGTATATACTGCTATCAATGTTCCCTCTAATTTTTTTTTCCTGCACGGGCCCTTTAAATCTGCTACACGGCCGTGCATGCAAGTATCTCTTCCAGCGGCAGTGCTGGTGAGCGGCCCGTGCGGGATCTCGCGATCGGTGCGCAACATTGACTGCTTTAGCATTGGTGCGTTTATGCCCCTATGCTTTTCCTAGTTTATACAGTTCTTTGTAGAAGAAGGGAATCTCGCCCGTTTTGTGAGTTATCTTTTTGTACAATGCCACTATTCAAATGAATTACAATCAGACTCTATGAGTAAAACATACAGTATATCTTAAAAGCCACCTTTGTGGCGAGAGGTGCTACTTGGCCCCTCCCATCAATTACCAGCTATGTATTTGGGAGTCTGAGACTTCAACCTGAATTAGGATGATATCTGGAAATGCTTCCTGAGGTAGTCACTGAACTTGAGTAAACTGGAAGAGATTTATGATAATGGTAAGAGGTGCTTTTTGCTTATAGGCTAATTTTAAACTTTCCTATCTTTTGGTCAATATCACTAGTTGAGGCAATAGATACATCTGTTGAAAATTAAGAACTATATTGTTTTAAACAGTAGCTTTTACATATTATAAACTTTTGTTTTGAGAAGTTGGCAAAAGATTGTGGGAAGTGCAATTTTTTTTTTAAATAGGGATGTCTAGAATGGTTAATAACACTGTATTCAAAATGGCATAGAATAGTTAACCATAGAGGTTTACAACACAGAAGGTGGCCATCAGGCCCATGGTGTCTGTGCCAGCTCTAAGCTGGAGCAATCCAAAACTAATCCTACTGTTCCACGCTCTCCCTATAGCCCTGTACATTCCTCTGCTTCAAATATTTATCCAATATTTCCCTTAAAAGATACATTGGTCTCTGCCATAGCCACTCCCGCTGCCAAATCATCCCATGCTCCAACAATCCTCTGTGTAGAGATTTCTAATAACCCCTCTCATCAGTTACCTAGTGACATTTTTAAATTGATGATTCCTCATTTGTGACTCCCCAACTGTGACAAAATAATCTTTCCCTAGGCATTGTCAAAACTCATCATAATTTTAAAAAATTCTGCTAAATCTGTCACCTCTATCAGTGAAAATAGTTGTATTGTCTCAAATCTTCATTCATATCTACAGTTTTGCATTCTTTGCTTCATCCTGGTGAATCTATGCTGCACGCTCCCAATGGTTTTAATCCCCTTTCTATAATGGAGTGCCCAAAACTGACAGTCGTCTAACTGTGGCTTAACCAATGTTTCGCACACATTTTTCGATACTTCTTCACTCTTGTACTCTATGCATCTATTTATAGGGACAGGAGTAGGCCGTCCAGCCTGCTTCAGTATTCAATTAAATCCTGGCTGATCTGTACCTCAACTCCATTTACCTGCCGTAGCTCCATATCCCTTGATACCTTTACCTAACAAAAATGAAACCCAACATGCTGTTGACCTTTTTTATGGTTTTATCTACCTGTGTTCGCACTTTTTAGGCAATTATGTATTGGAACTCTTAAATCTCACTGTTCATCCCCACATCCTTCAGCATCTTTCCATTAAGTGTATACTCCCATTCCTTGCTTTTATTCTGAAAATGTATTACCGTAGATTTATCCACAGTAAATTGCATCTTCCACCTGTTTGCCCATTTTGCTAAGCTCTCTGTCTTCCTGATGTCTTTTACCATCCTCAGTGTTTGCCAAACCTCCTACTTTTGTGTCATCGGCAAATATCAAGATTGTGTTCCTTCTGCCCAAGTCCAAATCTTCTAAGAACAAAAAGAAAGAACTTGCATTTATATAGCGCCTCTCAAGACCTCAGGGTGACCTAAAGTGCTTTACAGCCAATGAAGTACTTTTAAAGTGTAGTCCCTGTTGTAATGTAGGAAACGCAGGGAGATTTCCCCTGCTCCTCTTCAAATAGTGCCATGGGATCTTTTACGTCCAAATGAGAGGGCAGGCAGGGCCTCAGTTTATGTCTCATCCGAAAGGTGATACCTCTGACAGTGCAGCTCTCCCTCAGTACTGCAATGAGGTATCAGCCTAGATTTTATGATCAAGACTCTGGAGTGGAACTTGAACATGTAATCTTCTGACTCAGAGGTACGAGTGTTACCAACTGAGCCACAGCTGGCACCACTACCAAGAACAAATGTGAACTCAACAGTGACTTTAGGGATGTACCACTTTCAACTCTAATTCAATCTGAGCAACATCCTTTTACTCTAACTTTGTTGTGTGTGTGTCAACCAACATTTTATCCATGCTGCTACATTTTCACTTATGCCATGTCTAAAAAAATTTTAACAAGCTTCTTTTGAAATGCCTTATCGAATGCCTTCTGAAAATCTACTGCATTCCCTTTATCTCATCAATCAATCTCTTCAACAAAAAAAAATGTATTCGATTTGTCAAACATGACTAACATTTAACAAACCTGTGCTGGCTGTTCTTGATTAACCCATGCATTTCTAAATGCGTGCTAATTTTATCTGAAAAAGAGTTTGCCTGATGTAAACAAAAAGCAAAAAACTGTAGATGATGGGAATCTGAAAGCAAAACATAAAATGCAGGAAATGGTCAGAAAATGGTGGAGAGAACAGAGGAGTTAACATCTGAAATGTTATCTATTCTCTCCTAAGATGCTGAATAAGTGTATCCAGCATTTTCTGGTTTTTTTTTTTAGATTAGACTAATTGTCTATAGTTACCTGGTTTATCCTTCTCTTCCTTCTTGAACAAAGGTGCTAAATTAGTGCTTCTCCAGTTCCAAAGAATAATTTGCATATTTAAAAAGGATTGGAAAACTGAGCCTCCAGCTCTCCTCTAACTTCTTTCACCAGCCGAGGGTGCATGCCATTCTGGCCAATGTCTTATTCACCTTGAGTTCTACTCATTTTTTCTGAACCAATTCCTTTTCTCCAGTTAACTCTGACATTTGTTTCATATTCTCTTCTAGTAAATGTACTTTCACACGCTCACCATTGTTACAGTATTCTAATCTACATAGAAGGGAGATGGATTTGAATTTGATGAAATGGTCCCTTCTGGTTGAAGCACAGTTTTACTGAATGGAAAATGACAGTATTATAATTTTATTTAACTTTAATGAGTTTTTTTTTTTGGAAGGATTTTCAGTTCTGAGCGACTAGAAGAAAATGGGGAGACATGTCATATCTGCAAAATTTTGACCATAAGTCCAAATGATACGTTACAATCTCAGTACAAATTGAGGGGTGGGCTCGAAAGGCGGAGAAGCATTTTTCCTTCTCCAGTATATAGCTATATATGTTTGCTGTCTATCTCCTGTCATTTCTCCTTCCTTAATAAAGGAGTTCTTTATCAGTCATTCAGCAGGGTTCATCCTCTGGCCATTCTCTGCGCTGCAGGTGCAAATTAAAATAAGAGTGTATTTGCTTTGGCTTTATTACACATCTTGCATGGTTTACTCATAACCTATAATCTATATTATAGATTCAGATATTAAATGGGCCTGGAAGGACTGATAATGCGATCCTGGCACAGAGCCACCAGGACCGCTGCTCCTGAAGTGCTGTCCCAATGAGCACAGTATTGCAAGGTCAGCTCATCGACATATTTCAGTGGCACTCTCGCCGCATAGCGTATGAAACACTGAATACACCATGTGTCTGGGGCCAGAAAGTTGTGCGCCACTAGCCAGTGAAGCACTGCTGATTGACGACAAAACGCCTCCATTTCTTTCTAATATGTTGGGTGCCTAAATTGTCTGACAAGATTTGGCCACTTGGAGGCCAAAAAGGGGCCAACAAGGTAGGATGGCCTTTTACCAAGTAGCGTTTGAGCTTACTGGAAGTGCCGTATACTTATCGTCTGGAGTGCCTTATAGGCACGCACCGTCTGGAATGCCTCGTAGGCGCGCGCCCAAAGGACTGCAGGCTACATTACTGACCCCGTAGAAAATGAATACATTGTTGCTGTCAGTGCTGCAAATGCAGCAGGGATGGGATTAAGACCTGCTGGTTCCCCACATGCTCAGACTCGGGGAGATGTGGTACATGGGACCTATAGGCGGCAAAATTAGTTTAAAAGTAAAACAAGGAAAAGGGTAGAATTAGAATTTAAACCAAATGTTGAAAATGGGAAAGTAAGGCTTTCTCCTGTTGTGATTGCTTCTTGTAAAGGCTTGTGTTAGAATTGGCTTTACAATTCAAACTTGTGGGATTAACTGGGGTTTATTTCCAAAGTTGAGGAATCAAATGCATGAAAGCTGGTGCTTGCTGAAACCAAGGCAAATTATAGCTGAAAGATAAAGTAGTGAGGTGTGTATGCAAGCTCATGTGGACCATCAGGCAGGAATTCTAGGTAAACTGCTTTAATGAGAAATAATAGGACCAGTTACAACATTTATTCCCCAACCAGCGTTAATTGTTATGACTGGGCCAAACCTATATATAAATAATTTAAAATACTCAGCAGGTCAGGCAGCATCTGTGGAGAGAGAAACAGAGTCAATGTTTCAGGTCTGTGACCTTTCGTCAGAATCTGACAAAACTTTATCAGCGTCTGATGAATGGTCACAGACCTGAAGCGTTAACTTTGTTTCTCTCTCCACAGATGCTGCATGACCTGCTGAGTATTTCCAGCATTTTCTGTTTATATTTCAGATTTCCAGCATCTGCATTTCTGTGATGTAAAGCTCTTTCCAAGTTCTGCATTAAAAAGGTTATTTTTTTCTTGATTCTAGGAATGGAGATCTTGGCTAATCTTTGTAAAATTGAGGAGAATGTAGACATTATCTGTGAATGTGTGGAACAGGAATCCTATCGAGAGATTGTGAACCATTTGTCCCTCCAAGATATCTTGCTGTTACTTGCCAGTTTGGAAGCTCTGTTTATGCTATCAAGTCTAGGAGAGGTGACCTGCACCAAGATCATTAAAGTGGAGAGAAGTATTGGTAAGTTAGGATTTTAGGAAGTTGGCTGATGCCTGCTTTTCCTTTACACAGGTTGTCACTAGGATTTTGTTCAGTTGAGTAGTGCACATCAATAAAAGTGCTTTTTTGTGTGTAATTGTTCTATTGAACAAGACTCTGTGCAATCCATGCTCTGCCCATGATTTTATCCCCATACAACTGTGGTTGTTTCAGAATTTACAGGTTCTTCCATGGCCCTGTATAAGATCTATGTTTCCATCAGAGAACATTCGTTTTTGAAATCTGGACCAGTAGATATTGCACTGTTTGCATTCTACAAGGGACATGGGAAGAACAAAGAGCAGTTTAAAAACCAGCAGATGAAGAAAAAGAAACAAGAAAAATGGAAAGAATAAAAGTGAAGAAAATGACTGAGCAAATAAAAGTACAAGGAAAAAAGTGTTCAAATAGCTACAAATTTCAGTGCTTTACCTGCTGAGTTTGTGATTCTCCTATTGGTTTTTCAACTTCAGCTACAGTCTGGTTCCTGACCAGAATTTCATTTTCCTGCGCCAAAGTCCATTTCTCCACTACCTCTGGATCTTATGGTGACCTCCAACTATGCCACCCTCTTTCTGCCCCGCGATCGTTTCTGCACACCACCTGGCTCTTCATTCCCATGGAAATACTTCCAGCAGTCAATGTTCCCATTTAGCTGCGGGCTGCACAGCGATCTGCAGCTCCTGCACAGGCTGCTCAACGGCATTCTAATGGCAAAAACAGCGCACATGCGGTAATTTGGGCTGCACAGCCCCTTAAAGGGGCCGCACACCCAAAGAAAATTAGCGGGAACATTGCCAGCAGTGCGTCCTCCGATACGCTACCCTTCAAATAACTTCTGACACACTCGCCCTCCATACCTGTCTCCAAACCTGGACATCAGTTCATCGATGCCACAAGCTGACTCCACCCTACCTATGTCACCTTTATCCCATCACGGGATTTCTGACTTTAACTCTGGACTCCCTCCTATTGTCTCCTTTCTATTCCCCATTTACTACTAGAATATATGTATCCTAATCTTGCTACGTAACCAGGCATACGTAACTTGAGTTTCCCTGTGTCCATTCACGTGCACATTTTGGCTGCCGCTCCGGACACGAGCCCATCACTTCTATTTCCACTTTATTCTCTTTTTTTTCTTTCTTTTCTCTTTATCCCTCCGAGACAACTCTAGCCTGTTGTCATGCCTCCTTTCATTTCTTCGCTCTCGGGTACTCTGTCCTCCCAAATCCCTACCCCAACCCTTCAGCATTCCTCGACTTTACTCTCCTGCCGCCATCCCAGGCTCGACACCTCCTTAGATAAGCCTACATCTTCCCTCTGTGCCTCTCTCGGCATCCTCTGAAGGGCCCATCGAGGCACTCATCGCTGCCTCCTTATGAGCAGCAAGTCCAACTCCCCCATCCTACTCTCTCGCCGACCTTCTCACCCAGCGCACCTGTTGGGAGCTAATCTTTCCTACCTCGTTCCCGTCCCACTCCCCCCTCCCAATGCAGACCCTGTGGACTCTGCAAGTGGATCAGTTATCACCGCCCCTCTCCACAACTCCCTCTACAATATTTGTTCACTTGTGAACAAGGCCTTTGCCATCCATGAGCTTATTATGGATGATTGCATCAACATCATGGCCTTGACAGAAACCTGGCTGAGAGTTGATGGCAGCTTGCTCCTAAATGAAGTCTCCTCGCCTGGCTATACCTTCCGACACTTGCCCCGCCCAAACCACCACAGTAGCGGTGTGGGTCTTATCACCAAATCATACCTTGGTCTGTTCCCCTACTTTGAGCATCTCACCTTGTGCCATCCCTCTCGCCTCTCATTTAAAATCCTCGTTCTCTACCGCCCACCTAAGTACCAAGCCACGTTTCTCACCGAGATATCTTCAATGCTTTCCTCCCTCGGCCTCTGCACCGAGCGACTTCTCATCCTTGGTGATTTCACCCTCCATCTGCTGAAACCATCATCCATGCCTTTGTTACCTCTAGGTAATGCACTCCCAGCTGTCCTCACATCCTTAATACTCCATAAACCATCACCCTATGTTCGCTGACCTGCCTTGGCTCCTGGTTGAGAAGCGCCTCGATTTTTAAAATTCTCATCCTTGTTTTCAAATCACTCCATGGTCTCGCCCCACCCTATTTCTGTAACCTTCTCCAGTCCTACAACCCTCCGAGATCTCTCCACTCCTCCAATTGTGGCCTCTTGCGCATCCCCGATTTTAATCGCTCCATCATTGGTAGCCGTGTCTTCTGCTGCCTCGGCCCTAAGCTCTGGAATTCCCTCCCTAAACCTCTCTACCTCTCTTTCCTCCTTTGCAACGCTCCTTAAAGCCTACCTGTTTAACCAAGCTTTTTGTCATCTGCCTTAATATCACCTTATGTGGCTTGTTGTCAAATTTTGTTTGGTAACACTCCTGTGAAGTGCCTTGGAAAATTTTACTACGTTAAAAGCACTATATAAATACAAGCTGTTGTTGATGTGTACACTGTTGGTCCAGTTGTCCTGTCTGAGTAATCAGGAAAAATATTTTTTTGCTGAATTAGAAAATCCAGCTGTGAGGATCATTGTTTCTTTAACTGCCGTGTAAAACATGTATTCTAGAAACTGTTAAAAGGCTGTTTGTGCAAGCCATATCGAGTTCTACTTTATGTAGCAGAGTAAAGTGTAAGGCACAAAGCACCAGGTTTGCAATAAATGGTGAAAATTGCCTTAAATTCAGTCACCTGCAATTTCCACGGGATTCTCCTAATCGCCTGCCATAACTTTGACAGAAGCTCTGGCGAAAAGGTGTAAAGAGCTAAAACCACTTGCGTAGTCTCTTTTGGGGGTTCTGCTGGATTTACAACGGGAAATCAGGAGAACATTATTCAAATTCTCCCCCCATCTGTTTACTGTGTCTGTTAGTCTTAACAGTACACTTGTATTGAGAGCACTTCGTGATTGCAGGAGTTCTAATTTATATGTAACTATTTTGATGTAATACACTGTGTCCTTTCTTCAATCTTCAGATCAGCTTGTTTGCCTGGTGTCTGTGGATATGCAGAACTTTCCTCCTGATGCACTAGCAGCAGTCAAGTTAGTGGAACAGCAGAGCACTCTTCAGCAGCCAGCATCTGAGACCAGTCGGTCAGTCACAACAGAGAATGTTTCTAACCACAGCACGCCTGTAACAGGTATGGTATTCAACCCCATTATATCTTGAGTCAAAATAGCATTGAATTGATTTGAGTGAAATTTGTAAGATGAAGAATGAGAACAGCCTCTCATACTTTTTGTTACGACGTGGTCCTCTAGCCTGATGCATCAGATAGCCATTTCTGAGCACCCTGCGCTTTGTCTAAATCCAGTCACAAATGACTGGAATTATCCATGTGTCCTATTTAGATATTGTATGAGGTGATGTATCATTTGGTGATCTCAACCAATGCCATGGCTGGGTAGCTGCAGTTGACCCCAGCACTCTGGCCTAGGGAGGGGAAATTGACTTGGGTTCCTGCTTCTAATCACTATCAAGTGACCCCTGCTGATTGGAAGAGTGCTATTTTATTCCACGAGTTGGGTGTTTTATCCTATAATACCACCAGTCCATTAGCTCCTGTCTCCCTTAATTGTAGTTTCTGAAGCTTCTGTCATGTTCCCTTGTTCTTTCAATATAGTGAGCTCCTTGGACTCCCTTTACCAGTTGGTTTCGGATTTTTTAAGCTACTGAATCCTGTCTCCCACTCCCAGAAAGGTCATTGTTTTCTGAATATGAATACCATTCTTAACTGTGTTATCAACCATTGAAGATCTGGAATCATCCTTGTTCTTGTTTTTATCGTTTCTGATGCCACTTTTTGGATATTAGCAACCAGAAGAAGATGTAATGTTCTAATCGCATGACTATCAGTGTTTTCATGTGGAGATTGATTCAGGCTTTTACCTGGGTGGGCATTAAGCTATTCAAAACTTTTTTTAATTTCACAATTTTGCTGCCAAATCTTCCAAGTCGGGAAAATCTGATTACTGATTTTTAATACTTGGAATATTAAGATCCTGCATTTTCAGATCATATTACAATGGTTTTAATTGAAATTGTAATGTTCAATCAATTAACTAAAACAGGTTTGATATAATTGTCACCGCTCAGTGGTGAATGCTGTTTGTTTCCAGTACTACAGGAAACTCTTTATTAACCGGCACCCAAATATCCGGAAATCTCTCTTAACCGGCAAAATTCTTGAGTAGGTAACCGGGGTTTTCCTTCATCTCTCGTTTAAAATTAACTTTAAAAAAAACCCTGAGGCGTTTGCCTTGTATCGGAGCGTGTAGATTGGGAGGGGAATGTGCAGCCCGGGTAGGCAGAGGACACGACAGATGGTCAGCTGGCGGTCCCCGGGGAGACGGAGCTCCGAATGCAGGCGCATGTCAGTGTGTACGGGGCTCTCGTACGTTGGGAGATATAACTCTCCGTTATCCGGATTTTTTGATTAACCGGCACCACGCCGGTCCCGTCGGTGCCGGTTAATAAAGAGTTTCCTGTATAATGTGACTGACATTGGGGTACCATGCCATCACATTTATTGTTCTATACTGACGGCAAAGGCTCAGTGCTTTGTGTTACACCCAACATGCTTGTGCATATAACCATGTTATGGAGTGAAATATGTCTTGCATTTGTGAATACAGGAGAGTTTGAATTCTGTAATGTGTAAGAGGGTTAATTTTATGCCCAGTTATACAGGGGCATAACCTTACTTTTTATATTTGTATAGTTTCTCAACTTGAGTAACAGGAACATTTTAATAACTGGTACCAGAGGAGAAACTCTTCATTTCTGTTGGTAGCGATATTAAATTTGAGGAGTATACCTGGCTTTATTAAGAACTGGCTACTAAATTATGTATTTTGTGTAACCAAGCATATTTTATGTAAGGGTGGTGTGCGATTTTAGAACTGTTCTTTACTGCTGGGAAAACAACAGTTATTAGATCGAGTCATCGTATTTTATTAAATCCATGGACCTTGAGCCATCTATACAGATGTGTATTGCAGATTTTGCAACTCTTCAAAGATTTTATAGATATTACTGGAATTGACAACTTGTAAACGGGAACGTTGGCATAGTGGTTATGTTAATCCAGAGGCCTGGGCTAATGATCCAGAGCCATGAGTTCAAATCCCACCACGGCAGCTGGGGAATTTAAATTCAGTTAATTAAATAAATCTGGAATTAAAAACTAGTATCCGTAATGGTGACCAATTGTTGTAAAAACCCATCTAGTTTACTAATGTCCTTTAGGGAAGGAAACCTGCCGTCCTTACCAGGTCTGGCCTATGTGACTCCAGACCCACAGCAATGTGATTGACTCTTAACTGCCCCTCTGAAATGGCCTAGCAAGTCACTCAGTTGTCAAGAAGGCAGCTCACCGCCACCTTCTCGAGGGCAATTAGGGATGGGCAATAAACGTTGGCCTTGCCAGCAACGCCCACATCCTGTGAATTAATTTTTAAAAAGCCAAAAATAACAATTTTTGAAATCTGAAACTGATTAAGCAGGCTGCATAATTGATATTAAGATTGCACTGAATGTAGCGGATCTTTCCCATTACAAATATCTATAACAGTGCAGGCAAGTGTAGCCAAAGTTTTTGAGTTTTTATGCTAGATATTTTCTCAGGTTCAGCATCATCGGTCACATCCGTAAGCCGATCTCGCATCCCCTATGATGTGGATTACATCTTTTTCTCCCCAATATCTAATGATGGGTGAACCCCAGAATTGTATCATGGAACTCTTACTCCATACACTGAATATTGAACCTTATCACGTGCCACCACGAGAAATCCCCTCTATTTATGGAAGGCGGACTGAATAAACTCTACAACAATGGGTGATGCTGTGATAGTGATTAAATGCCATGCAACGTCAGCTGCTAAACAAGAGATGCCAAATAGTATGTTGACAGCTAACACTAAAAAAGTCCATCTTGGTCTGCATGCAATTACTGGCTCTGGCCATGGAATGTCACCGTGGAGCAGCCTAATTCTCTGAGCCTCTGTTAAATTATGCAACAGCCAAGATGGTGTAGTGAGCAAATAGTTTAAAAGAAAATTATTTTTTAAAAAATGTATTCCCTCCAAGTTCTCAGTTAATTCAACCCTAATCTGCTTGCTGAATGTTCATTATGACGACATGATGCCTCACCCCTCCCTGTTCATTCACTCACCAGTGCTACCCCGGTAGCAGATCCGCCCGTCATTGGGATGCTTGCCATCAGTTCCGCTAAGCTACCCACTTGTGCGCACCCTGACGTTCAGACTGCCTGTCCTCCCAACTGGTGGCACACATACCCACGGACTCTGATCAGTGAAAATGCCCGGTCGTGACTCCCTTGAGTAGATGGATATTTTTGCCAAGCAGTCATCCCTTACCACAGAGCAGCATTCTAGCTTTTGCTACCTCTCTCCCACCCGCCACTGACTGCCTTCTCCCAATGAGCAACAGTTTACACGTCGGCCTCCAACTGAACAAGATTCTTCAATGAACT
Organism: Squalus acanthias; assembly: GCA_030390025.1. Lineage (NCBI taxonomy): Eukaryota > Metazoa > Chordata > Chondrichthyes > Squaliformes > Squalidae > Squalus > Squalus acanthias. Next base: position 46,161,709 of record CM059441.1, on the reverse strand, counting down.
CCATGAATTTTGTAGGATACTGGAATCTGACCCGGGACTATCTTCTAGGAATGCCACAGTTCTGTCTGTGAATGTGAAAGTTTCAACTCCGCTCACCTTTTACGTTTCAGGATCATATCGGTTCAGCACCGGTGATCCATGAAACATACCTCGGTCTGCCATGCACCGATGCATCAAGCAGCTGATGGATGCTTTCTTCGTTTGTGCTCGCGAGATCATATTCTCTGTGAATGCGATTTCCGAACACGAGGGGGCTTTGGACTTCTTCGGAGAGTCAGGCTTCCCAGGATTGCACTCCTGTTACCATCAGAGCACCAGAGGATGATACTGTTGCATACATTAACATAAAGGGATTCTACTCTCTGCACACAACTGGGTTATGGGCAGTGTACTCCATAAATGACATTCACATCGAAGGGTTAATACAATTACTGAAAGTTATCAGCTGTTGAATGCTAGAAAATAAGGTTAGTGCATACGACAAGCAAGCAATCTGCTCTCAGAAGTTTGTGTATTGATCCCAGTACCGTGCTAAACACATTAACCCATCTCTAAGGATTCACGATGACTTCCGACACATTGGGCCATTTCTAAGGGCTCAGCAGGAAAATCTACTCTTAACACCACTGCCTTCATCTGTTTAGGAAAGATAATCTCTCTCATCGTTTGGGATCGGTAAAAGCAAATAAAGTTGACACTATATTAAAGTGCTTTTGCTATTCTAGTGATGGCCCGATTGCAGTGCTGGATAAGTACTGTACATACCTGTTGATCTATCAATATGTGCCAGTCAATCTCCCATGCACATGAGGAGGGAAGGCCAAGTGATGTCTTCAGCTCAAGCAGAGTCGAAGGGCGGAGAATAATTGCACTGGAGCTGATGGATTTTGAGAAACTTTGAGGAGGAGGGTGAAGGAGCTGCAATAATTAAAAAAAAACAAAGGCTGCATTTTCCCAGCAACTCCACACTCCCCCATGTGTCTGGGCAGAGGCACGTTTCCTATAATGACCATTGGCCCTACCGGAAGGGGGAAGAGATTATTTTTATATTATTCATTCACGGGATGTGGGCGTTGTTGGCAAGCCTAGCATTTATTGCCCATCCCTAATTGCCCTTGAGATGGTGGTGGTGAGCCCCTTTCTTGAACTGCTGCAGTCCATGTGGTGAAGGTACTCCTACAGTGCTGTTACGGAGAGAATTCCAGGATTTTGACCCAGCGACTGAAATAACAGCGATATATTTCCAAGTCAGGATGGTTTGGAGGGAAACTTGGAGGTGGTGGTGTTTTCGTGCGTCTGTTGCCCTTGTCCTTCCAGGTGGTAGAGGTTGCGGGTTTGGGAGGTGGTCGAAGAAGCTTTGGCGAGTTGCTGCTGTGCATCTTGTAGATGGTACACGCTGCAGCCACGGTACGCTGGTGGTGGCGGGAGTGAATGTTTAAGGTGGTGGATGGGGTGCTAATGAAGCGGGCTGCTTTGTCCATACGGTATCGAGCATGTTGTTGGAGCTGCACTCATACAGGCAAGTGGAGAGTATTCAAACACACTCCTGACTTGTGCCTTGTAGATGGTGGAATCAGGAGGTGAGTCACTTGCCACAGAATACCCAGCTTCTGACCTGCTCTTGTAGCCACAGTATTTATGTGGCTGGTCCAGTTAAGTTTCTGGTCAGTGATGGTGGGGGATTCGACAATGGTAATGCCAACAACAAGAACTTGTATTTATATAGCGCCTTTAATGTAGTAAAACGTCCCACGGTGCTTCACAGGAGGATTAACAGACAAAAAAATTGACACCGAGCCACATAATGAGAAATTAGGGCAGGTGACCAAAAGCTTGGTCAAAGAGGTAGGTTTTAAGGAGCATCTTAAAGAAGGAAAGAGAGGTAGCGAGGCGGAGAGGTTTAGGCAAGGAATTCCAGAGCTTAGGGCCTAGGCAAAAGAAAACCCGGCCACCAATGGTTGAGCAATTATAATCAGGGATGCTCAAAAGGGCAGAATTGGAGGAGCGCAGATATCTCTGGGTGGGGTTGTGGGGCTGAAGGAGATTACAGAGATAGGGAGGGGGCGAGGCCATGGAGGGATTTCAAAAACAAGGATGAGAATTTTGAAATCAAGATGTTGCTTAATGTAGGTCAGCGAGCACAGGGGTGATGGGTGAACGGGACTTGGTACGAGTTAGGACACGGGTAGCCAAGTTTTGGATCACCTCAAGTTTACGTAGGGTAGAATGTGGGAGGCCAGCCAGGAGTGCATTGGAATAGTCAAGTCTAGAGGTTAAGGCATGGATGAGGGTTTCAGCAGCAGATGTGCTGAGGCAAGGGCGGAGACGGGCGATGTTACGGAGGTGGAAATAGGCGGCCTTAGTTATGCTGCGGATATGCGGTCGGAAGTTCATTTCAGGGTCAAATATGACACCAGGGTTGTGAACAGTGTGGTTCAGCCTCAGACAGATGTTAGGGAGAGGGATGGAGTCAGTGGCTAGGGAACGGAGTTTGTGGCGGGGACAGAAAACAATGGCTTCAGTCTTCCCAATATTTAATTGGAGAAAATTTCTGCTCATCCAGAACTGGATGTTGGACAAGCAGTCTGGCAATTTAGAGACTGTGGAGGGGGTCAAGAGAAGTGGTAGTGAGGTAGAGCTGGGTGTCGTCAGCGTACATGTGGAAACTGATGCTGTGTTTTCGGATGATGTCGCTAAGGGGCAACATGTACATGAGAAACAGGAGGGGGCCAGGGGTAGATCCTTGGGGGGACACCAGAGGTAACTATGCGGGCGCGGGAAGAGAAGCCGTTGCAGGTGATTCTCTGGCTACAATTAGAGATAAGAATGGAACCAGGTGAGTGCAGTCCCACCCAGCTGGCCGACGGTGGAGAGGCGTTGGAGAAGGATGGAGTGGTCAACCGTGTCAAAGGCTGCAGACAAGTCAAGAAGGACGAGGAGGGATAGTTTACCTTTATCGCAGTCACAAAGGATGTAATTTGTGACTTTGATGAGAGCCGTTTCGGTACTATGGCAAGGGCGGAAACCTGATTGGAGGGATTCAAACATGGAATTGCGGGAAAGATGGGCACGGATTTAGGAGGTGACAACACGTTCAAGGACTTTGGAGAGGAAAGAGAGTTTGGAGATGGGCGGTAGTTTGCAAGGACGGAGGGATCAAGGTTTGTTTTTTTGAGAGGGGTGATGACGGCCATTGAAGATTAAGGGAAGGTGGTTAGACTCTCTTGTTGGAGATGGTCATTGCCTGGCATTTTTGTGGTGCGATTGTTACTTGCCACTTACCAGTCGAAGCCTGAATGTTGTCCAGGTCTTGCTGCATGCGGGCACGGACTGCTTCATTATCTGAGGAGTTGCGAATGGAACAGAACACTGCGCAATCATCAGAGAACATCTTTGCTTCTGACATGATGGAGGGAAGGTAATTAATGGAGCAGCTGAAGATGGTTGGGCCTACGTCACTGCAGTCAACCCTTACCACCCGCAGCGGTGATCATATTTTTATAATGTATATTTTTGTATATTTATCACAATCCAAACCACAGAGCCAGCGGTACTATATTTTTATTAATCAGTTTTAACGGCAGCCTAGGGGCTTAAGATGTGGGTGAGGATAAAGCAGGAATCCAATTTTAATTGACTTATTACAGGAGAACCAAGAGGCTGAAAGGTGGCAAAAGACTTAAACAGGAATAAACAAAAAGGTACAATTTATAACTACATTTTACCTGACAAGAAAGCAAGATGGCGGATGGGATCTTTGAAATGTTCGGAAACATGGGGATTTTGAGCTTTTGAAGCTCCATCTAGTGATAGAGCAGTTGAAGTTTTAACGTGACAGCTGGTAGCTGCTCACTTAATGGGAAATTCTGTCAAGGTGAAACCCAAATAAGGAGTGTACAATGGACGTACCAAATTTAATAGAGAAAAGTCTTGTATCCAATACCCCGCAAAGTATCACGCATGCACAATGTATGTTATGCTTGCAGCTGATTGATTGCTGTTTTATGAATATATTTGAACTAATCACAAATGAACAGGTAGAGAATATACCAATCTACAAGTAGCACCTTAAAATAAAAAGTCAACAAACTTCCCTAAGTAACAGCAATCAGCCTCCAATTGACCTTGGGGTGATACATAGTTACAGCAGTGGTCCCACAGGGATTAGTTGAGCAAGTGGAAAATCAGGTTTCTGCTCTGGGCCAAAAAGACTTTGCAGGCTTCAAGGGACAGGCCACTTTAACCACAGCTCTACCGTACCAGCAGACGACTTTCTTCAAACTAGTCCCTTTATGCCTTTTAGGAATTGGCTAGCAACATAAACATTCCCTTGCTGATATAACATTGTGCGTTACACGTATAACACTCCTATATTATTACAAAATAGCACATCTTCCTAGTTACTGTGAGCAATACCATGGAAGTTGTGCTGGTGAAGAAATAATTCCGGTCCTATCCATTCTTGCAAGCAGTGATTTTTTGTTAGAATGTTCAGGGAATTAATCTATACTGTACCCGTTAATATCTTCCTTATACAAATATGCCTATTAATTGATGATTATTTTAATGGCTTTGGTTGCGACAGAAGAATAATAACATGCAGAAATAGAAGGGACAGCCTGTGATTATTTCTTAATCTTGCACCAGTCCAGCATAATGTTATGAGCCTTTTTAGCTTCCTGCCTTAAGCATGGAGAAATAGGAAATAATTTATTCAGTTCAGTGGAATTGAGTCCGACCTTCTACTAGTCACTAGTGCCTGACACTTCCAGTTAAATTAGAAGTAAATTTGCCTGACAGTCAGTATATGTTTTTTTTCTCGTTTGATTTCCATAGCGTTGAGGCCTGTTGCAGTCCCTTCTGCCAGCCTGTTGGAAGTAGACAGTGAGACATTTACATGCCAGTGGTAAGTGATCTTTTTGTGACTCAACTCCAAGTTCTTCAAAAATCCTTTCTCACGTGTTCTCTGAAAAATGTGTTCTTTTGAACACAATTTTTCGTCACTTTTCACATGAAAATCTTACTAAAAAAATATGGTTTACATAGATAGGTTACTGCATATCCAAGTAATTGATTGTGTGTGTGTGAAGTGCTTTGAGATGCGATAAGGCAATATATAAATGCAAGTCATTTTAAAATCAATGCATAGCTCACAGTTCTATGTTTGGCCTTGCTTTTGGAGTCCTATAATTAAAATACATGAAGGTGCAAATTGTAGGTTCATTCGTGCAGAATCACTAGGCAATATAGGTTCATAGAATCATACAGCGCAGAAGGAGGCCATTCGGCCCATCGTGCCTGTGCTGGCTCTTTTGAACGAGCTATCCAATTAGTCCCACTCCCCTGTTGCCTTTATTGTATATTTTGTAATACGTGCTGAGTGCTCAGGGATGGTTGAATCTCTTTTATTTATGTGTATCTTAGCAAGAACAGAAAAACAAAGACAGCAGCGAAAGGATTAACTTAAAGGGGGAAATCCTGGAAGGATTGTACCATTATCTGAGGAAGAAGGGAAGTTCCGGATAAGGACCTGAAGTTTGATATGCTATATAAGTGTTTTAAGTAGCCATTGCAGAGATATTGGGTAAAAAATAAAATTGAAAGTTAGTTTAATATTTTCTTAAGTGTTGGATCTTTGATATAAAAGCCCACTCTCCAACCTAGTGGAATAGTCTGTCTATTCAATATCTTCAGTGTTGGGTCGGCCTTGATTAAACCACTTCTGTGGTGACTGCAAGTTGTGTGTAAGCATACCCAAGAGAGGGGAGAGAGTAGAGAGATAGTGTTCTGGTATACTAAAAATAAAAGTTATAAATCAACTGGAGCAACATAATACAGGATATCTGTATGGAAAGGGCTGGTTTCATAGTATAAGGTACAAGTGCTTGCCCACTTCTGAAATACTGCTAACAAGCTCACACTGGAACACAAATATTCCCAAAATAGTAACATTGGTGCACAATGAGTTTATATAAAAATACCTGTAAAATAACTGTCCATATCAAAGCCACTAGGTAGGTTCACCAGCAACGAGCACTTAAACATCAGTAGGGATTCATACCTCCTGGTGAAGGAAATTTGTGCTACTGAGTCTGTTTCCTCCTTGACTCAGTCGTAGCACTGCCGCCTCTGTGTCACAAGGTTGTGGATTCAGAGACTTGAGCACATAATCTAGGCCGGCACTTCAGTGTAGTACTGAGGGAGTACTGCACTGTCGGAGGAGTTGTCTTTCTGATGAGATGTTAAACCGAGGCCTACTCAGGTGGACGTAAAAGATCCTATGGCACTATTCAAATATGTAAGTATCTCTTAACAACATCACACACAAACAGATTATCTGGTCATTTATCTCATTGCTGTTTGTGGGACCTTGTTGTGCACAAATTGACTGCCGTGTTTCCTACATTACAACAGTGACTACACTTCAAAAATACTTAATTGGCTGTGAAGCACTTTGAGACATCATGAGGTCATGAAAGATGATATATAAAGACAAGGTATTTCTTTCTAGGAAATGCCCATTTTTTGAAATGCAGGGCAAATAGTTTTGCCAAAATCAGTTCTACTAATGTCCAAAATACAAAAATCAGGAGATTTTTTTAATGCCATATGCTCCTTAATTTTTTCATGCTGTTGTAACACCATAAAGCTATCGCCTACTACAATAAAGATATTTTTTCTTTTTTCTCACTGATTCTTTCCCTCCTTCTTGTTGCCGTATAATTCCATTGCACCTCCAGTACCTCGCCCAACTAGCCAACACAGTTGAGTGTAATCCTGCCCTCGCCTGATGTCTGTACATGATGTCCACACCAGCACTTTTAGCAGGGCTGCAGGATAGCAATCTTGGAGAGGCTGTTTATTTGTATATCTTCATTTACCCACTGGCTCTAAAGCTAAAGAAGCTTGGAAGGATATGCTGATTGGGTTAGATGAAGTAGGGTGGGAGGAGGCTCGTGTGAAGCATAAACACCAGCATAGACCAGTTGGACCATATAGCCTGTTTCTGTGCTATAAATTCTATTACAGCACAAAAGAAGGCTATCTGGCCCATTGTGTCTGTGCCGGCTCTTTGCTAGAGCAGTCGAAAACTAATCCCACTGTCCCGCACAATCTCCATAGCCCTGTATCATCACCTGCTTCAAATATTTATCCAATTATCCTCTAAAATGAAATGGTTTCCGCATCAACCACTGCTTCTGGCAAAGCATTCCATGCCCCAGCAACCCTCTGCTTAAGAAAACAATACTTTCTCCAACCCCTTCCCTCACTGTCTTAGTCACAATTTTAAATTATGACCCCCCATCAATGACTCCCCAACCAAAGGAAATGGTCTTTCCTTATTCACTCTATCAAAAACCCTACATAATTTAAAAACCTCTATTAAATCTCCTCTTAACCATCTTTATTTAAGTCTCTTCTCTTAACTATTGTTTCTTATCCCTGATATCATCGTGATGAATCTGCACTATACACTCTGGTTTTAATGTCCTTTCTATAATTGGATTCCCAAAACTGCACATAGTACTCTAATTGTGGCCTAACCAATGTTTTGCACAAATTTCTCTAATTTATTCTACGCTCCAATTCATATAACCTCAAATGCTATTGGCTTTTTTTTAATGGTTTTTATCTACCTGCACTTGCACTTTCAGATAATTGTGCTTGAACTCCTCCAGACCTCTCTTCATCCACACACTTCAGTATCTTTTAATTAAGTGTACACTCCCACTCACTGCTTTTCCTCACACTTTTCTACATTGCGCTGCATCTGCCAACTGTCCGTCCATTCCATTAATCTGTTTGTATTCTTGAATCATAGAAACTTACAGCACAGAAGGAGGCCATTCGGCCCACCGTGCTGGCTCTTTAAAGGAGCAGTCGTGCTTAGTCCCACACCCCCATTTTTTATCAGCAACACCAAGTTCCTCATCCTCAACTACCTGTCCAACTCCCTTTTAAAATTATTTGTGGAATCGGCTTCCACCACCTTTTCAGGCAGAATGTTCCAGATCTCGACAACTCTGAGTGGAAAAAAACTTCTCCTCATCTCCCCTCTAGATCTTTTGCCAAAGATTTTGAATCTATGACCTCTGGTTATTGACCCACTCGCCAGAGGAACAGCCTTTCTCTATTTACTCTATCAAAACCCCTCATCATCATGAAAACATCTATTAGGTCACTTCCTAACCTTCACTGTTTCAAGGAGAATAGTCCTAACTTTTCAACCTCTCCTCATAACTGACGTCCTTCATCCCTGGTAGCATCCTGGTAAACCACCTCTGTACCCTTTCTAAGGCCTTTACATCTTTCCTGAAGTGTGGTGCCCAGAATTGTTCACAATACTCCAGCTGAGACCTAACCAGTAATTTATAAAGTTCTAACATGATCTCTTTGCTTTTATATTCTATTCCTCTATTTATAAACCCAAGTAACCCTTATGCTTTTTTAGCCACCTTATCAACTTGCCCTGCCACCTTTAAGAATTTGTGTTAATGGACACCAAGATCTCTCTGCTCATCTACACTTTTCAAAATCATGCCATTTATAGTGCACTGTCTTTCCATATTAGTCCTCCCAAAGTGCCTCACTTCACACTTCTCCGCATTGAACTCCATCTGCCATGCTTCTGCCCATTTCACCATCCTGTCTGTCATCCCGAAGTCTACAATTATCCTCCTCACTATCTACTACGTTGCCAAGTTTCATAACATCTGCAAACTTTATAATGCTGCTCCCTACACCCTAGTCTAAGTTGTTTATAAAAATTAAAAAGAGTAATGGACCCAAAACATACCCTTGGGGAACACCACTGCAGATCATCTCTTTTTACCATCCTCGTTAAACTCCCTTTTTTATATAACGAAAGTAAAGCCAATACTGAGCCCTGGGGTGCACCCCTTCCAACCTGAGCAATGCCCATTTACCTTCATTCTTTTTTTCTGTCCGTCAACCAACTTTCAATCCACTCTACCACATTTTCTCATGCCTTGTATCTGATTTTTTCTAACAATTCTTGGGACACCTTATTGAACACCATGTGAAAATCAAAGCACACTATGCCTGCCGCATTCCCTTTATCCAACTCAATTAAATTTGCCAAACACGATTTGCCTTTAACAAATCTGAGCTAGCTAGCCACATATTTTTATGCTCACCTTAATTTATCTTGACGTATGGATTCTAAGAGTTTGGCTACAACTGACAGACCAACTGGTCTACAGTTAACTGGTTTGTTTTTCTCTCCCTTCTTGAACCAACATGTTGCATTGACTACTTGCCAGTCCCTTGGCACAATTTATATATTTTAAGGAGGATTGAAAAATTGTAGCCTATCTGAATTCTTTTAACAGCCTAGGAGACATGCCATCTACTTCGAGTTCTGCCAATTTTCTCTGAACTAACAGTTATGTCTCCTAATTGTTCTTTATTCTCCTCTAGTACTCACATTCTCACTTCCATCGTTTGTAAAAAAAAATACTTATTTAATATTTCTGTCACACCTTCATCTTCTCCAATTAGACTTCCCTCTTCATCCCTGAGCAGTCCTACCCTCTCTTCTAACTTTTTTTAGTTTTTATATGCTAGCAAAAGTCTTTACTATTTATTTTACCTGATCTGCTGGCCATTTTTCATATACTCTTTTAGCCCTTCTAATCTAAATGAATTGTACTCCTACTGCCACTCAAATTGGGAGCACAGATCGGTGATTGAACTGAGCCATCCTGGTTTGTGGGTCTTAGATTTTCACTGCCTAACCTGAGCCTTCGGGGAAGCATTATGTTGAATCTTTACATTGTTGCCTTTAGTGTTACTGGTGGAAGATTTTCATAGTTGGAAAAAGCACCACTTTTAATGGCAAGTAAGGAATTCAATCTCTGGCCATGGCTATCCATTGGATTGCAACCCCTAATTGCCATTAGGGGGTTACAAATTAAAAGATGAGTTTTTTAATTAAAAAAACCTAATTTTACACCGTTTTCCCTGTCACAGCAAATGAGCTTGAGGATCACAGGTAAATTGGAATGCCCAAAGAAAGGGCAGCATGAGCAGAATTTAGCTTGTCAAAATTGACATTTTGACTTAGTGTTGCAAGATCATACTGACCAATTTTTTAAATAATAAAACGCAGTCAACATTATGATCGTGCTCGTTCGCAGTACTATGATCTCTGGGATATAACTTTCGTCCTATAAATCTCTTGCATCCATCTTTTTGCCGTTTGCTGTGAAAATGTCTGAAACTGCCTGTTAATGATTTACTCTTTATTTTGCTGAACATAAGAACCCAGATGTGAACAAGGCACTCAGGTAAAATTAATAGAAAAGGAGGTGAAACATCATTTGGCGAACCACATCTGATTGTAAATTCAGTGCAGTACAGGGGATTATGCTGTCCCACACTATGTATAAATTACCTTCAGCTCCCTGTGATGGGCCTCTCCCATACTGCTCTTGTATAAATAGGAGATATTTTGCTGTAACAAAGTACATTTTTGTTCTGTTTTAGGTTGAATGCCAACTTTGAAGAATCTGCAGATAGTTCGATCTATCGAGTAGACCTATACTCCGAGTACCTCTCACTGTGCAGTAAACTTGGGAGTGGTGGCATCCTGACATCCACAGGGTTCACTAAATGTCTCCGGTGAGTTGCATTCTAACTAGCAATGCGCAAAGTAGTTATAGATAAGTCATTTTCTGATTTATGTCAGCTAGCATGTCAAAACCATTAATAAGGGACTGGTTAGTTACCTGGGTGAATTGTATAAAGCTGACAGGCTTAAGCTGGAAGAATGATGCTTCCTGCTACTGGTACCACTCTGTCATTGCTGCCTTCTGTACCCAGAGTCCTACTTCCTACTGCTGGTGTAACCTTGAACACTTTTTATAACCAATATCCCTTCCATGAGAATTAAAGTTCTAGATCTTTTATCTGTGTCACATTCTTCAACTGTGTTTCTCTCTCAGTTTTTGTATTGATGAAGTGCTCTGTAAGAAGCTTCTATTTGATGCATCAATTAGGAACTTTTTAGACTGCTTTATCAATACAGCCTAACTTGCATCAAAGAGTCACTCAAAAGAGCAAATTAAATAAAACTATTTTTGATTATTCCATGCCTCAATGGATGAATGTACTACCTAATGTTGTAATAAGTCTTGCAGCCCAGCAAAGCCTCGGGTTCATTCACTGATCTGAGATGAATTAATTAATCTCGGTTGGACAATTTGCAACTTGCCTCCGTCTCTTTGGCAAACTATGTGAAGTTCTCACTTCTGATTGCAGACGAGTGATCACTGCTGAAAAGTGCTTGTGTGTGGATGGCAGGTGAGGATTGATCTTGCCTTTGACAGCCCACTATAGTTGAATAGTTTGCCAACATTCACTATCCACACTTTTTGAAGTGGGAGGGAAAAAAAGGGTATAAATATCTAATTTTTTAATGCCTTCCATCATAAAATGCATGCGGTAAAAAGAAATTATAATCTGAATGTAAAAAATAAATGTATTGCGGTGAACTGATCTGAAGGGTTATTGATTTTTAATGAAAGACCCTAGGATTCCAGGCATCCACTGTGGTTGTTAAATTTCTGGCTTGTGAAGAATTGGTTGGTAGCACTTAAAGTTCTATGTTTCGGGCCAGAGATTACGTAGCTTGTTAAGATGATTATTTTAATGTAGGTAAGCCCTAAGTTCAGATTTATATTTGCGATGTGGTGTGTCTGCATATGAGAGCATCAACCCACTGCTGGAGGATGCAGGTTTCACCTGCTCGTCACAGTTGCATTCCTAATCTTGAATACTGTGCTGTATTCAGCAGGGGCTAAGCACACATCCCCTGCAGTGAAGGGGAGGTAAAATTGATCAGTGTGTTTCCAGCTCAACGAGGAAGGGAGCAGTGCTGGATCTAGTTCTGGGGCGAGAAGTGGGGCAAGTGAAGCATGTTTCAGTAGGAGAGCATTTAGGGAAGAGTGATCATCAGGTTTAGAATAGTTATGGAAAAGAACAAGGTACAATCGAATGTAAAACTACTTAACTGGAGGAGGGCTAACTTGAGTGAGTTGAAAAGTGATCTGACCCAGGTGGATTGGAATCAAAAATTGGTAGGCAAAACAGTAATTGAACAATGGGACTCCTTCAAAGAGGAGCTGGTTCGGGTAGAGTAGACACATTCACATGAGGGGGAAAGGAAGGGCATCCATAACTAGCACTCCCTAATGACTAAAGATACTGAGGTTAAAATAAGACAGAAAAAGGAGGCTTATGACAATTGTAAGGTTCATAATAGATTAGAGAACCAAGCTGAGGAAGTACAGAGAAGATATTAAAAAAAAAAAAGGAATAAGGGGCAGAGAGAGTATAAAATAGATTAGCGGCTAACCTAAAAGGGAACCCAAAAGTATTTTATAAACACACAGTAAAAGGGTAGTCAGAGGAAGGATGGGCCGATTAGGGACCAAAAAGGAAATATTCTTGTGGAGGCAGAGGGCATGGCTGCGGTACTAAATGAGTACTTTGCATCTGTCTTCACTGGAGAAGAGGATACTGCCAATGTAGCAGTAAAGGAGGAGGCACACGTGATATTGGATAGGATAAAAATATATAAAGAGGATGTAGTTAAAAGATTGGCAGTCCTCAAAGTAGAAAAGTACTCGGTCCGGATGGGATGCATCCTTGGTTACTGAGGGAAGTAAGGGTGGAAATTGCAGAGGCTCTGGCCACAATCTTCCAATCCTCCTTGGATATGGAGGTGGTGCTGCAAGACTGGAGGATTGCAAATGTTACACCCTGTTTAAAAAAGGGAAGGGGGATAAACCTGGCCAGTCAGCCATTGGTGATGGGGACACTTTTAGAGACAATAATCCAGGACAAAATTAATTGGCATTTGGATGGGCTAATAAATGAAAGTCAGCACGGATTTGTTAAAGGCAAATCGTGTATGACTAACTTGATCGAGTTCTTTAAAGTAATGGAGAGGGTTGATGTGTATATGGACTTTCAAAAGGTGTTTGATAAAGTGCCGCATATTAGACTTGTTAGCAAAATTAAATCCCATGGGATTAGAGGGACAGTGACAGCATGGATACAAAATTGACTATGGAATAGAAAGCAATTGTGTTCAATTCTGGGCACCACACCACACTTTAGGAGGGATATCAAGGCCTTAGAGAGGGTGCAGAAGAGATTTACTAGAATGGTACTAGGGATGAGGGACTTCAGTTATGTGGCGAGACTGGGGAAGCTGGGGTTGTTCTCCTTAGAGCAGAGAAGGTTAAGAGGAGATTTGATAGAGGTGTTCAAAATCATTAAGGGTTTTGATGGAGTAAATAAGGAGAAACTGTTTCCAGCGGCAGAAGGGTCGGTAACCAGAGGAGACAGATTTAAGGTAATTGGCAAAAGGACCAGAGATGACGTGAGGAAACATTTTTTTACACCGAGTTGTTGTGATCTGGAATGCACTGCCTGAAAGGGTGGTGGAAGCAAATTCAATAATAACATTTAGAACAGAATTAGATAAATACTTGAAGGGAAAACAATTGCAGGGCTATGGGGAAAGCAGGGGAGTGGGATTAATTTGGTGGCTTTACCAAAGACCCGTCGCAGGCACAGTAGGCCGAATCGCTTCCTTCTGTGCTGTATCATTCGATGATTCTAAGTCTCTACCAGCCTACTCTTGTGCACCTTTGTGTAACCTGGAAAGGAAGATGCATGCAGAGAGAGAAAACCGCTCTCAGGAGGTTGCAAACTCTCAAAAAATAGATTTACTTGATGGATTCCGTTAACACTTTATGATCTCTTCATGATTTAGGTTGACGTTTCCTAACCATACAATAAAGAAGATCGAAGATGCTGGTGCTAATGGTCAGTCGCAGTTTCATGTGGTTGGGATCAAACGGAGAGCTGTACCTCTTCCTATTGGAGCATTTCACCAAGAGCAGCAAACACCAAATCATTCCTTTGTCACGATGAAAACAGGCTCTGCTTCCAGTACAACGCTGAATTCCATTGCTGTTGGTAAGAAAGTAGGGAGTGGCATTTGCGTTTGCATTCACTTATGTAAGATTCCCCTCAGACAAATAATTGCTAGTGCTCTGAAATAATCTTCCTCCTGCTTTTGAAACATTTCAGGTTGTAATGAGCTCTCATTTTCCTCCTTCAAGAACCAAGGAAAGGCTGCAATGGTCCAGGAAGTTCTCTATTCTTTACCTAAATAGTTAACTTGAAATAAAATTTTCTCCTGATGTGGACCATAAACACAACTGAGAAAGTTGCAGTTCATTTGTGCACTGAACCTATACTAACATGCCCAACTTGCATTTAGCTCATGTCCAATATCTTTATATTGATTGACAGTCACCCTTCTGAGTTGGCTTGTGAGGGGGCCTGTGTGTATATCCTTAATTTTCAGGTGTATAGAAGCAACCCATGCATTTTTTCTACCAACTGGAAAAGTACTTCGCCTTCATAAGCTGGCTCTCCTTTGCTCTTTGTATCGCTGGCCAAGTCGTGAGAAAGCAACCCAAGTTCACTGCTGTCCTGCCTTTAAGCTTGAAAAGCGCAGCTGGTCTATGTGTAAATTGGATGTAATTTTGATCCCCGCATGTCTATAGAAGCAGCAGAATTACTCCAAACTTGAAGTATCTTGAGTTTTAATTATTTTTTTATAATCCACCTTGATACTAGGGAGAGGAGTACTTTGCACCAAAAGTACTCCCTTCCCCTCCACCCCGCATCGCTAATAAGTATGGGGAGGTTAAAGTACTGTCATTGTAAACTGCTTCCCTCCTCTTCTATGCCCCACACAGATTTTCCTTAGCTTTATCAGTTGTCTGTGCTGATATCCAAAGGAATCCTTCTGTTTTACTGTATTTGTTTTGTAGCTTTTTCGTTTTCTGTATGTACAATGCTGAGTATATACAGAAAAGGAAAAAGCTATAAAACAAATACAGTAAAACACAAGGATTTCTTTGGATATTAGCAGCACAGGCAACTGATAAAGGTAAAAAAAATTTGCTGTAGAAAAGATTGGGCTTGAGACTTCTTTCAATAAAGGTCTGTGAAAACTTTGCAGGCTAACAGGATCATGTAATCCAGTAGGATATCTTAAAGTAAGATTTATACAATTTTAGGATATATTATAGCTTGTTGGGGAAGCAAAAATTCATGTTACTAAGATTCAGAAGTAGTTTCCATTCGGGCAAGGTCATTTGTTACATAGGAACAGGGGTAGACTATTCAGCCCCTCGAGCCTGTTCTTGCATACTAGTACATCATGGCTGATTGTACCTCGATTCCATTTACTCACCTTTGCCCCTTATCCCTTGATATCCTCACCCAACAAAAATCTGTCCATCTCAGTCTTCAAAATTCCAATTTACTCAGCATCCACAGCCTTTTGGGGAGAGTTCCAGATTTCCACCACCCTTGGCAAAAAATGCTTCCTGATTTCACTCCTGGACAGTCTAGCTCTAATCGTAAGATTTGGGCCTGCTTGTTCTGGATTCCTCCACCAGAAGAAATAGTTTTTCTATATCTTAATTAAATCCCTTTATCATTTTAAGCACCACATTTAGATCACCGCTCAATTTTCTAAACTCAAAGGAATACAAGCCAAGTTTATGCACCCTGTTCTCATAATTTAACCCTTTAACCCCTGGTATAATTCTAATGAATCTACACTGTCTCTTTGTAACTTCCTGCTCCCATCGACACAACTTACTGTGTCTCCTAACTTGTTGTCATCTGCAAACTTGGATATTCGAGACTCTGTTCCTTCAACCAACTCATTGATATCTATGGTGAAAAGCTAATGATGCCCCAGTATAAATCCCTGGGAAACACCACTTGTCACATCCCACCCATCAGAGAACATTCCCTTTATCCCTACTCTCTGTCTCCTCCTTCCCAACTAATTACCAACCCGTGTCACAAGTTGGCTGACATATTCCCAGTGGTTGACTGAACAATAGCCCAGTTAAATGACACACCGGCATTAATGCAAAGCATTTGTAAAGTGGCCCAAATCGGTCTTAAGCAAATGGTGTGAGAGCTGTTTGAGGAGGTAACCTCGTGCCTCTTCAGCTTCACAAAACCTATGTAAAACACTAGTTTGGCCCCAACTGGAGTATTATGTCCAATTCTGGGCACCACACTTTAGGAAGGACGTGAAGGCTTTGGAGAGGGTACAGAAGAGATTTACTAGAATGGTTCCAGCAACGAGGGATTACAGTAACGTGGATAGATGAGAGAAGCTGGAGTTGTTCTCCTTGGAGAAGAGAAGGCTAAGAGGAGATTTGGTAGAGGTGTTTAAAATCATAAAGGATTTAGATAGTCAATAAAGAGAAACTGTTTCCAGTGGCTGAAGGGTCGATAACAAGAGGGCACAGATTTAAGGTGATTGGCAAAAGAACCAGAGGAGGCATGAGGAAAAACTTTTCTACGCAATGAATGGTTAGGATTTGGAATGCACTGCCTGATGGGGTGGTGGATACAGATTCAATAGTAGCCTTCAAAAGGGAATTGGATAAATACTTGAAGGAGAAAAAATTGCAGGGATATGGTGGAAGAGTGGGTGAGTGGGGCTAACTGGATTGCTGTTTGAAAGAGGTTGCGTGGACTTGATGGACCGAATGGCCTCTTTCTGTGCTGTACTATCATTCTATGAAATCGAACTGCAAGTGACGCACCGGTTTTTAAAAATTCATTTATGGGATGTGGGCGTCGCTGGCAAGGCCAGCATTTATTACCCATCCCTAATTGACCTTGAGAAGGTGGTGGTGAGCCGCTGCCTTGAACCGCTGCAATCCGTGTGGTGAAGGAATTCCCACAGTGCTGTTAGGTTGGGAGTTTTGACCCAGCGATGATGAAGGATCGGCAATATACTTCTAAGTCAGGATGGTGTGTGACTTGGAGGTGGCGGTGTTCCCATGCGCCTGCTGCCCTTGTCCTTCTAGGTGGAAGAGGTCGCAGGATTGGGAGGTGCTGCCGAAGAAGTCTTGGCGAGTTGCTGCAGTGCATCTTGTAGATGGTACACACTGCAGCCACAGTATGCCGGTAGTGGAGGGAGTGAATGTTTAAGGTGGTGGATGGGGTGCCAAACAAGCGGGCTGCTTTGTCCTGGATGGTGTCGAGCTTCTTGAGTGTTGTTGGAGTTGCACTCATCCAGGCAAGTGGAGAGTATTCCATCACACTCCTTACTTGTGCCTTGTAGATGGTGGAAAGGCTTTGGGGAGTCAGGAGGTGAGACACTCGCCACAGAATACCCAGCCTCTGACCTGCTCTTGTTTTTTAAAAAGTTACCAGGTGGTCCAATTGAGTGGCAATCTTTTAGATTTATTTTTTAACATATTAATGTTAGCAGAGAGCTGACCGTCCCATCAGCTCTTTGCTAACGTTACAAGCTATCCACCATTTGCATGTGGATGTCTGTGGACATCAAGTGAGACATGCTGTAATGCCCCTACGCACTAAGGCTCTCTGATGTAGAATAAGCACTGAGTGAAATATTGGAGGGTCACAAGTACTTTTGGAGTCATACCATAGCAAGAGCGCTTTCAGTGGAGGGAAAAATTGGGAGGAAAGAAAAAAATTGGAGACTGCTAGGTTTGAGATGGTATAGGCAATAAAAGTAAAATTAATGAAAAGGATAAATAATTTTAAGAACCATTCATAAGAAAAAAGTTTTTCTTGTGATTACACTTGGATCAGTAAAAATATTTCTACTCCAGTTTTTACAGCATGCTATGGTGATAAGGTTTTATTGCGTTTAACCGATTATCTTTCTGTTGCTTCTAGGTATGACTGCTCCTCATACCCAGAGCCCAGCTGTTCAAATGCACAGAACCCTTACATCTACTTTTTCTACAAGTCAACCAGTCACGCAAATCCTCTACACATCCCAGACCCAGAGCGTTACCCAGCTGCCTCCTGGGATAAGTACTCCCGTCCAGCAACATCAATACTGTACTATTGCTAGCAAGGTGCCCACACCCATTGGAGGGATACAGCCTAGTACTATCCAGGCATCTGCTGTTCATCCAAATTTTCATTCTGCAGTAACCACAGTAGTTCCTGGGAATGCTGTAATACAAATGGCAGCGACCAAAGTCACTACAGCAGTGCAGCTGCCCACCATGACCACCTCTATTCATCTTCCTCATGTTGCAGTTACTCACCAATCCCTTGCTGGACAGCAGCCTGTCTGTTCAACTACAACAGTTCCTGTTCTCCATCAAACACTGCCTAATTCTCAATTTGCTTCAAGAATTCAACCCATTACAAGTGCTGCCATAGTCTCTCAAGGACAGCTTATCCAACCTTCTACTGCCCAACCTGTGCAAGTACATCTTCAGTACACAGCAGCTCCCACCGCTGTTGTATCTGCCGCTGCAGTCCAGCTGCCGAGCAGTCAGACTTTTACTATAGCAGGCAGCCACAACTCTGTTTCTTCCCAGACATTTCAGAACATTAGTCCAACACCATTAACTATTGTCAGCAATTCCACCCAGCTCCAACAGCAACAAGCCCAACAAAGTGTCCAAGTGATAGTTGGACATCAAGGCCAAGTTTACCCTGCCAGTTTTCATCAGATTGTTCTGACAAATCAAGGTGGAATTTCTTCTGCCCAGTTGCCACCATCCTCCCTGGTGAACCCCAGTACTTGTGGGCAAGTGCTTTCTGTCCAGCAGCCTCCAATTCAAGTCCATGTTCAACAACCTTCCATGGGAGGCCCTCAATCTACTGGTGAAACCAGTGTAATTAAACAGTTGCTACTTCCTAAACCACCCCCTCATTCCCAAGCAGGCAAGCTCCTACTTCCTGTCCCACAAGTGTCATCTTCTGTTACCAGGGCTCAAAGTCCTCAGGTTGTTTATCAAATGATGGCCAACACGGTATCAAGTGTTCAACCCCAGTCTCAGCAGCTGGTTGTAAGTCAGCCAAACTTGCAAATCTTACAGCCACACGGAGGCCTACAAACTGTGCAAATTATCCCTGGCCAGTTCATTTCTACCACCAGCCCTAGCACCATTCTCCAGGGACCACCTCTCAACCAACAAGTTACTGTCACTGTCGTACCGAATACCAATTTAACCAACGCACACGTGACCCAAGTAAATACAAATCCAGCAAACAGTCTTTCTGGAGACCACAGTGCAAAGCTAGTCACCAGTACCCATGCTATCCAGTCATCATATGTTCCATTCAACCAAAGCAACCCAACAGTTGATGAGTTTGAGGGAGAGAAAAATGTTTGTCAGAAAGCCGAGGATGCTACAAAAATGCTTAGTTCACAATCTCAAGAGCAAACTGTTGGACTGATAGAAAATGCTTTCTTGGGTAATGCTTACAATGCAAGCAATGGACACCTAAATGGAAAAGTTGATCAGACTGGGAAGCTGCTTAATGGGGAAAGTAAGAAGGAGAGCCCCAGCTCAGGGATGAATCATTGTGGATTTGTGGAGAGCACACCAGCTTTCCAGGAATCGAAAGCTAGCAGCGGGGCAAACTTGACAAATGGAGATCCAATTTTAGAGAAGTCTGGTACAGCAGAAATGAAAAATGCTTTAAAAAGGCCTTTGATCAATGGAGACTCTGATTTTGCTAAAGGCGATCGTTTGCACGTAGGGAAGGATGTTCCTAACGAGAAATCAGTCGCGTCTAACCACTTGGGGAATGGGGAGATTCTTAATCAGGAGCACCAAGATGTAAAGTGTCATCTGGATGGTGAGAGAAGTCAACCGGGCAAAATGTGCAATGGACCACCTTCAGTTTCCAACGTGAAATCACATGCACACACTACAGTAATAGTACCAAATCCTACAGTTCAGCAAGCACACAGGAACTCTGTATTAACTAGTGGAACTACAGCAATCACTTTTAATGTAACCTTGCCTCAGCCTCACCATAATGGCAATGTGGTTGTACAGTCCAACCCTGTAGAATCTTCACAAGTGACCACCTGTCAGAGCAGCAGTACAATCTCTGCTTCAAAGCTTTCTACCTGTGAAGGTCAGCCATGTCGACAAGCCATCAAGAGACCTGGTGAAGACACAACTGGCGTTTCCATGGCGGGTATCCCAAATAAAGTAGGGGTGAGAATCATGACTGTTAGCGACCCTACAAAAGCTGGCAGCAACACCATGATGGTGGCTGTCCCTGCTGGAGCCACCATTAACACAGCAACAATAGCAGTAAGTATGTCTTTAACGTTCACTGCGAAGTTAAAATGTTCAGAAATGGTTTAAAGGATTTTTATAGGGCTCTGGCCTATTTTGAATACTTAAGGAAATTTCAATAGCCCAGTAGACTAATCTAATGCGCAATATTTACAGTAGTTGCTTAGCGATTTAAGGAAGTGGCTAATGAAATTGGTCGCATCCGTCCAGCATTTTTCAGAACTAATGTAACACTAGTTTGTGAAAAAGGATCATGAGGATAACCCTGGGAACTACAGGCCAGTCCGAAACATCTGAAGGAGAGGAATAATGAAAGGCCTAAAGAAATATGGACTAAAATAAGAGGGTGTCGACATGTCTTTTATCAGATATGACCTCCTCCCATAAAGCTATTGGATTTTTTCCAAGGCAATAACTGACTTCGTGGATAAGAAGAGCTTAGTCGCGGTTCCAATTCAAGATTGTGACACAGTGCAACACAGGATATTGGTCCATCAAGTTGGAAAGCACAGAATATGGAGAAAGCTTTTGAAGTTGATCGGAAATTGGTTTAATCACGGGAAGCAAAAAGCAGTTGTACACGGATTTTTTTTATATTCGTTCCGGGATGTGGGCGCCGCTGGCGAGGCCAGCATTTATTGCCCATCCCTAATTGCCCTTGAGAAGGTGGTGGTGAGCCGCCGCCTTGAACCGCTGCAGTCCGTGTGGTGAAGGTACTCCCACAGAACTGTTAGGGAGGGAGTTCCAGGATTTTGACCCAGCGACGATGAAGGAATGGCGATATATTTCCAAGTCAGGATGGTGTGTAACTTGGAGGGGAACTTGCAGGTGATGGTGTTCCCATGCGCCTGCTGCACTTGTCCTTCTAGGTGGTAGAGGTCACGGGTTTGGGAGGTGCTGCCGAAGAAGCCTTGGCGAGTTGCTGCAGTGCATCTTGTACACACTGCAGCCACGGTGCGCTGGTGGTGGAGGGAGTGAATGTTTAAGGTGGTGGATGGGGTGCCAATCAAGCGGGCTGCTTTGTCCTGGATGGTATCAAACTGCTTGAGTGGTGTTGGAGCTACATTCATCCAGGCAAGTGGAGAGTATTCCATCACACTCCTGACTTGTGCCTTGTAGATGGTGGCAAGGGTTTGGGGAGTCAGGAGGTGAGACACTTGCCACAGAACACCCAACCTCTGACCCACTCTTGTTGCCACAGTATTTATGTGGCTGGTCCAGTTAAGTTTCTGGTCAATGGCGACCCACCCCACCAGGATGTTGATGGTGGGGGATTCGCTGATGCTAATGCCGTTGAATGTCAAGTGGAGGTAGTTAGACTCTCGTTTGCTGGGGGTAGTCATTGTCTGGCACTTGTGTGGCGCGAGTGTTACTTGCCACTTATCAGCCCAAGCCTGAATGTCGTCCAGGTCTTGCTGCATGCGGGCGTGGACTGCTTCATTTTCTGAGGAGGTGCGAATGGAACTGAACACTGCAATCATCAGCGAACATCCCCACTTCTGACCTTATGATGGAGGGAAGGTCATTGATGAAGCAGCTGAAGATGGTTGGGCCTAGGACACTGCCCTGAGGAACTCCTGCAGCGATGTCCTGGGGCTGAGATGATCGACCTCCAACAACCACAACCATCTTCCTTTGTGCTAGGTATGACTCCAGCCAGTGGTGAGTTTTCCCCCTGATTCACATTGACTTCAATTTTACTAGCGTTCCTTGATGTCAAAGGCAGTCACTCTCGCCTCACCTCTGGAATTCAGCTCTTTTGTCCATGTTTGGACCAAGGCTGTAATGAGGTCTGGAGCCGAGTGGTCCTGACGGAACCCAAACTGAGCATCGGTGAGCAGGTTATTGGTGAGTAAGTGCCACTTGATAGCACTGTCGACGACACCTTCCATCACTTTGCTGATGATTGAGAGTAGCCTGATGGGGCGGTAATTGGCCGAATTGGATTTGTCCTGCTTTTTGTGGACAGGACATACCTGGGCAGTTTTCCACATTGTCAGGTAGATGCCAGTGCCAGTGTTGTAGCTGTACTGGAACAGCTTGATAGAGGCACGGCTAGTTCTGGAGCACAAGTCTTCAGCATGGCAGCCGGGATGTTGTCGTGGCCAAGCCTTTGCTGTATCCAGTGCGCTCAGCCGTTTCTTGATATCACATGAAGTGAATCGAATTGGTTGAAGACTGGCTCCTGTGATGGTGGCGACCTCAGGAATAGGCCGATATGGATCATCCACTCAGTGCTTCTGGCTGAAGATGGTTGTAAACGCTTCAGCCTTGTCTTTTGCATTCGCGTGCTGGGCTCCGCCATCATTGAGGATGGGGATATTTATGGCGGCTCCTCCTCCCGTTAGTTGTTTAATTGTTCACCACCATTCACGGCTGGATGTGTGGCAGGACTGCAGAGCGTTGATCTGGTCCGTTGATTGTGGGATCGCCTAGCTCTGTCTGTAGCATGCTGCTTCCGCTGTTTAGCATGCATGTAGTCCTGTGTTGCAGCTTCCCCAGGTTGGCACCTTATTTTTAGGCACGCCTGGTGCTGCTCCTGGCGTACTCTTCTGCACTCCTCATTGAACCAGGGTTGGTCCCCTGACTTGATGGTAATGGTAGAGTGAGGGATATGCCGGGCCATGAGGTTACAGATTGTGGTGGAATACAATTCTGCTGCTGCTGATGGCGCAGCGCCTCATGGATGCCCAGTTTTGAGCTACTAGATCTGTTCTGAATCTATCCCATTTAGCACGGTGGTAGTGCCACACAACACGGTGGAGGGTGTCCTCAGTTTGAAGATGGGATTTCGTCTCCACAAAGACTGCGGTGGTCACTGCTATCAATGTTGCATTAGAAAGAAGGGAAGGTCATTAGTGGGGTGTCTCGAGGATCATTGCTGGGGTTATCATTTACATTGTACGTGAATGATTTAGAAATAAATTGTGCTGATACAAATCACAGAACAAGCAGACCAAATTGGAGGGGTTTGGATGGGGGAAGTAAACACTGGGGATGAACGGTCATAAAAGTGTTATGGTAAAATGTCAATTAAATGTGATGGCCTTGGCTTAGTGGTCGCACTCTTGCCTCTGAGTCAGAAGGCAGTGGATTCAAGCCCCACTCTGAAGGTTTGAGCACATATTCTAGGCTGAGTCCAAAAAAAAAACTGTGATGTTTTTGCACTAAAAATGTTATGCTCTTTTGTTTCACTTAAATGTTTTTAGAAGATAGAAATGGTGTTAAAATTGGGAAAAGGAACTTAACCGCTTTTTTCACTAGAGCTGAGAAGGTTAAGGGCTAACCTAATTCAGGTCTTCAAGGTTATGATGGATTATGTGAGGTCAATAGTAATAACTTGTTTCCACTGATTGGGAAAACTAACAAATTTAAAATAATTCCAAAAAGAAGGGGAGGTAATAATTCTTTAAACAGGGTGGTTAGAATGCAAAATGATTATCCAGGCTGTTATTGAAGCAGAAGCCATAAATTCTTTTGAAAGGGTATTCGATAGTTGCTTGGAAAAGAGGAAAATTTCTCGTTGCTGTGTTTTAATTGACTGCCCCTTTTGCCTACATTGCAACAGTGACTGCATTTTAAAAGTACTTCATTGCCTGTGAAGTGTTTTAGGACATCTTTTTCTGCGCTGTTTTATGATTTTATGAAATTGTTTAATATAACCACAAATTCTGTAACCAGGAGGCAAGATCTGAAGTTCAAAAGAGGGAAGAATTGGGTACGGTGGCATAGTGGTTATGTTACTGGACTGGTCATCCAGAGGCCTGGACTAATGATCCGGAGACAACAGTTCAAATTCCACCACGGCAGCTGGGGAATTTAAATTCAATTAAATAAATCTGTAATAAAAAAAGAAGCTAGTATCAGTAATGGTGACCATGAAACTACCGGATTGTTGTAAAAACCCATTTGGTTCACTAATGTCCTTTTAGGGAAGGAAATCTGCTGTCCTTACCTGGTCTGGCCTATATGTGACTCCAGACCCACAGCAATGTGGTTGACTCTTAACTGCCCTCTGAAATGGCCCAGCAAACCACTTAGTTGTATTCAAGAAGGCGGCTCACCGCCACCTTCTTGAGGGCAATTAGGAATGAGCAATAAATGCTGGCCTTGCCGGCGACGTCCACATCCTGTGAATAAATTTTTAAAAAGATACATAAGGAGTAGATTTAATTACACAGAGGGTGATGAATGTCGTTGGACATCTTGGCAAGTTAAGAATTAATAATCTTGGAGCAAGATGGACAATATAACTTTGGGTTGCCACAGAAGAAGGTATCTTCTGCTCCAAATATCTGCATATTATCTACAAGAAATGGTTGAGCAAAGAAATCTATTTGGACAAAAAATAATTTCCAGCAAAAATGGCCCGAGACTGAGGATGCTCACTAATAATATCAATGGGTACTAGGGCCTTAAATCATAATATTGATGTAATCTGCTTAATGGTTGTGCCATCAGACAATCCATTGTTCATTTCTCCTGGGTGTTTATTTCACATCCTCCAGCACGAAATTGGTGCCATTATTGCACAGAAGGCAAACATCAAACCCTGAATTAAACCTCCCCTGTGCATTTTGTTTCTCAACTCTACCAGACAGCTACTAAGATTCTAGATTTAGGTAAAGCTGACTTCAACGGGATGAGGCAGAGACTGTCCACAGTGAACTGGGCAAATCTGTTAATGGGTAAAATAACAGAAGATCAGTGGGAGATGTTCAAAAAAGAATTTTACGTGATACAGAACCAATTTATACCCCTGAGGGGCAAGGAAGGGCATATAAAAATCCAAAAAATAGCACAGATCCTGGCAAATGGAAAAGATACAAAGAACAGCAAAGGGTCACAAAACAGATAGTAAGAGCTACAAAAAGGGAGTATGAAAAGAAACTTGCAAGGGATATCAAAATCAGTACGAAGAATTTTTACAATTACATTAGGAAAAAGAGGGTAGTCAGGAGCAATGTTGGCCCCTTAAAAACTGAAAGTGGTGATATTGTCAATGACAATGGGGAAATGGCGGACATGTTGAATAATTACTTTGGATCAGTATTTACAGTAAGAGAAGAGGATAGCATGCCGGAAATCCCAAGGAAACTAATATTGAATTGGGGACAGGGACTCAATAAAATTAACGTAAGTAAATTAACAGTAATGAAGAAAATAATGGCACTAAGGAGTGACAAATCCCCAGGGCCAGATGGTTTCCATCCTAGGGTTTTAAAGGAAGTAGGTGAGCACATTGCAGATGCCCTAACTATAATCTTCCAAAGTTCTCTAGATTCAGGAACCGTTCCTTTAAATTGGAAAATTGCACATGTCACTCCGCTTTTTAAGAATGGCGAGGGAGGGAAACCAGGGAATTATAGACCAGTTAGCCTAACATCTGTTGTCGGGAAATTGCTAGAGTCTATAATTAAGGATAGGGTGACTGAACACCTTGCAAATTTTCAGTTGATCAGAGAGAGCCAGCATGGATTTGTGAAAGGTAGGTCATACCTGACAAATCTGATTGAACTTTTTGAAGAGGTGACTAAAGTAGTGAACAGGGGAATGTCTATGGATGTTATTTATATGGAATCATAGAATGGTTACAGCATGGAAGAAGGCCATTTGGCCCGTCGAGCCCATGCTGACTCTCCGCTAGTCCCACTCTTTTCCCCGTAGCCCTGCAATTTTTTTTCCTTCAGATACCTATCCAACTCCCTTTTGAAAGATAAAATTGAGTCTGCCTCCACCACCCTTTCAGGCAGTGCATTCCAGATCTTAACCACTCGCTGTGTAAAAAAAGTTTTTTTTACGTCACCTTTGGTTCTTTTGCCAATCACCTTAAATCTGTGTCCTCTGGTTCTGGACCCTTCTGCCAATGGGAACAGTTTCTCTCTCTCTACCCCATCCAGACCCCTCACGATTCTGAACACCTCTATCAAATCTCCCCTCAATCCTCTCCAAGGAGAACAACCCCAGCTTCTCCAGTCTTATCAGCGTAACTGAAGTCCCTCATTCCTGGAATCATTCTCGTAAATCTTTTCTGCACCCTCTCTAAGGCCTTCACATCCTTCCTAAAGTGTGGTGCCCAGAATTGGACACAGTACTCCAGTTGGGGCCGAACCAGTGTTTTATACAGGTTCACCATAATTTCCACTTTTGTATTCTATACCTCTATTTATGAAGCCCAGGATCCCGTAAGCCTTTTTAACTGCTTTCTCAACCTGCCCTGCCACCTTCAACGATTTGTGCACACATACCCACCAGTCTCTCTGTTCGTGCACCCCCTTTAGGATTGTATCATTTAGTTTATATGTCCTCTCCTCATTCGTTCTACCACAATGTATCACTTCACACTTTTCTGCGTTAAATTTCAACTGCCACGTGTCTGCCCATTTCACCAGCCTGTCTATGTCTTCCTGAAGTCTATCACTCTCCTCCTCACTGTTCACTATACTTCCAAGTTTTGTGCCATCTGCACATTTTGAAATTGTGCCCTGTACACGCACATCCAAGTCATTAATATTATCAAGAAAAAGCAGTGGTCCTAGAACCAACCCCTGGGGACCACCATTGTATACCTTCCTCCAGTCTGAAAACCAACCGTTCACCACTACTGTTTCCTGTCACTTAGCCAATTTTGTATCCATGCAGCCACTGACCCTTTTATTCCATGGGCTTCAATTTTGCTGGCAAGCCTATTCCAGAAGGCATTTGATAAAGTCCCACATAAGAGACTGTTATCTAAGGTAGAAGCCCACGGAATTGAGGGCAAGTTATTGACCTGGTTAGGAAATTGGCTGAGCGGCAGGAGACAGAGAGTAGGGATAATGGGTAGGTGCTCAAATTGGCAGGATGTTACTAGTGGTGTCCCGCAGGGATCTGTGTTGGGGCCTCAACTATTCGCAATATTTATTAACGACTTAGATGATGGCATAGAAAGTCATATATCCAAATTTGATGATGACACAAAGATAGGCGGCATTGTAGGCAGTGTAGATGAAAGCATAAAATTACAAAGGGATATTGATAGATTAAGTGAATGGTCAAAACTGTGGCAAATTGATTTCAATGTAAGCAAATATGAGGTCATCCACTTTGGACCTAAAAAGGATAGAACAGGGTACTTTCTAAATGGTGAAAAGCTAAAAACAGTGGATGTCCAAAGAGACTTGGGTGTCCAGGTACATAAATCATTAAAATGTCATGAACAGGTACAGAAAATAATCAAAAAGGCTAATGGAATGCTGGCCTTTATATCTAGAGGACTAGAATACAAGGTGGCAGAAGTTATGCTGCAGCTATACAAGACCCTGGTTAGACCACACCTGGAGCACTGTGAGCAGTTCTGGGCACCACACTTTAGGAAGGATATATTGGCCTTGGTGGGAGTACAGTGTAGGTTTACCAGAATGATACCCAGACTTCAAAGCTTAAGTTACGAGGAGAGATTACACAAATTAGGTAGAGTTGTATTCCCTAGAATTTAGAAGGTTAAGGGGTGATCTGATCGAAGTTTTCAGGATATTAAGGGGAACAGATAGGGTAGATAGCGAGAAACTATTTCCGCTGGTTGGAGATTCTAGGACTAGGGGGCATAGTCTAAAAATTAGAGCCAGACTTTTCAGGAATGAAATTAGGAAACACTTCTACACCCAAAGGGTGGTAGAAGTTTGGAACTTTCTTCTGCAAACGGCAATTGATGCTAGATCAGTTGTTAATTTTAAATTGGAGATTGATAGCTTTTTGTTAACCAAAGGTATTAAGGAATATGGGCCAAAGGCGGGTATATGGAGTTAGACTGCAGATCAGCCATGATCTCATTGAATGGCGGAACATGCTCGAGGGGCTGAATGGCCTACTCCTGTTCCTATGTTCCTAAGGAGGAAGAGAGATTTTTGGCTCCCTCTAGATGTTCTTTGGTGCAAAAGCAGACATTTCATTGTCGTTGTTGAGGGGAGTGGTGGGGGCGGGGGGCGAGTAGTTTTGTCCTTTAATATGTCATCCATTACAGTTAAATGTTTTCTTTACCACCTGCTGTATTAAAGTCCAATAGTGTATTTTCTTTCCTGCAAGAAATATAGGATATAGACCCTGCTGTTTAGCATAGCTTAAGTTGGTGCGCCTGTACTTGGCTTGTAGAGCTGCATTTCAAGTTGAGAAGAAACGGCCCTTGCTGGCAGGCAGTGAAGGTGCCCGCTGCAAATATCAATGGGTCCAGGGCAATGTTCCCTCTTTTTTGGTACTGATCAGGCCGCGAACTTTTCGTCCGTGAGCAAATTTTACGACGACAGCAACAGCAACCACTTAAAAGCATAAAGTATTGCCACCCCACCGTCTCAAATCACGAGACAATCAGCCAAGGTTCTATAGAAGTTTAACCTAACTTCTCTGCTTTTGAATTCTATTCCTCTAGAAATGAGCCCCAGTGCTTTATTTGCACTTTTATGGCTTTTTTAACCTGCGTTGCTACTTTTAATGATTTGTGAATCTATACCCCTAGATCCTTTTGCACCTCTACCACATTTAGACTCTTATTTTCCAAGGAGTAGGTCGCCTCCTTATTCCTCCTACCAAAATGCACCACCTCACACTTATCTATATTGAAATTAATTTGTAATTTACATACCCATTCTGCAAGTTTGTTTACGGTAGAATTAATTAAAAGCTTTTAGTTCGTCATGTACAAACTCTACTTAATAAAAAAAAATTACTTGTCAGAAATGATTGGGATATAAAAGAACTGCATAATAATGCATTAACACATCAGAAACTTAGTATTAGAGTCATAACGGCAGAGAAGGAGGCCATTCGGCCCATCGAGTCCGTGCCGGTTCGCTGTAGAGTAATCCAGTCAGTCCCATTCCCCTGCTCTATCCCCGTATCCCTGCAAGTTTATTTCCCTCAAGTGCCTATCCAGTCTCCCCTTGAAAACATTGAGTGTCTCCACTTCCACCACTTCCGTCGGCAGCGAGTTCCAGGTCCTCACCACTCGCTGCGTAGAAAGGTTTTTCCTCTCATCCCCCCTGTATCTCTTGCCCAAAACCTTAAATCTGTGTCCCCTAGTCCTTGTACCATCAACTAGTGGGAACAGCCTTTCCCCGTCTAGCCTATCCAAACCCATCATAATCTTGTACACCTCCACCAAATCACCCCGCAACCTCCTTTGCTCTAATGAAAACAAATCCAGCTTCTCCAGCCTGTCCTTGTAACTAAGATTCTCCATTCCCGGAACCATTCTGGTAAATCTCCTCTGCACCCTCTCAAGGGCCTTCACATCCTTCCGAAAGTGGGGTGACCAGAACTGGACACAATGCTCCAGTTGTGGCCTAACCAGTGCTTTATAAAGGTTCAGCATAACTTCTCTATTTTTGTACTCAATACCTCTATCCCATATGCTTTGCTAACCACTCTCTCAATATGTCCTGCCACCTTCAGGGACCTATGCACATTAACTCCCAGGTCCCTCTGTCCCTACATACTCTTTAAAACTGTGCCATTAAGTGTATATTGCCTCTCCCTGTTCCTTCTGCCAAAATGCATCACAACAACAACACCTTGCATTGAAATAGTGCCTTTATCGTAGTAAAACGTCCCAAGGTGCTGCACAGGAGTATTCTAAGACACAAAATTTGACCCAAGCCGCATAAGGATAAATTAGGGCAGGTGACCAAAAGCTTGGTCAAAGAGGTAGGTTTTAAGGAGCGTCTTAAAGGAGGAAAGAGAGGTAGCGAGGCGGAGAGGTTTAGGCAGGGAATTCCAGAGCATAGAGCCAAGGCAACAGAAGGCACGGCCACCAAAGGTTGAGCGATTATAATCAGGGATGCTCAAGAGGGCCGAATTAGAGGAGCGCAGATATCTCGGGGTGTTGAAGGAGATTACTGAGATAAGAAGGGGCGAGGCCATGGAGGGATTTGAAAACGAGGCGCTGCTTAACCGGGAGCCGATGTAGGTCAGTGAGCACAGGGGTGATGGGCGAACGGGACTTGGTGTGAGTTAGGACACGGACAGCAGAATTTTGGATGACCTCAAGTTTACGTAGGGTGGAATGTGGGAGGCCATCCAGGAGTGCGTTGGAATAGTCAAGTCTAGAGGTAACCAAGGCATGGATGAGGGTTTCAGCAACGGATGAGGTGAGGCAAGGGCAGAGACAGGCGATGTTACGGAGGTGGAAATAGGCGGTCTTTGTTATGCTGCGAATATGTGGTCGGAAGCTCATTTCAGGGTCAAATATGATGCCAAGGTTGCGAACAGTGCGATTCAGCCTCAGACAGATGTTCGGGAGAGAGATGGAGTCAGTGGCTAGGGAACGGAGTTTGTGGTGGGGACCGAAAACAATGGCTTTGGTCTTCCCAATATTTAATTGGAGAAAATTTTTGCTCATCCAGAACTGGATGTCGGACAAGCAGTCTGGCAATTTAAACACCGTGGAGGGGTCGAGAGTAGAGGTAGTGAGGTAGAGCTGGGTGTCGTCAACGTACATGTGGAAACTGACGCTGTGTTTTCGGATGATGTCGCCAAGGGGCAACATGTATGAGAGAAATAGGAGGGGGCCAAGGATAGATCCTTGGGGAACACCAGAGGTAACTATGCGGGAGCGGGAAGAGAAGCCGTTGCAGGTGATTCTCTGGTTACGATTAGATAGATAAGAATAGAACCAGGCGAGTGCTGTCCCACCCAGCTGGACGATGGTGGGGAGGCGTTGGAGAAGGATGGAGTGGTCACCCATGTCAAAGGCTGCAGATGAGTCAAGAAAGACGAGGAGGGATAGTTTACCTTCACCTCACACTTCTCTATTAAATTCCATCTGCCACTTTTCTGCCCATTCTGCTAGCCTTTATGTCCTGTTGCAGTCGATTGGTATCATTTTCACTGTTTGCCACACCCCCAAGTTTGGTGTCATCGGCTATATATATATATATATATAATATATATATATATATATATAAGCAGTGGCCCCAGCACTGACCCTTGGGGAACACCACTGTCTACCATCTTCCAGTCTGAAAAACAGCCATTTATTTCCTGTCCTTAAGCCAATTCCGTATCCAAGCTGCCACTGACCCACCTATTCCATGAGCCTCAATTTTGTTAACCAGCCTTCTATGTGGTACTTTGTCAAACGCCTTCCTAAAATCCATGCAGACAACATCCATTTCATTCCCTTCATCAATCCTCCCTGTTACTTCATCAAAAAATTCAATTAGATTAGTCAAACATGATCTGCCTTTTACAAATCAGTGTTGGCTCTCCTTAAGTAGCTTAAACCTCTCCAAATGCCCGTTAATTTCTTCCTTGATTATTTCTAAAACCTTACCCACCACTGATGTTAAACTGACCGGCCTGTAGTTACTAGGATTGTCCTTACACCCTTTCTTGAACAATGGTGTCACATTTGCCACTTTCCAATCCTCAGGCACCTCCCCCGCATCTAGGGAAGATTGCAAATTTATGGCAAGCCCTTCCGCTATCCCCTCCCCCAATTCCCTTAGCAACCTGGGATGCAAGCCATCTGGACCAGGCAACGTATCCACTCTAAGCATTCCCAGCCTTTCTAGTACATCCTGTCCATCAATTTTCACCCCTTCCATTGCTTCTACCTTTTCCACTTCTACGGATATTTTGTCAGCATCCACCTCCTCAGTAAACACCGATAGAAAGTACCCATTGAGTATTCTAGCCTTGCCCTGCACTTCTAAGCATATATCACCTTCTTTGTCCCTAATAGGCCCCACCCCACCTCTTACTACCCGCTTACTGTTTACATGCCGATAGAAGATTTTTGGGTTCCCTTTTATGTTAACTGCCATTCTACTCTAATCTCTCTTTGCCAATCTTATTTTCATCTTCACTTCCCCTCTCAACTTATTGTATTTGGTCTGGTTCTCTCTTGAAGAATTCACCTGACATGCGTCATACACCCATTCTTTTTTGTTTCATCATCTTCTCTATCTCACTCGTCATCCAAGGAGCCCTGGCTTTTGGTTCCCTTACCCTTCCCACTTGTTGGAATGTACCTAGCCTGTACTTGGAACATCGCCCCCTTAAAGATCACCCATTGTTCCGTTACAGTTTTTCCTGTCAATCTTTGGTTCCATTTTACCCTGGCTAGATCCTATCGTATCCCATTGAAGTTAGCCCTATTCCAGTTTAGAAGTTCCACTCTAGATTGTTCCTTGCTCCTCTCCATTGCTAATCTAAATCTTATGATACGATGATCACTTGTACCCAAGTGTTCTCCCACAGACACTTGGTCGACCTGGCCCACCTCATTCCCCAGCACCAGATCCAGCAATGCCTCCGTCCTAGTTGTCCAAGAACATACTGGTCAAGGAAATTCTCCTGAACACATTTCAGAAATTCCTCCCCGTCCTTTCCCTTTACCCTAGCATTATCCCAATCGATATTTGGGTAATTGCAGTCCCCCAATATCACCACTCTATAGCTTTTGCATATCTCTGCGATTTCCCTGCAGATTTGCTCCTCTACCTCCCTCTCACTATTTGGAGGCCTATAGAATACCCCCAATAGCGTGATCATACCCTTTTTGCTCCTCAACTCTAACCAAACGGATTCTGTCCTTGTCCTCCCTTTCCAACACTACAATGTCTTCCTTAATCAGCACTGCCACCCCACCTCCCTTTTTTCCTTCCCTATCTTTTCTGAACACCTTGTACCCTTGAATATTGAGTGCCCAGTCCTCACCGTTTTTAAACCACGTTTCCGTTATTGCCACACATCATATTGCCACACGGCTAATTGTGCTTGTAGCTCACCAACCTTATTCACCACACTTTGTGCGTTTACGTACATGCATTCTAAACCCATTTTTGAATTTTTCGTAGTCTTTCTTAGTTTGCACCTATCTAATATGGTACTATCCAACACACTCACTCTTTTATGCACCTTATTCCCCTTTTCTACTCCTATATGCTGGTGCCCATCCCCCTGCCAAGCTAGTTTAAACCCTCCCCCACAGCACCAGCAAACCTCCCCGCGAGAATATTGGTCCCGGTTCTGTTGAGGTGTAACCTGTCTGGCTTGTACAGGTCCCACCTTCCCCAGAAATGGTCCCAATGCCTCAGGAATCTAAAGCCCTCCCTCCTGCACCATCTCTCCAGCCACGCATTCATCTGTTCTATCCTCCTATTGCTGTACTCACTAGCACGTGGCACCGGGAGTAATCCGGAGATTACTATTTTTGAGGTCCTGCTTTTTAATCTCTCTCCGAGCTCCCTATAGTCTGCCTGCAGGACCTCATCCCTCTTTCTGCCTATGTTGGTACCGATATGGACCACGAGCTCAGTTACATGGTTATGCATCGACAAACAATCCAAAAGCCCAAGGTGAGCTGAAAGAGGCATATCTATTCATGCAATTTGTATTCATTTCAAAGTTTTCAACGTATTAGCCCATTCCTCATGTTACTATAGCAGTGGCTGCACAAGCAGCAGGAGCAGCGGGTTTCCTATGGCGCTGACGTGCTGTATGTCTGCATAATTAATTAGAATATTAATCATATTGCAACCAGACAGCCAACAAATATAAAGTGCTGTAGTTCTTTAGTTCACAGTATTAAAAAGAATTGAACAAAAAAGGGTATCTGTATTTCGAACTTCAATCACTTCCATTAATAAATGTTGTCTTCTTGAACCAGCACAACCCCCATGTAACATGTCAGAAATGCAGCACTTATTCACAACTGCAGAAAAGCACACGCACAACTTGCGTCACCGAATTAAAAACAAAAAGCAGGAAAAGCTATGATTTAACAAATAAACATTCATCTTTCTTCCTGGACAGGAGAACCAATCAGACTGACATTAGTATGTTTACTAATATGTTGATGTAAAGATGTTAATTTACGAATTTTGCTTCTAATGTTTTTCTCGCAAACATTCTCCACAATATTAATCCCTGCTCTTATGAAAAGTGTTGAATTATTTTCGGTACTTCCCAATTAAATAATGGGAAACAAACTTCATTGTACACTCAATTTTTAATCTCCTATTTCAAACATTTATACCAAATCAAAATTGTACATTATCAGTTTAATCGAAGTATTTTCTGTGTCTTTCTCAATCAACAAATAGTTTCTTCTAAAGTAACTTCCTACAATTTTTATACATCATTACATAACGCGTGTTTCTATTAACACTCCACTAAACGTTTAAGAGGAAATCTATATTTACGTTATTCCTGGGACTTGTTTGGACTATAGAACAACAGACAAAATAAAATGGTTTGTGTTTTTCCCCTTTTTTGGTTCTCTTCCTAAACGTCTTACTTTTTATTGTCTTTTAAAAAAGATATTAATATGCAACTCCTACAAATCCTCCTCCCTCCTCAACAGCATGGCTGCATGTTTGTGTAAAGCTACTCACTTCAGTCGATCATTCAAAATCAAATATTGAGAAATTTCAATTTCAAAACGTTTTAAGCATTTCAGAACCTTTTTAAAAGCGTTTGAACTTCAAGACCTGGTTGAAACTTGTTTAGATGAGGGGAAAATTGATTTTTGTTTCTGTTTCTTCCAAAATCATATTTGAAACTTGGGGTGGGGGGGGAAGTGTTTTTAACACTCATTTTTTGTGAAAACTTCATTAAAATTCTTTCAAATCTCATTGCAGCTTTGACAGAAGTTGCTCCAAGTTTCTATTTCCCTCTTCAACACTGTCGTTAGACATACAACAAAAAATAAACTCTAATTCCAAACGGAGCTCAAATAATAAAGTGGTTAAACTTCCGAAGAAGGCGGTGAGGTTTTCTATCCCCAGCCTTGGCGATGAGTTGGGATCAGTTTTGGAGAAGTTGTTTCCTCTTTTTCTGCTGCCGTTCCCTCCATCTCAGACTCTGAGGTACAAACAGGGGCACAAACTTTTTCCCCTCTCTCATAACATGATTTAAATAACCCTGATAGACTCTTTTAATAAAGGGACAACACCTGGCAAAATTTAACTGGAACTTACTATGGGACATTCAACATAATTTGTCTGTATTTTTTTCCGGCTTTAAACAATTTTCTGAATTTTTTTTTTAATTGTCATTTTTGTTTCACTGGGGGCCAAAAACTTGTTTGCTTTAGCCTCCTCCTTCCGGCAGCAATTGTACTTGTGTTGCACCTCCCGCTGTGTTGTTCCAAAGTGCAGCCACCGCTCAGTCCACAGGAACGGATAGCACGTGTCTGGGCTCTAGCTCGCTCTCTCTCCATTCTCATCTCCGCTCCCCCTCTGTCCCCCCTCCGCTCCCCCTCTGTCCCCCCTCTGTCCCTCTGTCCCCCCTCCGCTCCCCCTCTGTCCCCCCTCCGCTCCCCCTC